>CM068873.1:16280000-17480000 GCA_035149815.1 Branchiostoma lanceolatum
AAGTGGATACAACAGCGTAATGATTCTTCAGAGCTAAGTAAAGCAAATGGCGCTCTTCCCTAGTCAGACATGTACACTTACATACATGTATTATAATAAAATGTATCGCTTGCATTTGGTAATGGTCTGCCTTCACGATTTCACGACTGAAAGGGGATGAACACATGGGCCGGTGTTCATTTTAGAAGCAAAAAGGCACAACTTTTGTTTGTTCATAATCAAATCTAGATGCGCGACGGACGTCCTCAACAAAAGACCAGGCTGGACTTCCTCGACATTCTACTGTCAGCACGTTACGAGGACGGTACTGGACTTACGGATCTGGAGATCAGGGAAGAAGTGGACACCTTCTTGTTTGCTGGTGACGTTCCATCTTGTTTATTTGTTTCTTTTTCCCCCTTTTTCATACAATGATTCACAACCATTAATCCTGGTAAATGATATTCTACCCGAAAATGGAATACAAAATACAATGGAAATGTTGGTGCAAGTACCTAGGATAATTATGCAGTATAGAGTACTTAATAAAATCAAGTTGCCTATTGTATTATTCAATTGAAAAGGCGTTACGTTAATTGTAGCTTTGGATTGATGGTTGTAAAGAGAATAAAGTTGGAAGAATCGTTTTATCAGGACACGACACGACAGCAAGTTCCCTGTCCTGGACCCTGTACTCCCTGGCTCAAAATCCACATCATCAGGACAAGGTGCGGGAAGAAGTGAATTATTTACTGTCTGACAGGGAGGATGACACAATTCAATGGTAAGGCGACATTGCAAAAGTAGTGCGCTACACGTGTGCGTTATCCAGGCAGATTCTGGCGGAGGTTATGATAGAACGTTGCACTTTCAGTCGGAAGAAATAAAAGCGCGTTAAGGGGAGACTAGAGGGTTAGCACCTGTAATAAAACAGGGTTTAAACCATTGAAAATCCTTTTTAGGTGGGATTTTGGTGTGAAATCTGGGCAGTATAGGTGTGGCTGTGGTAGGACAGACTCTGCATTTGCTGAATTAGTTAAAATAGATGGTCTGTCTCTACCTTGTGGGTTTTGGCACCCCCCTGATATAGTGGCATGGTCTTCAACTGGGTGTCTGAAGCATCTATGACCTATCCAAGGGCTCTGTTCAGGGGGGGGGGGATATATCTGGAGAATAGCCGTATAGAATTTGTCAGGAATGAATCTGATGACAGTTGACATAACTGGTTAGTATTTGAAGGTATTGGTGTTTGTAGTCTGTTGTTTTGATTCCCGAGATAATGACACCTTCTTTTACTAAACTTCCCCATAGAGATACATGCATTACTGCCATTTATTGTAACTGTTTAGTCTCCCCTTAACGGTGGACGACTGACTTACACGAGACAATTTTATGATATATGATGACGGTCGCCAACAAGTCCTTTGCGTGAGGATTTTTTGTTGCATCTCTTAAGTTCTACATGCCCTAAATATTTTTACTTTCATATTTCAGGGAGGACTTGCACAAACTCCCTTACCTGACCATGTGCCTGAAAGAAGCCATGCGGCTTCACTCTCCTGTTCCCCTCATCATACGCAGAATGCTGGAGGACACTGTGATTGACGGCATTACTGTACCAAAGGGTTTTGAAATAGGTATACACCTGTACGGACTGCACCATAACCCGGCGGTCTGAGGACCCGATCACATGGTATAGCACCCATTGGTTCCTTCTGACGTCCCTCGTCGGTTCCTCAAATGTAGCACAGCGTGCAGATGTAATATCAGCGCTGTAGGCCAAGAGAATCGGGACCTGCCAACTTAGCTCTGAAAATCGAAATTCTAGTGACTGTTGATGACATGACAATTAAGCTCCCAAAGTTTCCTATTTGAACTGTTCTTTCATAGTAACTTTTAAGTTAATACTACAGTAAGGCCTAGAGATTTAGTCAGGTTTTGATAGTAATTATCTAGATCACGTTTTGGTATAGTATTATTACCTGCACATTACCACTGGTTATTTCGTTACAGGAGTTTGATCCGAGTCGTTTTCGCCCTGAGTGCATGAAAGACAGAGACTCTCATGCCTTCTTGCCGTTTTCGGCAGGACAGAGGTTAGCCTTATATATATTTTCATTTGAATTGTGTGTGTGTTTTTTTTTTTTCAATTCAGATCCATTTTGTGAGTTAGCCGTCTGTGTCAGGGCATGATTAAATCATTGAGCCATTTTCAATTAATGCGTTTGGGATAGTAACATCACATTGTACCTGTTCAGGAATTGCATTGGTCAGAACTTTGCAATGAGCGAAGTGAAGGTGCTGCTTGCAAGGCTGATTTACAAGTAAGAGAAACTACCATACCCATGAAAGAATACATGAAACGTGTATATGCTAGCGACTACATTCATTTTTACTTTACAAAAGTGAGCAGAGCAGTAAAGATAATGAAAGTAATAAGGTATAGTATACAATAATGAAATAAACATAACGTGACATGAAAGTCGTCAACTAACGCCAATTCTAATCTTAAACAATTGTTATTGGGTTCCGTTTCTTTTCTGTATGCAGTGAAATATACGAAATGGCCGACTTTTGGAGATATATAAAAGAAAAATATTTGATATAAAACATGTAATAAAAAGTGCCTTTGATATGGGTTTTTTTCATAGACCTATTTGCGTAATTTTGTCACTATATGCTAAGATAATAATCAGACGGATTGAGATGCTTAGTTGATAACGAGACAATTTTTGGACAGTACTTCAGTTCAGTCAAAAACGTTATTGTCTATATGAATGACACTTCCCCTGTCCTTTGTTTCGGCAGATTTGTCTTTGAAGTCGATCCGACTCGTCCTGCGAAGAAAGAGGTGTTGATCGTTATGAACACCAAGGACGGCATGTGGATGAAAGCTACACCAGTCTGAAAATAAGCTTGATAGCATTCAAGAAAAAACAGGCATCATTTGAAATTCTAGTACATTTAAAAGATATCATGATAAAGTTGATTTACTTGTCAGATTATATAACATAAGTACTTAGTGTTAATTTTGGTCCACAGTTTCTCTTGTAAGCAAGGCTATGAAATATGTGGTATTCTCTGTGCAAGGGAGAACCGGCAGAGGAAAGTGGTCTGGTTTTACAAATAATATCTTTTCCGAATAAAATCATTTTGGAAGAGAAGACCATCCATTAGAATAAACCATGCTAGTTACAACCTTATTTGTTTAATCAATGGGACAAGATAAAACAAGGAAATTCACTAAAGCTCTAAATATTTTATGGAGGTCTGAGGTCTCCCAACTCGTTTCACCTGTTATGTTACTATGCAGGCATTTCGCTTGCTTTGTTGCTATGCAGAGTCATTTTATTTATTTTGTTACTACTCAGTATGCAGATTCATTTTACTTGAATTGTTACTATGCATGAGGCATCCGCCCACGATTGCCATGCAGTCATTTCACTTGTACTGCCACTTAGTACTTAGATTGTTACAAAATCATCCGTTACAAATAGCCCTTACCATCTCACAGTATTGTTAACAATTAAAAAGATAGTTCTTCTGTTTTACAATCATTTGAATAAATACATAATGAATCATTAAATTTTATTTTGACCGTATAAGAAGAAGTTCCAACAATAGCGTTTCTTTCTCCAAACATATCCCTACGGTCACCAAACCTTTTCACAAAGTCAAATATAAGATATCATAAAGGAAGCTCTACATGCATATCATTACTAAGGGTTTGCTTACATTAAATAGTTTATTACTTAAATGCTTTATGACAGTAGTTTATTAATCTATATAATAAAGGAATAATCTATTTCGAGATTTTATATTTTACCTGTAACCTCTTAAGTTTTTATGACATATTCAACACCAATGTTGACAATTAACGTACAGAGGTACCATCAATAAGGTGTGGAATATCAAAGTTTTATGAACACGTGAACAATCAGTCGTGAGTTCATAATAACCGGCCACGGTGAAGTTAACATGTAGCCCTTATCACCCTTCTTTCACTTCATTGTTCATATTTTATCTTAATAATCATTAGACAATTCTTATTGCAATGGTATCCATTGTTCATGTATTACTCATTTCTTCTTTATCGTTAAATCAAATTAAATGTTAAACCAGGAGGAGGGCATGGATAAGCCACATGTATTTATTACTATTATGTTATGTTATTTATCGTGCAAATAAATAAACTATCAAAAAACAAACAGCTGGTCGCAATGATGATGATAGTTTGTAACGACATTAAGGAATGGTATATTTTTGGAAAGTACCCGGGGCCACCTGGCATATGAAGGGCAACGGCTTGCTGCATGTGTCGTCATTCCACTTGTTTTGCGTCAGCCATTTGAGGGCGGTGGACTTCATGTAGCTACCACAGTGCTCTTCGTCGTCATGATTATTTGGTTCTTGCGGAGCCCATGGGTTGTATTCCCACCCAAGTTCAGTGCCATCAATCCATTCGAAGCTTCCTTCCTTGCGTTGGTCGTGAAGGCCAAACCAGAAGTTGGAATTGCGGTCGACGGAGTTCTTGAGACCGATGAGAAAGTTGTTGGTATCGGCGTCTCGGGGCATGGCAAGGGTACCGCCATCGAGACGACAATGCAGGACTGCGTCCCCGAAGTTCGCTGGGAAGTCGAACACCTTGTAGCAGGTTCCACGCCATTCCCTATAGCCTTTGGGACAGGCAACTAGAAAAAAGGTTTAACGTTGACTATAGTCATACCGAGGGGTTCATTTTAACCTCCTAGGTCATACATATAGATATAGAATAGGTGATATTGACGGAGGACCCCGCAAAATAAGGTGTCATTGAATGCTCTGCATTACAGTGGTGCAACATATCCCCATTGATTAATATGTAATTTTCTTTAATAGTGGGACTTTCTGATGTATATACCTCTTTATCGCCGAAAACGTCTATTTGAGCCATATCATCATAATGCCGAAGCCAAGTCAAGAAAACAGATGGACCTGTACGCAACTGAATATCAATCAATTGATATCAGGACGAATTCCAGTTAGTCCAATGTTTTAGCTGGAGATCAGTTTATCTCTTCATAGTGTATTTTACCAACTCAGTTGAACTTTCATGCTGATATACTCTGAAACGTTTGAGTAGAATGGTCGTGTTACCTTCATTCGACTCGAATGGTGTTTGAGGATGTGTAGGTGGTTCGGCAGCTTTCAAAAACATCGACGTTCCATTCTTTCCAGGCGGGCCGATGGGCCCTATCAACCCTCGAGGGCCAGCCGGCCCCATGGCTCCCTTTGCTCATGGAGGCCCAACAGACACAGGACCAGTCGGCCCCATGGCTCCCTTTGCTCATGGAGGCCCAACAGACACAGGACCAGCCGGCCCCATGGCTCCCTTTGCTCCTGGGGGCCCCGGCGGCCCGACAGACACGGGACCAGTCGGCCCCATGGCTCCCTTTGCTCCTGGAGGCCCCGGCGGCCCGGTACACACAGGACCAGCCGGCCCCATGGCTCCCTTTGCTCATGGGGGCCCAACAGACACAGGGCCAGCTGGCCCCATGGCTCCCTTTGCACCTGGAGGCCCCGGCGGCCCGGTACACACAGGGCCAGCCGGCCCCATGGCTACGTTTGCTCCTGGAGGCCCCGGAGGCCCGGTACACCGTACTCAACAACCAAAATAGAATAAATACCAGCAGCGGGGTCTGATAGGGAATCAACCCCAGAACCTTTAAACCTAACCACAAGACCAGATGCTACCTTCTGATGTCTTCCAATATCTCCGTCCGTTTACTGATTATCAGTCTCTTTTGAAGCTGACGCACATGCCTCAATTACTAAATGCGTCTTTCACATACAGCAAGGTAAAACGATCATCTTTCTTTTAACTATTTGAAAAGAGTTTGCTGTAATTATCCTCGCGATAATTTTGCAAATAGTTTAATTGTATCATAGTCTATTTCTGCAAGTAAATAATTCAGGACACAGGAATTTCCATTACTCCAGAGAAACAGATCGAAAGAGAAAAACATGAGGATCAAGGTAAATCGGAATTTCGCCTTGGAGAATTCTATTTGAGGTGGGGACGGGCTTTTCTGACACTCACCCCTCCCTTTCCAACATCTGCTTGAGGACTAGTTTGCATGGCATGGGCATGTCGCAAGGAGGCATATCTGACGCGTATTGCTTGCAGTCAGAATCAATGTAACGAAATATAGAAAGTTACTCTGAAGCCGTTAAAAACACGTGACAACAACTATATATGTGCCATCATAGCTAACCGCTTTTGTCGTACTTGTTTTTATTGTAAAGATGCCATGATGATGGCATCAATTTGTTGATTAATTCAGCACTGAACTTTTCATAGACATAGTATTCAATTCACCAACTACCGATACTAAGTTGAAGCATCCAGCGTATCTGTTTTTACATGGACCAAATGAGGCCGCGAGAAAGTTTGCTTTGTGCTAATACAATAGCAGAAAAATACGTTAACGATTTTCAAAATCCTCCGTTTTTTTCGTTTCTCTTTTCAGGCAAGGGCATGAATGCGAATGAAGCACATTGTAATATCACCACTTTATTTGTCGACGGTTCGATGCACAACGACTAGTATTGACTTATTATTATCTAAGTGGGACAGACTTTACTGCTGAGTAGTTCATTTTGATTCTTCAAAGGGTAAAGGTCACACTCTGACCTAGTTATCATAGTCTTCTTCCGCACTGTTGCAACACGTTACAACATTTTACATTCACAGCCTACCTGGTCGAATAGATCCAAGTGTATTACATAGCAGGTAAGTTTGCTTATATTTTGTAGATGTCTGGTTTTGTCTAGAAGTAGGTTTACACCTATGTCATATATGCACGCTATAAGGATGGATGTACCGTATACACCTGTTAGATATTTCAAGTTGTCGCCAAACAAAAGGTGGTATTCACTAACTCTACGTATATACATGGGCTGGTATGCAGAATACAACACGTAATGCACGTAGGTTTGATAGGCATATAGCCTAGATATAGAGTTGGAGAAACCAACATATATAGCTATTTACCATGTCTTATACATTAGTAATTCTCAAATGGCCAGCTTGGACAAACCAAGACCTATTTACCAGGTCTTAAACCATTCACTTGGTGGGATTCATGTTAGGCCACAGCAAGTAAATATTATGGATGACAGCCTCTGCAGTCTCCAAATTTTGCGCATGCGGGCGAAAAAAAAATAAGGCGGGCCAAAAAAACAAGACATCCACATTTTCAAACTCGAATACCATAAAGCAGGTAAGAAGAATTGAAGCGACTATTTTAAAACATGATGATACGACCAACAAGTCTTTTATACCTGTATTCAATAAAATATTAACACTGATGTCAACATTAAAATCATTATCCGGGTTTGTATAGCACATCACGAACGCAGAGACAAGGCTTCCCGTACACTGGGCGCGGGAGTCTCCCGAGTCAAAAGTCAGACTGACGGGGACTACATAATGCTGGCTCTGCTCACTTTGTCTCAACTCTCCGCTATTGCTGTCCCAACTGTCTGACTGAATTGCCGTACCTCAGAAACCCCCGTCTTTTTATTGTCTTCAACAGACATACAGCTAAGACAATGTGAGGAATCTTATTACAGCTCTTATTACTCGTTAGTCACTGACGAAAGCTAAGGCAGCGGATGCTGTCTGAAGCGTCTGACTGTTTCAAAATTTTATCCAGTTGCTTGAGTAACTCTTTTTGGCGGATCTTACTACCTGGATGTCTAACATTCATCAACAAACGTTTATATATAAATGTGTCTTTCACAAACAGCAAGGTAAAACGATCATCTTTTTTTAACTATTTGTATAGCGTTTGCTGTAATCATCCTTGCGATTATTTTGCAAATAGTTTAATTGTATCATAGTCTATTTCTGCAAGTAAATAATTCGGGACACAGGAATTTCCATTACTCCAGAGAAACAGATCGAAAGAGAAAAACACGGGGAACAAGGTAAATCGGAATTTCGCCTTGGAAAATTCTATTTGAGGTAGGGACGGGCTTTTCTGACACTCACCCCTCCCTTTCCAACATCTGCTTGATGACTAGTTTGCATGGCATGGGCATGTCGCAAGGAGGCATATCTGACGCGTATTAATTGCTTACAGTCAGAATCAACGTAACGAAATACAGACAGTTACTCTGAAGCCGTTAAAAACACGTGACAACCACTATATATGTGCCATCATAGCTAACCGCTTTGTCGTACGTTTTTTATTATAAGCATGCCATGATGATGGCATCAATTTGTTGATTAATTCAGCACTGAACTTCTCATAGACATAGTATTCAATTCACCAACTACCGATACTAAGTTGAAGCATCCAGCGTATCTGTTTTTACATGGACCAAATGAGGCCGCGAGAAAGTTGGCTTTATGCTAATACAATAGCAGAAAAATACGTTACCGATTTTCAAAATCCTCCGTTTTTTTTAGTTTCTCTTTTCAGGTAAGGGCATGAATGCGAATGAAGCACATTGTAATATCACCACTTTATTTGTCGACGGTTCGATGCACAACGGCTAGTATTGACTTGTTATTATCTTTGTAGGACAGACTTCACTGCTAGCTCAGCAGTTTATTTCAAAGGTTGATTCTTCAAAGGGTAAAGGTCACACTGTGACCTACTTATCATAGTCTTCTCCCGCACTGTTGCACCACGTTACAACATTTTACATCCACAGCCTACCTGGTCGAATAGATCCAAGTGCATTACATAGCAGGTAAGTTTGCTTATATTTTGTAGATGTCTGGTTTTGTCTAGAAGTAGGTTTACACCTATGTCATATATGCACGCTTTAAGGATGGATGTACCGTATACACCTGTTAGATATTTCAAGTTGTCGCCAAACAAAAGGTGGTATTCACTAACTCTACGTATATACATGGGCTGGTATGCAGAATACAACACGTAATGCACGTAGGTTTGATAGGCATATAGCCTAGATATAGAGTTGGAGAAACCAACATATATAGCTATTTACCATGTCTTATACATTAGTAATTCTCAAATGGCCAGCTTGGACAAACCAAGACCTATTTACCAGGTCTTAAACCATTCACTTGGTGGGATTCATGTTAGGCCACAGCAAGTAAATATTATGGATGACAGCCTCTGCAGACTCCAAATTTTGCGCATGCGGGCGAAAAAAAAATAAGGCGGGCCAAAAAAACAAGACATCCACATTTTCAAACTCGAATACCATAAAGCAGGTAAGAAGAATTGAAGCGACTATTTTAAAACATGATGATACGACCAACAAGTCTTTTATACCTGTATTCAATAAAATATTAACACTGATGTCAACATTAAAATCATTATCCGGGTTTGTATAGCACATCACAAACGCAGAGACAAGGCTTCCCGTACACTGGGCACGGGAGTCTCCCGATGAGTCAGACTGACTGTGACTACATAATGCTGGCTCTAGATCTGCTCACTTTGTCTCAACTCTCCGCTGTTGCTGTCCTAACTGTCTGACTGAATTGCCGTACCTCAGAAACCCCCGTCTTTTTATGTCTTCAACAGACATACAGCTAAGACAATGTGAGGAATCTTATTACACACAGCTCTTATTACTCGTTAGTCACTGACGAAAGCTAAGGCAGCGGTTGCTGTCTGAAGCGTCTGACTGTTTCAAAATTTTATCCAGTTGCTTGAGTAACTCTTTTTGGCGTATCTTACTACCTGGATGTCTAACATTCATCAACAAACATTTATGCGTTTTTCACATACAGCAAGGTAAAACGATCATTTTTTTTCTAACTATTTGTATAGCGTTTGCTGTAATCATCCTTGCGATTATTTTGCAAATAGTTTAATTGTATCATAGTCTATTTCTGCAAGTAAATAATTCGGGACACAGGAATTTCCATTACTCCAGAGAAACAGATCGAAAGAGAAAAACATGAGGATCAAGGTAAATCGGAATTTCGCCTTGGAGAATTCTATTTGAGGTTGGGACGGACTTTTCTGACACTCACCCCTCCCTTTCTAACATCTGCTTGATGACTAGTTTGCATGGCATGGGCACGTCGCAAGGATGCATATCTGACGCGTATTGCTTGCAGTCAGAATCAATGTAACGAAATATAGAAAGTTACTCTGAAGCCTTTACCAACACGTGACAGCAACTATATATGTGCCATCATAGCTAACCGCTTTTGTCGTAGTTGTTTTTATTGTAAAGATGCCATGATGATAGCATAAATTTGTTGATTAATTCAGCACTGAACTTTTCATAGACATAGTATTCAATTCACCAACTACCGATACTAAGTTGAAGCATCAGGCGTATCTGTTTTTACATGGACCAAATGAGGCCGCAAGAAAGTTTGCTTTGTGCTAATACAGTAGCAGAAAAATACGTTAACGATTTTCAAAATCCTCCGTTTTTTTCGTTTCTCTTTTCAGGCAAGGGCATGAAGGCGAATGAAGCACATTGTAATATCACCACTTTATTTGTCGACGGTTCGATGCACAACGACTAGTATTGACTTGTTATTATCTAAGTGGGACAGACTTTACTGCTGAGTAGTTCATTTTGATTATTCAAAGGGTAAAGGTCACACTCTGACCTAGTTATCATAGTCTTCTTCCGCACTGTTGCACCACGTTACAACATTTTACATCCACAGCCTACCTGGTCGAATAGATCCAAGTGCATTACATAGCAGGTAAGTTTGCTTATATTTTGTAGATGTCTGGTTTTGTCTAGAAGTAGGTTTACACCTATATCATGTATGTACGCTATAAGGATGGATGTACCGTATACATCTGTGAGATATTTCAAGTTGTCGTCAAACAAAAGGTGGTATTCACTAACTCTACATGGGCTGGTATGCAGAATACAACACGTAATGCACGTAGGTTTGATAGGCATATAGCCTAGATATAGAGTTGGAGAAACCAACATATATAGCTATTTACCATGTCTTATACATTAGTAATTCTCATATGGCCAGCTTGGACAAACCAAGCCTATCTACCATGTCTTAAACCATACTCTGGGTGGGATTCATGTTAGGTCACAGCAAGTAAATGTTATGGATGACAGCCTCTGCAGACTCCAAATTTTGCGCACGCGGGCGAGAAAAAAATAAGGCGGGCCAAAAAAACAAGACATCCACATTTTCAAGTTGCGAGAAAGTTTGCTTTGTGCTAATACAATAGCAGAAAAATATGTTAACGATTTTCAAAATCCTCCGTTTTTTTAGTTTCTCATTTCAGACAAGGGAATGAATACGAATAAAGCACATTCAACTAGCGCCAATCCAAATGTCTATGGTTCGATACATAACTACTAGTAGTGACATGTTATCTATGTGGTTACCTTAAGGCTTCAATAGTTTGTTTTACTTTTATCTCACCAGGGAGTAAAGGTCACGCGTAGTTGTTATCATAGTCTTCTCCTACGCTGTCCCACCACGGTACAACATTACACATTCACAACCTACCTGCTCGAAAAGATCCTCTCTGATTACTTTGCAAGTAAGCTTACTTGCAAAGTTTGCTTGTATTTTGTAGATGTCTGCTTTTGTTTAGAAGTAGTTTTACACCTGTGTCTACCGGCTATAAGGATGAAGGTACCGTATACCGTAACCTATGACATATTTCAAGTTGTCGCCAGCGGCAAAAGGTAATACACACTAGATCTACACGCGCTGGTATGCAGACAATAGTAAGTAATACACGCAGGTTTGATATGGCATATAGCTAGCCTAGATACAGTTGGACCAAAGAGGTTTTGTATGAAACCTCCTTGGTTGGATGAACCAACATGTATTCATCAGGGCTTATACCATTCTCAGGAAGAGTTCATGTCAATCTTTAACCAGACTTATCTTTACCACTGAAGAAGTGTCTTATTTCTGTTTGACATATCCAGAGATGGTCAGCCTGGTGGGACTTTGCGACACCACGAGCCTTCTCGTTGGGCTACTCTTCCCGTCACTTGTCTACGTGTTGGTTGTGGTCGTTAAGTCTCTGTTGGGGCTCCGGAAGGACATAAGTCTGGGAAGCAAGTTCCCCTCCCCTCCCTACCACTGGCTCTACGGTAACAATCACTTGGTAGGTCTGAAACATTCTTACAATTACAACGGTATCAAATTCATGGCGTATCAATACACTGTTATGATCCTCAACCTCTGAAGAGACTAGTATTGTGGGAAGGGGGCACTGGTGGGCATTGTACGTACTGGCAGAGATTGGGAACTATGACTATATGTGAGACGCATTCTGCACAAGCACACCCCTGAGCATGTTTGGGATGTTTAAAACGACGCCATTTTACAAAACTAGAACTCAAAGATCTTATGACTTCGTTAAATATCTAGAGGTTCTCGTATGTCCTGTTTAATTGTAGTTCATTGATCATGCAAATAAGGTTTCGATTAACATTACATGTGTCCATTGATCTATTCCTGTTACTCTGTGGTGAACATCACAACGTTACATATTTAGAATACATTAATTTGAAAATATAAACTGGCCGACCAAACACAATATCCCCGTGACCTAGACCGTCTTGTCTGATTAACGACTAATTCTGGCATCCATGTTTCCTAAACTTCCTGCGCTTCCTGTCACTCTGGCAAACGATGTGACCTTTGCTGTCATCTTCCCACCCACATCTGCATCCTGCTAGTCTCCAGTTACAACTCAACCGAGGAACAAATTTTAACTCAGGCCAAACTCTAAAACACACCAAGACAAACAAACAAACAAACAAACAAACGGAAAACTCAGACTCCGTATCAATATCTGACTTGTATGACACACAGACTGACTTCACGTTTGGTGAGAAGTACCTGTCCATCACACGGGACGTTGTGGAGAAGCACCCGCAGGCTCACTCTTTTTGGATGGCGGGATTCGATAATACCATCAACATAACTCATCCGGAAACCATCAAGCAGCTCCTGAAATACCAAAGTGAGTTTTTTTTCGTGGCACAGAACAAAATCAAGAGCGTGAATCTTTCTGAAACTACTTTACGTACTTTAAGCCTGATGTATTAAAACTACTGAAGTGCATAATGCAACTTTGACTACTACAATCTTGTATTATTTACATATATGCCATATATGAAAGGCCAAGTACATGTCAGAAGAATGTAAATTATATATGTGAACATATTTTTGACACTTGACAGCACAGCAAATGCATTTAGTAATCTAGCCATTGCGACACGTAAAAGCACTATTTGTTTTTATCCCAAATTAATCTATATCATCATTAATCTATGTCAATCTTTTACTCACGTTTACCTCTCTCTTGTGATTAAAGGCAAAAAGTCACATGTGTACAGCACGCTGCACTCATGGCTGGGTGAGTTTTTACCTTGGCCTTTTTTACCTAATGAAAAATGGAGGTATTATCTTTGGTGTGTGTGTGTGTCCGTGTGCGTGTGTGTGTGTGTCTGTTGTGTTTCAGGATGCATGTATTTGTGGTCAGCATAAGTTGAGAACCTATGGTTGTATTATATATCATTTTGTATTATATTGTGAAATGCAATAAAAAAATTTAAAAATGAAGAGGACCAATGGATGGGATTCATTTGATTGACCGCGTTGCTAGGTAACGGCCTGTTCATGAGTGACGGAGACACATGGAAGGTTCGCCGACGTCTCCTCACGCCTGCTTTCCATTTTGACATCCTCAAACAGTACGTCAGCGTCTACAACAGGGAAGCCACAGAAATGATAGTAAGCTTATAAAAGTGATGATTTCATTTATTTTACAGTTAATTGTTGTGACCATTTACTATGAGTTAGAAAACTTCTAACGTAATTAATATCATGATTACTGCCTTAGTTCTGATGATAAAGATTTATGCAGCGCAATTTTTCATAGAAGTCACTCGCAACATTGTATATATATATACATATATATATATATATATATATATATATATATATATATATATATATATATATATATACAATCTTATATATATATAAGGTGTAAAGCTATAGAATATACTCAACTGTGCCGTTATGTGTACAGACACGACTTTTCTATGCTTCCACAGAGCAAGCTTTTAGAGACTCCCAAGAGAGGTCAAGTTTTCGAGATGTTCCAAGAGGCCAGCATGTGCACCCTCGAAATCATCCTACAATGTGCTTTTTCAGGGGGGCAGATGTCAGATGAGTAAGTCAACTAACAAGTTTCAATTAAAAGGGAACATACTTGTTTAATGAATTATGATAAACGAAAACAACACATGATATTTGTATTCGTTTCGTACATACAATCCAAGCAAAGGCTGCCCATTGTCACTATCTGCCGACGTGTATAGCGATACAATTGTCCAAGAAATGTCCTCAGTTACTCGATGAGGAAAAGCCCAATATAATGACGTTTCCATAATTTGTTCCATCCTCAGGACCAAGAACGAGTTCGTCGAAGCAATTAGGAAACTAGAAATCCTGTTTATCGAGATGGTGTTGTAAGTATCTTTATTTCTTCCGTATGTTATAGGATGATCATCGTCAATATTCAACATCAGCCTTTCAGGACATGAGATAGAACATCCAATCAGTGACTATATTGTAGAGCGGTCATCGTCATTACTCAACATCAGCCAATCAGCACTGACAAAAAGCATTCAATCAATGGCTTTAATGTAGAGTGATCATCACCACCATTCTACATAACCCAATCAACACTGACATAGAGCATCCAATCAATGGCTTTATTGCAGAGCGGTTATCGTCATACTCAACATCAGCCAATCAGCACTGACATAGAGCATCCAATCAATGGCTATGTTGTAGAGCGATAATCACCATATTCAACATCAGCCAATCACTGACATGGAATATCTGATCAATGGCTTAAGCGTGTTGGAACTGACTCGCAGGAAAGCTACACAAAAAATTGAAAATCCTTCTATGCTATGCTTGATATATTCCAAAGTCAAATTCTTACTTCAAGTTGATTCACAAAAGTCCGTCATAGTTCTGGGATTTTCCACAGTTTGCAACTTATGCCGTGCTGACGCCTTCTCACCTGATAATTGAATTTTATGACGTCAGTGTTTCAAATGTTTCACCTGGTGATTGTATTATATGACGTCAGTGTTCTAAAATTCAATCATCAGGTGAAACATTTGAAACACTGACGTCATATAATTCAATTATCAGGCGAGAAGATGTCAGCACGGCATAAGTTGCAAACTGTTTGAAATCCCAGAACTATGACGGACTTTTGTGAAACAACTTGAAGTAAGAATTTGACTTTGGAATGTATGAAGCATAGCATAGAATGATTTTCAATTTCTTGTGTAGTTTTCCTTTAAGTAAGACCCTTTGTAAATCCAAATCAAGGAAGACATCACAAGCCAGTTTCATTTCTTTTTCTATGTTGTTTTTGTGTATGCAGCAACCCAATATTTATAGTGGCACCTTCTGTTTACAACCGGCTTCCACGGGGGCGTGAATACACTCGTCTGTGCAAGTTTGTGCACAACACGTCGGAATCAATCATTACAAAAAGAAGGCAGCAACTCGTAAGTACTGAAGTGGATACAACAGCGTAGTGATTCTTCTAAGCTAAGTAAAGCAAATGAAGCTCTTCCCTAGTTAGACGTGTTCACTTACATATTATAATCAAATGTATCGCTTGCATTTGGTAATGGTCTGCCTTCACGATTTCACCACTGAAAGGGGATGAACACATGGGCCGGTGTTCATTTTAGAGACAAAAAGGCACATAGATGTCAACTTTTGTTTGTTCATAATCAAATTTAGATGCGCGACGGACGGCCTCAACAAACGACCGGCAGGCTAGACTTCCTCGACCTTCTACTGTCAGCGCGTTACGAGGACGGAACTGGGCTTACGGATCTGGAGATCAGGGAAGAAGTGGACACCTTCATGTTTGCTGGTGACATTCCATCTTGCTTCTTTGTTTCTTTTTCCTCTTTCCATACAATAACCCACAGTCCTCCATAACAATCCTGTTAAATGATATTCTACCCGAAAATGGCAACAAAATACAATGGAAATGTTGGTGCAAGTACCTAGGATAATTATGCAGTATAGAGTACTTAATGAAATCAAGTTGCCTACTGTATTGTTAAATTGAAAAGGCGTTACGTTAATTGTTGCTTTGGATGGATGGTTGTAAAGAGAATAAAGTTTTATCAGGACACGACACGACAGCAAGTTCCCTGTCCTGGACCCTGTACTCCCTGGCTCAACATCCGCACCATCAGGACAAGGTCCGGGAAGAAGTGAACCATCTACTGTCTGGCAGGGAGGATGATACAATTCAATGGTAAGACGACATCGCAATACTAGTGCGCTACACGTGAGCGTTGTCCAGGCAGCTTCTGGTGGAGGTTATGCAACGTTGCACTTTCAGTCGGAAGAAGTAAACGCACCGTAACGGTGGGCGGCTGACTTACACGAGACAATTATGAAATGAATATGTGATGATGGTCGTCTCTTGTGAATTATTACGAAATATAAGATACAGGGTTTGAAGAGCATAAACGGGAAACGGACATATGATATATTATCAGGCTAGCCCCTCAGGCCGTGACTGGCGTCGCCGAAAAGTCCTGTGCTTTTTGTTGCAATTCCCACACGCCTAAATATTTTTACTTTGATATTTCAGGGAAGACTTGCAGAAACTCCCTTACCTGACCATGTGCCTGAAAGAAGCCATGCGGCTTCACTCTCCTCTTGCCCTCATCGAGCGCAAAATGCTGGAGGACACTGTGATTGACGGCGTTACTGTACCAAAGGGGTATGATGTAGCCATACACCTGTACGGACTGCACCACAACCCGGCCGTCTGGGGACCCGATCACATGGTATAACCGCTCATTGGGGGTCCCTTATTGGTCACTAAAATTTAGCACATCATGCAGATATAACATCAGCTCTGTAAGCCAAGAAAATTGGGACCTGGTAACTTATCACTGAAGATCGAAATTCTGGTGACTGTTGATGACATGACAATAAACCTACCAAAGTTTCCTATTTTACCTGTTGTTTAATAGTAACTTTCAAGTTGATACCACAGTAAAGCCCAAAGATTGAGGTTTCGGTTGTAATTATCTAAATCACGTTTTTAGTATAGAATTATTACCTGCACATTCCCACTGGTTATCTCGTTACAGGAGTTTGATCCGAGTCGTTTTCGTCCTGAGCGCATGAAAGACAGAGACTCTCATGCCTTCTTGCCGTTTTCGGCAGGACAGAGGTTAGCCTTGTTTTCGCTTGAATTGTGTTTTTCAAGATCCGTTTTGTCGGTTAGCCGTCTATGTCAGGGCATTATTAGATAATTGAACCATATTCAATTAATGCGTTTGGAATTGTAACATCACATTGTCACCCCTGTTCAGGAACTGCATCGGGCAGAACTTTGCAATGAACGAAGTGAAGGTGCTGCTTGCAAGGCTGATATACAAGTGAGAAAAACTACCATACTCATGAAAGAATACATGAAACGTGTATATGCTAGCGACTACATTCATTTTTACTTTACAAAAGTGAGCAGATCAGTAAAGATAATGAAGGTAATAAGGTATAGTATACAATAATGAAATAAACATAAAGTGACATGAAAGCCGTCAACTAATGCCACCTCTAATCTAAGACAGTTGTTATTTAATAGGTTTGATTTTCTTTTCTGTATGCAGTGGAATAAGAAATTCACGACGTTTTTGGAGATATATGAAAGAAAAATATTCAATACAAAATATATAATAGAAAGTGCCTTTGATATGTTTGTTTTTTCATAGAACTATTTGAATAATTTTGTCACTATATGCTAAGATTATAATCAGACGGATTGAGATGTTTAGTTGATCACGAGACGCTTTTTGGACAGTACTTCAGTTTAGTCAAAAATGCTATTGTCTGTATGAATGACACTTTCTCTGTCCTTTGTTTTGACAGATTTGTCTTTGAAGTCGATCCGACTCGTCCTGCGAAGAAAGAGGTGTTGATCGTTATGAACACCAAGGACGGCATGTGGATGAAAGTTACACCAGTCTGAAAATAAGTTTGATAGTAGAGTCAATTCCACATTACCGAGAGGGTGTTTGTTGCCTTTTTGTTCTAACATTTGCAAAAACTTTGTAACAATCTATGGGAGATAAGTTACTGTTTAGAACAATTTCCAACATTCATTTGATGTTCTAAATAGTTTCTGCTGTGTTCCAAAATGTTAGACAAATTTCTAACATTGCACATGTTATTTGTATTATTTTCGAAACTGTTGGAAAATAGGTTGATCATTTGTTCCTACATGTTCCAACATTATAACAACATGGTATAACTGGGTCAGTGGGATAGGAACAGGGCAATTCACACATCCCTTCAAAGTATAGGGGATTAGGCCTGGGTGCCATGCATAGACACCTCAGGACAGAAGTCCAGACGTGAAATCTAAAAATATACAGAGGCAGACAACAGAGTGCGATTAGCACCTACATTTATGGGGGCAATTACCCAAATCTACCATTTGAAAAGTGATGCAAATTGTTCCAACATGTTCGAACATAACAGTGAAACAATCACATAGATGTTTGAAAATTGTTCTAAATAAAGAGATATTTGTGAAATTACTTTCCAAATAGTTCCAACATATATAAATAAGTTCAAACATGTTCAAACTTTCATTCTTGATTGTTTGAACAATTTAGAACTATTTTGACTGGAATAGTCTTTTATCTAAAATTGTTTGAACTCACTAGCAATATTACCTGAAAACCCTCTCGGTGACATGGAATTGACTCTATTCAAGAAAAAACAGGCATCATTCAATATTCTAGTACATTTAAAAGATATCATGATAAATTTGATTTACATGTCAGATTATATAACATAAGTACTAGTAACTTTGCAAATTATAATAGTTAGTGTTAATTTTGGTCCACCGTTGCTCTTGTAAGCAAGGCTATGAAAAATTTGGTATTCTCTGTACAGTTATTGAAGGCTGACCCGGCAGAGGAAAATATTCTGGTTTTGGAGGTGAATTTTTTCTGAACAAAAATTTTGGAAGAGAAGACCATCAATTGAAATAAATTATGCTAGTTATATCCTTATTTGCTTAATCAACGGGACAAGATAAAACGAGAAATTCGCAAAAGCTCTGAATATTTCATGGAGGTATGAGGTCTCCGAACTCGTTTCACCTGTTATGTTACTATGCAGGCATTGCGCTGGCTTCGTTGCTAAGCAGTAGCCTCCGTTGCAGGCTCTAAACCGGCTTTTTGGGGGGCTAAATAATACACTTTTTGCAGCCAGCCCGTAACTATCAGCCAACCCCGTAACTATCAGCCGGCTGATAGTTACGGGGTTGGCTGATAGTTACGGGCTGGCTGCAAAAAGTGAATTATTTAGCCCCCCAAAAAGCCGGTTCAGAGCCTGCAACGGAGGCTAGCTAAGCAGAGTCATTTCATTTGTTTTGTTACTATGCAGTCATTTTCATTTCTTCGTTACTACTCAGTATGCAGTCATCTCACTTGTTTTCAAAATGTTACTACTCAGTTTGCAGATCAATTTTACTTGAATTGTTACTATGCAGTTATTTCACTTGAATTGTTATTATGCAATTCACTTGCACGGTTGCCTTGCAGTTATTTCACGTGGACAGCCAGTTCACTTACTTACATTGTTATAAGATCATCTGTTACAAAATAGTCCTTACCATTGCACAATTGTGTAAACAATTGTAACACATAGTATATGGGAGATTCTTTATACACAACCAGGTATTGATCTCACCTGCTAACGTTTCGGTGTCTATCAGACACCTTCTTCAGAGCTACTGACTGGACTACTGCTTCTCACCGCTATAAGTAACCGATGTAGGTGGCGCTTTTGCAGTGAGAACACTGTCCCAAATATGGCTAAGTTTGTATCCCCCCTCGTTTACTTATAGCGGTGAGAAGCAGTAGTCCAGTCAGTAGCTCTGAAGAAGGTGTCTGACAGACACCGAAACGTTAGCAGGTGAGATCAATACCTGGTTGTGTATAAAGAATCTCCCATATCCTATTTTCTACCAACCTGATGAAATTATTTTCGGATGTAACACATAGTTCTTCTGTCTATCAACCATTTGAATTAATACATTATGAATCATTTAATCTTAATCATATACAGAAGTATAACAAGAAGCTGCAACAACAGTTGTTTTTCTCCAAACATATCCATACATGATCTCCAAGCAGATCAAGCGGTTGCCTAGACCGTATCCAACTGGCAAAATGAGTTTTTATGGGGTTGCAATAAAAACTAATTTTGTCAGTTGGATACGGTCTAGGCAACCGTTAGATCTGCTTAAAGATTAATCCATACGGTCATCAGACCCTTTTCACACGGTCAAATATAAGATAACATAGGAAGCTCTACATGCATATGATTACATTGGATACATTGGATAGTTTCTCTATTACTTAAATGCTTTATGACTGTAGGTTATCACTTTTTAATTTCTTCTTACTACTATAAGATAATATAGATGACGCTCTACAGGTTAATTCCATATGATCAGAGGGTTGGCTAACATTGAATATTTACTCCTTTGCTTAATGTTTCATGAGTTGTATTACCCGTTGATGATCTATTCTTACTATAAGATAATCATATGAATATTTAGGAACATGGACTAGGAAGATCTAGAAAAGGCTTGCTTATTCGGCCTCATGATTTTACATTTCACTTGTAGTTGTAATCTGTCCAGCGTTTATGAAGTTTTTGGTGATGAGAATGAACGGACAAAGGTACTATCAATAATGCATGGAATGTCTTTTAAAAGTTTTATGAACACGTCAATGAGTTGATAATGACCATGGTCAAGTTAACATGTATCCCTTATCATTCTTCATCTATTCCATTGTTCATAGCTCATATCAACAGTTATTTGATCATTCTTATTGCAATGTTATTAATGTTTCATGCACTTCTTCTTCTCGTGTCACCACTGGCACTTGTCTGCTATACACTCCCCCTCCAATATAATTTCATGCACTGTGTGTATTGCTTACTTCTTCTTTATTGCTGTTTTAAATGTTAAACCAGTTTGAAGGAGGAGGACATAGAATAATTCACTTTAGGTTTTCCCCTCCTCCTGCACGTGTTTTTATTAGTATTGTGTTATTTCGTCATGGTGTTTATTGCGCAAATGAATTATCAAACAAATGAAACAAACAGCTGGTGGCAGTGATGCTGATAGTTTGGAACGACGTTAAAAGAAATCCAAGCAATATTTGGGCCCGAAAATTTTGAATTTTGACAGTCTATTTATTTAGTCATTTCTTTAGATGATTAGTTCAAACAACACTATCATAATGTATAGCGACGTCCATGATGCAAAAATACGCTGTTGTTGTGATGTGAGAACCCACTGAAATCGGCGCCGGGGTTTTTGTAGGCTCGTGAAACTAAGGGGATCATCGTACGGTACGTTTGTGCGTGGTTTTAAAATGCTCAAAGTATGAAGTTACTACGCAGATGTGCTAAAGGGTGAAGACTACCAATTCCTGGCCCCTATACTTTCAATGGTAGACATATAAGGAAAGGGCTGTCAAAAGTCACCTACCTGAAGTTTAGGTCATGGAAAACTCACATTGGCAGCGTAGTCTGACCTCTAAAGTGTCAATCTACTGAGTTTCGCCGATTTTCCACCGGCGCAAAGTGGTGAAATTTTATCAAAACATGGCGAGATGACCTTTGACCCCCCTTGACAAGACCTGATTACATCCAAACTACACCTATTTCAAAGTGTACCGGACACTTCAAACACGGCTAAAACCCTATTTTTCTAACTAAATGAAATAGCAACAACCCTTACCTGTCAATTCCAGCTCAAAAACACCAACATTTCCAACAAAGAGCCCTCCTACAGCTACTTTTAAATAGCATATACATGCGGTTTCTGTCTGGCATTAAAATGGACCCTCTGCGCATGACTGTAATGGTTAACTTTGGCCTAAACAGCGTTAGTAAATGTCACTACCATGAAGATTTCAGCATCATTATATTTCCATTTTTGGGGCACTAATATTCACCCCGACCAATCAAACCACGTGAATCGCATTGAAACTCAGATTCGTATCAGCCATTTCCCGACAAATCGCTTTCTAAGTTGCGTTAACGACTACATCTTACAAAACAAACTCGCCAGTGAGATGGTGGGAGGTGTCAGCTTTCCAAAGATGTTTTCAGATTGACAATTTTGGCACTTTGGAAGTGATTGAAAGCGACCGCGATTTAACGTGTAGAGAAAAGTAGTAGAAACTATATTTTCTAAACGTTAAATCGCGGTCGCTTTCAATCACTTCCAAAGTGCCAAAATTGTCAATCTGAAAACATCTTTGGAAAGCTGATACCTCCCACCATCTCACTGGCGAGTTTGTTTTGTAAGATGTAGTCGTTAACGCAACTTAGAAAGCGATTTGTCGGAAAATGGCTGATACGAATCTGAGTTTCAATGCGATTCACGTGGTTTGATTGGTCGGGGTGCACATGAATATTGCTTTGGTTGCCTTTAAGGAATGGTATGTTTTAGTGAAGACCCTGGGGCCACCTGGCATATGAAGGGAAGTGGCTTGCTGCATGTGTTGTCATTCCACTTGTTTTGCGCCAACCAGTTGGTTTCGGTGGACTACATGTAGTTACCACAGTGTTCTTCGTTGCCATGATTATTTGGTTCTTGCGGAGCCCATGGGTTGTATTCCCACCCAAGTTCAGTGCCATCAAACCATTCGAAGCTTCCTTCCCTGCGTTGGTCGTGAAGGCCAAACCAGAAGTTGGAATTGCGGTCGACGGAGTTCTTGAGACCGATGAGAAAGTTGTTGGTATCGGCGTCTCGGGGCATGGCAAGGGTACCGCCATCGAGACGACAATGCAGGACTGCGTCCCCGAAGTTTGCTGGGGTGTTGAACGCCTTGTAGCAGGTTCCACGCCATTCCCTATAACTTTTGGGACAGGCAACTAGAAAAAAGGTTTAACGTTGATTACAGTCGTACCAAGGGGTTGATTTTAACCTCCTAGGTCATACATATAGATATAGAATAGGTGATATGGACGAAGGACCCCAACTCGCAAAATAAGGTGTCATTGAATACCCTGCATTACAGTGGTGCAACATATCCCCGTTGATTAATATGTAATTTTCTTTAATAGTGGTACTTTCTGATGTATATACCTCTTAATCGCCAAAAACGTCTTTTTGAGCCATATCATCATAATGACGAAGCCAAGTCAAGAAAACAGAACCACTACGAAACTGAATATTAATCAAATATTAATATAGATTCCGGTTATATTAGTCCAAATGTTTAGTTGAAGAACAGTTGATCTCTTCATAATGTATTTTACCAACTAAGATGAACTTTTATTTCATGCTAACATATTCTGAAATACTTGAGTAAATGTATTCTAGTACAAAATGGTCGTGTCACCTTTTTTGTAATCGAAATTTGTTAAAAGTTAAAAGGAGGAGGACTTCTATAAGCCTTGCAGGCTTCATCCCCCTCCTGCACGTTTTTATTGTACTTCTAATTATTTCATTATTGCTTTCTGTTTTTATGTGCGAATAAATAAAACAAACAAACCTTCCTTCGACTCGGATGGTGTTTGAGGATGTGTAGGTGGTTCGGTAGCTTTCAAAAACATCGACGTTCCATTCTTTCCAGGCGGGCCGATGGGCCCTATCAACCCTCGAGGGCCAGCCGGCCCCATGGCTCCCTTTGCTCCTGGGGGCCCCGGCGGCCCGACAGACACAGGACCAACCGGCCCCATGGTCCCCTTTTCTCCTGGAGGCCCTGGTGGCCCGGTACACACAGGGCCAGCCGGCCCCATGGCTACCTTTGCTCCGGGAGGCCCTGGCGGCCCGGTACACACAGGGCCAGCCGGCTCCATGGCTCCCTTTGCTCGTGGGGGCCCCGGCGGCCCGGTACACACAGGACCAACCGGCCCCATGGCCCTCTTTTCTCCTGGAGGCCCCGGCGGCCCGGTACACACGGGGCCAGCCGGCTCCATGGCTCCCTTTGCTCCTGGAGGCCCCGGCGGCCCGGTACACACAGGGCCAGCCGGCTCCATGGCTCCCTTTGCTCCTGGAGGCCCTGGCGGCCCGGTACACACAGGGCCAGCCGGCCCCATGGCTCCCTTTGCTCCTGGAGGCCCTGGCGGCCCGGTACACACAGGGCCAGCCGGCCCCATGGCTCCCTTTGCTCCTGGAGGCCCTGGCGGCCCGGTACACACAGGGCCAGCCGGCCCCATGGCTCCCTTTGCTCCTGGAGGCCCTGGCGGCCCGGTACACACAGGGCCAGCCGGCCCCATGGCTCCCTTTGCTCCTGGAGGCCCTGGCGGCCCGGTACACACAGGGCCAGCCGGCCCCATGGCCCCCTTTTCTCCTGGAGGCCCCGGCGGCCCGGTACACACAGGGCCAGCCGGCCCCATGGCTACCTTTGCTCCGGGAGCAGCAAATGGGCCAGAATCTTTTGGGCCAGAAAAAGATAGGGACTGAGTTAAAACATGCAGCCATAGAGGTTTTCCTTGTTCATCGTATGTATCAGTTGAGATTATTGTCTTTCTCGTACAAAGTGAACTACGATGTACATGATTTGTATTAGTTTTCAGTCTCTTTTCCGCTTATAGATGTTTATGTATTGACCGGATCCTTGGTATTCATGTTCCTTATACTAGTAGTATGTTTAATGTTCTTCTCATGTTGTTGTTGTTTTATTAATGTGAAAATGAACACTCACAAAAAAGACATGTACGTCCATTTCTGGAAGACGCTCAACTTAATGTTCGCCTAACAACCACACGGTAAACTTTGTATTTACCTTAAAATCATTATCATCTCAATAAGTTGACACATGAAATGTACTCTGCTACATTGTTGTGTTACTGCTCATTGAAGATAAGACGAGCTTATATTGCCATTTGAATCGATCTTTGGAACATAAGATATAGCATTCATCAAATTGTCATCATCTAATTATATAGAGTTAATATATGTATCATTCTATTACTACATACTACTTACCTTCTTGTTCTACAATCTGTTGCTTCAACTTTTTGTTCTGTGCTCTAAGCTCAGCCATCTCATTAGAAACAGTTATCACTTTAACTGTGTAAAGAAAGGAGCAAAGAGAGAAAATTACGATACATAGGTTTCTGCAACGACACTGTAGATTCCAACAACGCAATTATCATTTTGCAAGCAATGCAATGATTGGCCTGTAAAACATGACAGTAGTATAACGTTATTATTTGTATTCCGTTGTATTTCTTAGAATAGCCATTTGTTCCACTTGTCAACATTGTTAACTCGCACTATCTGTACAGCATACCCTTTCTATGAATTGTTTCATGTTGCAATTAGCCCTCGGGCAAGAACTTGCAAATAAAACACACATCAGATTATAAATTATATATATAAACCATGGCGATCACAAGAACTGATTAGTAAGTAAACCAACTGACCTGCAAAGTAAGCCAGTAGAATGACGATAACCACAAGCAGGACGGTACAAGTGGTTATGGCAATCCAAATCTTTTTGCTCAGGCCGCTAGGAGGTGTTTTGTCAGTGACAGCATCGGAGGTCGCTGTTTCACAAAACAACAAGCAAGAGATCGAAGACCTACGTGAGTTTTTGTAATTCTTTGCTTCATCTTGTCTCATTGAATATGCAAATAATGTAATTGTAATAAGCATAATCTATTTAGATTGATGGTCGTCTGTACCATATATATACTCTGTACCCTATAGCTAATTATATATATTGTCATATCAATACTAAATAACAGTTTCATAATCTATGCATAGTATTAGTGATGTTTACTTAACTTACATATGTCACAAGTATGAAATTCCCATTATTTGTGACTACGGACTTATTTCCTATGAATATAGGTACACAAAGTATGCAAATTAAGCCCTCATTTGCATAATTGGTATCCGTCAAATTACTTATGTTACATGTATAAGTCCTATTAGATGCAAAACATTGATTGCAAAATTTAGGTCTTCATTTGCCTACTTTGTATTCCTCAATTTTCTTCCCTTACTAAAGTTACATTGTTTGAATTGTTCTATCACAGAACGTATAGGATTTATATACATTCCTAATCAATTATGCAAATTAGATCCTGATCCTCATTCTCGATATAGTCCACACTTTCATTCACTGAACAGGTAGATTCTCGTTGTTGATAGATCGCCAACTTGCATTGTTTACTCACTTTTAGTTTAATCCACGCTGTATTTATGTATAGTGTATTCATCTACAAAGTCTTTACTATTGTTATATTTATGTCATTGAGTAGAGGACTCTGCATAAGCAATCGTGATTGTTGCCTTATACCCATGAAATGAATGTGAAAGAAATATCAGATATGAAATATAGAAATGACTGCGCAACAACGGAAGTATTTACCTGCTCTTGAGGCGTACATAGGGTTGGGCACATTGGCAGCTGCGTCGGCAATTGACCTCCAATTAGTCTGAGACTGCTGCACGGGCGTGGTGCCTGGAGGAAAATTACAGAATCATGATATTAGGGCACAAATAGAATTATCTTAGTAAATCCAGTGCTGAAAATGACGACTACATTGAAGAAGAAAAAGAACTTTGTGTAACATATGCCATTATGAGGCCATAGTAGTATATATGCAATTACTGTTATGACCAACAAATGTTCTGAGTCACTCTTTTCATTTTATCAATGGTGAAACTTGTAAAAGAATCAAAAACAATCGAGTGCTTAACGGAAATCTGTTAACTGTCGTCTTATTTTCGATCCTGATGTTATATTTTGTCTGGTCACCTTGGTATTCACACTCATTTTAGATGGTGCATATAAGTACGCACCATCTTGTTAAATCATTAATTTTATACTCTTTAAAAAAATTCAGAATTGTACATTCACACGAAACATTGATCTTTTATTTTATT
This sequence comes from Branchiostoma lanceolatum, assembly GCA_035149815.1. Taxonomy (NCBI): domain Eukaryota; kingdom Metazoa; phylum Chordata; class Leptocardii; order Amphioxiformes; family Branchiostomatidae; genus Branchiostoma; species Branchiostoma lanceolatum. Next base: position 16,306,928 of record CM068873.1, read on the forward strand.
TTATTTTACTCTTTCGAGAGAATAGGGTAACGGGAGAAGTACAAGTGTAAGTAAGAATACATCGACTATAATTTAAACTATCAAGTTTTCAATCGGGGGGCTAGGAGTGACCGGGATTGTTCCCTCCCTCCAGGCGTTAACAATTGAAGCCTCTGCTTGGAGAATATACATCGAAGACCTTGCGAATGAAAATATCACAGGCGTCACCGTCCTTTGTCGTCTGAAATGTTACTTCGCAGGATGAACATTCCATTTGCGTACTAGATAGTAGTTAGTAAATCATGAAAACTCACCAGTGTTGGCAGTCCGTGTCTGGTCGTGCTTCTGCCCCGGCATGATGCCGCTTGTCAGGTTTCCGAACAGCAAAAACACGCCCTACCTCAGGCAAGGGCGGGGGTGTATATGACTTTGAACAGTCGAGACCTATTACATGAACACGTAATTGTTTTCGTAGCTAGATGTTGAAAACACTTTAAGAAAAACATAGTACAAAGGCAATGTTTTCTGAATTGTTTATGAAGTAAAAATGATGAGTTTATTGTATACATTTACACATGCCTACTTAGTAAAAAAACAAACATTTTAGACTAAATGTGTTATTACACATAGTCCCTTTTAACTAGTACAACAGTCTTCCCTGTACAGATTGTTGAACGATAAAGTTTGTTTTGCACTATAATTTTGCAACTCATTTACTAGAGACAGCTCCAATTTTCTCAGTTCTCTTACGTCAGTGAATACTAGTAGTTCTTATCACCAAATAGAATCTTAAGTTTAATATAGTCCAGCCGACATTGTGACAATTTGTTTGTTGGTGAGATTTCGGTGAGATTTTCTAATTCAATAAACCTTAACACAAGACCAGATGCTACTTTTTGACGTGCTCCAATGTCTTCGTCCATTTACTGATGATCGGTCTCTCTTTTGAAGTTTCCGTACATGCCTCAATTACTATTACGAGTGTGTCTGCGATTAGGTTTATGCGAAATGTAATTTCACCGATTCCAAAAGGAGCAATATCAAAGCGTCAAGACTAACTTTTATCTATCGTGTGAAAGCTTTTTCAATCCTTCAGCGTACATGAGACTTTGTATCATAGCCGATATGCTAATTCGACGACCTCAGATTTTCGAACAAAATGCCAATTTGCGACTATGCTTGGAGTGTTGACATGTGAACATGTTGTTTTTTTGTTTTTGCTTTATTTATTTGCACAACAAGAAAGTACATGATACATAATACGATAAACAATAGATAAAACAGGTGTGGGAGGAGGGGAAAGGCGTACATATATTTTTACTAGGCCCTCCTCCTCTATAGTAATCAAAATTAATTATAATCAATAAATCATAAAGTAAATTAGTATATAGAATGCGGTAGCGATACAACAAGGATAATAAGATAACTGATGTTATAAATTAAGATTAGATAATAATTGAACATATGAGGCTACTACAGGGGGCTACGATAGCTTATGAGATTGGTTTTCAGGGCACTTTTAAACGTCAGAGAATATTGTTTGTTTTGAGTGGACCATTTTTACTTAGAAAGGCTTCTCCTATAAAACATTAACACAAACACTCTTTCTTTATCATATTTTCGTGATATTGTGTACATATCTCCCACATAATTTCCAGTGGATCACTAGCACTCTGCTATTACATTTAGTTTCATGTTTTCTTATGACAGAGGCAGATTCATCATAGCATATAAGATTGGTACTCAACTAAAACACCTAAATCACTCTGTGGCTGCCGGGCTGGGCTTTTTTTTGGCCCGGCCGGGACCCCGAATTATTTTAACTCGGACTTAAAATCAACTCGGGACCAAGTAACAAATAGACACCGTGAGCTAATCGTGCGGACACCGAGAGGTACCTCCCCTCCCGTACCCGGCAGCCCACCGGACAAATCTGTGGCTTCGGGGCCCGGCCGGGACTATACTCCCTACGGGCACGAGCGAAATTGGGACCTAAGCATTATTAGACACTTTTTATTTTGGCCTTGTTGGAAACAGACATATGAACAGTATCACTACTGGCGTATTTTGCTTTAGCGCAGGCATTTTTCAACACAGTAGAGCCTATCGTCATTGGCACTGTATTGACACCCCTCTTTATGCTTCGGTCCCATTTCCAGTCCGGGGTCTAGCTGGGCTGATTGTGAAAACGAAAAAATAAAAAAATGCACATCAACAAAATACACGCAATATATGGCTAGAAGTAATCTCTTTACGTTTTGTGTCTTTTGTTGCCTTTTGTATCATATTTTTAGTTACCACAAGCTGCCCGGCCGGGCCCCGGATTGGAAATGGGACCGAAGCATTATTTACCCCTGTGACCTGGGTGTTTTCAGCGTGTGTATAGAGTTTCACTGGTGCGTTAAGACAAATTTGTCCCTCTCGGTCACAAGAGCACAGCGTAAAAGAGCAATGCGCTAGACATGTCATAATATTACCATGATGTTTTGCCTACCGACTTGCTCACTTGGATACCAAACAACGTCAGGAATCCAGTTTTCTGAAGAACATGTTCTACGAGCCTCAGGTGAGGTGTGATATGTCGGACCGAAAACACCAGTGAGCATTACCTTCCCATCCTCCATAACCAAGGCTATAACTCTAGTCTGGTAGGCAATCACATGTATCGGGTAACCTTCGAAAAGCCCCTACAACCCACGGTTGTCAGTTTCAATTGTAGCACATTGTACCTTCCGCCACGTATTGTATAATAAAGAAGGTTCACTGGGTTGCTTTCAGCGATGCCCTGTCTGGGAAAGGTTTGTAACACCTTCAAAGACCTGTTTTGCTGCTATACAATAGCATGGTACTATACTGGATTAAAATGGAGTCTGTTAATCAAGCAGAAACAGGATTAGCACGAAACAATATATCTACCGGGCATGTGCACTATGAACCGGATACCTGCTGGCCCAAGTACACTTGTGAACAGGTGAGTCACTAAACGTCTATAAATCACCCCTTTTTGTACCAAACTTTTGGCCAGATGTTGTTCTTCGTTTTTTAACACCCACGTCTCCGACTGTTACGTCTGTGTCTTTCTAAGGTTTATTTCCTCTTTCCTACCTTTCTACTTCCGGTTCCCACTTTTGGCAAAGGCACCACCATTGACACTTACGACCTCCCTGTTCATACCGCACTGAGGCTGGTCCAGTGGCGTGAACCATCCAGGCTTGTTAGAAAGCTGAAAAAACTCCTTCTTCTTGTCATATAGGAGGTGATTAGAGTTGGTATGCAACCCCTATTGTACAGTAATTAACATCCTAGAACGCGTGTCAGTATCAGCAAGCATTGCTCTGCTGTCGTGCCATTCGTGAACAGAAAATGTGCACTTCATCACTGATTAAGGCGCGTGTGATAGCCCTCTCCCGTGTGATTCGCAACAAAACCAAGTACATGTTACCTAGGTGTAGGTTTTCAAACGCTTTTACACCTCCTTGTTTTTGATGTCTAGTAATAATAATGGTAGCTACAACATGCTTTGTCTGTGGTGGTCGTTCGTATGTAAACAACAAGTAGAATTTCCAATCTAGATTCCACATTTTATCGTCTGATAGCAGCAGTGCATTCGTACTGAGTGTGATGAAGTTAGAGTCTGATACATTCAGGCATGTTTTGTACCGAGGCTGACTTAACCATTACAGTGATAGATTAATCCCGGTGGCTGCGTGTCACTTGTGACAAGGACAGACGCATATCATAAATATTTAATCTTCCTCATTGCATTTTATCGTTATGCACCTTCATAACCTCTTATATTTGAATTATTTATTACCTTCGCGTAAAATGTTATATCTAAGTGCAGTTTCAGTCTGTGGACAGTTACAATAGACAGAACATGCTATAATACCTCAGTGGTACGTAGACAGAACATGCTATAATACCTCAGTGGTACGTAGAATAAGGATAAGAATTTCATACAGATAAGGTATGTAACCCTGGTACAGATTATTGATTTAAACATGGATGATGCACATTATGGCATAATGAGACAAAATTACTTGACGAATGTTTGAGTTCATGGAACTCTACTTTATATGTATAACGACTTATTTCAGCTTGTCCGTGTAGCTCGGTTTGGCTTTAAGTGATTGCCTGTTTATTTTTTTCAGCTCTTATACTAGTACATTACGGACACTACTTGGTGACGTGTTTGAAAGGGAAAAACTCAACGGAACAAATCATGGGGAAAAGGATGCTCCTGCTTATCGTTGCTGGTCTGTGTGTTTGTGCAATGGTCTATATTATCTTACCCAAGACATTGATGACAAGGTCTGTGTTTAAAGCCTATAAAGCTATGGATGATAGGAAAGCTCAACTTCCAATGCTACAAAATGCCACACATCAGTATATACCAGTGCATACTAGGGACGCCGAGTTAGTTGGAGCATTCAGAAACACGCCGACTAACCACACGGAAATCAATCCGCGCGAAGCCGAAAAACTGTCAAAATTACGACAAGAAATGTTGTGTAGATTGAAGAAGAAGGTTCCGTTTTCCACCATAACAAGGAAACAGGCGGCCAAAGATAAAAACAATGGTGTCTTGCCGGAGGAGAGTCTGGAGAAGTTGGTGCACTTTAACTCGTGCGCAGTCGTCAGTAGCAGTCACGCCCTGAGGCTTCACACGTACGGTCGGGAGATAGGTAATGACCTGGTCACATTCGTCGTGCGATCGTCGTACAATCGTACGGCGAGCGTTCTTGCAATAGTCGTGCATGTGTCGTACAAACTGTCTGGTTACTGAAAAGGCTGTCTTACATCCTTGTCGGCTGCCACAGCTAGCCTCCGTTGCAGACTCCTTCCGGCTGTTTTCATTTTCTAAGTTCCAGTTTTACTATTACGTTTTTTTTTTGTTGTTGGCCGGGAAGCAATTAGAAAAAAATGTAATAGTATAAAAACAATAACTTGAAAAAGAAAACAGCCGGGAGGAGTCTGCATCGGAGGCTAGCCACAGCCTGCTTAGATACTTTTCGCCCTCAAAATCGAACGGCGACATACGACGAATGTGACCGCACCCTAAGTTGGGATGGTTACATATCATATATTGGTAGAAAAAAGTACATGTTTCAAATCTTTGTGATTTTCATGAAAGCCCTTCGCATTGCCATGAGTCATACTGAGGTCTAATCCAAACGCAGAACATACAGATTATCGGTCACATTTCTCTTTCAGACAGCCACGATGCCGTGCTGAGATTCAACTGCGCACCCACGCACACGTTTGAACAGTTCGTCGGAAAACGGACGGACATTCGTCTGATCAACACACTCATACCTCACCGAAAGTGCGGGGATGAATTCTGGAGCGAGAACAGTACCATCTTCACACACGGATCGTTAGTGATTAGAAACATGGATGGTATCAACTTGGGACCGCGAGGAGTGGACGCTAAAAAGGATCCTCATCATGCGTTTGATAACTTGATAAAATACAGGAAGACATTTCCGAACAGGTCTTTACCTTTCATACAGAGGCCTAGATTTGGGCAGGACATCAAGACAGAAATGGCGCGTTTCTGTGCTTCTTCTGGAATGTGTGGAAAGACAAAGATGAGTCCAAGTACAGGACTATTTGGTAAGAATTACATTTTTATTAAACCTCGACTAGAAAAAATCAATACCCTTCTTTTTTTTCTCTTTTTGTATGGAAACTTAAACTTCAGCAGCTCTTTTTTATCTTTAGATCGACAGTACCTGGTGCAACGCAGCCGAGCAAACGGCTCAACTGAATATAAAATTCAATGTTCTCTAAAACCAATGCAATTTATGAATAAAAAGACTTTTGTACACAACCAAGTGTTTTATTCAACTGACCTTTCGGTGACCGTCTGTCACCTTCCTCAGGGCAATTCTGACTGGTTCCCTGACCTATGTACTGCAGCTATAGGTGTCGCTACTTACAGATGCGGTTCCAAACGAAAGTATTTACATATACAGAGAGCAGCGTTTACGATGCGGTGGCCAAACGCAAAGGAGCGTATTATACAATGCAATTTATGTTCGTGGTATCGCGAACTTTTGGGTAAGTTAGAAACGGTTGGCATGTGTACCTTACCCGTCGGTATACCGATATATTTGCCTTACTGCTTAGCCACGCTTTTTGTGGAATGGCTATCATCAGCTTCTGAACACAATTTTACAGGTGTAGTGATGATGATGCACCTCTGTGACTGGGTCCATGTCTACGAGTTCGTTCCGTCCAACAGAGACAACACGACGCTCATCTATTACTTCGCAGAGACTGCAGGACGGTCGCCGCATGACCTACATTCTTACAACCAGGAGCGAACTTACGTCAAAGCATTGTCACTGACTCCGGATGAAGTTATAAACGATACCGGCGTGGTACTTATACAAGGACTCTCACAGACTCGATGTGGATGATATCATTTTTACGTCTTACCACTTACCCTCGCTAAAGCAGTACATGACCATTGGAATGTCTATGTTTCGCATTGTTTATTGCATACAACAGATTTTAATATTGATATTACATAGAGTTATGATGCAGTCCTAGGCCGAATTGAACATTAAAGCCCTTCTAAACAGACAATTTACTATCGTTACAAAAAAGCTGTCAGAGCTGAAAACAGGTCATTTTGCCGACAGTGTCGTTTTTGTTATAATGCTGTTTGAAATGTGTAGTGTCATTGCTTTAGAATGTAGTAAGATATAAGAAGTAGTTCTCAATACCATTGTTTTTATTGTTATTATTATACCTATGTTACATGTACTTGCAATTGGCCATCGGATTTGCATTTTCAACAAACTTTTCATTATTGATTTATAAACAATCGTCATTGAAACGATGTTGATCAGATTGATATCAGAATTTCGACTACAATATTGTGAATGAAAGGTTATGAACTTTATAAGTACACGCTTAGTTTGTGTAAGTCGCCCATGACACTTTATCCGCGCCATCAAATTCTTGAAGCTTCTCGCTTAATTCTAACCCAGTATCTATGATTCATTGGTTATATGTCATAACAAGAACACTGACAATGGGTACGGATACGCATTTATTTATTCATATTTACTTCTTTCATATCAAAGCTTAAGGCAACAATGGGCCTAGCGTACATAACATAATATAGCGTGTACTTTATAAGAAAATATATACATAAGTTGGAAAAACAAAATCGAAGATGTACATAGAAATTAGCACAATGAAACAATAACAATTAAGGATAAACATATATAAACAACTTAACTCAAGCATAGATTTATCGTAAATCGTAGCCAGCCTTCCTGAATTTTGCGTAATACGTAGACAGTCCGCCTGAATTCAGCTTAAAGCGTTGTGGGGACAGGCCCCCATTTAAGAACTATGTTACAAAATCAATTTTCCGCCTGGACTGAACATACTAGTGTCCACCCACGTACATAGGTTCGTGGTCTTCCGCTACACATGTATATCATGGATGACCGATTTACCCAAAGATGTCTCCGAAAAAACTCTCCAATAATTCTTCGGAAGATTCTTCTGAAGATTCCTCGGAGGACTCCTCGGAAGATTCTTCGGATTCCTCGGAGGACTCCTCGGACGATTCTTCGGATTCCTCTGAGGATTCCTCGGACGATTCTTCGGATTCCTCGGAGGATTCCTCGGACGATTCTTCGGACTCCTCGGAAGACTCTTCGGAACTGTCTACGTCATCACCGTCAGTGTTCTCATCTTCGTCCGAGGCGCCTGTCTCCTCTTCTCCATTCCCGCCATTTTCTTCTCCACCCGTCTCGGTCTGTTCTCCGTTCTCGTTCCCATCTCCCGCCTCGGTCTGTTCTCCGTTCTCGTCCCCATCCCCTCCCTGGTTACCGCCGTCTTCCTCAGAGCTGTCGTCTGTCTGTTCTTGCTCTGTAGAGCTGTCATCTTTAGTCTGCAAGGAGAACGACAAAAACTGAGCCAAAAGAAAACTACAGGCCATATAATTCAATAGAAAAAACGCAGAAGGACATCTGGCCTAGTACAAGAATGCTGTGTTAATTATATCTGCTTATGGCCATGAAAGAGTCGGTAAGCATGGAGTGTTTTCGTTCTCCTTTTTTAAATTTCAGCCGAAGTGATCTAGCAAATACAATTGAACAATTTAAAACTGGAATGCCCCAGTACAATGTTATTTTCAACATCGTATTCTAAGTATACAGGTGTACAGTGTACAAGCACTCAGATGCCAGATCGAAAATTTTACTTCCTATAGTAATACCAGCAGGCAAAAAAGGCTAGGGTTGGCAAGTTTTTGCTAGGGTCGGTCGGGTAACCGAAAATACAACATTTTTCCAACACCTTTATTTCTAAACAATCCGCGTCCGTTTGAATGGAAAACTCATAAGTTTTACTTACCCCACAAGGAGCTGGTACGTTTGACGGCCAGTCACACTGCTGTTGGTCTTCATCGAAGACGATGTCTCCCGGCGCACAGTTGCGGTGGAACGGTTCGGAGTGACCCTCCACGCACTCGAAGTACCGCTGACAGTCCTGCAGGTCCTGGTACAGGCGGCCGAACTCTTTCCCTTCACATGAGAAATCTGGAAGGAACGTGCACAAAAACACGTTATTGAAATCTCAAAACTTTACATAAACCGACTGGTCTCGTGAAAGATGCAAGCAAGGAAGTTTGGATAAGGCCAGGAAAATGATAAATATGGTGGCATTTTTTTGCAACTCAACATTGGAATTTTTCACGTCATTTTACCCCATCAAAGCACAAAAGGTGTGAGAAAACATTGTAACAGTCCAATCCTGGCAACGGTCTAAGCCATTACTTTGACCACCTAGACGCACTGTTAAATGTACGATTAAAGGTACATGTAGTTAGACTGTTGACTTACAGTTCGATCTAGCTCTGCGATGGTGCCTAGCGGGCACGGAGATAACTGCAGCCGGCAGGACTGCAAGCAGGACCAAGAGTAGACGGTTCATGTTGAAGTCTTAAGAGTTGGTCTAACTGGAATCTAAGAACCTGTCGATGTCTTGTTGATGGGGCCTTGGCGAATCGGTGTTCTGTGAGCTAAGACTTCGAGTCTACTTTTATATCTTACAAGAAAGCTGTTTACGACTTAAAGTTTTTGAAGATGTTTGTACTCAAACACGTCACGAGGAGAAAAGTACACACAGCACTACGTCATGACGCGTCCCAGTGACGTACCTATCAGCTGTCGTTATCGATAAAATCAGAAATTTGCATTGATAGCAAATTTTGGATTATCAGTAGCAAAATTTCAGTCTCCAAATTACTTGTAAGCTTCCATAGGCCAGATACACTTGTACTTCTCTGGTTAAGTTGGTGGCAAGGTGGTCCTGTGGTTGGTGTTGTTGACTTTAGAATCGTATAGTTTTGGGTTTAAATGCTTAGCAATCCCAAACGCTGTGCCTTGGGAAAGGCGCTTAGCGCCTATTTCACTCTACTCAGATGAAAATGAGCCTCTAGCTTCGGTTAGGGGCGTCCTCTCGAATTGGAGGTAAAGTCGGAGGTCCTGTTTGTGAGGAGAGCCACACCTCGTGAAAGTTAAAGATCCCACCCCACTTTAATATCGAAAAGATTAGGGGTCCTTTTCGGTGTTAGTGAATCAAAACTTACAGTCCGGTCTTAAACAGCCTAACCTATTGAACAGTACTGGTGTGTTATGGCTAAAAAGGAAAGTTATGCGAAACAAATTAAACGAACAAGTTGCTCAGCACACTGCGACCTCCCGCTGACCCAGCCGCCGACCTATCCGACACGTGTTTACCCACCTGTTTCAGCCGTGTGTGCATCCTGTCAACAAACACACACGAAGATAAGAACATTAACCAATCACTGTCGCCCTCTGAAGCATTGTTACATCCCTAACTCGATCTTATGACCTTTGCTTTGGGAGATACGCTGCTTACCGTCATTTATCTTTTATTGGCGTCAGCACGACTTCTGACGCATATTGCCCCTGTTTTTTCCTATATCAAATTTTGTGGTTGTGATCGCTTCGATCTGATAAGGCAGACAGTGCATACAGTACTGAATTCTGGAAAGGAAGTTTGATACGTCCTGTGACGAAAAAGCAGTCAGCTAACGTCACTGAAATGTTTACGACAATGTTGTTGACAGCATCACATATAAGGCTGCTGATCAGCAAACAACAGGCTTCCACAAACAATTTTTTTTCTTAATTTTTTATTGCGAAACGTATACTGTATATTACTTTTCTATGCAGCCTATGGTATTCCCTTGAAAAAGTACAAAACTACGACAGGGTCATCACATTTGAAACTCGATGCCTAAAGGAATGGCGTTAAAATGGAATGCTACAAAACCTCACACAAAGCGGTTACAAATATCATATTACACTTCCTTAACAATTTCTATAATATAACATTTTCGTTGTGACATTATTATCCATTCTCCCGACGGGAATAGAGAGGGATGTATCTCAACATCACAACAGTATAACGTTAACGGAACACTTAACGGAAGACTCAATAATTAGGTGGCCATCCAAAATTGTATAGTTGTAATTATTGCAGGCCAATGCAGGGTGTACTTGTGTACTGATCTGATGCAACATGCTTGGAGTCACGCACAATACATTTATAATACAATATAGGCAGTCCTTTGTGCAACGCAATTGCAGCTCCCACGGACAGATTCATAGCATATTGTACAAGCTGATAAATGGTACATACACAATCTCAAACAACTAATGCCTCTCTTCCTTTCAAACATGAATCCAAAGGAGTACACATAAAATTGAACCAAATGATAAAATAAAAACATTGAAACATGAATACACAGGATCCGTAGTCACACCTAGAAAAACTCAATACTGACCAACTACTCAACAAAACATGTTCATAATGGAAACAAACTACAAGTGAAGGGGAACAATGAAAAATTATCATAAATGTCATGTTTGCTATAAGTTTCTCAAGCCACTGACAAAGAAGAAATCTACTCCTTCTACAGTGTGATACTGAATTATACAACAACAAATAGATAAGTAACGGGCTCACCAACTGATATAAAAATATAATATTCCTTTTCCTTTTCCCACGTAATTTAGCAACAAATTCTAAGTAAGCCCTAGCACCCATAAGAGTGCTTTATACATACAATTGCAAATGCATTGTAGTTACATTTTGTCAAGCCGCATACTACTGATCATATACTATCTAATACAAAAATGATACCATAGTACTCGGAAGAAGGTTAGAAAGGCTTTCAGTAAGATCTGTTTTAAAGTTTGCTGATGTCAACAAACAACTCTCTACATATGAATTCATTCCCTTTTAAGAATTCCACTAAGTGATATGTACACATTTCTTGAACTATTCTATACAATATGAAGATATCACATATTCTTATTGTGTGATTATGCCAATTGAATGACATGCGTATGCCATCAGTGTCCATCACTAGGTTCTTCCATATATTATCACTAGGCACTGCCACGCCCTGACAACCATACACTGCCTCTGACAAATCCTGACAACCATCGATTACTGGCCTGCCACGCCCTAACAACCAAAAGGTACTGATATGTTCTGAAAAAAAACGATCTTTAAAACGAGATCAAGCCAAAGCAATTTTGCACTCCTTCCACACGTTTTCAAACACCTCGGCAACTTCTGCGACCGAGAATGTGAAGTTCGCTGCGTCAGGGGAAACCTGTTCTAGCAGTGACATCATCCTTTCATCAAACACGGCAAAGTTAGGATGTTTAGGGCCATAAAGAGTTTGTGCGACTTTGTAGGCTTTGTACGCCGGGTCCCTCCCCAACCCACTCACACATGCTGCCGTCTCACCCAACAACATGAACAGATTTGCAATTTTCTTGTGCTTCCGGCCATACTTTGGGAACAGTATAGCAAACGCTGCTTGTAGAAGCTCTATCGTCTCTTTAGTCTGTCGCAGAGCTAGGTGCATCTTTGCCAGAGACTTGTAACACAGACCCAAGTGAGGATGCTCCTCGCCAAAGTCTCTAAGTAGCAATGGTTTCATTTTCTCACATTCTTCGATAGCGTTTCTTATCTCTTCAACGTCTTTCGCGCAAGCGGCTGCCATTCTTTGTTCGTTTATGACGTTGACAGGGTAGCGGTAACTGATGGGGGATATCATGCTACGTGCTCTTCGATAACAGTCAAGTGCACTTTCATTCTGACCTGTCTCTTCATAGTACCTACCCAAGAAAGAATAGTACCTCATCTGCCTGTACTTCGTCATGCGACCGAAAGCTGGCGCTTTTTCGCAGAGCTCGAGTAACTGTCGAGCTTGGTCGAACTTGCCCTGGTCTAAACATGCTCTCGACTCACTCAGCGATACCCCTAAGTACGACACACAATCTTCGTTACTCACTTGTCTCTGTTTGTTTACGTGGCTCAAGATTTTCTTTGCCAATGAGAACGCCGTGCGGGCGTTTTGGAGGTTACCCTTCTTTCTCTCAAAGTCGCCGATGGCTCTGTATACCTTAGCCAAGGCTACGTCATCTGGTGTCAGTACAGAGACGTCTAACTCGTACTTTGTGCAAGTTTGAGTCAAACGAAACACCACTGACACCTGGCCCATACGACAGAAACAATACGCGATGTGAAGCGCTAGGTCAAAGTCAAGCAACTCCTCCTTATCCAAAGACTTAAGATAGTCATAGAAGGTCTTAACGTGTGGAAGGAGTTCCTTGCCTTTCTGCCAACTGTCGTCATCTATGGTATCGTACACGTTACCTACACATTGAGCCATGTGCATGAGTGACACCTGTTTACCTCTAGATGACAGATGATCCCAAACATCCTTAACCTTTGCGGTCAAGTACACCCGATTCTTCTCAACCTTGACCAGGGGTTCTACAACCTCTATCAGCGTGTTGTACATCTCCCGGATCGACCCCTTATTGTCCCTCCCCCATTTCCTAGCCTGGAATAACAGTTGTTCGATAAAACTACGGGGAAGCTCTACGTCAGGAGAACAACAGGCCAGGACTTCTACGACCTTACACAAGGCTGGGCGGACCTGGAGCTGTGCCTGGAGATGGCGGAGAGCAGGCGGCAGAGGAGGGCGTCTCGTACCCCTCCCGTCACTTTTGGGGCTGAAAAGTCCAGCTTCTAAACTTCCTGCAAAATTGTAATATTTAACAATTTATACCTTACTATAAAAGCAAAATAAGTAACCTTCTCATTCTCATTGATATTAATTTTTCAACCTCAATATTTTACACGTTTACAAGTGTGTGGGTACGAGTTTCAAAAAGTCAAGCTAGTGTTTATATATAGCTGTTGTACTAACGTTTACAGTAACTTGACACTAAGAAAGCAATCATGATCAACTAACCGTCATCGATTGCGTCCCCGCTGAGAGGTTTCCACAAGTGCATGGAGTTTTCTCGACCGATCTGGACATTTCGTAAATTGCTGTTGAAGATGTTGTAAGTGACGTATACGACAGTGGCTTTGCCTCTGGCACCTCCATCACTTTCTGATAAAAGATTAGGGAATGGTGTTAATTACTTAATTCGATGTCATTTTGCATGATATTTCTTCTACATCGAATTTGTTTCGGATAGCCTGGCCAAAATCGCTGCCTGCTGACAGTGCTGCACGAATCATTTTCATTCAAAATTCAAACCGTGTAGCACAAAAGCTGATGCATGAATCCACAAGTATTACGATACTAAGTCTAAAACTATAACTTCAGATTTACGTGTATGATATTACGTCATCAATATATAAAGTGCTTACACACCCATGGAGGACTCGTCGTCTGTGCTTGAGTCATCATCCTTGGTAACAAAGGTGCAAAATAATAACGTTAATAAAAGATATTCTAACATTTTAGTCCACTTACACTGTGTGTATGTAGGTAACAGTTATACAAAGTGCACTGCACGCCTTAAGATGGTTGTCGGACGGAGCATATACATGTAAGTGGCTATTAAAAGCTATAAAAGTGGTGTATCCTGGTGTGCGTGAGCACCTGAACGTGGTGGAAACGTCCACATCAGAAGGTCACCAACACAATGCAAGAAACGGAAACGGAAGGTGTAGCGTTTTGTCAACAAGTTGCAACTTATAGATTTACCGGTAGGTGTCTCTCTTGACTGTTCGTGGCAGCATGATGACACTGCTTCCGTCGTTTCTTCTGCGGATAGTTTGGTGTACTTGGCGCCGTGCGCATTCCCTCGGCTGACCTGAGTTTGTTAAGATATTCTGCGTGTAACGTTAATGTTTCTAATTATCTTCGCCGAGTACTTGTACTCGGAGAAGATTATGTTTTTGGTTGAGAAATCTGTTGGGTGGGTCTGTATGTATGTCAAGAGCATAACTCAAGAAAGCTTCGATGAATCTTTATGATTTTTGGTAGGTGTGTAGTGATTGTACAAAGGAAGGTCAAGTTCGAAAATGGTTCACCTTGCGTTTTTCAACAGTACTGCAGCGTACTTTGCATTTTTTTGTGTTTGTATGTAGGCAAAAAAAGTGACGGAAACGTTGATGGATCTTCATGATTTTTTGTAGTTGTGTAGGTGTTGTAGAAACGGAGGTCAAGTTCGAAAATGATCTATCTGGCGCTTTTCTACAGTACTGCAGCATGCTTTGTGTGTACGTGAGTTTGTATGTCGCCAACATAACTCGAGGAGCTGTTGACGGCTGTGCATGATATTAAGTGGATAGGTAGGGGTGTCAAAGAGGAAGGTCAAGTTCGATAATGGGCCTCCTAGCGGATATCTAAGGTACTGCAGCGGAGCTTCAAAGTTTGAGGCCAAATTTTCTGGAGGCGTCAGGTTCATCATTTTTAGGTGGTAGATAGCTTCAGGAACAGCAAGTGAGTGGTGTAAATAAAGGCCCCCTAGCTGCTTGTTTAGAACTGCAGTTGGCATTTTTGTTGTTACCTTTGGAGACGAATAAATCCAGCAGGGATTGATGGATTATCATAATTTATGACATGTGAATAGTTTGGGTGATGCTTTACATTATTGAATACTTATCATGCAAATAAGGAAATAATTTGCATAATAAATGAGGAAAGTTGATCAATTCGCCAAAAGCTTGTAGTCAAATTTCATGCAAGTGCTATAGTCCTGATTTTTATGTGGTTTATAGCTCTTGGGGCAGGGAGTAAGTGATGTAAGTTTAGACCCCCTAGTGGCTTGCTTAGAACTGCAGTGGGCTTTTTTTATGTTACCTTTGGAGGCAAATATCTCGGGTAGGGGTTGATGAATTTGCATTGTTTTTGACAGGTAGCTTATTGAGATAATGATTAACAAATCTAGATGTATGAAATTGTAATCAGGGTCTAATTAAGTGGTGAAATAGGCTTGTTTATAATTGCGTTTAAGTACTTCTTGTCGACCTACATCTAAGGACAACACCTGTTTGTCACTTGGGCTCAAGATTGATGCTCTGCATTCCTTATATGGGTCAGGCAGCACCACATCACCCGCTTGGGGAAGCTAACATCAACAAACACAGGACGTCAATCCTACACAGCTCCATACAAGTAGATACCACAGTCACTAAACTATCGACCACAGTCAACTGTGAACAGACCACACTCCTTGCCTGAAGCAGCCTTTATCGATAGACTACAAAAACTTCATACATCAACTTCCAAGTGCCATCTTGACAATTTGCCTTGGTGATTTCAATTTCGACCTCTTCCTCCCCAAATCCTTATAATTCGTAACGGGACAGTTTAAGCTCCACTGACAATAGTACCCTTCTAGATCACGTTTATGTCCGTGGACATGTACAAGACAGTATCAGAGTTACTGTAATCATCATCATCTTCTGTGTTGCCTTGATATAACAACAAACTGTCAATTGATAGACTCAACTTAATATTTGAGGTAACATTATAAACATAATAGATTCAAGAACTCTATAAAAACTCTGCACTCTTTATAGAAACCCTTGCTTATTCGGCGAAGATATGTGTTCGTGGAACTCTAGTTAATGTTAAAATGAAGTCACTTTGCATGGTACAACGATAAGACAGAATACGTAAACAATGCCTGAAGGACTGTATGTCTAGCAATGCAGTAAGCTGCAGATACATATTGGGAGGGACGGTGCTATTAAACTTTAGAATTAAGATCTGATATAAGAGTCCATACCTCCTGAAGGAGTGAGCCCTTTGCCGTCCCCCCTGACGTGGTCCTAGGCGGGAGTTGTTGTCGTCCGACCCGCCATTGTTTCCTGACCCTTCTTCCTCCCGCTTCTCAGCTCCAGTCCCAGGCCGTCCGGCGTGTTTCCTACCGTCCTGACGCAAAACTCTGGACATCAGTTCACTGACGATTCCGTGGACTGTTTCCGAAGCTACTCACGATTCTGTTAACTGCTGAAACAACGCTAAAAACGCCA
Organism: Branchiostoma lanceolatum; assembly: GCA_035149815.1. Classification (NCBI taxonomy): domain Eukaryota; kingdom Metazoa; phylum Chordata; class Leptocardii; order Amphioxiformes; family Branchiostomatidae; genus Branchiostoma; species Branchiostoma lanceolatum. Next base: position 16,323,269 of record CM068873.1, read on the forward strand.
GAACTGAACTGTAGCGCAAACACAACCCACCTTGCTGAATGTTTGGATCTGGGAGAATTTTTGACTGCGTAGCTCCTGTTGTGAAACCTTGGGCAATCCCCCACCTCAAGTCAGATAAAAACATTGAACCAAGCAGCGCCGTACTAGCACACACAACGTCTTACATATCGTGGTTATGCAGCAGTAGCCATCTATAAACCACCTGGGACCTTTGGAATTGTAACGATTACCACGATTTTGCTGAAAATGTAGCAATATAGACGTGACCCTGCCACACAACACTATTATCTTATAGTCACGCGCTTTTTGAGTCAGTAGATAGGAATGTCAGGGGAATCCCCGGTAGGTAAACAATGGACGATGCCAGTGTGTCTGCGGGGCCCTACTTCTAGCGTTCATCACTTCCATCTTCATTTAGGCAGCATTCTATACATTTCATCTTACTTTCATAAAGTCCGGGTTTCTTACGGCGATACCACAGTCGAAAACTATATATCATGCCACCTGTTTCACCACAACCACCTGTAAGACCTGCATGTTGTATATGATCCGCAAGGCGGCGCTGCAATCACTAATACAGGTCAGAGTTCACAGAGGCGCTCGATTCAAAAACCCAACTCCAGGATAATTTTGACATCTTCAACAGCAACAACAACGGAATTTTCGACACGATCTGACTCTAATCCTCAAGTACCTTTATGTTTCTGTCTTTGGCATGCTGGAAAGGGTCTCTATAAAGATAGGTATGACCCAGAACTTGGCGAAAACTTGGAATGGTGAACCGCCCCTCCCCTTAATTACAATTTGTGCTGCAAAGAAGAAGACATTATCTTTAGTTCCTTCGCATCTGTAAGACATGGCACAACGAACAGAACCTCCTGAGGGGTCCCTGCGTGAACTAGCGGAGCAGAAAGAACGAGAATGGAGAGAAATCCAAGAACTTCGGGTCGAGACTTTAGATGCTGCTTACAAACAAAAGGACAAAGACCTGAACGAGGAAAAGGCCAAGTTTCAAAAGCTGAAAGAAGACTTTAAGTACAACTTAAGACTCCTTGAGGAGAGGGACAAGGAACTGGAGAGATATGACGCCGTCTTCGCCGAGCTGAAGGCAAAGGAGAATGCCAAAAATGCGGAAGTAAGTCTAAAACTAAGCTCACCTGTGAAACACCGAAAGGGAGTAACATAAACTGCCGGCCCCGGGGTTCGATCCCCCGAGCTCCGGATCATAACCTCACGCACTCTAACCACTAGGCTAAAAGGTCGCGACCCCATAGCCTGAGTAGTTGGTGTGGTGCTATCACTGCTGCATGATAGTCCCTGTTACACCTGTGTCAACATTAACGTTAGTAATTTTTGACATAAATGAACGTTTTGATCCCAAAAGAACAGTTCTCAAATTCTCGACTGTCTTCACATTCACTGCTATATAATCACATATTGTTGGTTGATGTATGGCCCTTTTTGTTGTAACAAAGAAAGGGAGTAACATAAAGTGCCGGCCCCGGGGATCGAACCTGGGCACTCGATCACAATCTCATACGCACAAACCACTAAGGCTAAAAGGTCATGACCCCACAGTGACTCTCTGTGATTATGGTCAAGTTTACCATCGCTGCTAGCAATTTGTTTTGTTTTCAAAAAGCATTGAACATTCTATAAAGTAACCATCAACTGCACTTAAAGGGTCTGCACTGTCCCCTCACTCCAATTCTAACACAGATAAGTGAGCTGAAGATTAAGCATGATGAGCTGCGGACGGCTGTGAGTCGTGAGGAGGCGGCTCGAGCAGAGCTACAGAAACATTATCAGCACAGGCTCAGGGAACAGCAGCAGGACCTGGACAAGTTCAGGAGGTGAGGACTTTTCTACATGTCCTGAAACACACTCAGATGATTCTATACGTATACAATATCGTACAATAACGTACATCCTAAGTTAGGAGACATGATATTGGTACCATGGACATTTTTTCATCATACAGTACTTTGTGTGAAGTATGAGAGTGTATGAAGCAGAAATTTGACTTTTATGTGTGTTCAATGCAAAGTAAGAGGGAAATGAAGAATGTAAGAAAAGAAGATAGAATAAGCAAAGTGTAAGCTAAAGAGGTGAACATTAGAAACAAAGAAAAATGTATGAGGGAAAATGTGCATAGAAATAAATCAAGACAGAAACTGAGAAAGAAGCTGAATTTCTGTTAAAGTAATTGAGTTCTACTTTACAAGCACATTTCAGAATACATCGTACTTGTTAAACTACTCCGTAATGAAGTTGCCTTTTTGCACCAAATCTGTATTTCTCACGAGAAGGTTACAACGATCCCAAAAATGCAGTGCAGTAACTTCCTGTTGTTGTTTAGTTTGAAGGAAGCGGAGGTGAAGAGAGAGCGGGACGAGTTTGAGAAGTTTAAGCGCGACCTTGAGCGGAGCCTGCAGGAAGTGGAGGCTGACCTTGACGCGCAGAAGCGTGAACTCACCACAGGGTTTGACGAGGCGCTACGGAGACGTGAGCACGAGTTCCGGAAACAAGCCGACGAGATGAGCAACACAGTCCTGGCGCACGAACTCAAGGTCGATAATGTCCCTGTCAATCATGAAATAAACTAGAAGACAAATTTTCCATACTTGGGCAAATTCATTACCGTAAAACTTAAAACTTTTGTGGCGTTTTTATTTTCCCGTTTTTTGCTATAACCTCTCCACTACAAATTCATGACACCACAGATATGCATTTCTACTGTATTACTGCACTACAGAATTGTTCCAACCGTGAATCTAAAACACCGCAAAAATCTCCTTTTTCCTTTTCTACCACAAAATGAACCCACCTCGAAAATAAAGGAATTTACAGTATCTCTTCACTGTCTTCCATTTCTGGAATCCTCCCTAAATTTTGTAAGGAAAGTAAAGAATTCACAACTCTTCATGTTGAAAATTCAGGAAAAATTTAAATTTTTTGCAGAATAACCCTTGTCATCCCATACTACTGGATCAGATAGTACGCAGGTACAGAATAGCATTGTGCTTGTCAGCAGATGGAACAAAAGGGTTAACTTGAAGGCCTTTTGCTTGACAAAGTCATGCACTTGTAACCACTCCAAAAAGAGTCCTATATTGCATGAAGGAGAAAGATCACCAATGATTCAATGTTTTGAAACTGTCCACATATTCACACAGGTAAAACTGTTGTCCAAGGAGCTTGAGATGGTGCGATCAGCCAGTGAGAAGCAGAACACAGAGCTACAACACACGGACCAGAACATACAACAGCTACAGAAGGCCCTCAAGCAGAAAGAGTGGGAACTGCAGGATGTAACAAGCATTAAAAATGCCAGGTCAACACTTCATTTTGTAACTACGAACAATGTCTTTAAGTTTGTATTGAGACAATATGTACTAGTTAAAATTCACAAAAAAGTTGAGATTTAGCCATTGAATCCTGGTGTACTCAATGGTCTATTTTGCTGGGAAATTATGAGGCATTCAAAATTATTCAAACCACAAAAATACAATGTATTCAAAAATCTTGTCCTTGTGTCTACAGGATAGAAGAGCTTGAAAAACAGATGAAACAGGTGGAGGTGAAGACACAAAGGCTACAGGAGGAGTTTCAGAGAAAGTAAGACATGACAGTAAACTTGACATTAAAGTGTTTTACAGTTCTATTTGACTTTAATATATCAGTTTTTTACTACTACAAAATTTAAGAATGAATATTGTTTTATCTAGACATGCAGATGTGGACAGATATGCAAGGGAGAAGGAAACAGCTCTTACTGCTGCAAAAGAGGTAAGTATAAAGGTAAAATTACATCCTTGTCTATCTTGTCTTTAATATCAGTTAACTACTTGTAGTGGTGTGGGACAAAAGACCCCAAAATAAATCAACGTCCGAAATATTGATACAACATGATTTTATGTGACTCCATCTTTCTTGTTTCCTTTTTCTCAGGCCCATGCAGAAAGAGAGAGGGCCCTGGAAGAATCCTTGAGGGACCTCCAAACCCAACTGGAGACCAAAGATGTGGAGCTCAGGAGACAGGCATGGAACCTTCAAGATGTCATCAAGGACAAAGACATGGTTCTAGAAAAGTATGCCTTATCTTTTTAACCTTTATTGATTCACCATGACTGAGATAAATCTGTCCCTTTAAAAAGGATTGTATTTACCACTGTTTATTTATTTGTAGTCTATGTGCTTTGTACTGTCTTGTGTGTGGGCCACGACACCAGCAACAGCTGCCCGTGGCCCACGTGTATTGTATCGTTTGCAATTTCAATAAATCACAAATCACACTTATTGAAAAAGAGCAGGGGTCCTTCCCGGTGTGAGTGGTTTAAAACCTAGACTCTAGAGTTCTATGGCCACGCATGGGGCAATTGTCATATTGAGGTCACCTGCACGCCAAATGGCAATAGCTCCAGCCCATTGCGATCTAGCCCCGCCAATTGTGTGCTCCTCACAATTCAGCCCCTGGCTGGCAAGAGAGAGTAGTCAGCCTACCCAATAATAAGAAAATATTCTAAAAATTACAAAAATTATGTTTGCCACTCAATTTCAGTCAGTCTTGTCAGAGAATTAACTTCAGTACCTGTTTTTGTTTAAAATCTCATTGAAGATAGGGTAAAGTATAGGACGCTTTCAAGCTTCATTTGAGAGGGAGCTTGACCAAAATAAGAAATTTTCTAGATTCCAGCAGGAGATCTCCAACCTGAAGACCCATGGCGAGGCCCAGGTGACAGAGTTGTCCAGGAACTCTGTAGCACGGGACATGGAACTACAGGCCCTGAGAGAACAGACCACCAGTCTAAAGGAAGAACTGCTGACCAGGAAAGTGGATATAGACCGGTAACTTATCATTAACTCACTATTAACTAACTAACTAGACTTGCAACTTAGCAAGATATTGATATACCTTAAAAGTACAAGTAATTACCATGTCAACATAGCAGTCAACCTTTGAATAAATGTTGAAAATGATGATTCTGTAATAAGATTAATAAATCACAAGTTTCTTCAGTGGCCCCTTCTCTCGGAAAGGAGGAAGGACGCCCATCTCACCACTTTCTGCAAGCTAGTGTGCAAGCATATTGATATAAACATTGACAATAATGAAAGCTCATCTGTGTTGGTAGTAATCATAATACAATGCTAAACAGTGACAGTGGGCGTTATAAACTTCCTGGCACGTTTGACCAATTGCTGACGTCACGTATCCGCAATGACACGTGTCAATAAAGTCACGTGTCTGTAACTCTCGCGAGTTTACGTTCGGCAGTGTTTGGTCATTATTGATCCTGAAGAAGGCGACAGTGGTTGTCAAAAATTCGATCTGTGAATACCTTAGTGTTGGAATAAACACTGACAGTTTACTTAAACCAGCCCAGGGTTGCACATGTTGAGTCGTTACGTGCTGGAGGCCTGCCCACCCTAGCCCGGGACCTCAACTCTCCCCTACTTTGCCCCTGATGGGGTTATTTAAGGGTATCACCAATGTAGATGAAATCTGATACAAAATTGACTGTTATTTGATATTGTAGATACAAAAAGGACTTGACGTTAGCCTTGGAGAGAGAGTCGTCTCTGGAGCGGGCTAAGGCCCAACTGGAGCTGGACTGGCAGAGAAGGGGGGAGGACATGGAGAGACTTCAGTACCAGAAATCTGAGGAACTCATACGCAACCTCACTCAGGCCAGGGATGAGGTAGGCATTTCATTCGCAGTCACTTTCTTTGCATTGTTTTTGAAAATTACTTAGATCTTGCAAAATTATGGTGTGGAATAATCTGATTGACAGGAATTGACTTTTCTTTCCTTTCAGAATGTACAAAAATATACAAATTTTGAAGAACTAGAAGCACTTTAGCTTGCTGAATAGCTACTGTCCTCCACTGGTAGTGACGCAGATGTTATGTACAGAATGTACTTATGTACGTGGCGTCGTGTTGCGTAACGGCTAGAACATTCGGCCTTCAAACAAGGGGACCCCAGTTCGAACCCGGCTTACCCCCAGACATGTCTGGACATGCGCCCGGACGTTGTGCCCTCAGGAAAGGCACTTAACACAAGTTCCTCACTTCACTCAGGTGTAAATGAGCTTCGGTTAGGGACGTCCCTCGGATAGGACGTTAAATGGAGGTCCCGTGTTTGGGGAGAGCCACACCCCGCGCACGTTAAAGAACCCACCACACCTTTCGAAAAAGAGTAGGGGCTTGCCCCGGTGTGCGATGGTCCAAACCTTACAGTCTGGTCTGGGATGACATCTTGAAAAGGTGATAGTCACCTGTTATGTCATTCCTTCCACAAAATGTGGTAAATCTGAATGAATAGATAAATAAATTTACGGTCAGGTGAGGGACAACAGTCCGGATTCAAACTCACGCCTCATAGGTTCAGAGACAGAGTTGCTCGCCTCTAGACCATGCTATGCTGGAACTGTTGCTTCTATTTTCTCCAGGCTGTTGCGGCAGTGAGAGAGAAGGACCGTGAGTTAGAACAGAGGGAGGACCTGGTGAGGATCCTGACACAGGACAGGGACCGAGCACTGGCCACACTGAGGAGACACGGACTACAGGCGGACACACACATCCCGGTACGTCTCAACACATCTGCACTCTCATACCATAGCTTCCTACTCCAGTGTAAGACTGGCGGATGTATTTTCTGTACATACTTGCCATGTTGCAATAGCTCCTTGTATGAAGTCATTATCAACAGGGTGACATCCTAACATGATTTACATATCAGTGATATTCATATAGGACTATTACAAATTATTGACTTTGACATGCTCAACCGTTTTTTCCAGTTACACGTTGTGTAATAGTATCATCATCACCATTTTTCAAGCTTTAAACGTTTACCATTGATTTCTTGATCAATTCCTGGTGAAACAGAATGGTTAACAATTCACAACAAAAGTCATGTCAACTTTAAAATGTTGACAATAATGGAACATACACATCACTTTGGGGCTCGAATACATTCCAATTTTGTAGAGCGTACTCAATTTTTGTAGAGCAAACTCAAATGTCTTGGCAACACTCGTCCCAAGTGCAACAAACACTTCAGTCTGCTTCAAAGGAATTTTTAAGTTGGAGCCGCGGTTGCAAAATCCAACTGAAAATATCATGTGGATCTCCTTCTTGTTTGAAGACCAAAGAAGACTCCCCTGAGCAGACAGACCCGGACCTGTCAGCCTCAGAACAGATCCAGCAGCTGCAGCAGCAGAACCAGAGTCTGAAGGCTGTCATTCATCAGATGAGGCAGCAGATGGAGCAACTGGGTGGGGAGATGGCAGCGCCAGCAGCCAATCAGATCCAAGGGGTTGTATCACATGATGAACATGGACCAATCACGGCAGGTATGTGTGATGTCATGATTGGCCAATCAGATCCAAGGGGTTATTTCACATGATGAACATGGACCAATCACTGCAGGTATGTATGATGTCATGATTGGCCAGTCAGATGGAGGGGGATATGTCACATGATAACCATGAACCAATCACTGCAGGTCTGTGTTATGTGATGATTACCCAATAAGACGCCAGTGGTTGTATCACATGATCAACATGGACCAACCACTACAAGATGTTATGTAATTTGATATTTAGCCAATAAGATGCCAGAGTTTCTGATACATCATCCACATACACCAATCACTGCAAGGATGTATAATGTTGACTAGCCAATCAGATGCAAAGGGTATCTTATAAATGGTAATTGCAGTTCAACCCATTCTCACTGCCTTTCACATGTGTTTGTACTGTAGACTATGTAAAGTCCCTGGAAGCAGAAGTCAGAGTGCTGAAGGCTAAGAACAGACAGCTGGCTGGGCAGGTGGAGGATGCCTCAACAGCTGTGAGACAGCCGGGTACAGCTGCGCCAGGTGCTGGGGTCGAGAAGCCTGTGTCAGCTGACAATGCCTACCTCAGGGCACACATCAAGGAACTCAATGACACCATTGGTGAGGAGCCGTGTACTAAGGTGTATTTTTGGTAACACCAAAGGGGTGGAGCCTTTGTAGTAAAGTTTGTAGCCAGTACTATTGAATGATTCAGAATGTGCATTCCCTTGAAGTTGAAAGGAATTTAATTTTTCAAGATTACTCAAAAGCTGATTTTATGCAATATGTGTCACAGATACAGGTACTTATGATTGTGGCAATAAACTTGTATGTTTTGTAGATTTTTGTTGTTTATATTTTGTGCCTGACAGGTGGTTTGAGAGTGGATAAGGTGTCATCCCAGGCTCAGCTGAAGAAACAACAGGCCAGGATCCCCCATCTGGAGGGCCAACTGGCACAGCTACAGCAAGAGGTGGGGAGAAAATCACTTTGAATCTTACAATACAACTAACTGCAAAAAGACTTTGCGGTGTTTTTAAGTTTGCGGCAGCACTATAGTCACATACTGCTACAGTATTGGACAAAAATGTTTGCGGTGGTTTTAAGTTCGCGGTGATCACCGCAAACATTTCTGCATTTACAGTAATTGACACAAAACTGTTTTTGGCTTCTGTGATCTGAAAGATGATGATTTTGTTTTTTGTCAGTCGAGACAGAAGCAAGTTGAGAATGACCAGCTGCAGTACGACCTGGCAGCGCAGTCCAAGCGAGCTGCAGCAGAGACGGCAGCACTCCGCAGCCGCGTGACGGACCTGGAGCTGCAGCTGGCAGAGACCAGGAAGGAAGCAGACGAGTACTACAGGGGAGGGCTGCAGAGGAACCTGGAGGCCACCGCACTGGGTAACCAGGTGGGTTAGTGGGGAGGGGACATGGGACATTGAGGTCACTATACTGGGTAACCAGGTGGGTTAGCGGATTGGGGACATGGGACATTGAGGTCACTATACTGGGTAACCAGGTGGGTTAGTGGGTAGGGGACATGGGACATTGAGGTCACTGGGTTAGTGGGTTAGTGGAGAGGGGACAGGGAGGTCACTGTATGAGGCAACCAGGTGGGTTAGTGGGTAGGGGACATGGGACATACAGGTCACTGTACTGGGTAACCAGGTGGGTTTGTGGGTAGGGGGCAGGGAGGTCACTGTACTGGATAACGGTGGCAGGTGGTTAAATGGGGAGGGGACATAAAGAGCATTGTATCAGGTGGGTAACCAGGTGGGTTAGTGGGATAGAGCCATAGGACATACAGGTTGCTATACTGGGTAACCTGGTGGGTTAGCAGTGTAGTGTGTGGGACATGGAGTTCAATGCAAGGTGCATAATATAATGTTGCGGACATGAATTACAGATTTTTTGTGTATTGGTCTGTTCAGAGTCTTTAGGACACATTGATTTCTGGATTTGTTGTTACAGATATCCTCACTAAAGATTGACCTGGCTTCAGGGAAAACTGCATCAATGGGCCCAGGACAGGTCAGATATATTTGCCAATAAACAAATTCTGTACACTTCAGCATATACTTGTAGCATACATAGAATGATGTCTGTAAGTATGCAGCTCAATTTACAGCTGATACATTTGATTCTTATTGTGTGCAAAAGTTATGATTTAATTGTTAATCTTTTCTCATGCCAGTCGCTTCTTGTCAAGGAACTCCAAGATGAAATTCAAAGTCTCAGGCAGCAGCTGTCAGGTGCTGCTGGTCATGTGACCGCTAAGCAACCAATGAGAAGCCAGGGAGGGTCAGAGGTCGTTGAACTGAGGAGGAAGCTGAAGGGAGCGGCCCAACACATCGGTCAGCTGGCCAAGGAGCGCCAACAGCTGATCGAACTGGGCAACAGGCTCAGGGCAGAGTTGGCCAGAGCCACCGGTCAGTTATCTTGACCACTTAAACTTGTAACAGTGGGGATCAACCTCCACTAACTGACCAGTCTAACGGGTCTGGACCTTTTAGCCTAGTGGTTAGCGCGTTGATTTCCCAATCCGTGCGGATCGGGATTGGCGCGGATTCTCATCCTGGGAGCGGCGTACTTGCCCCTTTGGGTTTTTTCAAACTTCTCTTTTCTTTGTGCAAGTTACTCAAAACAGATCTTCCACAAAATCTGACCTCTTGTCAAGTCTTGTATGTATACTTAAATCTTGGAAATCTATGTGGAAGATTTTGGTGATTCTTGCCGAGTAAAAAGTCAAACTATAATGTTTAACGTAAAAACATTGGCAGAGGTAATAATTGCATAAGAAACGTACATGTACTCCAAAAGGAATTTGCTTCGCATTCAAATGTTTACGAAAGGACATCCTAAGTTCAGTTTTTGAAAGAAATAAAGTCCATTGCACAATGTTTTTATCAATCCATCTATTATATAGTATTCATGTATATCTATTGCTATCCAGGTGGAGGAATGCCATCATCAAATGGTGTAACAGGTGCAGCAGCTGACAGACAGCTGCCATCAGAACGTGCAGCAGGTGTGGTAGGTGCCAGGTCACCTGATGACAGAGACAGGTCCAGGAGGCTTGGAGAGGAGTACAAAAACAAACTGGGGGAATTGGAGAAACTGCAGTACCAGCTGACCCAGCAGGTGGAGCCACTCGCTATTGCTACATACACATGTACTAGTACATCACTTGTTCAGAAATGTTAAAGATTTGATTTTGTGATGGTGTAAACTTAAGGCTCACAATAAATCACTCACTAACTCACTATCCAGTTTTCCTTCATGCTACATGAGCATAATTACCTTCGTTGACGAAATGGTTTCGTCGACAAGGTTATTCGATGGTGCTTGTCTGTGTGTCTGTTAGTGAACAGAATAAGTCGAGAACGCCTGGATGGTTTGTTGTCGTAGTTGGTGTGTCGGTGTGTATGTGGGACATCTCAAGATGATTAGATTTTGGGCGAAGTGTTTTGCATAATTAACGAGAAAAGTGTAAAAATGTGTTACATTGTATGCTGAAGTATGTGTAGTGTTGGCTGTGTTATTCCAATTTAAGGCGTCATGGATAGGGGCAAGGGTCCTGAGGGGTCATATTGGAGGCAGGAAACGTCAGTTACACAAATTGGCTGTCAGCCAGCTGTTGGCATTGGTAAGGTAGTCTCCAAGCAGACGTACATGTATGGGTTGGCTATAGCAGGGGCAGGTTTTGCTTCAGACTTTGAAAGGGAATTACTCAAGAAGGGCTTGGTGGATGGTCATAAATTTTTGTAAGTACATAGCTTGAGTGCTGATGTACATGATTAGATACTTATTATGCAAATCAGTATCTAATTTGCATGATTAATGAGGAAAGTTTATACATCCATCAAAAGATAGGACTCTCAAACATGTGACATATGTAACTGAGGAAGAGAGAAATATTAATAGATATCAGCTTTGCAAATGAGAACCTCATTGACATAATTAATGAGAAAAACTATAACTCGAGATGGTCTTGATGGATGGTCATGATTTTTGGTATGTAGATAGCTTACGTGATGCTTTGTATGATTGGATGATAATTATGCAAATCAAATTCTAACTCACATGATTAATGAGGCAATTTTAAAAATCTGCTGTGTTCCATGATATGACTATTCAAATATGTGACATTTGTAACTAAGGAAGAGAGGAATGTTGATAGATAGGAAATATGCAAATGTTGGCCTAATTAGCATAATCAATGAGAAACTACTATAATTCCATACTAGTAAATGACGGCAATTTCATACTTGTGGCATTAGGAAGTTGTGTGAATGTGAACACCATGGAATCAAATTATGCTAATAAGGAGGGAGCTTATTTGCATAATTGATGATAAATGTTAGCATAACCTTCTTTGTTAAGCTCATAGTCATAACAAGGAGGTTTGGACAACTTATGTTATTTGGGTGAAGAGGGTCAACTGGTATGATTGATGATTGATGAAAAACACTCCTAATACGTCAGTCATAAAGGTCAAAATCATTTGACGAAGGTATGAGGTCGTAGAACTCTTGTTTCATATCAGATGATAACTTGTACCTTCATAAGAGGGCTTATATTCAGTTCAGTTCATCCTCTGTGAAGTGACGCAAATGTCGCCACAGTACAGGTCCCTGTCGAGCACGACAGAGCAGAGTTATTTTAAAGACCCACATCCTCTTCAATCACCTTCTGTCAAGGAGGGACGGCCTACGCTTCTCATTCAGTTTCCAAAGGAAAACCATGCCAGCCATTTCCTTTTGGAGCATAACAAAACTTGGTCTGCCAGTGACAAAGGGGCTCATTTAATCTCCTATTTCATCAATGAAAAATCTTAACCAATAAGAACAAATCATTTTTCAGGAACTCCGGGTTGCTAAGCAACAGCTACAGCGTGAGCAGAGAGCAGCGGCCTGGGCAGTCGTGGAGTCTAGCGTGGAGCTGGAGTCAAACGGAGAGACAGCCGTGCCAGAACAGCCCGCCCAACCATCCGCACCTGTCACAGGTTCTGCACAGTACCCTCCACAGTACCCTCCACATGGACCAACAGGTGTCAATCGTCATTACTTAGCAGTCCTCAAACCCCTCCTATCCTTTGACTTCTTTTTGGGTCGTTGGGGCACCATGACTAGTTTCTCCATGGGCAGTCGGCCTCTGCTCCGCGGACTCAAACAATAGCGAGTTTGTCTTCCCCGCTGAGCAGTTGCGTAAGACATCCTGACCCATACTTATGCAAATACTCCCGATGCTGGGCCCCCCGTCGTCCTATGCGAGACAGCCGTCGGCTTTCGGATAACTTCGGGGTCCGCCCCGCCGCTATCACCCGCTCGGGATCTGCCCAGCCGTTTTCGCCGATATCACCCGCTTTTCGCCAATATTCCGGTATATATTCGGTATATGTACAGTACAAACACTCCCCCCGAAGCCTACAGCCTATGGCTTCTCCACTATCCTCCTCCACCTCACTCTGTTCTCTGCTGCTCTCATTTTTTCAGCATATAGGCTTAGTCCCGTCCATCCTTAGTGCCTGGTACACCTAAACTTGTTGATACATGTGGTATTGATTTGTATTGTTTAATGGAGTGAAAAATCTGGCACAGTAGAAAGATTCTACTAATTGTAGCCTCAAATAGTAAGATGATAAACTGGCCTCACACTTTATTTCAGAAGATGGAAAATGGCTTGTATTAAAAAGATGTCAAGATGGTGGAGAGAGGTTTCTCAGTTTCTACTGCTCTACATTTGTGGTTACAAATATCTCATGTTTGCCTAGTGCATTTGTCATGCTGTATCTTTATCTGTATTTTGTTTTGCTTTGAAAGCTGGTCCTCGTGAGTCTACTCCAGTAGAAGACACAACAGGTGCTCAGCCAGGACCCCCTACCTCCGGCGGCCCTCCCCTGATGATGAGCATGTCCTCCTACAACGACACAGATCTGCAGGATGTGTGGAGACTCCTGGATGCCGGACAGAGCCCCACCTTCTCTACTCCTAGAGATGCACCTGGTCAGTTGGCATTGTCTGACTTAAGTGGTCTGCGCACGCATGTGAGTGTGGGGTGTGTGTGTGTAAGTGCATGCGTGCGTGTGCACGTGTGTGTATGTGTGTGTGTGTGCGTGCGTGCGTGTGTGCATGTGTGTGTGTATGCGTGTGTGTGCGCGCGTGTGTGTATGAGTGTGTGTGTGTATGATATACATTGTGGGCCTTTAGCAGTGATATGAGATTGAATAAAAAAGGCCTGACAAATTCAGAAGGATTTTACTGCTAATATTACTTGATGTCCTGTGTACACAATTTTACAAATGTACACAATTTGTTTCTATTGATGACTAAGTTTTCAACGAAAGTTTTGTTTTTGTGGCTGTCAGAATAATCACAATAATGCACAATACAATTGAATGAAATTGTGTAGTTGTCAGCATTTTCTGCATTTTCTCATTTGTGGCCTTGTAGTCTGACCTTACTGAATTCAGTACAACTGTATGTTATATTGTTGTGATATGATTCTGCATGTTCATCCGATGAATATCCATACTTCCAAAATTTGCTCCAACTTTTGTCAGTTTGCCATAGCTAATTGGAAGAGAAAATGTCTTTATGATGGACTCTATTTCTTTTTTTTTCAGGGCCATTGCCACAATCTAGCCTTCCTTCATCACACCTCTACAGACACACGGCCCCAACACATACCAACCAGCCCGATCCCTTCACTGTAGAAGGCATCAGTGCAGCTCCTGTACCTAGAGACAGACAAGAACCTAAAAAGTTATCAACCAAGGCTTTAGGGAAAGTTCAGAGGCCCAGTTCTAAGAAAACCAGAGTTAGAAATTATAACATAAGAGATGGGGATGATTTCAGATAGCATTTGATATACAACGCTTATTTAATGTACAATGCAAAGTTATATTTTAAATGTTGAGATCATTTTTGGAATCATATTTTGTGTAATTGTACTGCATGATGGAAAATGTTGCATTCTGATGTTGTAGTCTGCCATACAATGGAGGTTAAAAATGTTGTAATAATAATATTACAGTTTTCCTGTATAGCAAAAATAAAGTTTGAATAATGTTTAGTACATTTACACTAGTCGTTTATGTTGGGATGAGTGAAAAGGTGAAAAGTAAATGCTAACACTGACTAATCATGGAATCTATAGTGTGCATGTCTATAGTAGACCTTAAAGTACAGGCAACACTTATTTATTTCCTTGCTTCTCAGACATCTTAGGGTAAGAATTAAGCAAGAGGACAAGAAAAAAGGGAACAAGATTGGCAACATAAAAAGATGTAGCCATGGCGACGGTGGTCTCTGTTAACGTTTTCATTTTTAGCCCACATACAAATAAGGACCTCGCATAAATCATATCAGTCGATCACCTTCCCTACCAAAATAAGACAAGTTGTCCAATGTATGAAAATCTTGTTTTCAGAAAAAAAGATATCGTACCATTTCCTCATAAATTATGTAAATGAGGCCCTCTATGCAAGATGTGTGTCTAATAGTGGTCACATTTACTTAACTTCCAAATGGTGCAAAAATGAAATCCCCATATCATTTACCACTGTGGATTTATAGTATTTTGTCATTAATCATGCAAATTAAGTATCAATTTGCATAATTGATATCTATCGATATTAATCTCTTTCTCAATCTCAGTTACATATGTCATGTGTTTCAAAGTCCTATGATAGAATTCAGCTGATCTATTAACTGTCCTCATTAATTATGCAAATCAGATATTGATTTGCATAATTGACATATGATTATGCAAATCATCACTTAAGCTATCTATACAGCAAAAATTATGATGATCCGTCATCCCCTTCTTGCGCTATTCTCTTTCAAAGTTTGAGTCAAAATCAGCTCCTGCAGTTCAAAAAAAGCTGCTAGGGGGTCTAAATCTACAGGACATATTTTCTTAACAAAGAGCTATCCATCACTTAAAAATCATGACTGTAGCATGTTCAGAAGACGAGATTTGAAAAGTAAAAGTTCCCCTGCAGTACCATAGAAAGTTGCTAGGGGGCCAAAAAGTTGGATCCAATTATACAATGGTTTTATTGAAGTAATCCTTGTCCAACAGCAATTATAATCACTACCTGAAGCTGAGTACACCAAGGCCTAAATTGTTGGCCCTCATGATTTGTTTTTATGTTAATTTGCCAATAGCATGATTTCAAACGACGATTTATGTGTCTGTGTGTTTATGTGTGTGTACGTGTGTGTGTGTGTGTGTGTGTGTGTCTGAGAGAGAGAGAGTTAGTTATTGTAGTGTCCCTTGTACAAATTGTCTCCTCAAAATGTGATACAAATGTACAATACATGATTATAAATACATGTATTAGCTTTAGTCCTCTGAGCCTTTATGCACTCCTTGAAGGTGTGGTTGCAATGGTGTAAATTTGGATCTAGTGGTTCTCAAATATAGGTCATTCGTAGCAAAGGTTTTGTTTACCCAAGGACATTTACATAGGTTCACCCAAGGACATTACATTTTTATAGGTTCACCCAGGGACATTACATAGGTTCACCCAAGGACATTACACTTTTATAGGTTCACCCAAGGACTTTTTATAGGTTCACCCAAGGCCATGTCATTGGTTCACCTGACAACAGCTGTGTTTTGAGCGCAAGAAGAAAAACCGGTCTTTTTAATCTCACAAATAATACCCTTTAGCCGTGTGATCATAACATCATTGACCGACATTGGGTACCAACAGAACAAACATGGCTGACAACAAAACGACACAAGAGAAGTACGTGTGTACCCTCACCCCTGCTCTTCAGGAGAGGGCAGAAACTGAACTGAACGAGAAGCCGTTACGGAGGGATCATGACATCCAAGCACTGCAAGACATGATCAACGCCCGGCCGGACCTAAACGCCCGCACAGATGACGGTTTCCTGCTGCGATTCTTACGAGCCAGAAAGTTTGACCGCGACCGTGCCTTTAAACTGTTAGAGAACTATTACCAAGGAAGGGTTGGTACTCCTGAGATCTTTGAGAATTTTCTGCCCTCGGGAATAAGACATGTGCTGGACAAAGGCGTTGTGGCGGCTCTACCAGGTAAGGACAGGGAAGGGAGGAAGGTGATCATCTTTAGGCCCGGACGGTGGAACCCAGGCGACTGGCCCATATATGACAACGTCAGAGCGGTGATTCTATCCTTGGAGTTGTTACTCGAGGAGGAAGAAACCCAAGTGAGCGGTCTGATATTCGTACAAGAAGAAAGCGGTGTCACAATGAGGCATGCGTACCAGGTAGGTCTGAGCTACGCACGTACAATCGCCAACATATTCCAGGATGCCTTCCCGGTCCGTGTAAGGGGTGTTCACTTAGTGAATGAGTCGTTCCTGGTCGACGCCATCTTTGCCATCATTCGGCCATTCCTTAAAGACAAACTCAAGAAGAGGATCCAACTACACGGCAGTGTGTATGAGACCTTACATGAGCTGACAGGTACTGGGGTCCTACCCATGGAGCTCGGGGGAGATGGGGGTCCACTGGATGAGATGGCTAAGGACTGGAAAGAGAAGCTGATACGTTTTGAAGATAGAATGCTGGAGTATAACAAGTTCAGTATGGTGAAATTGTGAACATTTACACTAAGTCTACACGATATGTTACCGTGGATGGCCTTGTGGGTTATTTCCACAAACTGTACACATGATGATAAACTTTACTCGGTACTGGTGCAAGGCCCAGAACTTGACCAAAAAAAAAAGAGGATATGTGATATAAGTTTCTTATTCAACAATATTTTATTCATATTCAAAATTATCATGTACAACATTCAGTGCAAAAGAAAATGAATAGTCTCCAAGCAGATGTTGGGATGAAAGATCGTTATGTTTTCTTAGTGACGACCGGGCTTCTTTGACAGTACCTTATCCAATAGAAGCAGATAAACAGTTGAATAAAAGGCCAAATTTGTATTAAAAAAAACAGATGATGTTCACATATATCATTGACATACTCATTACGCGCACGGAGCGATGTATATATGAATGTAGGTGGCGCTTTGACCGGCGGACATGGTGTTACATGGGCTCCTCGCGCGGTACCTACAAATCGATCCTTTTCGTGTCAACTAGCGTCTTAAATGTCAATCTAAATGTACGTAAAGATGTCTTGACCTATAAGAAAATTTCACTGGCTCGAAGCCTAATTTGTAGTATATTTTCACATTTTACAAGTTGGGACTACATACCCTATCACAGCCTAATCTGCAGTACCGCTCCCGACCGTCTCCGAAAAAGTGGCTAAAACGACCGTCAAAGTGCCAAATTTCCGTCTTTTCCAGAATAGGGAAATCGAGAAAGGCTCGCGAAGGGGTTTGACGTTTTGAAGCTCTGTGTTCTTTGTTTGTGAGAATGCGACCATTTAAAATCAAGCATGACAATAGTTGAGACATTTTATGCGATATTAGGTCATATGTAATACATTTCCTTTACAAATTACAAATAAAAGTGGCGGAATGTACATGTCGCGTTTTGAAGAGCTGTCACGTCATTTTTATCCATATTTGATTCTTGTGAGTTTTATTAGGAATACTAGAGTTCCACGACCTCATACCTTCGCCAAATGATTTTAACCTTTATGACTGATGTATTAGGAGTGTTTCTCGTCAATAATAAATCATACCAGTTGATTGTCTTAAAATATAACATGTCCAAAGTATGAGCTTAACAAATTATGAGCTCAACA
Organism: Branchiostoma lanceolatum; assembly: GCA_035149815.1. Taxonomy (NCBI): domain Eukaryota; kingdom Metazoa; phylum Chordata; class Leptocardii; order Amphioxiformes; family Branchiostomatidae; genus Branchiostoma; species Branchiostoma lanceolatum. Next base: position 16,341,325 of record CM068873.1, read on the forward strand.
AAGAAGGTTATGCTAATATTTTTCATTAATTATGCAAATGAGGCCCTTATTAGCATAATTTGATTCAACGATGTTTACATTCACATAACGTCCCGATGCCAAAAAAAGTATTGAATGTATGAAATTGCCGTCATTTGCCAGTGTGGAATTAGAGAAGTTACTCATTAAGTATGCAAATTAGCCCACATTAGCATATTTTCTATCTATAAACATTCCTCTCTTCCTCAGTTACAATTTGAATAGTGATATCATGGAACAAAGCGGATTTTTAAAGTTGCCTCATTAATTATGCAAATTAGAATCTGATTTGCATAATAATTGTCCAATCATACTAAGCATCACACAAGCTATCTACATACCAAAAATAATGACCATCCATGAAGCCCATCTTGTTATAGTATTTCCTCATTAATTTTGCATAGTTCATATCAATTAATATTCCTCTCTTCCTCAGTTACATATGTCACATGTTTCAGAGTACTATCATGGAATTTGGCGGATGCATAAACTTTCCTCATTAAGTATGCAAATTAGATACTGATTTGCATAAGAGGTGTCTAATCATGTACATCATCACTCAAGCTATCTACCTACCAAAAATCATTACCATCCATCAAGCCCTTCTTGAGTTATTCCCTTTCAAAGTCAGACGCAAAACCTGCTCCTGCAGTTCCAAAAAAGCCGCTAGGGGGCCCAAACCCACACCACTTACTCTCTGTCCAAAGAGCTATCTACCACTCAAAAATCAGTTCCATAGCATGTCCAGAACACGAGATATCAAAACAGGAAGTTCCGCTGCAGTACCGTAAGAAGCCGCTAGGGGGCCCAAAATCTCATCGTTTTTAGGTCTCATCAAAACCTACCAACATACCAAATACCAAGACAATCCATCCAGGCGTTCTTGAGTTATGATGGTCCACTACAAACAGACAAACAGACAAACAGACAGACAAACGCTACCCTCTGCATAACCTTCTCGGCGAAGGTAATAAGTATAGCAAGCTGACAAAAAATTGTGAACGATGTTGAAATAGACGTCGGGAAGATATAATGTCGCAGACTATGAGATCCGCATGTGTCAGTGGGGACACCTAGCGATCGAAGTTATGTCTGCCCCTGCTGGATGGGTTTACCTGCAATGATAATTTCAGCCGTTTCGGGGCGCTTATCAACCGTGTGATTTCTTGGCTATCAAGCAACCTTTAAGCTGTTTGGTCAACATTGTATTGACGAAAGGACTTGTTCGAATAGGTGATATGTCCAAACAAGGAATATGTTTTGAGTAAACATTGCGCAATTGTGAAGAAAAGGAAGGCGTAGGGACGTAATATTTCAATGCTTCTAGATTCTAAGCAGCAGTTATTTCCTGTATATCAACCACAGAGTTGCTGGGCGTACCAAAAGCTGTTCATTTTGGCGTCCTTGTACTGGGGTGAGTTGGAGAAGAAGCTTAATTTTTAAGTAAGGTAAGGATATTCTATCTAATACATGGTGATAAAAGACTGCAATCGTTCTGGCACTCTCAGGAGGCATGTTGTTGGAGTTTGGGAGTTCCCAGTTGTAACTTACTGACACCACACAACTGTGCTGCAGTATGAACATAATCTGATAGGAGTCGCTGTGATACTGTCCCTGAATTTCGAGAACGGTGGTGGTGCAAATATACAAAACGTGAGGTGCAAATTAATCTCGTGACTTTAAGCAGACACTGGAATGATGTTTCGACTTGATTTTCCATTTATGCATTATAGACACACCTCTGTTGGGATACACTAGTTTTATTACATGTATTATTTGTTTGTTTGAACCTTTGTTTATTCATGATAAGCTCAAATCGGCACGCAAGCCGCTTTTCATTGAGGTCATTATATATTCAAACCTTGTCTTATACACACAAAGTTACAAATTGTAGGCAAAATTATACAACACAAGTTGATCAAACGGTTTTATTCAGTGGATTATGAACGACTAAAATCACCAAAGATTTGTCCAGTTATACAAATGTAGGAATATATACATAAAATAAACATATCACTACTGCAGATATGCAACATTCTTCTTCTGGGACCAAACTGGCAAAGAAGAGTAAACGTCTGCATTTACATCCATCCATACATTATAACATACATAACATTACATATTTATACACAAACACACATTACTATCATATGCGAAATCACCCAAATATAGAATCTCATCATTAACAACAAGTACAGTGTATTTAAAAAAAATAAACAACATCATTTGATTCACAAAATTGCTTTTCAGCAAAAGATTACATTTCTATCAATTCACACCATTGGTCACTTTCATTCATTTGTAGATATGCTGTACAATTGATTTAACTTAAAATGCTGTATTGTGCTAAGTCACAGAAAGAAGTAGTTTTTTCAATCCATTTTAAGGACACCTTCACTGCAAGAGACTTAACCCAACTACTGAACACCAATTTGTAATATATGCTAATGTTGGTTGTACATTTGGTCTTTTGTATATATTTTCCCATTGTTTGAGTGTGCTCTTTTGCACTTTTAATTTTAAGACTACGTAATTCAGCCAGTTTACTTTAAAAAAGGTAACATCGGCTGCAATGCTGTTTTAATTTCTGTATGTGTCAATTCCTGAATAAACCATTAAAAATTTTATATTACATAAAAGACAATTTCCCTATCTAGTATTGTTCAGTGTAGTACTGTAAATAGTTGTGATGCCACTCCTTAGGCAGTGTCTGGAGCAAAACTAGAACACTTCAAATCCTTTTCTATGGACCAATTTACTAGTGAGTACACTATACATACAAGGGATGTCCCTGTGGTGTAGTGGTCTGCGCCTCTGTTACTTGCCACATCTGGTTCAAATAACTTGGACCAGAAGGCCCGGGTTAAAGCCCCGGGTAGGACACCTCTGGACAATAGGCGCATTGAGTCATAACAAAGACTTTATAAAAATGGTACATACTTCTGAAACAGTATGGAAGTTAAACACACTCCACTGCCAGTGGACTAACCCCCTGCTGCAGTGATTGCACCACAGTGTGGCCCAGGGCTATGAAACGGAGATCGGCATCGCCCTATATATACACCTTATGGTGTGGGAGGATTTTAACTAACTTTAACTAACACTATACATTCATCTCAAATCAAAGCCTTGATTGATCATTTAGTTATTTTCCTGAGTATAAGGCTTCATTTATTGATTGGCTCATTGCAAACAACAAGTATACTATATAACATAAGATTGAATAGAAAATTAAGCAACAAAACTGCTGTTTAAGTGCTGGGATTGTGTTCGAGCTGCAATTAGACATTTATATTACCATACCAATTGTTTAAATCGTTCTTCTGCCGTAAAAAGACTTTATTCATGGCCTATTGTTCCCAGTTGTTTGGCAACCAGCTCTAGAACTCTGTTAAAATAGATTCAAGTGTGCTAGCAAAATGTCGAGTAGCATATAATAAGAACTGGTTTCAAATAACTGCTATTATAACTGTTTTAATAACTGTTTTCAAATCCTGTTTTAATAATAGCCAAATGTTGAGTAGCATATAATGATAAGTTCTATGGGTGACATACCCAAAATTAAGAAATTCAATTCACTTCAATTTACTAATTTCCTTTGTTGCAAAAGTTTACCTTCAAACACCTGAGTGAGTGTAATGACCAATTCATGTATGACAGAAACACAAGGATCATGTCTTATACCAAGTTGTGGTCACATCAGTGGCCAAAGTCCCTTGGCGGATGCAGCAACATCCTTCTGAACGTTACACCTCGATCCGTACAGGTCCTCGAGGAGCGCTGCTGGGACTTGGCGAGTTTAGGGATCGCTGCCGCTTGATGGACTTCTTCTTGATGTCTGACTCCGCTCCGCCACCAGAGTCGTCCTGAAGGCGGGCAAACCGCAGGAACACCTGGCAAAAGGCGATGTCGTGTGAGAAAATAATGTTGTGTGCAAATAATAATGTTCTCAATACATACAAAAAAATTAAGTTTACGGCTTTTAAAGAGGCCCTGCATAACACGCCTTTGCTCAATACCTTACTTCCAAGTACTCAGCTTGCCATCTGTGGTTGTTGTTTTTGCAAACTCGAAGACAAGGTACAATATCGCAAAGAGTTCATAGGCTATTCTTTTGATATCTGTGATCAAGAAGGTTCAATCAACCTCCTTGGTGTTAAGTTTAAGTCCTTTCCACACTTTTCTGTGAATAGGGGCAGTACTCTTCTCTATTTCTATAGCCCTTGGGCCACACATACAGGCCACCACAGTTGGGGGCTAGTATACTGACAGAGGGTTGCATTCAACTTCCATACTCTTTTTCATAAGGCCACACCAATTTAATTTCTTGGTTAACAGATTTTTATTTTCAATTTTAGCAACAACAGAAAATCATGAAAACAGAAGGCTGGGGTGGAAACTTGCACCTGACCCTGTTCACTCCCTGATACTGTGTGCACCAAAGTAAAAACATTCCTCTGAGATTCTGTTTTCATGTTGTTTTTCCAATCTAGCATTTTTTTAATTTTTTTTTTATTCCGTTAACCAAGAAAATAAATTGGTGTGGCCTATTAGTGCTGAATGCTATAAGCAGAGAAAGAAGTGTGTACAATTTTTGTTTAAAGTCTTGAACCTCCAACCTTCCGAAAGCAAGGTGGACAATCTACTCCCCTTGGCTTCGACTTCCCCTATAGAAGATGTGTATAGATTACCTGCTCAAGAGTAGACTGGCTGAAAGTGTATTCTTCAATCCCAGCATTAGTTTTCCCTACAATCACAAATAAAAACACATTATAAACAAGTGCAAAGAAAATACATTTTACTTCTCTTTCGTCTCAAAAAGAAAATGTCAAATGCAGAGTTGAGTGCCGTGTGATTGGCCCATTCTCAACAAATCAAAAAGCCTGCAGGGTAATGGCAGTTAGTTTAAGATTCAAAGAGGATTTTTCTTCTCACCTTCCTCCAAGGCAGTGAAGACAGCTGCCAGGGAGTTGACGTTCTCCTTCGGGATGTTGTACGTGACCCTGTTGCCGATCAGCTCCGCCTCCGCCGCGCTGGGAAACAGCTCGTGGACAAACGTGTCCAACTGGTCCAATCTGGAACAAATCATCAGAAATTGTCTAAAACTTCATATTGTAGATTTCAGTATTGCTGTTATTAAAGACTTTTCATATTGTCCACCAGGGTCCAAGTTAAGCGAGGAAAAAAACAGAGGATTTCAAGCTTGTTAAATTGATTGTGATCTACGGCAAAATTACATAAACCTTAGTTACTGTAATTCTTGTTTCTTTCACTGTAACTTAATGTTCACTGTTTTCACAGTCACCTCTGTACCATGAACTTATCGTCACCGTGAAAAAACCTGTTGCCACATCTGTTCTGTAAATCACTTGCCGCTAGCGTGAAGTTAAAGTTCAGTGAAAATGTACATTTTCCTTACACCATGAAATTTTGCTACCGGGAAGATTAAGTGGATTACAGTACTCTTTTGACCCCAAATTTGTGTAGATTACAGCCAGGAGGTTATGCTTCTTGATTATAGAGTTAGGTAGTAGAGAGACGGTAAGAATGGGAAACCCCCACATGTAATGAAAAAACAGCAAATTTGATACATCATAACATTATGTAGAACTCAAAATGAGCTATGCAACGGCACTACAATTGAGTCTCACCTTTCTTCAAGGTCATTGGCATTGCCGTCCTCCTTGACCTTGACATCCAACATGTAGCCACTGCCATATTTGGTCTTCAGGTGCTGAGTGGAGCCTAGACACCTGTATGAAATGTCAGTCAAAAGAGGAAAATGACAGATTAAGTGAAATATGTCTTTCCAAGGAATTACTACAATGAGAAAGCCGAGTCCATTAAATGTATTTCTAAGGCTACCGTGGACCTGGAACAGTCTATTACCAGACACATCCATGACCACAACTCTGTCCTCTTTTAAGATTTTTGCAATAACTGAAATGACCCCAATGAATGGACATGGAATCATATGCCAAACAGTGTGTATAAGAGATCTCTAGTGCAGCAACCCACAGGTACGCACAGTTTAGATATACAGGAATGCATCATACTGGGCGTGTTGGGTTGCAGACCTCTTTAGATGCATTTTTTTGGGTGGCAGATATATAGGTATGTGACTAAGTATGTGGCAGATATATAAGTTAGACTTAAAACTTTACACATCCTTTTTCCTTTCCCTCATGCCTCTATTTTGTTCTTCCTGGAGTGGACTTTGTAAGAGCTGACCAGTACAGAAACTGACTGGACCTGGACCTGGACTGACCTGAGCTGACCGTTGATCATGATGCCGACTCGTGAACACAGGGCGTCGGCCTCCTCCATGGAGTGGGTGGTGAGGATGGCCCCCCGGCTGCTGTCGTTAAACGCAGAACTGATGGTGTTCCTGGAGCACAAGTGTTTGGTTAGTATGCTAGTCTTGCTGTGTAGTGTGCTAGTTTCACTAATTCAGTTTGCTAGTTTTCTTGATTGTGTGCTAGTCTTGCTAACCTAGTATACTTATTATAATTATGATTTATAAGTCTTGCTTATTTCGTGCAAATACAATATACTGTAAATGCAGAAATGTTTGCCGTGGTTTAATGTTCGCAGTTTTCGCGGTGAGCTTTCAGCGCAAACTGAAAACCACCGCAAACATTTTTGGCCACCTATGGCTCTAGCGCTACTTTTCTTTCAAATACAAACTTAAAACCACCGCGAAAACCCCATTTTCTCCCTACCGCGAAATAAAAACCACACGAACTTAAATCTACAACATTTACAGTAGATCACGTTTTTTTCACTTCACTCACGTGAAAATTAGCTTTGGTTAGGGGCGTCCGTCAGATAGGATATTAAATTGATACTCCACCTTTGAGGAGAGCCACACCTCAAGCACGTAAATGAAGCCACCACACTTATCAAAAAGAGTAGGTGTCCTTCTAGGTATGAGTGAATCAAATAAATCTGTCTGGATATGCAGCTTGTACTCTTCAGTACAAACCTGGTGTGTTATGCCATGAGGCGGTTTATGCAATACAAACATACATTAAAATCATAATTTCAAATCCAAATTCAATTGCCATTGCATTTCGACCAGTGTGATATGAGCTGTTCTCACCATAAGAAGCGTTTAGCGCCAGGGTCCATTCCAGTCGACGGTTCGTCCATCAGAACAATCTTGGGGTTTCCCAGCAGGCTGATCAAGAAGCTCACCTAAGGAGTTCAACACAGTATTGTATGTGTTCATGTCACCAACAATGTAAATAGTATTGTTAAGTTAAAATCCTCCCACATCATAATTGATGTATAGGGTGGTGCCCATCCCCGTTTCATAGCCCTGGGCCACACTGTGGTGCAATCACTGCAGCAGGGGGCTAGTCCACTGGCAGTGGAGTGTGTTTAACTTCTATACTGTTTCAGAAATATGTACCATTTTTTATAAAGTCTTTGGTATGACTCAATGCGCCTCTTGTCCAGGAGTGTCCTAACCCGGGACTTGAACCCGGGCCTTCTGATCCAAGTACTAGTAATTTGAACCAGATGTGGCAAGTACCAGAGGCGCAGACCACTACACCACAGGGACACTCCCAAATAGCATTGAGAGTAAGGCATTTTCCAATACATGACCTTGTATCTATTAGATGATACTGGCAAATCGATTGTAATCAGTAGCAGAAGTTCTGGCGTGAGAATGCAGTTTGTAATGTCTCGTTTTAGTTCATTGCACACGGGGGGTGGACTTACATGTCAACCTTTCCAATGAATTTGTTTGTTCAAATTCATATGATAGAAAAGGGATTGACTGTTTTTGAAGGATTAACTGTTCACAATGAATCTCCTAATATAGGGTTAATGACCCGCTTTCCTTCGGTCTATACGGTGTGATAAGGCATGGTCGTTCCTATAACCACCAAATAAAGTGCCGAGGTCGCATTTATGAGGTGGTTATAGGAACGACCGTGCCGAACACCAGGTCTGTACGAAGTTTACAGACCCGCGGGTCCATACGAAGTTTACAGACCTGCTTTTCGGGTCTGTATGAAGATTACAGACCCGCAATTGGAGCCTTCTGATTGGTCAACGATATCTACCTATATGATAATATAGATTATATAGTGCACAAGTCTCAAATTAATATTGAATTGTATGTGCCATTTGTAATCAGACACTCACCTTCCTTTTTGTCCCACCAGATAACTTAGGAGACTTCTTGTCTTGATGTTCTTCAATCTCCAATGCCTCTATAAAACTGGAACAAAGATCACATTTACATGTACATGTATGTCATACCTTGGCCATTGTAACGTTTGATACAGGTATTCCAGACGAGTCTTTATTTTTAGGTATCACACAGGCTTCTACTTGTATCCCATGGGTGTCCATACCATAATCCGAACACACTTTGTGCGTGCCATGTGTGTCACTGGCAAAAATTCCAGATTTGAACATTGGAATTGATGTTCTGACATTTTTTTTTCAACTTCTGGCGCGTTTTGCATTGAAATGTGTGTCCCACGGTTGGACAGCCCTCTGGCATTCGACCGTTAAGCAATTTGACCCATGGTCGGGCCTGTTTCCTCGGGTAATATGGAATACACCATGACGTAGTACTCTTTATTTACCACTCATGCACGCACAGCATTGAAAAAGTATCTCTTGAAGACAGTTGTTTATTGCTTTATAACTTTGCATTCTACAGGAGTTGGGGTAATTTCTGAGGGCTGACAACTCACTAATTGACAACGGACTGAAGATCCTCGTCGTTTAACCCTTGGATGGTTCCGTACAGCTCCAAGTGCTCCCGCAGAGTGGTCAGCGGAAACAAGGGGTCAATCTGCGGGCAGTAGCCCATGGCCTGGAAGGCTGAGGACAGACTGGACTGGACATCGTGCCCGCCCACCACAATCTGTAGAACAAGAAAAAACATCAATTATAGGTGAATTGAATTTTATGATAATATATCTGTATAACAAAGTAAGTAAGTAAGTATCTGTATACTATGATACAATGTAGATGCATTGATTGAAGTTTGCATTCTAAAAAATAAAAAATTTCGATCATTTCTACAGGTTGACAACAATAATGTTTCTGGAATGATAGATATAACATGTTACCACAATGACAGATACTAGAATAATAATAATAAAAATTCTCACTTATTATCATCATAATTATAGCAAAGCTACTGTGAAATGATACATGTACATGCAATTGTCGTGAAAGTTTGAAAATGAAATGACTCCAAATGTTGCATAACATCCTAACCAAAAAAATGAGCTAAATTTCTTTTTCCACACTCTTTATCAACTTTGTGGTCTGCAGATTAAAGTTAATGTCCAGAATCCTATCCAGTCTGTGTCACGTACCCTTCCTTTGGTTGGTGCCAGTTCACTGGTGATGACATCCATGGTGGTCGTTTTTCCCGCGCCGTTGGGACCCAGCAGTCCGAAGACTTCTCCCTGCTGTACGGCCAGCGACACCTGCTTGACGGCGACCTTCTCCTTCTCCGCCTTCTTCCTTCTGCGACAGTCGCAGGCCGCCGTATCCTTGATAAAAGTCTTCCTCAAGTTCTGCACCACAACTGCTGGGGGCTGGGAGAGGAAGACAATGATTATTTGTACAAAACGTCTTGAGATATCGGCGGCGAACACCTCCCCGCTCTTGGTTGGATATACCTATAGCTTCGCGTTGTAGGATGCACCTGTTGCAAACTGTGCACAAGTCATTGTATAATCAGCTACCTGTGTACCTAAGCTCCTTTACCAGAGTGTCTGAGTCTCACACTTACACAACACGACATAGTTCAAATATCTCGACTGCCGAAAGTTAGAGTGTCTGAGTGTCACACTTACACAACACGACATAGTTCAAATATCTCGACTGCCGAAAGTTAAACTGGATTCTGGGAAACGTACATTTGTATACAGAGGTGCAGAGAACTGGAATACACTACCGGTAGATGTTAAAAACATTTCATCCATACAATCATCCAAAACACTGTGCAAAAGAATTGTGACCCCTGACCTCCTACGACCTGGAAAGATATGGACTATGAGTATGGATACGATTTTGTAATTACGCTCAAATATGTTATGTAAATATCAGTGCATTGTTATATATGTGTACCTAGGGCCTCCCTGAAAATCAGTGCTAAGCCACTGAGGGAGCTACCCTAGTAAAAGAATACAGAAATGAATAAATCTTATTAGACACAAGCTATCTGTTGTGAATCTGTTTTGGTATACTTAGTGACCAATGTTTTTCAATGTAAATAGTCTATGATTGTAATACATTTTGTATTCTATTCATGGGTCATTGGCATAGTAAATGTAGTTACTGTTTTGATGCATTAGATTTTACTTAATATAATTATCTGTAAAGTATCCGCAGGCATGCGGGAGTAGCTGTACACAATTTTAGAACTCAATAGACCATTATCATTGATTGTTTGCAGTTCAAGTTTATTTTTTTGGTCAAACTTTCTGTTTGTTTGTTTCTTTCTATTTTCAGTTGATAGTCATATCAAAATATATTATTATTAATATTTTAATCTCAACTTCCTCTTTTATCTTTACCAATGCACTTAAAATATGTCCAAACTATACCTAAAAGTAGTAAAACAGATTTCTTTGAATTCCTTTTTTTTTAAGGAAATGAACTTGGCATTAGCTTGTCAGTTAGATTGAGGAGTGAATCCACTCTAATTCACACTATTCAGAAAGAAACTTGGCGTGCTTTGCCATGTGAAGTAGCCCAAACAGCAACTTTTGTCTTCAGTAAAAATTAGGATCGTCCGACTAAAAACTAGATAAGAATTAAAGAAAGCAATTTTGATGGTGATAAAATCTTATACAATAACTATGCAGAACAATGGGCAGTATCAAGGAATTGTGCACTTAATTATTGCACTGAATCTATCTATAGGCCATTGGCCGGGACTAAACAAGTACATACATCACTCCATATTGCCCTATCCAACATCATTTATCCTAAGTGTTCAATATATTGAATACATTGTGTTCAATATATTGTTCATATAATATAATACATGTAGATGAGGGACACAAACTTCTATGGTATCAAACGTCAAATCAAGAATAACTGTCATCTAACTCTGTTATAAGCAGCAAATAAGAAAATTCAGTATTGTATCCAGAAAATATAATTAGGTAATACCTACCTCGGCATTGGCTGCTGGATTGTCAAGAAACATGTCCACTTTCCTCTGTTCCTCAAGAACGTCGCTGTCGTTTGCATTGTCGTCTGACGGAATCTTGGAGAACGAGGGGTTGGAATGTCCGTCATCTGGTGCTTTGAGTTTACTCGACGTACCAAATCTAGTGAAGTAACACACAATGTTGAAGGAAAGGAAAAGGAAAGTGATCTCAAACCAGTTTAGCTCAAATGAACTCAATGAACAGGTGAGCTAATCTTCCACTGGTTGTCACAGAGAAGACAGACGCTATATACAGTATCTACAGGTTCATTGTACCGGGGAAATTCCCCTTAGCTCTTTTCAACAAGCACAATGAACAGTGGACCACGGCCTAAGGACTGCGACCCTTTCCGGTAGCGTGCATGTCGGGTGAGCGACATAGCCGGGATCAAACCCGGGGCTTCTAGTTCCAGAGGCAAGATCGCTAACCTCTGGACTACGCACGCTACTCAGTAGCTGAAACTGGACATTGCACATGTATAACGTATGCCTGTACTTAACTGCATGATGCTGTATTGTACGTATACTTGCTGTATTGTACAGTATGTATACTTGTACTTATCTGTATGTATGCATGTACAATGTATGTATGTATGTAAGTGAAGTGAAGTGAACTTTATTGCTCAACAATCGTACATGGTACAATGTATGGCATGAAATCAACAATCTGCTCTACAAGGCTAATCTATCCTACAATTCTAAGTACAAAATATTTTTGAAACTAATGTATTTGTTACAATATATAGTCATGTATGGGTAATTCTGTCTCGCTTTTCGAATGATTTATGGAGAAATTGACCTATGTACATGGATATAGGAGTCGGACATGACAACAGTACATAGAAAATATCGCTCTGTGTAGCAGATAGGGTGAAGTTTGTGGTAATAGTCTGTAAAAGTATATCTCTCTCTTTGCTATATGTACATGTATGACAGTAAGCATGTATTACAATACCTTGGCACAAATTGGCTGTATCTAAAATATAGTATCAAAAACTGCTACACTTTCAACTTGCGGCGAGAGAGAGTTCACAGGTTGACAGGAGTCATGTCTATATTTTGTCATTTTTGGTGTATTTTGATGTTTTAGTAAGAACTAAATACTAACAATTGTCTTAACAATGATAATGATTTTTCTTTATTCACCTGAAGAGATCAGATGGGTCTCCTCCGGTGCTTTTGACCTCCAGATACTGAAGAAGGATAAACCAACCGATAATCTGCAACGGAAGCTGGAAAAAAAAATGACTCTGAATCAACATATATCAAGTTCTCCAGTCTCACTGGATAAAGTTAAAATCCTGGACACTGAGCCAAACTTCTTTGCAAGAGGCATCAAGGAAGCCATTTACATCAGGGCCCTACAACCATCCCACAACAGAGATGGCGGGCGCCACAGACTTTCCGCTTCTTATGATCCACTGCTCACAGAGTCACGTGTGCTATCTGCATGACGTGATGTCATCCCAGCGGTGGATTGATCACTCCTTGACAAAGACTGGTGTCGTACATTTGTACAGTCGAAAATTTGTGTAAGTCCAATTTTTGTGTTGGAAATTACAGTTAAAACTTGTTTCAGAATATATTTAGTTCTGTCATGTTTGATGAACTCAGTTTATCTCAAGTGTAGTCATTTATGTCATACAACTTTTTTGTCATTCAACTTGAAGGTGAAAATGAAATCTACTATTCTACTGGATCTGTTGTACAATATGTAACATACTTAGGTAACAGACAAAAGTAGCCTTAGTGTCATCCAGTTTCAGTCCTGCATGAAGGTAGAGCCTGGAACTGAAACAGGATGACACTCAGGCTCAGACAAAAGCACATTCTGTTATTAACATTTACATTGTACAACACAGTCAAACTTGTACAAGTGACCACCTCTATACATATAGAAAGTCGATGACAACATGATGACATACCACAACATAGCAGATGGAGATGTTGGCCGACCAAGCGAAGTAGTCACTGAACGCTGCCTGTCTTCCCCCACCAGTGTAGAAAGCGACACGGTTCACCTAAAGACGTATCATTCACTTTAATATTATTATTAATAAGCAAAATGCATAATGTACTAGAGCTGATTCGCTAAACAAATTCTAGGTGTAGGTACAGGTCTGGACCTGCAGCAACCAAGTAATCAATCAATCAATCAATCAATCAACCAACCAATCGATCAATCAGTTCATTGTTAAAAACAAGAGACTTGCAGCCATGGTCCGAATGACTTGTTGTACAAACAGAGCACCAGTGCATAAAAACAGTTTTAAATACATATAAGAATTAGAATAGGCATGAAAATCACACTGTAGATTCAGCAAATTTCTATTTTGTAATACAGCTAATAAATCTGGAACAAAAAATAAGTCTTACTGCTGCCTTCTACAAGATCATAAAGGGCCAATAATTGTACGGTTACATCAAGAATGATGACTAAATGTTGACATTTATTACACCTTGACACATTGGAGAGTTTTCCTAAAAACAAAAGTAAACAAACCTTTTCAATCCAATACAAGGCGCCCATGATGGTGTACATTGGGTCGATGATGACAAAGACGTAGTGTAGGGCAGTAGCAGCTGTGGTCGCTTGGGCAAACGCATCCACCGGCCAGATACAGAAGTACGGCAGGATGCCAGCCTGGGGGTTGGGAAGAAATACAAATTTTAAACCATTGTTATGATACCCAAATCAGTAAGTTACTGAGAGTCTATTTCTTGTTTTTTCTCACAACTATTGGGCACCCTTAATGGCTCAATAGAGTCTATTTGAATATGATTTCAACTTTATAAATATAACTCCGGTTTTCTAAAACTTTATAAATATTCCTCATGTGGAATATGATATTTCTAACAGTTTCTAAATAATGGTAACAGCATTCTACCATTATTTACAATTCTTTACAATTTCTAACCATTTTCTACCATTATTTGTAACATCTTTATAAATAGGCCAGAGGGCCGTGAAGAAAGCAATTCACACATCATTACGAAGTATAGGAAAGAATGCTCTCCACAAAGGACCCAACAGTGTCCTGCAGTGAAATCTAAAGATATACAAAAGCAGACAGAAGGGCCGGATTAGCACCTACATTTATGGGGGCAATCACCACTCTACCATTATCTACCATTTTTTGTAAATATTTCTAAACCTGAAAGAATCATGTAGATGTTTAGAAATAATTCAAAATAAAGAGATTTTTGTGCAGTAACTTTCAAAATGTTTCTAAACTATCTAACTGAATTTGAATGAATTCAAATTTTCATATTCAATCTTTTAGAAAAATTTAGAACTATTGTTGCTCAGATATTCTTTTATTAGAAATAATTCAAAATTATTACAAATATCATTCAAAAACCCTCTTGGTGTCTTGGAATGGACTCTAGTGTCTTCTTTATGTAAATGATATTTTGGCCACTATGACAGTTTCTCGTCTAATGATTCTGAAGACTTTTCACTAGAGGCTGATAAACAACCAAACATTTGCCAGGTCGTGTGATGAATTTCATAACTGAAGAAAGAATTTGTTTTGTGTGTTTTAGATTCTTCTAAATAGACTGTACTTTTACATTGGCATCATAAACCAGTTCAAAAATCCAATTTTCAAGGTCACTCAGCAATTGCTGTCTATTGGAAACAGGGCCTAACAGAAGGTTGGAATACATCTGGCTTGTTTGAAGTTGGGCCGACCGTAAAAGTAAATGCAAAAGTAAAAGATTGGCCAATCTGATGCCAGTGAAAAAATGAACAAGTCTACACTGGAACTGACACCATAATGAGAAATAAACTGTTTTTCAACTAAAAAAATTCCACTTTCTGGAATTCTCGACCAAATCACTCGGTCTTCATCAGCTATTATTTCTCATTCAATAAGTATTTTACCAACTTAGATGAACTTTCATGCTAGAAGAACTCACCATAAGATATTTGGAGTTTCTTTTATCACAACCAGGTAATCTCACCTGCTGACGTTTCGGTGTCTGTCAGACACCTTCTTCAGAGCTTCTGACTGGAGTACTGTTTCTCACCGCTATAAGTAGCCGATGTAGGTGGCGCTTTTGCAGCGAGAACGTAATCCCAAACGTGGCTGAGCTTGTATCCCCCTACATCGGCTACTTATAGCGGTGAGAAACAGTACTCCAGTCAGAAGCTCTGAAGAAGGTGTCTGACAGACACCGAAATGTCAGCAGGTGAGATTATCTGGTTGTGATAAAAGAAACTCCAAATATCCTATGTTCTACCAACCTGATGAAATTATTTTCGGAAAGAACTCACCATGTTCAACATGCTGGGAAAGGCAGCGTCCAGAGTTTCGCTCTTCTCAAACAGGAAGGAGCCACAGTAGGACACCAGGATTGTGACAGGAACATACAGTAACACCACAAACAGCAGGGACACCATAGCACCTGGGCTACTCAGGCTCTGCAACTGTACAAGAAACAAAAGGTTAAAAAAACGTCAGAGTCCCGCCCTCAACAGGAAAGGGGGTCTACGCGTTGAACTTTCAGGCACTAGGGATAATGCACTGCCCACCACCCCCCACCCCCAGACGAACAACATTTAGTTACTGTACTACTGTAGTTAATTGAACTATTAGCATAACCTTGTCTTTGAATAATTTTCTTTTGAAGACTACGTCAAGACATCCTAAATTGTCTTAACCTCATTAACATATCTATTCAGAGTTTTGGTAAAAATCTGGTTTCCCAGTCCTATCGTTAGTCACTGACGAAAGACAGCGGATGCTGTCTGAAATGTCTGACTGTTTCAAAATTTTATCCAGTTGCTTGAGTAACTATTTTTGGCGTATCTTACTACCTGGATGTCTAACCATCATCAACAGTAAATAACTTGGACTTAATTTGCTGGAATTCTTCAAAATGACAAAGTATAATGTACAAAAACATTTTCCACCATGTATTTTTGACTGCATTTGAGAGTAAGAGTTGGTCTCTCAGAAGCAGAGGATAGGTAGATACATTTAGTGTGACAATTATTTATCTATGAAACATCTTTTATATCTATGGCTCCTACTAACCTGTAGGGCAGCGAGCAGGATGAACATGAGAGTTACTGGGATCATGTACATCACCCAGTCATACATGAAGAGAGTCCCCCAATACACTCTGGAGGTCACTCCGGATACACGCAGCTGAGCACGGCCTTTCACCTGAAACATGAACACGAACTTTCTCATACCCGATATTTCAAGGCTACGAAGACATTTGATTTTTTCATAAATAGCAAAAATTGAATGCATAATCTAAGACTCAATATCAAAAAAGTAACTACAAATGTGTTTCGATGACCGACGGCGAGTAAAATCAACTGTTTAGGCCTAATATCAGAGTAGAGACTGTAAAAAATAGCCGTTGTGGGTGTCCCATATCCTGTGCATTTTTGATGCTGTTAAACTGTTGTTTGTTTGTCTGTTTGTATTGCATACCCGGTAAACCGTATCAAGGCGTAACACACCAGGTTTGTACTGAAGAGTACAAGCTGCATATCTGGACAGATTTACATGATCCACACACACCGGGAAGGACCCCTACTCTTTTCGATAAGTGTGTTGGGTTCTTTAACGTGCTTGAGGTGTGGCTCTCCTCAAACACGGGACCTCAATTTAACGTCCTATCCGAGGGACATCCCTACCCGAAGCTAGGTACTCATTTTCACTGGGGTAAAGTGGGGAAAGTCGTGCAAAGTGCCTTTCCCAAGGGCACAACGTCAACAGGACAAATCAGGGAACCCCGGATTCGAACCCAGTATCTCTGGGTTCTGGGGCCAAACACCCTGCCACTACGCCACCGCGACGCCACTCATGTTGGTTAAACTCCTGGGGCGGTGGTAGGATAGGATCACATTTCAGCCCTAAGGACAGGACCATGTACTGTAATAGGAATGGTAGGTAGGATCACATTTCAGCACTAAGGACAGGACCATGTACTGTAGGAGGGGTGGTAGGGTAGGATCACATTTCAGCACTAAGGACAGGACCAAGTACTGTAACAGGGGTGGTAGGGTAGGATCACA
Organism: Branchiostoma lanceolatum; assembly: GCA_035149815.1. NCBI lineage: Eukaryota > Metazoa > Chordata > Leptocardii > Amphioxiformes > Branchiostomatidae > Branchiostoma > Branchiostoma lanceolatum. Next base: position 16,358,580 of record CM068873.1, read on the forward strand.
TTTCAGCACTAAGGACAGGACCAAGTACTGTAGGTGGGGTGGTAGGGTAGGATCACATTTCAGCACTAAGGACAGGACCAAGTACAGTAGCAGGGGTGGTAGGGTAGGATCACATTTCAGCACTAAGGACAGGACCATGCACTGTAACAGGGGTGGTAGGGTAGGATCACATTTCAGCACTAAGGACAGGACCAAGTACTGTAGGAGGGGTGGTAGGGTAGGATCACATTTCAGCACTAAGGACAGGACCAAGTACTGTAGGAGGAGTGGTAGGGAAGGATCACATTTCAGCACTAAGGACAGGACCAAGTACTGTAGGAGGGGTGGTATGATAGGCTTACCTCTCTTATCCTGACAACCTCAGAGGCAAAGCTGGAGGGAATGCCCAGCAAGGCAAACCCGACAAGTACCAGGAGACCTCCATTTGCACCAGCACTCACCTGGAAAATGTATGAGCAAATTCCATCAGACCGTTTTCCATTTTTACTTTGCATTTCTTTTATTTCCTTTTCTTGTCAGAACAGCGTGGCAAAATCACCTCCACTACCATGACAATTATTCATGCAAAGTATTATTAATAACAATATCTATTTTTGATGCACTATTCTACAATTTGAGTATGATAGAAAATCATCCGACTGATGCATAACACAATTCAATGTGATATTTATAACTTGCCCGTCCTGTATCAGCCAACGAATGGGTATATCACCCCATAAGGAGCGGTATAACCCCAATGGTGTGTAAGCATGTCGAATGATGATGATTTGTAACTTATAAATATTCATACTTACTGTGTTAGTGAGTTGTGGCCAAGGTCCTGTGAAGAGCCTGATCATCCTCCCAGAGGGAGACTCGCCACTGCTTTGCAAAGCCAGTCCATATAAGGCATTGTTGAGCACATTCAGAAGCACAGGTATTGAGTGGATTGCAGAGTCGTTGTAGAGGGCTGTAAATGCTCCTGAAACACTCTGGAACAAAATAATTTACAAACAAATTAGTTGTGGCATTTACATGGTGGCCAGATGCCAGGGTATTCTTTCCCATTGCTAGGTGTTTTTGATAAAATATTGGGTTACAGGTGGCCAATTTTTGGCAAACCATAAAAGATTTGAAATAAACAAATTACAATAGTATGGACCGGGGTGAAACTCTCTTCAAAATGAAATAATATTATCAACATTACATACTTTGAATGTTGGCGTTTTAAGTCAAATGGCTGATTTTGTTGGATTTTGCTCCCAAATGAGAATATTTTCTGGTTTATGGAGGCCTTTTATTACACCAAACAGCTGATATGACTGGTCCCAAATGTAAACAAAAATCAATCAATCTTTTGCAGGCATCAGTGTCTGATGCATTAATTTGCGGCTGCAGAAATCCCTGACTTTTATCATTTTTATGTCGCATAGGAGAAAAATAAACCTGTTTTAGGCTCCAAAGTATAGCTACAGTCAATAGATATGTGAAAAAATGACATTTTTTGCACTCTATTAACCATAATTCAAAGTCATTTTAAAGAAGGGGACTTTTGGATCCAATTGTGACCACCTTGTGGACTTGGGAAAAAGGTTGATTACACAACGAAGGACAACAACTCACCTGAGCTGAAACATCCAGGCCCTGAACATCCACAGCAAGCATCTTGGCAGTGACCCTCTCTGGTAGAACACTCAGGTTTCCCAGTTCTGAGCTCACATTCAGACTGCCAAACTGGGCAACCAACTCTTGCAGACTCGACCCTGGAAATGGAATGTAACAACATACTAGAGATATTGAGTGAATGAATGAATGAATTTTAACTTAAGTGTGATGAAGCTATGCTGATAGGGCTGATGACCATGTGATTATGTGTGATGACAACTTATAAGCCGTTGAAAAATTATACCCAATAAGGGGGGGAGAGACAGAAGTGAATCGAACACTACAGAAGAACAACGAGTACCACAAGCTTTGACGTATCGATTGTGACAGACGTCATATACCGCGAGATTTGTAATATGTCTGGTCTTTTAAATATGTATCAATACTGTTATATCTTAACTTAATTGTGATGAAACTATGCTCTCCTATGGGAGGGATAAAGAAGAATGAATGAAAGATGAGTGAACAAATTTTATCACTGTCGTTGTAAATTGATGGTGGAGTTTTATGATATAAAAAAAGCAGTATATTTCATTATCTAACTTTCTCACTCATACTCACAATCCATTGTGTTAGACATGCTTTTCTAAGCTAAGATACTGTGAATCTAACCTGTGCTGTTCTAAGATACTGTGAATCTAACCTGTGCTGTTCTAGGATACTGTGAATCTAACCTGTGCTGTTCTGGTACAGGATACTATGAATCTAGCCTGTGCTGTTCTGGAACAGAATACTATGAATCTAACCTGTGCTGTTCTGGTACAGGATACTATGAATCTAACCTGTGCTGTTCTGGTACAGGATACTATGAATCTTGCCTGTGCTGTTCTGGTACAGGATACTGCAAATCTAACCTGTGCTGTTCTGGTACAGAATACTGTGAATCTAACCTGTGCTGTTCTGGTACAGAATACTATGAAATCTAACCTGTGCTGTTCTGGTACAGGATACTATGAATCTAACCTGTGCTGTTCTGGTACAGGATACTATGAATCTAACCTGTGCTGTTCTGGTACAGGATACTATGAATCTAACCTGTGCTGTTCTGGTACAGGATACTATGAATCTAACCTGTGCTGTTCTGGTACAGGATACTATGAATCTAACCTGTGCTGTTCTGGTACAGGATACTATGAATCTAGCCTGTGCTGTTCTGGTACAGGATACTATGAAATCTAACCTGTGCTGTTCTGGTACAGGATACTATGAATCTAACCTGTGCTGTTCTGGTACAGGATACTATGAATCTAACCTGTGCTGTTCTGGTACAGGATACTGTGAATCTAACCTGTGCTGTTCTGGTACAGGATACTGTGAATCTAACCTGTGCTGTTCTGGTACAAGATACTGTGAATCTAACCTGTGCTATTCTGGTACAGGATACTGTGAATCTAACCTGTGCTGTTCTGGTACAGAATACTATGAATCTAACCTGTGCTGTTCTAGGATACTATGAATCTAACCTGTGCTGTTCTGGTACAGCAATGTCTGTTGTGGGGACAGGTAGAGGTCAGGCGTCAGCTCCAGCAGTGGATTTACGCCTGTGGTCTGTCCTGATTGGATGGCTCTCATCGCCAGGATCCCAGCTAACATGAAGATCACAGGCATGATGAACCTAACAAAGAGCAGACCTCCACTCCTGTAAGGGATACATGTGTAACGAGCAAAGTCGTTATATCGAACGGGACCGGCCGTTCGAACATAGAACGGCCGATCCCGTTCTACCATTTTGAATAAAACAGTGGTTTTGAGAAGTTTCAACACATGCAGTCGTGTTTGTACTAGTGTCCGTACTTTTCGACCTCTCATATAAGAATGTAACGAGCAAAGTCATTATATCGAACGGGACCGGCCGTTCGAACATAGAACGGCCGTTCCTAGTTAGTTTTGCATTAATTAATAGGGTAAACAAATGTGTTATTGCCGACAGCTTTAAATCTGATCATAAATTAATTGCTATGTCCCTTGTAACTTCTGAATTCCCTCGGGGAAAGGGGTACTGGAAATTTAATACATCTTTACTAGAAGACACTTCTTTTTATCAGAACACTGTTGAACTTATGAATGAATTTTTCCATATTAATAGAAACACAGCCAATCCCCATATTGTATGGGAAGCTGCCAAAGGTTTTTTTAGGGGGCACTGTATTAAGTATTCTAGTTATAAGAAAAAACAATATTTATCTAAAGAGAAACAATTAATTGATGATATAAACAAATTGAATACCGAGATTGATAATATGTCCTCCCCCCCAGACTCTATACTCCAGGACCTTGAGATTAAACAGAAGGAATTAGAATTACTATACAATTATCGCATAAATGGAATACTAATAAGATCAAGAGCCAGGTGGATGGAATCTGGCGAAAGATGCACAAAGTATTTTTTAAATTTAGTTAATAGAAATTATACCAGAAAGAATGTACAGAAATTAAAAGTTTCAGACAATACTTTCACTTGTAACCCAGAAGAAATTTTAACCAAACAAACTGAATTTTATTCAAACTTGTACTCCTTTAAAGACCCTCCATTGCCCCTAACCCCTGAGAATTCTCAACAGTTTTTCCCTATAGATTATGGTAGAGTATTATCGAATGAGCAACAGCTGGGCTGTGAGGGACATATCACAGAGAAAGAACTATTTGATGCAATTAATACCTTTTCAAATGGTAAATCTCCTGGTTTAGACGGAATTCCTGTTGAAGTTTATCGAAAATTTTATTCTGTATTTAAAATTCCCATGCTTGAATGTTTTAATTATTCACTAGCACAAGGTTTCCTACCCAATACCCAGAAACAAGGAATAATTTCTTTACTGTTAAAACAAGGTAGTGATGGAAAAGATAAAGACCCTACATTATTAGACAATTGGAGGCCCCTTACATTGCTATGTTGTGATTATAGAATACTTTCAAAATGTTTAGCTTTAAGAGTAAGATCTGTTATTAATGATATTATTCATGAAGACCAAACAGGTTTTATTCATGGTAGATTTATAGGAGATAACATAAGACGTATTCTTGAGACCATTGATTATTATGAACAGGAAGATAAACCTGGCCTTATATTTATTGCGGACTATCGAAAAGCTTTCGATACGATCAGATGGGATTTTATCATACGAGCATTAGAATTTTTCAATTTTGGCCCCCAATTTATTGCCTGGATAAAAGCTTTATATAACAATGTTACCAGCTCTGTGTCAAACAATGGTTATATGTCAAACCCTTTTGCCTTACATCGAGGTGTAAGGCAGGGTTGCCCCCTTAGTCCTTATCTCTTTGTTCTTGCTATTGAAGTTTTAGCCATCAAGATTCGCCATAATGAAAACTTGTCTGGCTTATCTGTAAATGGGAGATGTACTAAAATTTCACAGTATGCAGATGACTCTAACTTCCCTTTTGCTCCCAACTTAGACTCCTTTAATGCTCTTCTCCAAGACTTAGACAATTTTTCGCATATATCTGGCCTCTCCTTAAATGTTGAAAAGTGCAAAATACTCAGAATTGGATCCCTAAAAAACAGCAATTTCAAATTGCCTACCCATCTCCCTTTTCAATGGGTGAATGGTAATGTCAAATTATTAGGTATTCATATACCTGAGAATATAGAAACTATTATTGATGTGAATTTTGAGCCTCTCTTGAATAAATTAGATAGAATTTTATGTCCATGGAAAGGCAAAAACTTATCTCTATTTGGTAAAATAGCTATTATTAACTCTTTGATTGTCCCTCAGTTCACCCACCTCTTTCAGGTGCTTCCATTGCCAGACAAACAGTTATTTACACAGTATGAGCGGAAAATTTTCTCTTTCATCTGGAATGGAGGACCTGAAAGAGTTGGCAGAAAAACAATTTATAATTCTATTGACAATGGCGGTCTGAATCTTAAAAACCTATATGCCTTTGCACTCACAATAAAAGCCTCGTGGGTCCCCAAATTATACTTTAATCAACACTGGTTTAGTGCATGGCTTTTAAGAATGCACCCAGCCTTTCACTCAGATCTATTTCCTTTCTTTCAACTCAAATCTATACAGCATGTTAAGTTAAGTTTATTTCTAAGCGAAGTTTTATTGGCATGGTACAGATACCAGTATAAGACCCCCACAGCCCCTCATGATATCAAACAACAAATATTGTTTATGAATGACAATATCCTTATTGAAGGCTTACCAGTTATATTTAATGCCTTTGTCAATCGAAAAATTGTATTTTTAAACTAGAAAGGCAACATTTGCGAGCAAATACAGCATGTTTAGCCATACTCCTCGCCATGCAAAAAATGGACTCTCCCAAAATAACAATGGACCATTCTAAAATACTTGCACTAAAAAAATGAATCACCCCAGTCCAAAATTGAGTCTTCCAGTAGCACCTCAACACAATATGGACCAGTCCACACCCATATCCACTAATTGATTAACAAATACACTTCTGCTAAAAAAATGGACTTTTTCATAATCATTCCAGCTCAAAATTGAAAAATAATTAAAGAATCCTCCCCTTGCAAGAATGGGATATTCCGTGCCATTTCCATGTAAACCAGTCGAAAAATATCCGCTGAAAATTACACTCTTGCGCATAATCAACCCAGTTCAAAATTGAATTAAAAAAGATCAACCCCAGGGAAGAATGAAGTTTTCCATAGTATACATATGAAGATTTGACAGGAGACGAAGGAAATGACCAAAAACAACATACAGTCAAACCTGTATTAGCGGTCACCTTTGCATAGCGGCCACCTGCCCATAGTGGTCACTTTTTGTCGGTCCCTTGGATTTTTCCCATTGACATAAGCATTAAGAATTAGGCTATAGCGGCCACCTGTCCAACGCGGTCGCGGCCAGACGATTTTCGGTCCCGCGAGTACAGTAACACTGCCGATAACGGTCACGGCGCGCCGGTAGAGCCGCATCGCCACCGCACGCCGGGTTCAAAATCTTCATTTTTTCACGCAGTTATCAAATTTATGCGGCCTCAACTGGATAGGATCATAATAAAGAAAACCAGAATGTTTTATCTTTGTTAGAAAATCCATGGTTTGACGCGAAGTCAAGTATAGTTTTCTTCACATGGCTTGCGTTTGTACATCGTGGTAAAATTGACAATTTCTGTGCATTTCGACTGGACAAATATTACGGCAGCCTTTTGGAAAATACAACCCACACATGTACCTGATGCGGTAAGTTCGTTAAATGTTTGAATGCCGGCCCAATTTCCGTTTTCACCGGGAATTCATTCAAATTGTGCTCAAAACGTGTTTCGCGCAATTTTCAAAATGGCGCTGATACAAACTGGATAGGTAGCAGCATAAAGGTAAACGGAAGACACCACTGTTACGGAGGTATAATATACTAAATTTATTTTGCTGCAAAGTATCACTGAGGATAATTACTAAACCAAAAGCTTCAAAATGAATGTGGATAATACTACTATGATGTAAAATTTGGGCTGTTGCAATTTTCTGAAAAGACAAAAAGCCCTCAAAAGAGCGACCTTCTTCTGAGTACCCTATTAGCATAATGGTAGATGCTGATCAACACAAGCCACAACAAGAGACTGAGGAAAATTGTCGCCACGATTTTATGTTTGAAAACGGTCGAAAACGAACAGTAAGTGACAACTGAGCAACATGTATTTTGTTATTAACTAACTAGGAGTAAAAAACAACAATCGAACTTCTAAAATGTGCCTTACCTGTACATGTGTACTGTACGGTGAATAAATGTATCTCAGTGGGTACTGAAAATATGTGTCACTCGTGGTCAATTAATCGACATTTTCTCCATAGCGGCCACCTGTTCTTAGCGGCCAGTTTTGGCCAGTCCCTTGAGTGACCGCTATAGACAGGTTTGACTGTATTTGAGTCAATTCAAAGTCACCGAGAGGGTTTTAGTATAATATTTGTAATATGTTTGAACTATTTTGATTAAAAGAATGTCTAAGTCACAATAGTTCTAAAGTGTTCAAACAATTAGCATTGAAACTTATAACATGTTTGAACTTATTTCACATACGTTGGAAACATTTCAAACGTAACTACACAAAAATCTCTTTATTTAGAACAGTTTCAAACCATCTATCCAAATGTTTCAATGTTCGAACAATTTGTAACAAAAGATTTTCACAATTGCCCTCATAAACGAAGGTGCTAAGTCCTCCTGTGTGTTTCTGCCTATTTTCGGTGGCCGCGCTAGACCACCAGCGGATTTGTTTTGACGGAGCGTCACCCGCGCGCGACGATGTACACTGTTCGGCACCGCTAATATCCGGCATTTTCCCGCTCCAAAACACTCCACAAGACCCACGTTTTTAGTGTTTTGCCTCTTGTGCAACACGATTCGATTTGCATTACTAACGGGACGAAAATGATAGAAAAAATTCACCCCGTCCCGGCGTCCGTCCCAAAAAGATGAACGACATGAAAATATATTTTCTTACAGATTCAATCACGAAAATCAACAGCATGGGATTCCAAATTTTCGCAACGGCCGACCATTTATCATGGCTGAACTTCCTTCCAAGGCGTGCGATAGATAAACATTCCCGGCACATAATAGTCACTAGTACCAGACTAACGCAAGCTCATGATGATAATAGGGAGAAAGTTTGTCAGTGAAGTTTGGCCACCAGAGGGTACATTCATTTAACGTTACAAGCTAGCGCAAAGGGGCGAATCATTGACCTTACCGGGGACTGACTCTACTGGCCTAATCATTCCTTTTTTGCCGAATTCTACGATCCATACGCCCGTACGTAGGACATGTAGGAAGGCCTGGTGGTGGACGCTACACATCACGGGAGACGCGTGTTGACAGGAGTGTCGCGCCAGTCTGAGGAGAAACGATCTCCCGTGTTGTGTTGAAGAATTTGGAGTTTGAAAATATCTGGAATAACTAATGCTAGAATAAACATTCACAAAATCATTGATTTAACTTGTTTTCTGTTATAAGATTTCCTAAACTGCAATTTAACCACGGAGTTTAATGGAACATGGTGTTTTCCCGATAATCACGTTAAATGTTTATGTCCGGTCTTTCCTCCTCGTAAGCAAACTTCAAGCTTGGCCAGGTGCAAGGCACTCGGGGTCAACGACCTGTAGGTCATATGTAGTATTGAAAGTGACAGAAGTGGCAAATATTGTCAAGAAAGCCCAAAATAAATCGTTTTGAATATATGTATGCCAAAAATGGGAATGTAGTCCTTTAAATATTTGTTCAAGCCACATATACAGCAAATTTCAGGTCATTCGGTTGAAATACCAGGGCGCAGGAGGCCAAGATATGCTAAAAATAGCTTAAAAACCTCGATAAAATCACTTTCAAGGTCAATATCAAAACAAGGAAAAGAACGCACATTGGTTTTTGCCTACATTACCTCTGTACCAAATTTCAGGTCATTTGGTCAAAAAATGACAGAGATGAATCGATTTGAAGATTTGACAGGAGAAGAAGAAGAAGAAGAAGAAGAAGAAGAAGAAACATGAGAGAAAACAATATGTTTAGCCATACTTATGGCTAAACATAATGATGTTATGAATCCCAATGGTAGTATGATGTCCTACAATGAATTTACCACAAAACATGGAAATATTTGTAACCATTTTAAATATAGCCAATTGCTCTCAGCAATTCCCAACAAATGGAAATCAGTCTTATGTAATACCTCTCCGGATCAAGTGTGTATCCCTGCAATACAGAATAATAGATGGTTAAAACAGATGAAAATTAATAAGAGTATGTATAAATTCTTTTTAACATGTAACAATCTTATTGATACTTCTCACAAAGTGCAATTATCATGGCTGTACCTCTTTGACACCCCCATCCCCTGGAAACAAGCATATACTTCTTTGATGTTTTGTACTATTGACTCTTCAACAAGATTTTTCCAGTATAAAATTTTGCATAAGTTCTTACCTACAAATAGGCTGTTATATATTTGGAAATGTATTGATACTCCACTGTGCTCGTTTTGCCATGAAGAGGATGAATCATACATCCATGTCTTTTGGGAATGTCCAAATTTAACCCTCTTTTGGGACAAAATCAAAACCTGGTATTACCGTAAAACAACTAGATACTTACTGTTAAACGGATTTAATGTTATTTTTGGAAACTTGTACCTTGGAATTCCCCCCATTGAAAATTTAGTAATATTACTAGCTAAGATTTATATATATAGATGTAGAAAATTTGGTGCCTTGAATTTTGATTCTTTTCTCAATTTCGTTCATTTCTTTTATAAGTTAGAGTATCATATAGCCATGAAGAAAGGCAAACTGGATAAGCACCTGGGGAAATGGGGCACTTTATGCAGTTAAATATCTTGTATATGTATTCTTCTTTCATTTTAACTTAGGTTATTACTATTAATGCTGGAAATTCCTTGATTTCTGTTGCACTACATTTTAATTTCTGTTGGAAAAAGTTTATGTTATCATTATTGTTAATTTATGTTTACATTATTGTTAATTTATGTTACCATTATTGGTATCATTTTTGGTTATTTGTATTGATAACTACACCTTTGTTATTGTTTCTTTTTATGATTTCATATCTGTACACGATCAGTTTTTGCTGGATGGTTTCCTTATTATGTTTTGTTATGTTATGAAAAACCAATAAAAAAAAAAAAAAAAAAAAAAAACGGCCGATCCCGTTCTACCATTTTGAATAAAACAGTGGTTTTGAGAAGTTTCAACACATGCAGTCGTGTTTGTACTAGTGTCCGTACTTCTCGACCTCTCATACATGTAGCATTGATAAGTACCTGGGCCTAAGCACACAGTAAATATCAAACAGTCATTTTAACCTGCAAATTACAATGTAGAAGTCCGGGATAAATCGTGATAAGACGTTAAATGTTTGAGGAGAGCCACACCTCGAGCATGTCAAAGAATCCACTACACTTGTCAAAAAGAGTAGGGGTCCTCCCCAGTTTGAGTGGATTATTCCTTCAAGGTACCTTAAATGAGGTACTTTGCCACAAACTAACAAAGGAGAAGAAGCTACCTGGCACTGTTGGTGTACTTCAGCTTGAGAAGGGCCTTCATGCGACGCTTGGTGAGTTCTTTTCCCGTGATGAGTTGGTAGTCTGAAGGGGTGAACTGTCGTGCTGGGGTCATGTCCACTTCTGTCGCGTCCATACGTACTTCCAAATCACTCGCTACGAAAGGTACATAATATATTGAAGGACTGCTTTATAAAAAAGTCGAGTACAGATATTTCTCCTAACAGATTTGTTCAGAAAAATTCGGCATACAACATCTACTAAGTTAGTTGAACATAATTCCATCAGGGTAAATAATTCCGCCACCCTGAAAAGATATGTCCAAACAGATCTCCAACCCAACATCCCTCAGTATAATGCGCTCCTGTATATCTAAACCGTGCATATCTTGGGGGTGCTGCACAACAGGTCTCTCAAACCTACTGTTTTTCAAAGTGGCGGATTTATGTAACCCTGCGGATTAATGTTAAATGGAGGTTAAGGAGATGACAAGGAACAGTTTCTAAGGTTTCAAAGACCGATTTTCTAGCATTGCTACAATTAAAAATGACAGGTACTTTTCTGACAAAATAGGCAAACAAAGGAATTTGACAAACTTTTGGTGGCTCCATTGGGTAATTTTCCCCCTTCCTCAGCCTCCTCATCTTCTCGGAGCTTCAGGAACACTTCCTCCAGCGTTGTCATGGAGATACCATAGTTCTGGATACCCAGGGTCCCCGAGTTGTTATCCAGCGTTGAGAACAAGTCTGTAGGAGACATATAATATTGAACGCAGTGGAAAATGAAATACATTTTATTTGCCAATGTCCTCTATATGACGCCGAAAGAAACAAAATTTACATAATACAGCTTCCGTTAATTCCCATAGCTTTCACCATTTGACTAACTTACAAAAATCAATCTTACTACTAAAATCAACCAACCCACTTACAATACAAAACGTGGGTCTCTTCATTTTCCATTGCCTTAAAAAAAAAGTCAAACCCAACCATAGTCAACCTTAGTTAACATAGAACTTTCACAGTAGACTAGATAACTATTTTTGATTCCCATGTATATCCATGTACTTGTTTGTCTGCAATTAGCCTTTGGGCATGAACTTGCAATTAAGTTATTATTATAACAGCATCTTGACCCAGTGTGTTTGGCCAACTATTTGGGGACTTCTCTCCCATCATTGAATACCTAATGACCTTTATATTTTAAACTAATAATATACAGATTGAAAAAGTTTGCAGCAAATTTTAGCAAAGTTTTACAGTTCTCTCCAAACTCTCCATTCATAAACTAAAGCATAGCAACTAGAATATACTACACATTTTTCTTTTGAAAAGAATGTTAATCACAAACCATACCAGTTATCTTAAGGCCACACCAATTTTATTTGTTGATTCTCAGATCATTTCAGAAACAAATTATTATTGGAGCGACAGGGCAAAATAAATATTTTAAAAAAGTTTTTGCTATGTAATATATGGATTGATATTGAGAAATAGTTTTAGTAAATGAAAATCTATAACTTATAATAAAATTTGACCTCACTTTTTAGGTATGTGCAGGCCTTTATAATCTATTTTGGTGGCTATTGAGTTTTACAACTAGTAAAATCATGACTGAAAAATTGTGAATGGGAATACTGCAGTAGTGACCAAATTTTTTTTCAAAATGGGAAAAACAGGAGAGGCGATTCCAAGAAGCCTTCTGTTTTCATGATTTTTTTTTCTAAACTTTTTTTGGGGGAAAATAAAAATCTGTTAACCAAGAAATTAAATTGGTGTGGCCTAACCATGAATAAGATGTTTACTATTTAGTACAATTTACAAATCACAATTTGGTTGGTTATGAGAGTAGATTTAACACTTTGAGCGAGTAACTCACTCACTCTTACTCTCTCCCATAGCTAAGTCAGCCGTCGGGGCAGCATAGCTTTCACTGAAGGCTCTCCACTGCTCGCGGTCTTCCGCCAGTCTGGTCATCTGGTTGGCTGAATGAGTCTATTTTACATTCAAATTTCAAAAAGGAATGTCTGACCTGCAAAATTCTCGACCCTCTCTAGAGGAAGTGTGTAAGACAGTTCCATGGCGTGCGAGCGAATCAGTTCGGCCTCAGGGACGTGCTCCTCAATCTTTGCTGTGACTTGGGCGCTGTCGCAGTTTAGACTCGTCACCAGTCTACAAGGTAAGAAAAGAAAAATGGACAACGAGAAATAATTCACTTTGCATTCTTGAGAATTATACAACACATAATTTTTGACTGATATTCTGTACCTTACAGACTGTTAAGTAAACAAGTAGAAATTTGTGACAAACATTTTAACGTGAACTCCTTGACAGTTAAACTGGAACTCACCCTAGATGGTAGCCAACTCCGTAACGGTTCTTCAGGAAAAGCGATGAACCAGCACACCTCAGTTTGCCCTTAGAAATGATGGCTTTACGATCTAAAAATAGGGGAAAGAAAGCAGTATGAGATTAAGAACACCATGTTGCTTAGACCGAGCATTTCATCAGGAAAAATTAGGAGTGCCTTACTGATGATAACCATGTACATGTTGCTACTCTCATTTGTCAATATCATTAGGCCACAGCAAGTAAATCTAATGGATGACGTCTGTGAGAGCATTGATTCTTAAAACGAAAACAAGAAATTTTGTTCCCCTCTGAATGCATTGTTAAGTATAGCTGTAGAAGTGACAGTAGTGTCAGTGGCGGCTTTGAGCGGTACTAGGCTTCCACACTCGGGTCACTTTCTGCACTTCTTGACTACAGGAATAAACGACTTGTTGGCTGTGATACCATGTTCTGTCATCTTCTTCTAGTAGATGTTCTACAACATTCCATGAATGATGGTGACCATCTCTATTTTGAAAAGTTAGGCATCTTTTTTTCTGCCAATCTTGTTTTTTTTGCATTCACGCAGTATATTTGGAGTCTGTAGAGGATGTAATCTGTAAAATATAATTACTATGCCCTTGTCATGATTTCCTACCTCTAAAACCCTAACAACACAGAGACTGAAATAGTGTGAATTTTTAACAGCAAGGAATAAAAAAATAGTGTGTGACCGCAAGAATAATGAATTGTTGACCCCAAATGATAGTAACGTTTTCCCGAAAATTCTGTGGAAAACTATCGGTATAGGCGTGACAAATGAAAACATCAGGACTTCAGAGCGAACCATCAGATACCGCAGCGCGGCAACGCCTTTGGGACACGCGCGGAGCGGCCACCGACAGATTTATGCAGGTTTTTCTGTCAACTATCTCAGCTGGCGTGATAGGGTTTCCCATGAAGCCCAAATCGGGGGTGCGTCCTTTATTAGGAGAAATACGGTAACAGCAGCAGCCCTGTACCTGCGAGGATGTCAGCTTCGTCCATGAAATGTGTGGTCAGCACGATGACCTTCCCGTGCCTCTTCCTCTTCAGCAGCGCCCAGATGGAGCGGCGAGAGAACGGGTCCATCCCGCTGGTCGGCTCGTCCAGGAAAATGACCTTTGGGTCACCGATCATGGCGATGCCCACGCACAGCTTCCTCTTCTGTCCTCCGCTCAGTTTCTCCGAGTATGTGTTTTCCTGGTCCTTCAAGTCAACCTCCTCCATAATAACCTCCATCTGCAAGCACAGAATTTTAGCAATATGTCAGACTAGTATAATAATAATAATAATGGTTTTTATTGGTCAGAAATTACCCGCAACGGCAGCCTTTCTAGTGCTGAATTGATGTGGGGTACATGTATTACAGGTTTCACACAATACACAACATATATAATATCTTATCCACACTTGCATTTTGTGGAACTGTCGCAAGGGTCTAGGCGGCTGCCATTCGGCGCCACCAAGTGACCTCGATACGACTTTCCCCAACCGAAGTCGGGTACCCATTTACACCTGGGTGGAGTGAGGAAAGTCGTGTGAAGTGCCTTTCCAAAGGGCACAAGATCGGGGACATGAGAGGATTCGAACTCGGGACCTCTTGGTTCTGAGTCGAACGCTCTGCCGTTGCGCCACATGACCCCACTGTGTACATGTGACATGTACATAGTACATGTTGTCATCGGATGGGTACGTAAAGCCAATGTTCCCATGTATGAGGGAGCTTCAAGATTTAGTCTCATGCAGGCATCAAACCTCTGCATGTAAAGGTACCCAACACTTATTGAGAACAGTAGGGATGACTCTTTCCCATTGTAGCAAAGCTGAATTGCATGATCAGCCACAAAAAAAATTAATACTTTGTAATACGCTTCCCGTTTGACTTGCTTTACTACATAATTTATGGTTAGAGGCTAAAAAAATACCTAGTACTTATTATAATAAGTTATAATAGAATTTTATCTAGAAGTTCTTGCCCGGGGGCTAATTGCAACATGAAATAATACATAAAAAAGGAAACAGATAGTGCAAGTATAAACTATGGTGACGAGTGGAACAAGTGACTATTCTAAGAACTGCTGCGGAATTGATTTTTGGAATTGATTTCTTTTTTGGAAGCAGTGGAAGACAATAACAAAATGTTTTGGCTTTGAGTGGATCTTTCAGAATTAGCGAGTTTTGATAGGAATTTGTTAGAGCTGCAGTTTTTCTTCGGCTAATATCTAAATTTTTCCTCTGACAGTTTTGGTGACCGTTTTGTCTCAATTTTATTCAACCCTTAATTATTCTTGTCTCATCACCAATGCTTAAGGCCACACCAATTTAATTTCTTGGTTAACGGATTTTTATTTTCAAACAAAAAAAAGTTTTAGAAAAAAAAATTCATGAAAACAGAAGGCTGGGCCAGCCTTCTGTTTTCATGATTTTTTTTTTTTTAAATAAAAATCTGTTAACCAAGAAATTAAACTGGTGTGGCCTAAAAATTCATGTTTACTAAAAGCTACCACATGTACCTGTGAGTCCACCTGGTCTTCAGGTATCCCCTTGATCCCTGCAAACAGTCTCAAGTGATCCCTGACGGAAAGTTTGGGGAACAAGATGTCCTGTTGCGGGCAGACCCCCGTCATGGTCCGCAGATCGGCAATGTCGTTGTCGACGGTGATGTCGCGCCCGAAGATGGTGGCTGATCCCGAAGTGGGGGACATTAAGCCCGTGATGGCGTTGATAAGAGTTGTCTTCCCGGCGCCGTTATGACCCAGCAGGGCCGTGATCTGGTTTTCGTAGATATCCAGTGAAAAATCTGTAATAGAATTTAAGGCAGTGCATGAGTGAACCTGTATTCTTGACAGTATTCTCGCCAGGCCTTTTCAGCATAGGGGCCCCCGATGCTGTGATCTGGACCCCCGATGCTGTGATCTGGACCCCGATGCTGTGTTTCAATGAGCATAGGGTTGTTTCTTTCTGGGAAGAACCTTCATAAATCTTATAAAAAGTTCATATTTGGCTTTAGAATGAGGATGTGACAGAGGAAAAACTTAATTTCACAAAATTTATCCCTCAAAATGCAGGAAATAGTGTCTTATTTGGTTGCGAATTTTAAAATTTTGTGCAGGAAGATGCCAGACTCCCATCCGTTATCATGTCTTTTGCACTCCACGAGTAACTTGCGCCGCGCAAAGTTGGCCTTCTGTACCTGACACCTATGCTGTGAAAAAATCCTGGTGAGAACACTGTGACTGCCCAGTTGTTGTTCATCTCGTACTGCCTAGTGGCAAAATGATCAGCAAGTTTCCTTGCTGTTTCTGTAGCTGGGTATATCTTTACATGGAGGGGTTGCTAGCCCTTCCCCTTTAATCTCGAGGCACCTGTTTCAACACGGGACCCCCATTTTACGTCCCTTCCAAAAGACTGGTGCAGCCCCAACTGAGATGTCCTGACCAGGATTGAACCAGGGTCTCCCAGTTACCACCTAATTGGAGATCAACAGTGAGGATCAGTCGGCTGCTACCAGTTGAGCTTCAGGGACGATTGCTATTGTGTCCAGTAACCTAAGAATCTTTGTAGGTTCAGAGTTGCATCGTCAGAATCTAAAGACTGCATCAGAACTGATATGATATAGAGTAAATACGTGTATGCATACGAGTGTGCAGTCATGGTATTCTATTTTCATCAATATTTTGAAACTGCCATTGAATTAAGATAATAATAATAAAAAGTTTATTGCAAGTTCTTGCCCGTAGGCTAATTGAAAGTACATGAAACATGGAAGGACGGACAGACATCTGGCAACAATATAGCATGTGACTACTCTAGTTCAAATACTAAGTTACACTAAATTCTATCTTATTTGGGTTTGACTTCTTTTTTCATTAAGAATCTTTTTTTCATTCTACAAAATTATATCAAACTTGAAGCTTTGTTTCTACGGTTATAATGAGTGTAAAATAAAGCTCCAGGAAACACACTCATACACCAGTGTCATCAACTTAAAGTTAAACCTTAAACAGTTATACGCAAAAGGTAGGTAAAGCAAGATTCAGCCTCACCGTCCAGGGCCACAACATCATCCTTTCGCTTTTGCCGGAACACCTTTCTGATCTTCTGAATCCTGCAAAACGATAAAAAATAATCATAAGTCTAGTCTGGGGGCATAAAGGCAAAAAATGGAGGGATGAAAAAATCCATGGATTTTTCAGGTCAAAAATATTTTTACTGCTATTCTACAATTTGTGTGTTATTTTTTCTACACTCTTCATGTAGGTTTTCAATTTCATATTTAGGGTTACCGTAGATCCCATACCAAAGTCACATATTCCTACTTTCCTGCTGTATGACTTTAAATCTATTTCATTCACATACAAATCATGTATAAAACTTATCCATTGAGGATTACAAAAAAAGCAACATACATTGCTTATACAAAACCCTCTATTGCTTTAAGAGTGTTACTAGTGATAAAAAATTAAATATGAATATTTTCTAATAATGACTGTCAACAGATAAAGGGTTTGATGACTGTTTTCAGTAGCCTAACAAACAAACAAACAAATAAACAAACACGCATACACAAATCAGAGATTGGGAAGGTGGACACCATTGATACTTCAATTTGGCCTCTACTGCATTATCAAGAAACAATTCAATTTCTCGTCTTTGCTCGATCCTAGACATAATGTTCTTTCAAATTTGCAATCTTCCTAAGAGCTCCTACCTAATGGCGACCTTATTTGCAAGATCCGCGGGAACTTTCTCAACATTCTCATTGTCAAGGTTGTTGTCAGTTCCGATGGGCATGGGTGCCGCCCCCTCTGTCTCCTCCCTGCCTCGCCAATAGGATGGTGACAGGCAGAAGTACCAGGGCAGGTTCTTTCCATAGGCACCTGAGGAAAAAAAAAGGAAAGGAAACGTCAAGATCTGGCCAGTGGACCTGAGATTGAGAGGTCTTGTCTTGTCTTTCATTTTTGAGGCTATTAACTTCAACTTGCTGAAGATTTTGTAGCCTATATGCCGACTGTAAGGTTTTGGACCATCGCACACCGAGGTATGCCCCTACTCTTTTTCGAAAGGTGAGTTCTTTAAAGTGCGCGGGGTGTGGCTCTCCCCAAACACGGGACCTCCATTTTACGTCCTATCCGAGGGACGTCCCTAACCCTAAATGAGCTAGGTACTCATTTACACCTGAGTGAAGTGAGGAAAGTCGTATTAAGTGTCTTTCCCAAGGGCACAACGTCGGGGCGCATTGAATGAGATGTCTCAGACATGTCTCTGGGCAAAACCTGGGATTAGATCCCTGGTCCCATTGTTTGACAGCCGCGCGCTCTACGCTTGCGCCATACGACGCCACTAGGTCATGGGTTTGACTCCTGGCATTCCTGGCTAGACCTTGTGTCCCTGGGAAATCCACTTAACACGACTGTCCTCACTCCATCCTAGTGTAAAAAGGAAACCCGACTTCTAGAATTGAAAATACTAGAATTGGATGACGACGAAAGATAGCGGATGCTATCTGAAATGTCTGACTGTTTCAAAATCTTATCCAGTTGCTTGAGTAACTATTTTTGGCGTATCTTATAATCTGGATGTCTAACCTTCATCAACATAGAATTGGATGGTCGTATATGTTATAATATAACTACAATAGGTGGGAATATAGCACTTACACCAACTTTGCAAACACTTCACCTTTGAATTAAAGCATCATGAGACACAGTATGACCACAGACTGACGTTTAAATCTCACCTGGAATGACTTTGTCCAAGTACAAAGCCAGAAGGAGATACAGCACATCATCGATGATCAGCATGATGATAGGGTACAGCAGTGGAAAGTTGGCCGGCTCACTGGCAACGTTGGAAAATTGAGCACCAATGGATCGTTCCAAGACAGCAGCCTGAGACACAAAAATGGAAAAAAATTATGCATAGATTCCACTACAATCCACTAACCTCAGCCTCTGGTATTATGTTGTGCACTAATGAAAGCATTGTGCTACATCTAGGTTTAGAACAATGGAATAGGGAAAGCTGACCTTGCTTTCCTCTTCTCTAGCACTATTCCTTGCAATAACCTGGTTCACAGTTTAAACTGCATGATCGTGTAAGGAAAGCTCTAGCCTGGAGTAGCTGCCATAAGCTAAGGAAAATCTGGATATAAGGGTTGTCTTGGAAAATAAAACTGAAACTTTTTATTGCCACTGTAGAATCCATTTTGTTGTATGGTAGTGAAACATGAACACTCACCAAATCCTCAACAACAAGGCTAAATGGAACCCACAAAAGGGAAAAGAAGCCGTGGAAGACCAAAAGGCACCTTCATTGATACACTAAGAGCCGATACCAACCTTACTGAAGTGAAGGAAATACAGTCCCTGATGGAAGATAGGGTGGAGGAAGCTTTCAAGTCTGCTTCGAGCGGGAGCTTGACCAAAGAAAAGTAAAGTAAAGTATGATTGTGTTATGTCTGGACATGTATAAACCATGGGCTAGACAAGAACTGTTTGCAAGTTAGGGGCCTTCACCTTTGACCTTGT
Source organism: Branchiostoma lanceolatum (assembly GCA_035149815.1). NCBI lineage: Eukaryota > Metazoa > Chordata > Leptocardii > Amphioxiformes > Branchiostomatidae > Branchiostoma > Branchiostoma lanceolatum. The sequence continues at coordinate 16,378,144 of CM068873.1, forward strand.
GCATGCACAGTTGAAACTGTGAACCAGCTTATTTATTGCATACAACCAGTTTGTTGCACTTAGTAAAAGTCAAGTCAGCAAAGGAAAAGAGGCTCTCTATCACATGAAATGAAAGTCTGTGGTACAAACAGTCTTTCACACATACAGAAAAAAAACATTAAAAAACGCCCCTGCAGTTCCAGAGGAAGCTGCTAGGGGGCCCAAACCTACACCACTTCTTTATTACATCACAAGCTATCTGCCATCCAAAAATCAAGACCACAGCACGTCCAGGTCAAAAGATACAAAAATTGAAGTTCTGCTGCAGTACCAAGGTCACATACCAGGGGGCCCAAAATCGACCTTGAATTTCGGCTTCCCAACACCCGCCCACATACCAAATATCATCGTAATCAATCAAGAGGCTCTTGAGTTATGCTGACTGGAGTGGTGCAGAAACAAACAAACAGACAAACAGACAGACAAACAAACACACACACAGACAGACACAGCCAAAACTATATCTCCATTTTTCATGGATATAATAATACCTGATTGATGGAAGTTGCAAAGGCTACAGGGGATAAGAGGCACAAGGCCCACTGAGCAGCTTGTGGAAAGTCAGCGGGTAAGAGGGAGATTGGGAGGACCAGTGCACTGATGCACAGTGTAGTCAAGGCTGCTACTGCTCCAGCAGTCTGTGGGTACAAAAGAAAACATAGACTCATAATCTTCCTATTACATATTGTCAAATGTCACAGGAGTTAAAAGAGTGTTAATTATCAAAAAGATCAATTACACTTGGTCAAGATATGCTTTTTTAAATCAAGTTTATGTCCAATTCCTTAAGCAGGTCGAGATGGATGCGTTTGCTTAATGATATAAATAGTTCCCATAACTGTCTAGGATTAAATTTTCTTCATCACAAGTCTGTATTTCTCCTTTTAGCTTCAGATTTGACTACTCTGGAAATGCAATTTAAAAACACAGGGACAAGTATATCATTGAATTCTTACTTATAAACATAACAGAACGATTCTCTTACCCTTGCTTTGTCAAAGAATGTCGTCATTATGAATGCAATGTTGACCAAACTCAGTCCATACAGGAGAAAGGTAATGAAGTAAAAGAAGAAGTTGCTTTTGGAGAATAACCCTGCGGCGTACGAGATTCCAATGCACACCAAGGATTCAAGGATGATAATTGTCATGTAGACGACCAACCAGCTTGTCCTGAAACAAGGGACAGAAAAATAATTCAATCACAGAACTCCAAATTTCCAAAAAGAATAGGTACGTAAATGAACCCGACACACTTATCGAAAACAGTAGGGGTGACCCGGTGTGCTTGGTCAAAAACAGGCGAGCCGTAGCAAAGCCGCATTGCACTACTAGCTAACGAAAAAGCGTCATGCTTCGTCCTCAGTCTGAGGTTCGACCGCCTTACCTTACCTTAGGGGAAACATGCTGCATTTGCTAGCAAATGTTGGCTGTTTAGTTCAGTGATTACATCCGGCAACTCAAAGGACAGTACACTACAGAGTATAGTCTAGTCTTAGTTTCGAGTATTAACCTTCTCCATGCTAAGGCAGTCTTCTGGCATAAAATTTGAACTGATGATGGGTTCAGGCAGCACAGAGCAGGTTAAGGAAACACAGAACACCTTTTTTTGGAATTTTGGAATTCTGTGGAAAAAATAGTGATATTTCAAAGTGGAAATGGGCAAAAATCCTATCTTCAAACAGATTACACAGTCAAATTTGGATTTAGCAACCAGTCAAGGGACGGAGGAAAATGCTTGCTGAGGACACGGGTGGTTGCTGAGGACAGAGTACTGGGTTAGCTATTATGTAGAAATGGATGACACTGTTGTAGACCCCGTTCATACTAGGCTTCGCGTATCCGGATCGTATCCGGATCAGCGGGTGATCCGGATCCGCGAAGCCTAGTATGAACGGTCCTGATCTGGAGATGATCTGGACATATCCGGATACGATTGATCCACATCTGGAGATGGATCTGTCCGGATCAGCTGCCGGGTGAACCCTAGTATGAACACAATCCGGCTCGCGTATTCGGATACGTTGTCACGTTTGACGTCACACTTAAGTATTAAACACTTATTAAATACAGTGCTTGTATTTATATAACGTTAGATAAGGATGGCACAACGTGTCCTGCCATGGTGCTGAAAGACGCGCTGTTCTAAAGAACGTTTTAAACTTTTAGATGTTTAAGAACTGTTCTAAAGACTCCTACCTGGCCGAAACAACTTTCTCTACTCTACTACTATACTTTTTTTACTCTTTTACTTACCCTACCCTACTCTTGTCAACTCTACCCTTTGACCTGTACTTAACCAAGCAGTACCTAGCCGGATGTATCAGGATCTGTTTTTGGACAGGTTTATGCAGATCCGGATTTGACTAACCCTGGTATGAACTCAAAGGGATATATCCGGATCAGCAAAGCCTAGTATGAACGAGGTGTTAATGTGGCTTGTGACTGGAGGCGGTTGCCCGCGCCAGGTGGTTGCCCTACCAATGAATGTACTCTAGATCATTAGTATGAATGGGCTCTAGAAGTTACCAGAAAGCCATGCTATTCAGTCCCATCATCTTCATAGACTCCTTGATCTTCTTCTCCTTCTCTGAGACCAGGTAGACCGTGAGGGTCGTGACAAACGGAATGTAGGACAGGACGAAGTAGATGGAGGAGATGGTCGAGATGATCGAGAAGCCCGAGGACTCAGGTTTGGGCATCATTTCCACCAGGTAGTTGGGCAGGCTCGTGCTGGTGAGGTTTGTCTGCATCTGGAAGAGTGAAGTAAAACTTTGTATTTATTTATTTTTTTATTTATTTGTTCAGCATGTACATGCCAGGGTTGCCCAACTAGCCGTAGGCTATTATTAAGGACAAACCCATGTGCGGCCATAGGACTGTAGGTTTTGAACCACTCACACCGGGAAGGACGCCTACTCTTTTCGATAAGTGCGGTGGGTTCTTTAACGTGCTCGAGGTGTGGCTCTCCTCAAACACGGGACCTCCAATTAACGTCCTATCCGAGGGACGTCCCTAACCGAAGCTAGGTACTCATTTACACCTGAGTGAAGTGAGGAAAGTCGTGTAAAGTGCCTTTCCCAAGGGCACAACATCGGGGCATATCGGTGCTTTCGAACCCGAGTCCTCTCGGTTGTGGGCGAAACACTCTACCGATTGCGCCACATGATGCCACTAAACCAGTATTTATCAAATACCTATTCATTCATTCATTCATTTATTTCTGTCTTCATTTGGCCAGTATGGCACTGCTTTGCACTTACAGGTAACAAAAAACGCAACAATTCTACAAGTATAATCATACACAAAACTCAATGGCAGACTAGGAAATTATCAATACAGTACTTGTAAGGTCATATTTCAGTCTGGTTGTAAGGTGGGGTCACAGGTCAGCCCTAGTTTTCAGCATATGCCCATGGTTTTCTTTTCAGTTTTTCCACTGCCTCTCCAGCACAAATGCATTGTACAGTACATGTTTTTGCGCTACAATATCGTTTCGACCACAAACTTAAAACACTGTGAAAACCCTCTTTCTTTCCACTTCTACTGCAAAATTTGATCTCTGCATAAAATAAATTAATTTACAGTATCACCTACCTTGATCAAGGCTGTATCAATGGCCACTTGGAGGGCAGCAAAGCCATTGTAGAGATAGTTGTTCACAGTACAACCGAACCGTGAAAGGGGAGCTCCCTGCCTGCACTCACCTGTAAAACAATCAATACACACATTGATGACTGCTAGGGGTGGATACAGGTTCGGCTCAATAAGGTCCAAGTCCAAGTTTAGGTCCAGAGATTTAGGTTCAGGTCCGGACCTGAACCTGGACCTTATCCTGTCCAGTTGATCTTTTGTTTTAATAGACCAATATTAAGCATAGAGAATTGACACTGACACGCACAACTATAAACCTTTCTTGATGAGAAGACTTTTCAAGATAAACCAGTGTTTGATATTTGAATGTTGCACTTATCTAAATGCCTTTTTTGTCAGAGGGGAGACTCAAAACACTTATCGAACAAAATAGAAAAATATATTAATTTTGTACTTTGTTCAGGTTTTTTGGACTCAGGTTTTTGGGACTCGGTCCTTGATGTTATAAAGGTCCAAATCAGGTCCAGCGAACCGGTATCCACCCCAAATGACTGCTGATGAGAAATTCTGTCACAGTAATACTTGATTTGTTAACGGTATCTTAATTCTAGCTAGTCAACCGCTGAAATTTCATCATTGCAAATATTTGATTACTAACATTTGAGACAGTGACTTTTGTTCCCACCGTTAAAATTGATTAAACATGAATTACTCCCTTTCCCCCTAACCACTAAAACTACCAACTGCAGTATTAAATGGATTTACAGTAGCACACCTAGAGGGCAGACGTCTTTCTGAGTGACATAAAAGTAACAAAATGGGAGTAAGAAAACCTAAGTTTAACCTACAACTTTTGGACACAAAAACACTGAAAGATAATCCCTGGTATAAGGTCATGTACACTAAACCTAAAAAAACATGACACTAATATCATATAATAATGGCTAATCGTAAAATAGTTGGAGTCTTTTTCACTTTACCTTGGCCTGCATAGATATCTCTGGTTGACCTGACAGCTGCAGAATGTGGTGTGTGTATGGTGTATTCTACACTGCTGTTTCCAGGATGCAAAGTGAACGACACTCCTGCCGTGTAGTTAGTGGGATTGGCTCTGTGCGCATCTTCCATGGCCTGAAAGAAAAAAGAACAGCATTTAGGCCTACCCCATTTAGGCCGGAATGTTTTGATCAACTCACACCGGGGCATGCCCCTACTCTTTTTCGAAAGATGTGGTGGGTTCTTTTACGTGCTCAAGGTGTGACTCTCCTCAAACACCGGACCTCCATCCGAGGCACGTCCCTAACGAGCTAGGTACTCATTTACACCTGAGTGAAGTGAGGAAAGTCGTGTTAAGTGCCTTTCCCAAGGGCACAACGTCGGGGCGCAAGTTCGGACATGTCTCTGGGCACAACCTGGGATTAGATCCCGGGTCCCATTGTTTGACAGCCGCGCGCTCTACGCTTGCACCACACGACGCCAATAATGCATATTTATTGTTACACACCTCTCAAATCACAATTTTGATCAATCAGTAAATTTATAAGGTACTAGTAGAGACATTACATTCTGCTATCATTTCATTTGGCATTATTCATGATATAAAATTTGAAAAAGGGGGAACAGTTTGAGAGAGGTTCAATTCGTCATACACATGTAACTTGCTGGCATTTTCAGTCAGTAATTATCATCATCATCATATTTGTTGCCCCCAGATAACCCCGCGAGGGGCAAAGTAGGGGGGGGGGGGAGGAGGTCCCAGGCTAAGGCGGGCAGGCCTCCAGCCTGGCGCGGTATGACTCAACGATGGGAGCCATAACAACCGCGCCAGGCAGGGCGTTCCACTCGGGGATTGTGCGGGGGAAGAATGAGTGTTTGTAAGAGTCTGTCCGGGCGTTAAGTGGTTGAAATTTGAGCGTGTGGCTCCCCCGGGTGCGCCCCTGAGCTGGTTTCAGTAGACTATCTGTGTTAATATTGATGTAGTTATTGACTAGCTTATAGAAAAAGGTGAGGCGGGCGTTCCTCCTCCTTTCAGAGAGATGGGGCCACTGCAGGTCACTATGTTTGATCATAGATATTGCAAAAATATTGACCCACCATTAACTACATTATAGCAATGAAGGAATGAACAAAAGGTCGAACCTGCTACCAGAATTTATAAGAAATAGAGAAAAATAAATGCTATACAATTAATGTGCTAGCAGTACCGGTACTAGCATTCAACCTCTAACTTAGCAGACAACTTATCTTTAGATAGCGAATGTGGACTCTTAACATAATATAATAACAATAATTTCAGCTTACCTGTTGTGTTGGAAACAGTGTATAGGTAAATGGCACCGACACGTTGTTGAGATAGACCACCACTTGGTCCATGATGGCAGCTACCTCTGAGGTGTTCGGAGCTGCAGCAAGACTCTTCGTTTGGCCAAACATAGCCCCCGCCAGTGGGCTATAGAGTGGTGTGCTGTTGAATCGCCCCCCTCCCGAAGGGATCGCTGGTTGGACCAATGGTGTGCTGCCATATGTGAGCGCATTAATCATAACCAGGATCCCAACAAAGTACAGTGGCCAGAACAGCTCCTGAAAGATAGATACATACAACCTATGAAACTCATGAGTTAGTTTACTTCACCCTCATAAATCAGGACCCCTACGCTCCACGTTACATCACTCGCGAAGGGGTGTAACGTGGAGCGTAGGGGTCCTGATTTATGAGGGTGGTTTACTTACATGTACACATGTACAGCTGGTTGCTTTTACGACAGAATGGTTAGCAGGGTTATTAAGGTCAATAATGTTTGACCATAGATATTGAGTAATATAATTTAATCTTTTACCACTGGGAAAATACAATGAAAACCAGACATTTCGAGCGCCCATCCGGCAGCTCTTTGTCATTGATATTGGGCATTCGAAACGTCTGGTATTCATTGTATTTTACAATTATTTTAAGCTTAAATTATATTACTCTAGATCTACATGTATTGCTGACCTGGATGACTAATATTCACAAACAGGCCATAGATATTGCAAAAATATTTACCCATCATTAAGTACATGTAATAAAATGTGATTCCAACAATCCAAGCCCTAAAAACTTGATAATAGGAGTGACCGTTATGTTAAATTTTGATTGCTGCTCAAAAACCAATATCAATATTAAATCTAAGCCCATCCTGATGATTTTGGCTGTCTAAATTCACGTTTTACTTTAATTTCTAAAACAGCAAGAGAGGCTTGCTACCCTCTAGGGAAAGGGGTGGCATACTAGTATTGTCGGATCTGAAGCCAAAGAGCTGGCCAGTATGAGGGCCTGTATGGGGGGGGGGGTCCCGACAACGCTGTACGCTAAATTCGGAGGGCCGGCTACGTAATACGCTAAATTCAGAAAGCCTCCCTACGCTCTACGCTAAATTCAGAAAAGCCTCCCTACGCTCTATGCTACATTATGGAGTGGTCGGCAACGCTCTACGTAAAATTAAAACGGCCGATTACGCTCTACGTAAAAGGGGCATGCAGGCCCTCCAGTATGTGGGCCCATGCAGCAGTCTGATAGTTTTTACTGAAATCAGATACTGATGACCTGTAGGTTGTTTTGTTATAACCTGTAGGTGGATCACTAATATCAGACCTGTAGGTTGATCACTAATATCAGACCTGTAGGTTGATCACTAATATCAGACCTGTCGGTCGATCACTAATATCAGACCTGTAGGTCAGTCACTAATATCAGACCTGTCGGTCGGTCACTCATATCAGACCTGTCGGTCGATCACTAATATCAGACCTGTAGGTCAGTCACTAATATCAGACCTGTCGGTCGGTCACTAATGTCAGACCTGTAGGTCAGTCACTAATATCAGACCTGTCGGTCGGTCACTAATATCAGACCTGTAGGTCGGTCACTAATATCAGACCTGTAGGTCAGTCACTAATATCAGACCTGTAGGTCAGTCACTAATATCAGACCTGTAGGTCGATCACTAATGTCAGACCTGTAGGTCAGTCACTAATATCAGACCTGTAGGTCGATCACTAATGTCAGACCTGTAGGTCGATCACTAATGTCAGACCTGTAGGTCGTTCGTTTTACTTAGTCCTGTAGGTCAGTCGTTTTACTATCATTATCATTGATAATAATAACCTGTAGGTCAGTCGTTTCACTACATCGCATAACCTTATTACCATTATTCATGGCGACGACAAACGTATGAAGCACAATATACACCTATTGCTTATACACCTGGAAATCAGTTACTCAGTCAACTAAAGGGACTACCCTTAGGATTAATAGATGATAGAATAAATAAATTGCTGTATTTTTTATGAATGTTAAGGTTGAGGACCGATGATTGAAGATAACATGCAAATCGAGACAATGTCGAGACCAGAACTGTTTACAAGCCAGGGGCTTCTCCTTTGACACTGCACCTACGATCTTGAAATTCCGAGCTTACACTGGCTTATTGACAAATGCTATAATATTATATACATGTATGAGGGCCTGCATGCCCCTTTTACGTAGAGCGTAATCGGCCGTTTTAATTTTACGTAGAGCATTGCCGACCACTCCATAATTTAGCGTAGAGAGTAGGGGGGGCTTTCTGAATTTAGCGTAGAGCGTAGGGAGGCTTTCTGAATTTAGCGTATTACGTAGCAGGCCCTCCGAATTTAGCGTAGAGCGTTGTCGGGACCCCACCATGCAGGCCCTCATGTATTAGGGTTAGGACTTGGCCTAATTATGTGTTGGTGTTCAAAATTCCTTGGTTGTTCTGAGTTAGCCTGTATTTACACAAGCTCTCAGTCGGAGGTTACTGACCCCAAAAAGGCGGTTACGGACACCGGCTGGACACTAGGAGCGCGATTCGTCAGGCTAGTTCTGAGTTGACCTTAGAATTTAGATCAAAGCCTTCTTGAGAGTAAGTTATATGGTTCGACTTGACCAGCATTTAGAGCCAATAACAGTAATGTTCTATACTTACGTGAAACGTCGCCTGCTTGTCTCTCAGCTTCAGAAGGAAGTTCCTCCTCAGTAGAGCCTTCAGCTGTTGGCTGAAATTCCCCATCTTGGCTGTTGACCTCAAACTAGCTAGACCCTTCGATATGGACTATACGCGGTTAGGAGATATCGACACTGAAAGGACTGGTTGAACAAGGTATAATCGTAATAATAATCTAGCTTAGGGCAAATTCTTTCTTATGACCGTAGAATCTAGATGCTGGATATGCTGCACGGAAGTCGTGCGAGCGGCCGGTAGGAAGGCTCGCGTCCAAGTGGCCCCGTCCAAGTTGGTCACCTCCTCCCGAACCCACCCGGTATAAATACTAGCTGGCCAGACACACCCCCAAACACAACTAAAACACATGGATAGATCACGGGGATCTTAGTCATTTTTGATAAGCGACGTGCAAAACAATATGTCCTTTCCCTAGAACGAACTATTGTAACATTAGGTAAGTCTGGATGAAATGGTGGTAACAATAAAGGTAATTAGACCATACAACTTGCAAAACAACTCTATGTATACCAATAATATATGAACTTGAAATAAGTTGCATCCATTTAGTTGATTCGTAAACCTTTTTGTGATCTGATATAAAAGATTAATTAAACCCAACACACCCCTAAATATGTTTTGAAATGGACCAAGCCTAGGTCATTAGTTCAACGTCCGCTAGGTCCATATGCAAATGATTCATCGAAGCAGCGCGCGGTGTTTGTGTTTTATCATCCAGTACCTTTCCACTCAGTTTTAATGGGTTTATAGGTAACCTATTAAGTAGGGCATCGTAAGTAGGGCAAAAGTGACAAGAAGACCTGGGAAACCCGAAACAAGGAAATACACCACCTAAAGTTCCTCACAACAAGAGGAGTTTGTTGGCCTGGAATCCATCCGTATACCCCAATGAAAATATTCTGCGTGAAACTGAAAGCGATAGTTGGAGCTAGCTACGAGTCGGATTTTTGTTGCTTGTATCTTTTTTATGGCATATCAGTTCTATTGTGTGGTGTGGCCGTGAGCGCCCCATTCGGATGTAATATAGAGATGGCACAGGAAAGACATCAATAGGCAACAGGTGTCACATTTTTGTATTAAGCTTTACTGAGTCGATCCAAGGAGGTTTTATAAAACCTCCTTGGTCGATCCAACCACATTTTCATGATTATTTTTCGTGATTTTTAACTAACGTAACGTGACCAGTTAACGTCCAATTTATTCAAAACGTATTTATCTTAAAACCGCGCGGACAGAACCAAATGTTAAACCCATGCATGGGCAGAAATATCAGCTCTTCTAAAAAGAAAATGCATGGTCTGTAAGTTTTTCTCCGCCTGTTTAACGCCGTGCGAGCATGTATTTATACTGATGTATATGATGTAAAATTGTGCTAGCTTAACCCATTATCGTCCACTTCAGTCTTTTCCCTTCTGGTGCTATGGTTGAAGAACATAGACTAGAAAAAAAATGCAAAGTAACTATCCAAAGTGGTCTACAGACAAATGATAGTAAAGTCATCATGTTTGACCCGCCGCTTGCTTGACGCGATGGAAGAAACAATCTTTCAACGATATGCGCGGCACGTGGCGTTCACGTGATAAACGCATGGCTATTATGTTCTGCCGTGCAAAAATTAACCTCCCGTCCGGGGGTCGCTAGGTTGTATCAAACCTTCCTAAAACAGGGAAGAGAACCTCGAATCACCATGGATAGTCTAAACATAAAAAAAAGTTTAACGTCAGCTACTTTTAAAAGATACTAGCTATCGGTAAGTTAGAAACACATGATGAAGTACGCGGTGTCGAATTAACGTTAACGTTACATATGAAATACGTCATGCACGACGAATCCGTGCAACTTGTTGTTACTGGTTCAGGAGTCTATTCTGTTATGTCGCTGGACGTAAACCTTTTTCATTGTTTTGTATAAAAGAGAGAGATGGCTAAGGATCATACTTATGACGTTCTTTATTGCTCATGAGAACAAGCTTTGGCATAATACACCGCAACATGTGGACATGACTCAAACTGGACATAAACTGCTCCCGCACGTTACGCCACAGCAAGTAAATTTTATGGATGACAGCGCGCTCATTAATTTTCGCCTGATTTTGAAAAAAAAACCAATACCTTCGGCAGTGGTCAACATACCGAAAATATTACAATTTGTCGCAAACTACAGTCAGTTCTATCGCAAAAACGTTCTATATGCCATAAAAAGGCATTTGAAAATGAAAACTCCGTACAAGTGCATTGTATAATTATTGTGTATGCAAGCTGTAACAAGATTGCTTGTCGTCACCAACTTACAGGAACTGTGCAGCCCTAATGCCAAACTTGTAATATAGTGTGTAATTTCTGTGCCATTATCATCAACAACGTGTAATCCGATGTGCTGTTGACTTGTCTATAGGATTCAAGTGTTTGGCATGTTGCTGTCACAAGTAAATTTGTATTGGAAAGGTTAAGAAAGTAAGGATTGTAATTCATGTAGGTACTCTCTCTGTTGCGTGTGTCTGTATGTATGTGTTGTTCAGCACCAAGGACATGTCCATTTTTTGTGTGTGGGTGGTGTCTGTCTCTCTGTGTGCCTGCCTGTGCGCGTGTGTGTGCTTTTCTGTCTGTGTGTGTGTGTGTGACAACTTGTCCACAGTCTTGCTTTGACGTCATAGCTTCCTGGTCTCTTGGAAACAAGGGTGATTATCTCCGATTTGCTGAAGCGCCCTCTAACGGTAAATCAGCAAAGTGCTCTAACGTGGGCTCCCTGATGCTGATCTAACTTTTTGTAAGTTATCGAACGTTTGCAGATAGATATTTGAAACATTTCCAATGTTACACAGCGTTCCAATATCTCCGCATGCCCTCCTCGTCACGTGCATGGTTCCAGGAAAAGTTGTTCTGGAACCTCAAACTCCTTGTGTTCTAGACTAGCAACGGCGTTCGTTGTGGTTTGTTTACAGTTACGACTGTCTGTTCTAAGAGACAGACGTGTAATATTGAGCTGCTAGACGTATACGTTCATTACGTTGCCCTTAGCTCAAACTTGAGACAAATATGTCGAGACGGGTACGGCGCGGTCGTCACAGAAACAGGCGGTCTCCCGTTGCGACAGCCCCCGCCTTTACGGCCTTTGACAAGTCCGATGGACGACGGCGGTTAGGGATGTTCAAGTCTACCGTCATCACGGTGATGTTTCTTTGGGCGATGACGACGGTGAGTTTTCTACCTCATCACTTTATCCCAAACCATCTTTTAGAAATAGGCAAATGTTTAGTTGACGTTTTAACTGTAACGTTTCGTACAAGTCAGACGAGGGTAGTTTAGATTGGCTGCTTCCCGGATGCTACTAGTTAGCGTAATATTCTGATACAAAATAATCGATCCGATGGTTCGGATGCTATCTAGTAGAAACTTATGTAGTCCTGATCATATGATTATGGATCACCATACAAGTCCTGAATCTTAAGGCCAACATGTGGGCAAACACAAAGTCCAAACTGTATTATAATAAAAACGGATGCTTTTCTTTCAGACGGTCGTTGTGTCTATCGCGGTAGAGCAGGCTGCCAACCTTCCGTACAGAGCCTGGGGAGATGACTACGGCCCCATCGGGACCCCCCGCCACAACCTCAGCGAGAGGGTTCGCGTGCAGAGTGTATTCAATGAAGACAACACTCAAGCTCATCCCCTTCCCGACAGCATGACCCCGACCGACCTCTTTAAGGATGTCCTCCGAGGTGTTCACCGTGAGGCCATACTCGATGGCGAGATGGAGACGTCCCTTTTCAAGTGGCTGGAAAGGCATCTTCTTGATGAGATGCCCGTGAATGCCGATCGCCCTCACACACAGATATCCACCGTCCAAGAAAATGGCTTCGAGGCGTGGGACTTTATCCCATCTGGTGAGAACCACGCGCACAACGCTAGAGTTCGCACGCGGCGGCGTGTTGGCGTGTACACTGATGTTCCCCACCGCGAGAATGAGCCGAAGAACCTGGTGACGAAGGTGCGATCAGGTTGGAAGGACGACGAGCGAGATGGCGCCTTGGATTCGGTGTTGACGACGGATGATAACGTTAACCACTGGAACAATACTCGCGTGCCATATAAGGTCATCTCCGACATGAAAACAACAAATATTGATGAGGGTCGCCACCACCACACTCAAGTGCCAGTCGCCCCAACAGGAGACGACAAGCTTGATCGACCCGAGGACATGGTGCCACCTGATGAGATCTCAGCTTCCAACGCAACTCACGCCGCCACTGAGATGACCGAGTTGACGCCCGAAACGGACTATTCCAACAACATCACACGCGCAGAAAACAGTGACGTCAAGGACGCGGATGTGGGAGTTGAGATGGACATGTTGCCACCTGACGAGACCTCAGTTTCCAACGCCCCTCCCGACACTAAGATGACTGAGTTGACGCCCGAAATCGATGCTTCCATCAACATCGAACGCACAGAAAACAGCGACGTCAAGACCATGGATGCGGCCGCTGAGATGGACATGGTGCCACCTGATGAGACCTCAGCTTCCAACGCCCCTCCCGCCGAGATGAGCGAGTTGACGCCCGAAACGGACTGTTCCATCAACATCGCACACTCTGCAAATAGCGGTATTAAGAACCCGGATGCGGTCGCTAAGAATGCCAGTGTGCTACTGGAGAACGACACTGACCTAAGTCTGCACCCTAGCCCTGAAGTCGTGATGGTCGTGGTTGGAGCGTTAGTGGTGGGCTCGGTTGCCTACAGCTGCATGATGCAGATCGCTTAGTCACAAGTTTTACATGTAACGTTACAGATCGGCTTGGGGGACGGGTACAATGTGCGTCTTGTTTAATAACGTTAACACTTCCGATGACAGAGAGCGATGATGGCTCGTTTCTGAAGATGACAGTCTTATGAATTGCCAAGACTCCGACCCCACGACAACTCACGAGGTTTGCCTTTATTGAACTATGATATTTGACATTTTCTGTCGTGCCATTTGAATATCGACAGACCATCAAATAAAGATACAACATCTGCTTCTGAACGTTGTAGATACGTACCAGAAAATCTCGGTTAGAAACACTTGTTATATTCCTATGCGTTTCTTCGGTACCGGTTTTATCATCTCTCACCAAAACACACAGGTTTACAAACTTGCCACGCATCTGTAACATTTGACTTCTGTACGATCCCTTGATCTTGTCAATCAAGGCTTTTTTCCGGCTGTAACTATCTTGTTGAATAAACACAATTTTGATTCGAAAGATGCAGCCCAGTGTCAGTGTGAAATGTTGGAAATGTGCTCGTCAGAACGTGCAGAATGGTGTGATTTGATAGTTGCGTTGACTAGTCTAATAGTTTTCTCAGTCTCTATCTCGCTGCGTGTGTGCGTGCGTTAAACGGTATATTCTTTATTCTCTGTCATAAAGTAAGTATAGAGACGGGGAAACTTCCTATCGACCAGAGGGTTCGTCCATTTTGTCCAGAGCTAATTGCAGACGAATATCACTTTTTGATTGTGTGTTCCAAATATTTTGACATACGTAATTTGCTATACTCAATGCTATCAGATTTACCAGGATTTATCTCAATGGACCTGAATAGCAAATTTAAGTACATGTGACAACCTATGCATGGTATACATTGGAAAATATATTAAAGAATGTCTAGACGTTAGAAACTCCTCCAATGATTATAAAATCCCATTGTCATCCCATACTGCTACACCATATTGTATTAGATAGATTGATTAGCCTAATAGAACTTTATAATGTAACGTTACCATTGGATGCCATACTCTGTACCTTGTACAATTGTTGTGCAATTAAGTTATTATCTATTTTCTTGGAAACAGATGAGACTAATTGATTCACGCGTCATCCACATAAATATCAAGACAAATCAGCACTAGTGTGGCTTTATAAACGGAATGTCCACACCGCGACATCTTCTCGGTAATCAGGACATGAAAAGCGCCGCTCCCCTCGCCAGGTGGCACCGCCCCTCCAGGATCTCCCACGATGCACGGCGATCCAAGATGGCGGCGTCCGACGATGGGGAAACTCTCGAGACTTGGCTTAGTAAGTTCTCGTTTTTCTTGCGACTCTACAAGTTGAATAACGACCAAAAGAACATGTAAAATTTAGAGACAGGTCTATAGATCACGTGAAGCTCGTTGTGGAGGTAAAACTGTCTACAGAAAGCAGAGAAATCTCGACTTATTTGGACGAGCGATCGCCTTTTTTATGTGTTGAGCCGATTTATAAAACGTGTTACTTCCGGAACCAAATTTGTTGAATATGACATACATGTCAACATTTTTGTGTAGCTGCTTTCACGTGCATCCATTGATAATTGAATAGAGTATGATTGAAATACTTATAAACGCACCCAACAGTACAGTGTTACTAGTATTTATTGGCGAACAGTTTAGTTGGCTACACGCCAAAAGAAAATCATGTTTGCACTACATGAATGTTTTCTATATTTTCCGTTAAAATCATAATTTTACACGTTAGCTCGACTTTGACAATTTGTGTTGGCCCTTAAAGATTGTGTCCGTTGTCTGTACATAAAAGATGCACCTGCACAACATGATAATCTGTTTGGCCTTATCTAAGGGCACCCCTTCATTTCTGTCATGTGACTCAGACCAAGGAGGTTTGATCAGACTGAATCCGTACTAGTCAGTGTCAGACAATGATGTTGGACTAACCCAAAACAGGGATCCTTATGTTAGCTGTAAATAGATCAGTTCAAATTGATTGGTTTAACCAAAACGGATTTATGACTTTTTTGTTGACTTCCTGTGACATATACAAAGAAAGCTAGACATTAATTTTAAATTAAGTCTTTAAGGGTAGAGAAGACTCCTTTTGGCCTGGTAGGTTTTCTGTTTGAACCAATAAGCAGATAGCATTTATTTTTTTCCCCCATAGATGATTATCAGTCAGAAAAAATGGGAATGTCAAGCTATAATGTGCATGGGGTTTAGCATTGTGATAAGACAGAGCTTTATAGTATACTACATATACTGTAAATGCATTTAAGTACGCATGGTTTTTATTTCGCGCTAAGGCGAAAATGGAGTGTTTGCGGTGGTTTTAAGTTTGCGACAGCGCTATATAGCCACATTCTCCTAAAGTGTTGGACAAAAATGTTCGCGGTGGTTTTAAGTTCGCGGTGAAACGGTTGCTGCGAAAACCGCGAACATAAAACCACCGCGAACATTTCTGCATTTACAGTATGCATATGCAATAAGGTAGTTCACGGTTTGAAGTGCACATGTGCAGTTTGATGCGTAGTTGGTGATATGTAAAAGTTGAAGGCCCCTGACTTCAACTTTGACTTACTGTGAATCTTAGAATATTTCATTTCCACATTTTTCATCACACTGCAGATAGTTGTTTCCAAAAATTGTATTTCTGTACTACAGAAATGTTTCAACCACAAACTTAAAACAACATGAAAACCTCCTTTCCCCTCGAGCTCTGAACTCAAAATTAAGTCCTCTCAAAGATAAATGAATCTACAGTATTACTCACAATGCATCACTCTGCACATATGCACTTCAAACTGTGAAGTAGCTTATGATTGATTTCTGAATGAAACTTGAACCTACATTTTCCAAGATTCTGACAGTCTGCCTTGTCGGTATATATGATATAACCTCACCTCACCAGTCCCATAGTTATTCAACAGCGGTAGGGGCCACATAACGTTCCACATAAGTCTTCGACTCCTGGCGAGGATGCCCCCTAGGTGGTACACCCTCCACCTTCCCTTGCAATATGATCAGGGTTTTTTTCTAGAAAGATTAAACAAGAGGGAGAACACACAGGCGAGGGAGCAAATTCTATGTATTTATGGAAGAATCGATTGCTGAGTGAAGGCTGTATGCTGGGGATTAAGCTAAAATCTGAATTCGACAAGGCTAGGGGCGCTGGGCTGAAACAAGAGGGGGCAGCGCCCCACTTTCCTGATTTAGATGAACCCCTGATGATGTAACACTAACAGTTGTATTGATTTGTTGTGTAGACAAAGCGACCAGTCCTGCTAACCGACAGGAAGACTGGGAGTACATCATGGGCTTCTGTGACCAGGTCAACAAGGAGCTAGAAGGGTATGCAGGGCTTGAAATTCATTTCTGTGTGTGAATAGCTGCACCAAATAGGTGCACTGGTGTACCCAAACATGCGATTTACATGCACAGAAAGACTTTAACTTAAAATGAGTCAGAATGTCAGCAAAACGTAATTACAATTTAAGTTTTTATTTTATTTCTGACACTTTAAATGTCGAAAATATGCTGTATGCTAGTATACAAGTATCTACGTACACCCAGTCAAAAATTAGATGCTTGGCTCCAGTTGTGGCTGTATAAAAGTGCCTACTCTCATCTCCCAAATAAACGTACGTACCGGTACGTTTATTTTTTTCAGCCTCAAAATCCACCCAGTACGTTCTTATTTTGGACGGTACGTTTATTGTTTTTTTGAAAATCCATCGGGGCTTTGCTTACCAGAGATCCCCCTTATGTCGAAAGTTTAGTTTTCTTTCCATATTTCCCCGATATTTTTGCTCCTCAATGGCTATTTTTCGACCAAATGACGTGGATTTCCCCGCCGATACAATGACCGGGCATTTGTGAAACCCTGGCGGTACTAACATATCGGTCGATCTCGCTACAAAGTAACGTTGTTATTAGGAGAAAATAAGACGGTACACTGAAGTTTTGAAATGTATTTTTCATATGAACAAGTTTGACAGTCTCTGCTTAGATCGTAAACCAAAGCACGCTGATCAGAAAACAAATTACATGTATTTGCCAGCGGCACACAAATTATGTTTCAAGTAACGTTACACATGTAAGATTACTCACGTGAGATCAAGGAGGTTAAAATACAGCCTTTCCCTAAAACTTTGAAAAGCTACAAACAACACCTTGTAAAAATTGTGTCAAAGCATTAGAAACTGTATACTCACTTTAAAATTGTACTAGAATATTTCAATCCTACCACAAACATGTACATTTAGTCCTTCGAAAATCGCCACAGTAAAGACGCAGGGCAGTGATATTCGGTGGGAATGTTTCTCATGCAAGGAAGAGCTCACCTCAAAGAAGGGGAAACAACTTTTTTTATCTATAAATAAAACTCCTTTGCCTCAGTCAGAAATGTGCATGACAATTTAACAAAAATAGGTTTCCATAGTAAATTCTATACACAAAATTAGATTGCAATCTAGTCACCGTTATTATCACATAAAAATGCTTTTAAAAAGATCACTCCTCTACAGAGAGAGTGCCGAGGCTTTCCAAGAATTTTGGGTGTAAGCCCCGCCCCTTACTGTGTTGGTGCCGCTACCATGGTTACTGTCTGGCTCACCCTTTCACATGCCCTTTGATGTGTAACATGAGAACCCTGTGGTTTGTTGCCACCAAACCTCCATGTTGCAACATTGTACAGGCCTGAGGTATCTAATTAACAAATTTGTTGACAATTTAGTCTCTCAAAATGAAAGTTTTTTTCTACATACAAGGGTAATTTTTGGATTTGAAATTATTTGGATTGCAACAACACTGAACCAAGGACAATATATGATAGTATTCTTAACAATATATAATAATGTGGTTTTGTTCTATATGCAATGCATGACACAATAAATGGCAAGTTCCTCCTTTTCTGTATGGCTTTTACAAATAAATAATACTTTCACTGAGCATATATTCAGGATATTGTAATTTTCTGTTCAAGTTCTAGATGTTGATAAATATCTGAAAAAGGAGTAGACTCTGAAGGTGTGAAGGGAACTGAGAAGTTTGGCGACTACTTGTGTTTGATGATGTCACTTTATACAATTTTCCTTGAACACTTGCTTCAATTTCCAAGTAGAAAATGCATGTATCATGCACTTGTTGAAAATTGAAAGCATGGTTGGCCCCCGGTTAGGGGTCATAGCGGGGAACCTATGCCCAATTTTTCCAAAAATTTTGCATACTATACATTTAAGTGTTACAAAGAGTAGGGGTCCTTCCCAGTGTGAGTGTATCAAACCTTACAGTCTAGTCAGGGTTGACATCTTGAAAACGTGATAGTCACCTCTTATGTCAATCTTTCCACAAATGTGGTAAATCTCAATAAGTAAATCAGGCATAAACAAATAAAAAGAACCTACCTGCTTATCATCTCCTTTCCCGAGGACAGATTAGTAGCATCACTAGCATGGACACAGTTTATGTGTCAATTTGGTCATTTTCCAGGGGGTATGTTTATTCCGGGGGGTACGTTTATTAGATTTTGAAGATTTGTCTGGGGGGTATGTTTATTCCGGGGGGTATGTTTATTTGGGAGATTAGAGTACTCTCACCTCTCAAATAAATGTACCGGTACGTTTATTTTTTTCGCCTAAACATCCGCCCGGTACTTTCTTATTTAAGACGGTACGTTTATTATTTTTTCAAAAGTTGGGATTTTGCTAACCAGAAATCCCTCTAAAATCAAAATTTTAGGTTTTTCTGCTCATATTTCCCCGGTATTTTTGCTAGTAATTCGCTATTTTTCGGCCTTTCCCCACCGCTATCACCGGCGGCAGCCTTTGTGAAATCCTTGCGGCACTCGTAACATATCGGTCGATCTCGCTATGACGTTACAAAGTTAACGTTGTTATTGGGGGAAAATTAGACGCAACACTGACATTTCAAAATACAATTTTCATGTAAATAACTTTGACAGTCTCTGTTTACATCGTAAACCAAACTTGCGGCACGCTGATCAAAAAACGTGTCAAGTAGTAGACTTGCACAGGGAAGAATTCGATGACCGCTATCGGCAGCGGGGCGGAAGAATAATTCGTTCACAGAAGATACATTACACGTAAAAACAACAATTATAACTTAACTTCCCTTGTGAAATGTGTTTTGAGGCCGCAAAGTCTAAGAACGGCACAAAACGAGCGGTAAACAACAGCATGTTTTGCCATTGAAACATGGCGGCACCATCAGGCGTGGTGACAGTAAAACTAGCAGCATATTGCATAGTGCAGATTACGATCTTTCAAATGATACCGTAAACGCGTGGAAAATGTTATATTTTGCGGCAACGATAGAAACAGAATTTTATATATATTTTAGGAGGGTTTGTATTTTAGAATAACCGTAAGATTTTCCAAATTTTGCGGTTAAGGGCCGTTTCTATTGTCAACATGTAATCAGTAATTTCTTCGTATGTGCGGCCTAAAACGCTGTGCTACTTTTACAGTCGAGCTCTGTTCAATATTGTGGGCTTAACCGCGGGAACTCGAAATCCGAGCGTCTCACAAAAACTTTGTTCTCGACGCTATGGAGCAAAAGTTTATGGACATTGCCCTATTTTTGGTGTTCATATTTTTTTTTGGGGGTGGGGGGTAATGTCTTTAGAAAATATGATTAGGAACAATTTAGCTATCTGATGATTTTGATTATATGTACCTTAGTAACAGTCTGAAATTCATGTACAACAATTTTCCTTGATCACTTGCTGCAAGTTCCAAGTAGAAAATGCATAATATTATACACTGTATCATGTACATTTTCACTTGTTGAATTTGAAGCACCGTGGCCCCCGGTTAGGGGTCATAGCGGGGAACCTATCATCCTATGCCCAAATTTTCAACATTACTATTTTATTTTATCGAAGTGGCAAGCAGATCATCATCATTTGAACAAGCGTACAGTTATTCTGTTCAATATCCATATACTTAATAGGTATGGTCCTCAGGCATAATTGAATACATGCAACCTACCTGCTATTATCTTATTTCGTGTGGACACAGTTAACCTCGATCGTCAATTTTGAAATTTTCCGGGGGGTACTTTTATTTCAGGGGGTACTTATATTAGATTTTGAAGATTTTTCCGGGGGGTACTTATATTCCAGGGGGTACTTCTATTTGAGAGGTGAGAGTAGGCACCCAGTATTTCAAGTTCAGTAACCATACAATGTACTCCTTTCCTACAGGCCACAGATTGCCACTAGGCTGATTTCCCACAAAATCCAGTCACCTCAGGAAATGGAGGCCATGCAAGCTCTCTCGGTTAGTAACAGTCTGACTGCTTTAGGCCATGTTAATTTGATTATATGGATGATATGAGAGCAGGACATCAATTTTCGTCCATTTCCAAAAAGAAAAAAGCATTCGGCCATACTATAAATCGTAAAAAGCAGCTGCAAAATGAGGAAATGCATGCTGTGACTTGTAAAAAAAAATGTTTCAGAAAACGAATACTATTAGAATGCCAAAGTCAATTCCAAAGTCAAAGAAGAAGTTTTAAAAGAACAAAGATGAAGAACCTATATTTCGGTGTACCATGCTTTGTGTGTTTAGTTCTGTTCATCCTTCCGCACCATGTAGATTTCATAATGAAGGCAACTTTTGTTTTCCAAACTTTTTTATTTATTTGCACGCTCGCATCAGTTTTGGGATGTCATCCATATATAATGAAATCAACATGGCCTTACTGCAAAATGCAAACAATGTCTAAAAAAATGATATACAGTACTGAGTACGGTAGTCATCTCTGTAGTTTAAACCTTGCAATCAGTCTCATAAGTCCTGCTGGAGGTACCATATTCTAATGTCACCTGAAATGCATTACTTTTATATAGGTTATCTTGAACGGTTTTTTACTACTAATGTTAGATTTTCTCACAAAAATGGCTATTCAGTTGCCCATGTTGCTTTTTATTATAAGTGTGTTTATTATTTGTTCATCTTTGTAGACTGTATGTAAACTGTAAAAAGTGACTGGCTTTTAGAAAGAGAAGTGTCTTTGACAATAGAGATCTGAATAAACTTAAAGGTTTTCACTTAGTTACATGTCCTTGACAATTTTGCTTTTAACATCTTAACTGCAGGTACTAGAGGCTTGTGTGAAGAACTGTGGCCGTCGATTTCATCAAGAAATCGGCAAGTTTCGCTTCCTGAATGAGATGATTAAACTGGTTTCTCCTAAGGTAAGACTGTACAAAATGTACTTAAAGGAACCTTTTTTCGATAGGTGGCGCTCTCACTGAGCAGCCGCGGGTTTTGCGAGCTCCGTAGCCTTTGGTTTTATATGTGTGTATACGTCGTAAATTTTATCACTACTGTGCAATATATGTGTCTGACAAGGCGTTCAGACGTTAGACGCCTCATCCTGAGAGTTTGCAGTTCGGGATCAGCGGAGATTTACCGGATAACTTGGTCTGTCTCGGCGAACTGTTAGCAACCTGGCAAAGATGGCCTCCGGTGTAACGATGCGCTACTCGGCCCAGATCTTCAGGAGCCTACGGCAAACGACAGAGCCTCTCACATCCCATCTTCAAGAACAGCTCAGACAACTAGGAGTCCTGAGGGTTCGAGGTAGATACCGAGGGACAAGAGCCGGTAAGAATCTTCAAAGAAACATTGCCACTGTTGTCGGAAATAGGCATTCCCTCCCAAGCCCTACCTGCGTCTCTGTCATATGCAAATCACTTGAGAGGAATGCAGATCAACATAACTCAAGAACGCACAAAACTGCAAGCACCTGTAATCTGATCAGGATACCTCTACAACAACATCGTCCAAAGGCAAACCCGGTGAACCTACCATCAGTATATATGTGCAACGCACGTTCTCTTCTGAACAAGCTGGACGAATTTGAGGCCACTATTCAACAGTACAGTGCCGACGTTGCGATTGTCACGGAAACGTGGTTTTCTCCAACGATGCCATCTGAATTCCTGAAAGTAGACAAGTATTCCTTATTCTCCAGTAGCAGAACCAACCGTAGGGGTGGAGGTGTTGCCGTCTATGTCCACGACGACGTACACGCGAGAGTCATTTCTCAGGTTCTTGTGCCGCCAGAACTTGAATGTATATGGGTGTGGCTCCGACCCCCGAGACTCCCGCGGCAGGTACCTTGTATAGCAGTCTGCGCTACGTACCTTCCTCCCAACTCCAGTCATCAGCAACTTCTCCTGGACCATTTAGTGGACACAGCTGACCTACTGAAAACACTTCACCCTGAGATCGGCCTTATCCTGGCCGGAGACTACAACAGACTGGATTGTCAGTCCCTTCTCCGGTCCCACAGGCTACAGCAAGTGGTAAGCTCCCCAACCCGTGGGGAAGCAACACTGGACCTGATAATCACGAACTTGAAGTCCCACTACAAAACACCAGAAGTGACTAACCCAATCGGCACAAGTGACCACAAGGCTGTTTGGTGGCAGCCAGCAGCTCGTGCACGGACAGCAAACAAGACCAAGTTCGTCGTCACCCGTCCCATGCCTGACTCCAGTATGCGAGCATTTGGGCAATGGATGACGACACACAACTGGCAAGAAGTGCTTGAAAAGAACGCAGTCGAGGACAAAACAACGGCTTTCTACCGGACATTACACTCAGCCATAGACAAGTTCTTCCCCCAAAAGAGGGCTAAGCTGCACCACAGAGATAAGCCCTGGATAACTGCCTCGCTGAAATCATTGATAAACAAAAGACAGCGAGCCCACAGCCGAGGGCAAGCGGTACTCTACAACTTCCTCCGCAACAAGATAGCCCGCGACATTAAACGAGGAAAGGAGACGTACTATCTCGATCATGTACAGCACATGAAGAAGTCCAGTCCGGCCGAGTGGCACAAGGCTATCAGGCGGATAGCAAACTGGACAGCCCCTTCTTCGTCTATCCTAGTGCCTGGGATAGGACCATCCGACAAAGAGGACGCAGCCAACGTCATCAACAAGCACTTGGCGTCCATTTGCCAGGCTCTGAGCCCATTGGACTACAGTAAGCTTCCATCCTTCCTGCCGGCTAGAACACCACCACAAGTCAACCCATGGGACATGTACAATAGGTTGAAACGGGTTAAGGTGTCAAAAGCCCCTGGCCCGGATCAGATGCCACCGAGACTCATCAAGGAGTTCGCCTATGAGCTGTCCACACCGCTAACAGACATCTTGAATGCGTCTCTCAGGGAGGGAAGGGTACCGCCCGAGTGGAAGGAGGCTACAGTCGTTCCTGTTCCAAAGAAGCAGCCAGCCGACCTGGACAATGTCCGACCTGTTTCCCTCACAGCTCAGTTTGCCAAAGTGTGTGAAGGGTTTGTGTCTTCATGGATTCTGTCTGACATCTCCTCCCAAATAGACCCCAAGCAGTTTGGAAATTTAAAAGGATGTTCGACTACACACTGCCTCATTGACCTGCTAAACTTCTTTTTCGCTGGGATCGAACGGAAAGCGTCAGCTGGCACGCTAATCCTTACTGACTTTTCTAAAGCTTTCGACCGGGTATGCCATAACACCGCCGTCAGTAAACTCATCAGCATGGGAGCAAGACCATTGCTCATCCCTTGGCTCTGCAGCTTTATGTCTTGTCGTAAACAGCGTGTCCGCTACCAGGGAGCACTGTCGGACTGGGAGTTTCTTACATGTGGGGTAGCCCAAGGAACCCTGTTAGGACCTCTTGTGTTCCTGGTAATGATAAACGACTTTAAACCTGCAACCACAAACTCACACTGGAAGTACGTTGATGACGTTAACCTTGGGGAGATGAGAACATCAGCAACAACGTCGACCCTCCAGACAGACCTCGACAACCTTGAGATCTGGTCAACAAACAGCCACATGATGCTCAATCCCCAAAAATGCAAGGCAATGCATTTCTGTTTTATGCGCCACCCCCCGCAGGTACCGGCACTCACCCTTGGAGGAGTACCCCTCACCATCGTCACACAGGCCAGGTTGTTAGGGTTACACATAAGGTCAGACTTGCGGTGGGACAACCAGGTGAACGAGATGGTGTCTAAAGGCAGCAAGCGACTCTTTCTCGTCAGTAGGCTGCGCCGATCCGGCATACCTACGTCTGATCTCGTCACCATCTACTGTGGATACGTCAGACCCATACTAGAGTATGCCACCCCCTGCTGGAGTGCAGCGCTCACACAGAAACAATCCGACGCCCTAGAACGTGTTCAGAAACGGGCCTGCAGGATTATACTAGGACGGACTTACAACTCATACACTGCTACCCTGAACCAGCTTAACCTTCCAAGACTGTCAACTAGAAGACAACAGTTGTGCACCGACTTTGCTGCTAAACTAGAACAGTCCCCACGTTTTCGCTCCTGGCTTCCGCCCACCCGTGGTCAGCAACATGGCAGAAACCTTCGGAACGCGAGCCGCTATGGACAACCCTCTGGCACAAACCGTTACACCAGAAGCGCCATTCCGGCCATCATCAGACTTTTAAATGAACTCTAGAGAACATTGTTACCACATTTTCCTAGCATTGTTTGTCCCGAGGCAATCCCTAAGAGAGTGATTGTGAAATATTTTAAATGGTCTAAGTAAATGTTTTAACTGATATTGATTGTCTAAAAACTTTTAATCGATGCCTGAAAGCTGTGTAAACTACAGTGAACTATGTTTTATTTTGCCTCGCAATTCAGCCTCGTAATGGCTGCCATGAGGCTTGTCTGTCAAATGATGATGACAAAATAAACCAGTCTACTACTACTACTACGAATGGAACTAAATCATTGATTAGATCACCATCACATTTCCAACTGAAAGAGAAAGTAGAAAAAGGAAAGTGATCTTGATTCAGTTAAGCTTATTGAAGAGCAACTCTTCCACTGGTGGTGACAGAGAATACAGGTGCTACATACAGTATTTACAGGTTCGTTGTACCTGAGAAATTCCCTTAGCTATAGCCATTTTCAACAAGCACAATGAACAGCAGACCACAGCTTAAGGTACTGTTCTAAGAATTCTGTCCAGTAGCCTGCATGTCGATTCAAACTCCTGTAGATCCAGAGGCAAAGTAACAACTGGACTACACATGCTAAGATACATTGTACCAATAGGCTGTCTCATGCCAACTCTTACAAATTGTAATGTTTCAGTTATACCTGCTATACAGTAGAGAGATATAAAACATATACAATGTAGCTGAATAATGTTCTTACATTTTCAACAAGATAAGCTCACTTACTTTCCTGTATCTCACTATCTGTCCTATCTATTATTATACTTCTTCACAGTACCTTGGATCTAAGACAAAACCCAAGGTGAAGACACGTGTCATTGAGCTTCTGTTCAGCTGGAGTAAAGGTCTTCCTCACGAGACCAAGGTTCAAGATGCCTACATGATGCTTAAGAAACAAGGTAAGCTTTTAGATGATCCTTTTTATCTTCACATTTTTGACAAAATCACAAGTCCTTGGTCGTACCACTGTCTTCTGTTCAGGAGAAGCTATCATTTTGTTTATGAATACAAAAAGAGTCATTTGTTTATTTCTTTATGTACTCTCTGCTGTGAGCTCATCTTTGCACCCATGCAACCCTGCATAAAAATTCCTCCTAGTGGATTTCTAGTGATGAGATTTTTGATAATAACTCTTAGGCCACACCAATCTAATTTCTTGGTTAATGGATTTTTATTTTCCAAAAAAAAAAATTCAGAAAAAATTTTTTGTTGTTGAAAAATCCGTTAACCAAGAAATTTAATTGGTGTGGCCTTAAGAAACATTAATTCCATTTGTTTGTTTCTTCTAGGTATTGTGACAGAAGACCCACAAGTTGAAGATGTCTACGAGCCGCCACCTCCCCCTCGGCCAAGAAATACGCTCTTTGAGGATGAAGACAAAGCGAAGGTAGTTCTGCGCTTTTTACAGCACCATACATTGAGCACATTTAAAACCCACCACACTTATAAAAAAGAGTAGGGGTCCTTCCTAGTGTGATTGAATCAGACCTTACTGTCCTTACTTTACAAAACTGGTTTGTTATGCCTCAAGGTGGTCCTCCAGTTATGTAAAACAAATCTTTCTATTCATATGCTATAAATGACCTGATACACAATGCTTGGCATATTGTTTGGTCAGTATACTGTAGTGCAAAAATGCTCACAGTGGTTTTATGTTCGCCGTTTTCACTTTTAACTATTTACCTCAAACTTAGAACTAATTCGAAAAGCCATTCTATTATGTGACTGTAGCGCTACTATCATAATTGTTTCAAATGCAAACTCAAAACCACTGCAAACACTCCATTTTCTCTTAACTACGAAATTTTATCCTCGCAAACTAAATGCATTTACAGTATGTGAAACAAACCTTGCATATTTTATGAATGGCCTGATGTATAGGGCTTGGCATATTGTCAGGATACTAGATGTCATAGTGATCATGATTGACATTCTGCAATGCAGCTCTTGGACAGGCTCTTGAAGAGTAAACACCCGGAGGACCTGCAGGCGGCCAACAGGCTGATTAAGAACATGGTGAAGGAAGACTCGGACAGGATGGAGAGGGTGTCGCGCCGCATGAACCAGCTGGAGGAGGTCAACAACAATGTCCGGCTGCTGAACGAGATGCTGGCTCATTACAAACCTAACGAGGCTTCGATTTCGGAGAAGGAAGTCATGAAGGTAAGATCAGGGCTTTTTCTAAAGAGGGTTACAGAGGCGCTGCGCCCCCATGCTCCCACCATGCCCCCTTACCCTGGGGAGCAAATCCTATTACAAATATAAAATTCTGATTGACCGAAGATGCTTCTATAGGTCACAAGAGGCCACAGTCTTTAATGTTAACCTGTCTGGCAGTAATTTCCTTCCTCGGAAAGCCTTTGAACGCCCCATTTTAACTTAAAACTCTCTTAAACTCCACACTGTGGAAGGGGGGACCACCCCTTCTACGCCATATCCCCGCTTGGTTGCTCCACCCCCTTGCAATGCTCCTCCTTGCAATCTTTTCCTAGAAAGCATCCTGTAAGAAGTATATAATGTTCTTGAAAGGCCATTGAATAGCATGAAGCTGATATCCGAAGTTAGTCTTTTCAATGAGGTTTTATAAAACCTCCTTGGTCTTTTACAATGCATATGGCTGGAAAATATTATAAGCCACTGAATCAGATATTCATTTCAGTTTGGACATTGGTATCTGACTGCTTCTGACAGATCCTAGCGATCAATCTTTATTCGTTACTTCATCTTATTGATTGAAATGAGCAATGTTCTAACATGTATCTGTATGTAACAGGAACTTTATGCCCAGTGTGAGAAGATGCGACCAAATTTATTCAGACTCGCAAGTGACACTCCTGAGGGTGATGATGGTATTGGTAAGTAAGAATTTCCTCCACGTTTATATTAACTGTCTAATTAAAGGGAGCATAATGCTTCTCAAGCAAGTCTCTATTGTACTTTGTAGCACTTTTAGCACTTACTGTCTCCTGCAGGCTTTTAGCTAGGATTTATAGACAAGGGGTCCAAAAAAGGGGGAGGGGATGCTGTGATGCGGGGTTGGGTGTGTTCTAGTCTAATATCATACTTTTAGCAGACAATTTTAATCACTAAAAACTGCTGGTTCCCAATGGGCTCTATGGATTAACAATTTCCTGGTAGCTTTGCATGTCAATCAGTTTTCATGCTGTCCCAGTGTCTGGTAACACGGTAACTCAGTAACATGTGTATTACAAGGGAAACAGGGGGTCCTCTGTGCGTCCAGCTGAAAAAGAGGGAGTCCAATTTCCTTGTTATTTTAGTATCATGCGTCCAAAAGACGCATGGACGCATGTCTAGCTAAAAGCCTGGTCTCCTGTGTTTTGAATCCTGCACATTTTTCTATGTTTGGCATCAAGTATTTACCGCTTTGCCGCTTAAAAGTGTCATGCTGACTTCTACATTGATGAATATTTCATTGATCATTTTTCCTTTTTTTGTTATTTTGGCATGTGGCGTCTAGTTTTTAGAGGTTGGCTTTGTGTACATATGATTTCTCCATTTGTCTAGATGCAAAGGCAAAGGAGGAGGGCACAGCATCATCATCAACTGCACTAGGTTCTGTCTATTGCTTGTTCACATTTGAGGAAAAGAGATTATCTACATTAGTCTAGTAGGCAGGGGGGCACCTATATGCATAAATTACTGTAACTTAAATGCCGAAAATGTTTGCGGTGGTTTTATGTTTGCGGTTCGCGGAAAGCCGTTCGATTGTGTAACTTTAGCACTACTATTGTTTCAAACGCGAACCACCGTGAACGCTCCATTTTCTCCCTACCGCGAAATTAAATCCCTGCGAACATTTCTGCATTTGCAGTATATAATTTTTCCTTGCTTTTAGATATAGAATAATGTTGTCTAGTAAAATTTACAGTGCTTTCCTTTACGAGTTTATACAAGCAGAAGAACTAACTATAATTTTGTATTTGTGACCATGTATTGCCTTTTGAAATTGTGTCTTTGTTCCAGCTGATATCTTGAGAGCTAATGATGACCTGATGAGGGTGATGCAGTCCTACCAACGTCTGGTAGAGGGCGTTAGAAATGGCACGGCAGAAGATGGCACCAGTGGGGACGGAAAACAAACAGGTTTGATTAACCTAAACTAACAGAAAAATTTTGTTGTTGTCCTTTTTGTCACACTCTCCTCAATGTAGATGTCCCTCATTGCTGTTAATTATTGTAAATATGGATATTATTAATCGCAATTCGGTCTTAGTTTTAAGCTATTCCTGTCTAGATTGCCTAGAAATAGTTGAATTTGTGATAGTCACTCTTCTCTATCTATAAAATGTATCCCACAGAACAGCAGACTGGATTGGCGGATTTGCTCATGTTGGATGCAGGGGGACCCAGGTCACCCACAGCTACCACTACTGCATCATCCCTGCCCCCTGTCCTACCCGCCCCTCCCACGGTTAGTGGACCAACCCCTGCAGCACCACAACAGCCTCCAACAACAGCAGACCTTCTCAGCAGCGAACTTCAAAATCTTGGTGAGGAATATTGAAAATATTGAACTCTTTAAAAATTTGTTAATGTTCAGATTTCATTGTGAAGTTACCGGTAAATGCACGCTTCGAAACTTGATGGAATATAGAGCATACTATTTTGTTCCGGTGTACTTTGAAATATACACATAATGTATTTGTTACATGTAAAACATGTTAAGATACTCATCTGGTACATGTACAAAAATTTGTATTTTCCTAGAAAAAACTTGTTGCCACCAAGTACCGTAGAAGCATCCTCAATAGACAGCTTTAAACAACACATGCAGTTAGATATGCGAAGGTTAGACATAACAGATTGTTTGGTGTAATATAACCAGCTGCTGCCGCGCCGCGTGCCTGTAAAGCTGGTGTGTTATGCTGAAGGGCGGTTGTACCGGCTGTATAGATACATGTACAGATACAGATGTTAAATGACATATCATACTATAGTACAATAATGAAGAAGCTTAGCATGTTACAATTTTACTCTTTCCACCTGAAGGACTTGGCGAAGCTGCACCTGCCTCAGCTCAAACAGGTGCACCAGGTCAGCCCCTTGTAGGTGGGATACCTTTCATAGCTGGACCCGCTGTAGGCATGCAGCCCCGCCCTGTAGCGCCTCTATCAAACTACTCTGCATTTGCACAGGTATGTCGACCATTTCTCATGTTTTAACTATCACAGAGCTATCAAAGACTGTGTGAGGTTTTGGCATACATTTTATCATAGTGGTGGATGAAGAATATTCTTCATTTAAAGACAATTCCATCTCTACATCTGGATAGGATACAGAGAGTAAGAGGAATAAATTGAATCTTTACAACTGGGTTAATATTATTATAGGGTAGGCCGAATACTCTCTCTTTGCAGCCAGGGGCTGAATTGCGAGGATCGCACATTTGGCAGGGCTAGATCGCAAGGGTCTGTAGCGACTGCCATTCGGCGCGCAGGTGACCTCAATACGACCATTGCCCCATGTGCGGCCATAGGACTGTCGGTTTTGAACGACTCACACCGGGAAGGACCCCTACTCTTTTCGATAAGTGCGGTGGGTTCTTTAACGTGCTCAAGGTGTGGCTCTCCTCAAACACGGGACCTTCATTTAACGTCCTATCCGAGGGACGTCCCTAACCAAAGCTAGGTACTCATTTACACCTGAGTGAAGTCAGGAAAGTCGTTAAAAGTGCCTTTCCTAGGGGCACAACGTCAACAGGACAAATCAGGGAACCCCGGATTCGAACTCAGTATCTCTGGGCACTGGGGCCAAACACCCTACCAATGCGCCACCGCAACGCCACAAATATATGTGTCATAATATAGGTCTGATACAGAGAGTACTCCTGGATGTTTCGAGTGACATCCATCACTCTTCTT
This sequence comes from Branchiostoma lanceolatum, assembly GCA_035149815.1. NCBI lineage: Eukaryota > Metazoa > Chordata > Leptocardii > Amphioxiformes > Branchiostomatidae > Branchiostoma > Branchiostoma lanceolatum. The sequence goes on from CM068873.1 coordinate 16,408,926, forward strand.
CAGCAACATTTGAATGACGCTCTCATTCTTATGACACTGAAGAAGAGTTATGGATATCACTCGAAACGTCTGGAAGTAATCTCCATTTTGTATCCAGTTGTAGATATTGAATTGTCTTAAAATATTGTTTACCTGGATGTCGAACCTTCATCAACCAATAATACCTATTCATTTAATTTGTTATGTCATAGCATGATACGATTTTTGGAAAGGGGATCATTGTAAAGTAAGATGTTCTTTCTTCTTTCCCCCAAGGCCCCCCCATCCAACGTTCCCATGTCCATGCCTGGGGCTCAACCTACAACCATGATGGCACCGATGGGGACCCAGCCTCGCTTCGCTGCTGTACCAAGTGGCGTTTTCCAACAGAACACTATGGCTATGCCCATGGCAACCGCCACGCCCATGGCAACCGCCACGCCCACTGCCATGATGAACACTGTTCCCACTGTCCAGCCCCAGAGTTCCACAGGTCTGCTGGGAGATCTGGGCCTACAAGGTCAGGCACAAGGTCAGGGTCAAGCTCAGGAGAAACCACCGGCTGTCCAAGGGGCCTTCTCAGACTTGGACGTCCTGGGAAAGAGCTTGCAAGAACAAGGCCTCAAGCCTTCTGTGACAGCAACTCAGCCTGTTAGGTAGGACTGTAGTCCTTAAACCTATTGTCATGGACATATAAATATGGAAGTAAGAAGTGTATCTTTCTAAAAAATCCTTTTTAGAGGATTGGTGTTTCATTACCTTTGTTGGATCCGTTGGCATGTGTGGTGGTCGCCATCTTGAATTGTGACGTCACAGGGTCACCATACCGTTTATTGGGAGGGGTGTTTTGGGGGGTCGCTAGCGTTCTCTCTATTTTTAACAAATCGGCACGCAACTATCACACATTCAACTCAAATAAAAAGAAAAATTCAATACCAATTCAGTGTTCTCGCCAGGCCTTTTCAGCATAGGGGCCCCCTATGCTGTGATTTGGACCCCCTATGCTGTGATCTGGACCCCTATGCTGTGTTTCAACCAGCATAGGGGTATTTCTTTCTGGGACAAACCTTGTGACCCTTCATAAATCTTACAAAAAGTTCATATTTGGCTTTAGAATGAGGCTGTGACAGAGGAAAAACTCTACTTCACAAATTTTATCCCTCAAAATGCATGAAATAATGTCTCATTGGGTCATGAATTTACAAATTTTCCGGGAGAACATGTCGGACTCCCTACTCTGGTCACTCCACGCGTGACTTGCACCGCGTTAAGTTGGCCTTCTGTACCTGACCCCTATGCTGTGAAAAAATCCTGGTGAGAACACTGCAATTCATATCTATAAAAAGACCCCGTTATCGCTAAATTATCATAGCAAACCTGAAGTATATGTAGCACAAATACTTAACTTAAGTTTTTTTACAGTTATGTCTTCATCAACATCTTTCTGTTTTCAACTTCCTTTGTTTCAGTGAGCCGCCTAGGCAGAGTTTGAACCAGCTTCTTGCCCAGAGGCAGCAACCCGGTTCCCCAGCCCCAGGGGTAGAGGCAGCCGCCCCTGTCCCCACCCCCCAGGCAGCAGGTGCTGGTGCCCCCCCTCCCCTGCCTGCCTCACCCACTACTGCAGAAGTCCAGTCACTGCAGGATGTGTTTGTTCCCATAGAGGCAGTCCAGCCTGGTGAGTTTTGTGGAATCTAGTGATGTAGCAGAAACATCTTCCAAAGTAATATAGTTGTCATAAGATTGACATGTCATATGCAGTTTGACAGTCAGCTGCTGGAGGGATGGCTAAAATTTGTAATACCTTTCTAACAACATTACTTACTCATCATCCTAAAATCTCTCTCTCTCTCTCTCTCTCTCTCTCTCTCTGTCTCTCTCTCTCTCTCTCTCTCTCCAATTTTAAGTCTTTTATTCCCCATCATATGGGGGTTGGACGTGCTTGCACATGGATGGGGGAGCCCCAGAACTCTTCATCAAGTGCAAGTCTTTTTTGTAGCAAGAGTTTTTATGGCTGGATGCCCATCCTAACGCCAACCAAAAATGAGAAAAAAATCTATTAAAGAGTTTTTGAGTTATCCTACTAACCCGCATGCCACTCAACACCAGTGAAAATGTAACCTCCTTGCCAAATTCTTGTGGCTTGGATAATGGTAACTTTTTTGAGACATCCGGACTCTATTTTCTTGTGATGTACAAGAAAAGAAGACTGAACATGTTTCTACATTGTGTCTCCTTAGCAAAGAATGTAGCTCACAATTCTAGATTAAGAAAGCTTTATCCCTTTGTTCCATTTTACAGGAAGCGTAGGCCCCTTGACCATCTGTCAGAAGGACAACATGCAGATTGTCTTACATTTTGCCCGTGACACCGCCCCCGGTCGGCCTGACGTCCACGTCATGGTGGTGTCCATCACAAGCAATGCTACTGAACGGATCCAGAGTATAGTATTTCAAGCCGCTGTGCCAAAGGTACCCAGACCTTACATACTCTTTCCAGTCACAGCGGCCATTTTGAATTTCTTGGGGTCAGCTGGGGGTCACGCACCAAAGTGAGGCTCGGGTTGTGTCAGTGATACCTGCCATCTGTTAAATGTTGATAATTTTTGGTACTGCATGTTGAACTCTGAGACAGAAGGTTTTTGTAGTGTTTTGAAATTGCAGTTGCAACAAGTCTGTAGTACAGTAGTCATACAAGGGAGACATATTTGATTTGTGTCTTGAATTCGTGGTGGAGAGGTCATCTTGAAAATAAAACCACTGCTTAAGTTTCAAGAATTACAGTATCTTTCTAGCATTGGAAGGGTAAGGTATGTATGTATGAAAACTGTCTTAACAACATTGCCATATTGCTCTGACATACAAGTTAGTAGAGGAAAGATACATAGTTCTCTTCAGGCTAACAAATTTATGCCAACTTTCTTGTGCTAGTTTAGTTTTTTGGTTATCTTCTTCAAGTATTTTACCCATTTCAACCCTCGTCAAGATCCTTGTGCAGGTGTTTCAGCTGTAACATGTTGTTTGTGCAGGTGATGCGTGTGAAACTGCAGCCTCCGTCAGCCACGGACCTACCAGGCTACAACCCCATCTTGCCACAGGCTGCCATTACACAAGTCATGCTGCTGGCAAACCCAAATAAGGTACAAAGATTTGCAAACTGAAGAAAACATTGTGAATACACATGTACATGTACTTAAACCCTTACTCACACATAGCCAACCATGGCCTGTCAACATTCTCCAGACCATGGTTGGGAGTTAGTCATGAGCAAGGTCATCTGTGGTTGGGAGTTAGTCATGAGCAAGGTCATCTGTGGTTGGGAGTTACTCATGAGCAAGGTCATCTGTGGTTGGGAGTTAGTCATGAGCAAGGTCATCTGTGGTTGGGAGTTAGTCATGAGCAAGGTCATCTGTGGTTGGGAGTTAGTCATGAGCAAGGTCATCTGTGGTTGGGAGTTAGTCATGAGCAAGGTCATCTGTGGTTGGGAGTTAGTCATGAGCAAGGTCATCTGTGGTTGGGAGTTAGTCATGAGCAAGGTCATCTGTGGTTGGGAGTTAGTCATGAGCAAGGTCATCCGTGGTTGGGAGTTAGTCATGAGCATGGTCATCTGTGGTTGGGAGTTAGTCATGAGCAAGGTCATCTGTGGTTGGGAGTTAGTCATGAGCAAGGTCATCTGTGGTTGGGAGTTAGTCATGAGCAAGGTCATCTGTGGTTGGGAGTTAGTCATGATCAAGGTCATCTGTGGTTGGGAGTTAGTCATGAGCAAGGTCATCTGTGGTTGGGAGTTAGTCATGAGCATGGTCATCTGTGGTTGGGAGTTAATCGTGAGCAAGGTCATCTGTGGTTGGGAGTTGGTCGGCAAGGTTGCCTACTAGTCTCTAAAAGTCGTGTACGCCAGAGAAGAAAAAAAATCAAAGTCAGGAGAGTCGTATTCTGCTTGAATGTGACCAGAGAAGCAAACTGGAGGTAGAATAGGATAGATTCCAGGCTACTCCCAACCCAGCGCCGACCTTGGTTGGGGAGTGGTCAAGAGCAAAGTCGTAGTAAGGTCCTGAATGTGTGACAGGGGCTTTAGAGGGTAACAGTGTGAAAGGTGGTGAAGTAAAGCATCAGTACAAGTGCTACATGTACCAATTTTTGGCGAATTTTTTCGAAAAAAATATCACCCAAAATTGATATTTCAAAATATACTCATAGGCATGCATCATTCTTTAAGTATTACTATCATGTACATTCCTGCAAAGTTATATTGATAAACATCGAAGTACAAGCCAAGGAGAGCGTTTTTTTCTAAAAAAGGGGGGCGTGGCCTTATAAATCTTGATGACGTAATCATGACATCATACTAATTTACGTAAATTATCACCTTGCTATAAGGTACTACAGTCAAACCTGTATTAGCGGTCACCTTTGCATAGCGGCCACCTGCCCATAGTGGTCACTTTTTGTCGGTCCCTTGGATTTTTCCCATTGACGTAAGCATTAAGAATTAGGCTATAGCGGTCACCTGTCCAACGCGGTCGCGGCCACACGATTTTCGGTCCCGCGGGTCTGGAAACACTGCCGATAACGGTCACGGCGCATGGTCGCCGCAAGATTCGGGAGCCTTCTTTCAAATCCCCGCGGAAAAAAATGCCATTATAGCTGCAGTGTTACCCATGAAAATGTTGTACATGGTTTTATTTTGCTCCTGGTGTTGGTTTTGAATTTCCAAAACCGCTAAGACGCCAGAAATAGAGCCTCTTGGTGCGCGGTCCTAGCGGGACGCTTTGCTTACTTGGGTTACTTCACTAGTAGTACCATGGGGGAGCAGTTTGTTAAAAAAAAGACAGACGCCTTTTATCCTCTAAAAAAAGGTTATAAAGCCATCCATTCTTTGCATACTCTGTTCTCTTTATTCAAAGAACTTCTTTGACGAAATAAGTTTACATTTTGTATTATCTGATGTAGAGTAAAATCATAACTCACAAATGCAGCTGCACCCGCATTACAGTAGACTATCCCATGACCCTATGACCTCAAGCGCCATCTTGCAGCTGTTGTTTTTCCTCACGGCAAGGAATCCGACCCAAACAGGCTGATTTTACCGTGAAATTCCACAATTATTTGCTGATTAATGATGTCGCCCCGCAATTGAAAATGACACGGTTGTCTTTGGCAACAGTTTGGTCGCATGTGCTCCGGATTGGGGGCGGATCGATGGATCGACTTGGACTTAAATTTGCTTGTGGAAAAATCCGGACCTACCGAAAGCAGTCATCTTGAGCCGATGGTCATCTTGTGGAAGTGGTCGGTAGACCAAGTTTGACTGTACATGTACATGTATGTGAATAGATGTTTCTCAGTGGGTACAGAAAACATGTGCCACTTATTGCTCGTAATCAATCAACCGTTTCTATAGAGCGGCCACCTGTCCATAGCGGTCGATTTTGGCCAGTCCCTTGAGTGACCGCTATAGGCAGGTTTGACTGTACCTGAAAAAAAGTTAAGGTTGAGGAAAGTTTACAAAGCTTAAGAAAGGGTTTTTTTCAAAAACATCCCGAAATTCCTCAGCCACCCTTCAACAATACCTTGAATGCATATGTCAGTCTGAACTATGTGGATCATTTTTTTCCCCAGGTGCCGGTACGATTAAAGTACAAACTTAGCTACATGTGCAATGAACAGCAGAGGACGGCAGTGGGAGAGGTGTCCAACTTCCCCAACTTGTGACGGCAGCCTCCGTAGCTCTGGGAGAAATTAGTTAGCTGTTGCTGTCCAAACTGATGTCTGAGCGAAGATGCAGGATGTACATTATCAGGCCTTAGGCCACACCAATTTAATTTCTTGGTTAACAGATTTTTATTTTCCCAAAAAAAATTTTAGAAAAAAAAATCAGGAAATTTTTTTTTTCTTAAATTTTTTTTTGGGGGGGGAAATAAAAATCTGTTAACCAAGAAATTAAATTGGTGTGGCCTTACAGTAGAGAAATGTGGCATTTTTTCAAGAGACATGGCATCATGGTACTGTAGTCTTCATTCCACTTTACCTGATGCACTCAACATGCAATACTGTACGTACCTATGGTGTCATGCACTTAAAAACATAGGCCCCAAATGGGTGGTCATGATCAAGGGGGTGGGGGGCTTCACAGTCAACCATTGCCTCAACATGCATTACTTTTGGCATCCCAATTCAATTTCTTCGTTTTCGAGTACTGATAGCAGAAAGAGCAGGACCAGTAAGAGGACGAATGTGAACTTAGTAGCAAAACTGTAACGAAGTATTCAAATTCCAGCCAACTTCACAAATATTTGCACTTAATTGTCAAGTAAGTAACATGCAAAATCCAGAGATAACACAGCTGCAGTTGTTTCTTTTAGTTTATTATATCTACTGGTGATATTTTTTCTTTGCTACTGGGAACTGTGTACAATATTAAGAAGAGGCTAAAACTCAAACATATGGCCAACATTTTCTTTCATTATACCAAATAAAATTTGTAACCTTGGTGGAGGTCTTTTATGAAATGTCATTCTGCAGTTGACCAATCAGAATAAGGGACACATCAATGAGTTATGGTAACTGTTAAACTTTAAATTGACCAATCATCAAGAAGATATTGGTGAGGTACTAGCATGAAATGACCAATTAGAATGAGGAATACATTACTGGCCCATGATACCTGTTACATTAAATTACGGTGTTACAGTATTGGAACCATGTTCCAGGCTGTAATGTCTTCAATTGTATTTGTAAATTCAGTAGGTGTAAAGAGAAATCAGAAGAATTCAGTTACTTGACATACAACAGTGTATTGAACTATTATGCAGAAGGAATAGCTCTTCAATAGCTCAAGTGATTATCCATTTTTGTGCGTTTTATAGGTGAATCACTGGTGATATGTTAGATTCAATTGAATTAATCTAGATATGTCATAATTGTTTAGATCTTTGAATATCAAGTAAATTACATGCATTAGAAGGTAAAGAATAGTGGAAAATGGCAAAGAGATTTGTTTATTTCAAGCAATATATCAAGAAAATCGAAGACAAATCCTTAAAAAAGACTAGTTTGATTTGGTAAAATGATGTTGATAAAGTACATTGAATCTGCCAAATAGAATTCAGTTGTATCAGTTTATGTATGTTGTACATATTTTCATTATATGATAGAAGTTGACAAATGTACTTTTTACTTTTGCATCATGAAAGGTTCGTACATAACTGCATGGGCTGGATGTTAGCCCACACTGTACAACAGAAGAAGAGAAAGGGATGGGTTCGTAGCGTCAGTTTAAATAAAATCAACCCAAATCTCATCCTTGTTACTGTGAGACCATTGTCACAGGAGTCAACAACATGGGGCTTTTGCAATCATATATGTACAGTAATCTGTAACATGCTACATATGCAAGTCTACGCTTTCAGATTTGATGCATCCCCTTTAAGAATGGTTTGTTCCACTAATACAAAGTTACAAACTGGCTCAGGTGGAACACGCCACTCTCTGAAAAGGGTACAGAAGTGGACAAATATAATCTGAAGGCTGCTACAGTGCTCTTCATTATGTTCTCCATTTGAGCCTGAATGCTTACATGTGTACTATTGATCAAGGTAAACTACAATTTCCAACACAAGTATTTGGACTTACCCAAATTTTCGACAGATCAACTCCAGTCCTTATCAAGGAATGAGCAATCCGCTGTCTCTGTCCAAATACTTGTGTTGGAAATTGTAGTTTAACTTTGATACAGAAGGACTAGAAATCTCCTGCAATGATGTACAGCTTTTTGTTGATCACACAAGAAGACATTGTCGCTCGATTTTGTTGTTTTACAAATAAATATGTATACAGCTAAGTATAAAAATGACTTTTTCCAATTCTCCTGTCTATTGTTCTGTTTATAGATCTGAACATTGAGTTTATAAATCAGAACTAGTAATCTCTGTTGTCATTATATATTAAGTACCTTGAGGCCATCATATGAGAGGCTATTGACAGTTCAATAGGGAAAATGTTTCAACTTGTTAATGGGATAAATGCCAATGTCATAACTGGAAACAAACACATGGCAAACCTTACATCACACTGCATAGTTTGATTCTGCATGATTTCCCTGTATGTAAGGATACTCAAAAATGGCAAGAATTTACGATAAAATTAACACAATGATGTCTCTGAGTATGCTGTTTCGGGGTATAAGAGTATATTATATATAAATTGAAGACTGAGCTTCTGCATCATCATTTGCTCCTCACTGAAGTAAAAGAGGTGTAAGTACTTAAATCTTGCTATGCTATCAGGTTCTGGGAACATTAGGCCCCACATTCACAATAAACTGTAAATTTACTTTTGCAGTGGTTATTTTGCGGTAGGAGGGAAAACGAAGTTTTCAGGGTGTTTAAACTTCACCGTTGAAACAGTTCTGTCATACAGTTGTAGTCACACGAGGGGTGATCAATAAGTCCTCGACCTCACCCAGAAATAAGGTGCACAGCTCAAATTTTGGGAAACAATTATGTAGTATGAAGTCTTTTATGTATGTCTACCAAGTTTCAAATCGTTGTGATCATTACTTTGCAGACGGCACTCAGTAACATTAGGTGAGGTAGAAGGATACAAACATGGACAATTGAGCTGCGACCTGAGGTGTGACACTACAACATTAAAACCACCGCAAAGGTTTCAAGATTTACTGTACTATCTTTCACCCATGAGAAATATAGTTTCATATGTAAATTACATTAATGAAGGTTACACGTCCAGGTACTAGTATAAGATATGCCAAAATTAAGCAACTGGGTAAAATTGCATCCCATCTTTTGTCACTGGCATAGTTTTGAGTTGCTGACTCCCACAGAATTTGAAAATTTAAAGCTCTAATCTGAATTTAGATTGTTCTGATATGAACCCACCTGCAATAGTTAGTCTCTACCGGACTAACCGCGCCGGCTATAGGGTAAATATTTGCCAGGGGAGTTTGTCCATTGAGGGTTTCTTTTGTACGCGCAGTTAGGATTGCCTATCTGCGTAGCCGACTCCCTTCATACAATTCACTCTCTTTGGCTAATTTCTACTATTTCCCAGCGATCCGCGGGCCTGGCGAAAGCTATGCAATAGTAGCCATCTGTTCATCTAAGTACATCTTGTATACTAGTATATAATGCTAATACAACAGTATTACACACAATAAAACCAAAGAAAAGCATACAAGAGATTGAACAATTTATTTTCTCAAAGGACAAATAGCTATTTATTTTACAGAGTATTTGATCATGGAATTGTAATGAAACCTGGACCATCTGGTTGGTGATTACATACAGCATTCACCAACTGTAACTTACTTGTCAACATGCACAGAAAACCCTTCCATAACACTCTCCACCAAACCTACATTTTCACAAATGTCTGTATTGTTTGCTATGGAGATGAAACTTCCCAATGGAAGGCCTAGTATATTTTTTCTTAGTTCTTGTAGGTACACATACCACATGTTTAAAGTTACATGTGGACCTCTGGTATTATATCTAGCTCAGAGTTCCTCTACGTCCTGTGAAATATGAAAGACTGACATCATTGGAAGTACCAGCGGTAGATGCGTAGCCCACAACAAAGCGCGGCCACCGTGGTACAGACACTGTGTAATCTCCGCCTTGCTGTGTTATCCTTACGCACGAGCACTACCGGTGACGCAGACGTGAGCGAGTGTAGCGGAAGGCCGGCGAGATTCCTCGCGTCGTACTCGACCTGGTACTTACAGCAGGGGTCGGACTGCCAGGAGACCTCGTAGAGAGCAGCGCAGGCGAAGCTCACCACCCCCGAGCACAGACTGAAGACGTCATACGTCGTGCCCAGCAATCGGGGAACGCTCGGTAACCCCAGGTGTCCAAACACATAGTCCGAGGGAATGGCTGTGGAGATGGCACACGAAAGTCCCGCGAGGACGGCAGTCTTGTGCAGACAGTTTCCGATCATAATCCAACGCGCTGTCTCGTCCCCGAGTCTGGACGGCTCGACCACGATATACGGCACACCCGACTCCAGCGCACGCTCAAGTTCGTACTCAAATTGTTCCTCCGCATTTTCCCCGTCGTAGATTTCATGGATGATAGCACACTCTGGGAATGTGGAGACTTTGCTGGGGAAAAAAGAAACATAACACAGAGTCAATCCTCAATCTACAAGGTGTTGCCTACCATGTTTCAAAGAGACCATCTACACAGTTTCAATAAGTCTATTTTATTGAATGACAACTTAGGGGCACGCCATGCTAGTTTTGTGTAAACATTGGTAAGTTCAGTCCCGGTCACTGGAAACTTTTCTTCTGTTATTGTGTTAATCTCCAAGCAAATCTACACGGTGCCAAAAATCGTATATGCCGTAGGTGCGGACTGGAGCTTATCTGGCTGACTGGAGCTTCTCTGGCTAGCATATACGATTTTTTGCACCGCCTAGATCTGCTTGGAGATTATTCTTCTGTTACACTGTGTTGTTTTTAATGACTGTATTCTGCAATTTCTGCAATTCAAACTTTTGCCTTCTGAGGTGTAAACCATTTTTTTAAAAATACAACAAGCCGATCTTCTTGTGCCTGTCTGTCTTGCTGTGGTTGGAAGCTAGGTTAACTTCATGCCTCCCTGTCAAAGACAATTGAAAATACAATGTTTAACAACTGGAACAGACACATTTGGGCATGCACCACTGGCTCCTGTCTTTTCTAATCTACAAACGGGGCCAAAAACATAGTTCGGTGACCTTCTTGCTCATAGGAGGATAGCAACAATTGATGGTACTTATCACCTCCCTAAAAAAACACACTTGGCTTAGCGAGAAACACACCATGGCCTGTACATGGCACTGTAATCTTAATGACTTTTTGCAAACTGGTTGTATAATTTTGACTTGATAGCCCCAAACGTTGTGTAAGACTTGTGTCATTATAATCGACTGTAAACGAGGGCGGCACTAACGAAATTATCCGCTATCGCTGAAGGCGACACAAAGGTCCCTTTCTTGAATTCCATCACGTCTTAAAGAAGATTTATAAGGCGACATATATAGGTCGCAAGACGGACATTTGAAACAAGGTCACCAGATGACCTGTGGTAACCTCAGATGCCGGTAAAAAATGTCCCCAAAAGTGGCCTCCTGTGACGATTTAAGACATTCAAACGACCACAAAAACAGCTCGAATTGTTGCTAGTTTAATATTTGTCTGTGCTTGAGGTTGTAACACACAAAACACTAGCTGTCAGAGGAGAAAAACGGGAAAATTGGAGCGAAAACCAAGAAACTCACCTTCCCCCTTCCGCCATATTGATGATGATGATGATGGGCCCCCGACGGCAAAGGAACTTTGGTGGGCCGTAATCTCCAAGCAGATGTTGGGAGGAAAGAGCACAACTTTTTCCGAAGGCTTCGTTTTAATACATTAGGCCACAGCAAGTAAATCTTATAGATGGTACCTAATGCAGAATGAAAGAGTGCGAAAAGAAAACAAGTCGGGCATAAAAACAATTAGATTTTCAAAATAGAGACTATATTTACGTTATAACGTTATAAACGTGGCTTGCAAGCGATAAAACTTGGTACCATAGCCTACAAGCAAGGAGGTTCCTATTTAAACCTCCTTGCTACAAGTCTTTCATTCTTACCAAGTTGGCAACTACAAGGCTAACACACGACATATTCCATTTTATTGCCATGATGACCATCTACGGATAGGAACAAATTTCTTTTTTTTCCGATATCAGGAAAATCAAAAAATCGAAAATCAATGTGCGCGGTGATATCATCCTCAAAATGTACTTACTGTGGCCTTGTGATAGGTTGAAAGGATTGCGTATCGGGCGGCCAGAAAAGTTAACGATCTTTTCACCCAATATCTGCTTGGAGATCAGGCAGTAGGGCTGACGTGATGTCTTGCTCCATGTGCTCGTAAAGCTGGTTAATTAGTTAGCCTGTGTTTACACAGGCTCTCGCTGGTGGAGGTTAATGACCCCCAAGGGAGCGGTATCCATCGGGCCGGCCGCTAGGAGCGCGATTTCTTACCAAAGAGGATATGATTTTACCATTTGTTGGTCAGCTGTTTTTTTCGGTGAACAGGCCACAAATAGTAATTGATATTTCATGCATAATGAATGATTCTTGATATTATTTGTGGCATTAACGTTAGGGAAGGGCAGTAAAAATTTCTCAATTTCTATTCAAGCGACAAGTGCTTCACTATAGATCTATTTCCTACCAACGTTTTTCAATTTTTACGTTACTGAAGAAAGTTGTATTTCTGTTCGTGAGTGGATTTTTATAATTCCCAGGGAGAGGGTATCAGATCGCAATCATTAAAGACAAGGAGGTTATCTAAGGTGACAACAACTGATGCTGTTTTGGCCGTTGACTATCAACCAATTCCATATGTACATGCATTATTTCGCACTTCAACTTTTAATTGGCCAATGACTTAACGTTGGGTAACATAAATTCGCGGGGTACTTAAATTCGGGATTTTTCGAAAACGGGGTATTTAGGGATATGTGCTAGATGCAACATAAGTAATACCGCTAGAAATGCAAACCTGCCAGACTTACGTATTCAGAACACTGTCTGAAAAGCTTCGATAAGCATGGATTATAAGGCGACGAGGTCAAAAACTCTCCGTCCCTTATTGGAACAGTCTGAGGGCTTCGTGGGAGAATTAAACAACATGGTTGTCGGCTGGTTTATAAGAAAAATGTCACATCCGCTTCCTGCTCAACACAATTATTTACAAGACAACTTATTACAATCTCTTTTGCTAACCTGCAACTGGATTCTAAGTGTGATCAATCATCAAAACTCCTCTCTGTTGCTACAACCTACGGCACGTGTATTTTCCCGCCGCCATATTGTTAACCAGAATCCTGTTGTCAAGCAGACGACAAAGGTTTGTGAGGAACACTTTTTTGTCTAAATGCTGCGTGTGATAGTGGACTGAGGAAGATATTTTCCTCAAAGTTTGCTCCTAACACAACAAGGAACACATGGACATAGTAGTATTACCATTGCTACGGCATCCAGCTAACTTGCCATGAATAATGTAACGTTACACGTTGCCCGATGATGACGATGGGCCGACTTTGAGTGAAGTTCTACCGACTCAACACACGGGTTGTTCCCGAACTGGCCTGATGTGTGCGGTACAGTCGTTTTTTCGTGTATTTTTTTTACTTGGACACGTCTATATCCATAGCACTCTCCTCAAGCCAAGGATGGAACGAATAGCTGCTGTATAAAATGTGATTAGCGGTAAGATATTCAAGACGAATCTTCTCTCCCGAATTAATGTGCCCCCCTGTCCGACAGCACCGTAATTGTGCGTGCGGCGGACGGTAGTTTCAAGTTGAAATATTATGGTGTCAGCACGACTAGAGACAAAATCTACCATATACATGATTAGTGCAAAGATAGTACATGATACTGACAGAATTATAGAAAAAAAGGATGGTTTATTGTTCTGCTAGATTGATTTCAGTCAACCATTATCGGAAAAATCCCGAATTTATGTTACCCAACGTTACCACATTCTCTAGTGCGTAGCGACGCCACAATATTTTAGTACAATCGGTACGTTTTATCAAGGAGGTTTTATCCATAAAACCTCCGTGGTTTTAGTGATTGCAATACTATAATGATATTACCCGATTGTCAGTGACGTCACTAACGTTAGGTCATCCACCGGAAAAGGTGCAGCCGGGCTCTATTGTTTTACTTCATTTCATTCCTTCTTTGTGTGGTTTGAGATCATATGATCTCATATCCGGGTGCATGCGCAATCGTATCGGAAACAAATATAGAAAATAATGATTATACGAAAAGGGAGTAGTAGCGGAAGCTTACTCTCGTCTTCAATTGTAACAAAGCGCTATATCATTTATCATCTTTTTCTAATGCAAGGACAAAGCTACCATTCTAATGTTGGCAAAACGTAGAGTCTAACACTTTTCAAGAGGGCACACGATCCATGATACGGCACATATACGCTTTGCGGTTTAACTGCTCAAGTTGCCAGTTCATCATACAAGGCTTTCAAAGTGTGCGTTATTTCTTGTAATGTCTTCTTCCTTTTTTCTGGTACCAAAAATAAAAGACTCTCAATGGCCTCGATGGCCACCTGTTACTTCTAGCAAGGAAAACGCGGAAACAAGGAAGAAGGAAATTCCGTTTTGCGCTTGAACTTATCTTTTGATCTATACTTGTTTTCTTCACCAATTATATGATGCACTTTGTATTTCTTTAGTCTCAGTTCATTTACACCTTTATAATTCTAAAATTATGTGTTGATACCTGTCCTCAATGTAACACTTTTCCCAAATTTGAATAACGCTTCTTTTATTTCGCCTACACACAAACTGACGTCATGGTCACCCCCATACCGGATGTGGTACGTTCGTATCCGGTCTGTGTCTGAGAGCTGAGGCGTGTGTAGGCGTGGCTAGTGTCACGTATGTTTGTGTTTCTCTGTTGAACGAACCATTCGGATCTTTTGGGGCGAACAAGTGTGCAGCCAGGGGTTCCCCACTGATCCGCCATGGCTCAAACTACCCAACGTGTCCGCTGGATTTGTCTCTGCCTTGTTTTTGCTACAGTACAAATCGGAGGTAAGTCGCGGGAGCGCCCCCCTCCCACGCAGAGTTGTTATTTTTGATTTCGAGCTTGTTCCTTGTTCTTGTCTTCCGCCCAACACGTAACAAAAGTGTTTATGATATATCATCCTTGTGATAGAGGGGCTTGTTTTTCACCTTTACAACCGTGTATTTGTATCTCATAGACTGACAAATATGCAGTAAGTTTTGTCAGAGTTTTCAAATTATTAATCCAAGAAGAATGCAAAAAATCTTAATTTGTCCAAGGAGGTGGCGAGGGCAGGGTTGCTATAGTCGCGTTGTGTGTTTTACCTACTCATTCAAATACATGTGCCACCTGTCGCTATTAGTCTCCAAGCAGATGTTTTAATGAATATTGTCCCTCTACGTACGTGTCTTCAGCTGTGTAAACAAACTAATGTATGGTAGAGAAACTGACAATAAATACACCTCACCACATCTGCTTGGAGATGACAACAATGCTTAAGTTTTATGATAGAGTGAAAATGTCAAGAGCTCTACACGTACTGTTAATCGTCAGCATCTTATGTTGACCAATGGCAGTCGTGCCTTTTTAGAGTAATTGAATTACTTTATTATACTATTTATAGCCGTCTACATTGTATGGGTAAGCCTGTTTGCTTGAAGACCATGGCTGTTGCTGCAAAATATAAACGTTATATGCCTTCTAAAATTACGTTAAGTCACTGTAAGAGTTGCAACTTTGTCTGCTGTATCCTGTATTAGATCATGTACTATTTATGGCTACCATAGTTCCCTGGAGTCCTTAGAGAAATGTAATGTCACAGTCTAACGCTGAGTCATAGACAGGAACAACAGAGCTAGCAGTGGTCAGACATGTCAGCCAGCACTATTAGTATTACTACGTGAGATGCCTGTCAATATCGTATTCCTCGTTTTATAGGAGGAGAAAGACTACTACTATTTATTTGCTAACATATGCTGATCCAGGTTGTCTTTTCCCTAAATGTTTCACTCTTTTTGAAAATTGTGACACTGTAATCATTCCAGCAACTGCATCAGATTGATATTTACAGTGCAGGGTTTCTTTTAACATTAAAAATAATGTATTTGAGAAGACTTTCTATGGGAGGGAAGGGTTATTCAACACTTGCAGCTGACCGATAGACACTGCTTTAGAAATGCAAGGACATGGAGTGACCCATACCATTAGGACATCTCATGATATAACATTTACCCTTGGCTATTGTGGCAATGGGGTGATCCTACAATGTACGGTGCCTGAACCGTCTCTGGCTGACTGGAGCTTCTCTAGATCTGGCTGGCTTATACAATTTTGGCACCAATCTGCTTGGAGATTAACAAATGTACACTACCCTCTCAGTCTCACACACATACACGCATGCACACACACACACACACACACACACACACAAACACACACACACTTGAGATTTTCCATTGCTCTTCATAGACTTCAAAAACACATGTACATTCTTTTTTCTGATGTTTTTTGAAAATACACTATAAATTCGTAGGCATTTTGAATACCATGTCTGGCAGAATAGCCTGGGGTGAAGTATTAGCATAGAAAACAAGCCAAGAAGAATCTTAAGTGCAATCTTTTTGTTGTTTGAAGGGTCAATGTCTGCTCCACCAACAAAGGCACACCTGGTCCTTCCCATGTGTCTTAATTATGCACACCTCAGTGGCAAAGATAAAAGGAGATTTGATTGTCTTAATGACATACATGTGTTCTTCATTATGTGCTGTGGTAGAGTTCATTCTTTATTCCATGCAAATGAGGAGAAAAGGGTGAAATTTACAACTTACCATCTTTGGTATGCCTTCTGACAAAGATTTGTGATAACATTCTTGTTGTATGGGTTGGGAAAAGCCACTGGTATGAGAAGCATTGGCTCAACAAAGAACACAATCTTTATTGCACGATTACTGATCCTCTCAGCATGCATTCAGATTTGTTGTAAGATTGTATGAATAGAGAATGTTGTTATTTTTCCTGGCATGATGATGATAAAAAATATAGTAGTCATGGTATGTCATTTTTGTGTAGGGCAGTACATTCTACATTAATGTACAGTAATGTTTTATGGCCTACAATCATAGGAAACCAAAGTCAAAGGGTAGTGATGATTCTACCGTCTACAGTCTTGTAACCAGATGGAAAGCAATGGATGGATAAAGCAGATACATTTTATACTTGTGTTCAACTGATACAATGCAGGTGTTCATAAAGAGTATCTATGTTTGAGCCTGGGACATCTGGTTTATAAGCCTACTCCCCTTCTGTTCACGACAAATATTTATGAGGCTTTTGTCCGTGATGTGGCAGCAAACATGACCCAGCATCCAGGCTGTTCCTGTGTAACAGGTGTCAGCCTTGTAGCCATAGATACCACTGTGGGCAAGGACGACATGGGCACACCTGTTTATGACATGTACATAATACTGTAAATGCATTTAAGTTTGCATGGTTTTTATTTCGCGCTAAGGCGAAAACGGAGTGTTCGCGGAGGTTTTAAGACCGCGGCAGTGCTATAGTTACAAACTGCTACAGTACTGGACAAAAATTTTCGCGGTGGTTTTAAGTTTGCGGTGAAACGGTCACCGCAAAAACCGCGAACATAAAACCACTGCGAACATTTCTGTATTTACAGTAGCTGTTACCTTTCCTAAAGAGCTTATGTTTTCAACAGCTGAGCAGTGATGTATTTTGATGCTCATTTTTCCTGAAAGAAAGCATACATAAGGGATAGATTTTGTGAACCCCTTTTGAAGACATAGATGTTATATTCCCTGTCCCATGCAACTGATTGTTAGGGGTATTGAAACAATATTTGCTTTAGTCAGAAAATTCTACAATGTAAACGAAGCTGATGGTTTAAGCATATACAGTATACTACTTTGATTGATAGGTTCTGTTACAGGTGTCCTGGCAGCTGTAACAGATACAGATTTTTGACAGTTTCTGTGTCCTGTTCCTCAACTTCCTGTAACAGGTGTCCTACACATAGACGCTGTAACAGTATCAATCACACATCTATGTCTGTTAATGATAGTTTCTGTGTCCTGTTCCTATAACTGGTGCACTACATGTAGCAGCTGTAACAGACATAGATGTGTGATTGATAGTTTTTGTGCCCTGTTCCTGTAACAGGTGTCCTAGCAGCTGTAACAGATCTAGATGTGTGATTGATAGTTTTTGTGCCCTGTTCCTGTAACAGGTGTCCTAGCAGCTGTAACAGATCTAGATGTGTGATTGATAGTTTTTGTGCCCTGTTCCTGTAACAGGTGTCCTAGCAGCTGTAACAGATCTAGATGTGTGATTGATAGTTTTTGTGCCCTGTTCCTGTAACAGGTGTCCTAGCAGCTGTAACAGATCTAGATGTGTGATTGATAGTTTTTGTGCCCTGTTCCTGTAATAGGTGTCCTAGCAGCTGTAACAGATCCAGATGTTGGTCCCCTCATCACGGACTCCCTGGATGGGAACATGTTAGGGTTGCAGTGCACTGCAGAGAAACTGAGCGACCCGACAGCTACCATCACCTGGCACCTGGACGGACCAGATGGAGATCAGGTAAAGCTACTTAACATTCAAGCAGATGTGTGGGTCAAATAATGAAAAGACCGCATCAGAAATATAGAATGTATTACTTTAATCTTTTCATTTGTGCATGGAATGGAGGGAAACAACAACTAGCACTCCTATATGCTAAATCATTTACTTTGTGTAGGCTTACTATAGGCTTTTCATACCCTGAGTGGTAACCTGTGTTACACAATCTCTTGCTGATTGGGCCTTCTAGGGGCCTGACCAGTGGATGGGCTGCTAGAAGTTCAAAAATTCGTATTTCCCGAGAACCATAGTAGAATGGAACTCATTGTCATCAAGTACTGTAGGAGCTTCCTCACTAAGTAGCTTTAAAGAACGGTTACAGTCAGATATGCAAAGACTAGGTGTAACAGACCGTTCGGTGTAATATGACCAGCTGCTGCAGCGCCGCGTGCCTGCGAAGCTGGTGTGTTACGCCTAATGGCGGTTATACCGACTATATAGATACAGATACAGATACAGAAGTGTGATTTAGTCAGGCCTTTGGCCAAGCTACATATATGTGATTTTTTTGTGAAGTCAGAAAAAGATTATGGTAAGCACAGAACCCAAGAACCATGAAATGAATTGATTGAGCCTTATTGTGTTCATTGCTGCCCGTAGGTAAATTTTTCCTTTAAGATTGAAGGAGATGCAGCTATAGGGACTCTGAAGCTCACAGCTACCACATCGTTCAATGTGTCAGGGACAGGGGCAGTAGCCAAGGACACAACCTACGCTTGCAAAGTAGCACGTGGGGCAGGAACGCTGTGGCAGGCTGTCACTACAGGTAAAGCCCCCCTCTCACTGGACCCGCGGCACACTGGCGGCGTGGCTGCGTCCTAAACTGGATACGTGTTACCCTTGACTTTATAATGGAAATATTATTCAAAACGTACAAGTATGACCAAAAAGACAACAAAACACACAAAGCTTTAAAACATTCGTTTTTTGTCGATGAAATTCGTTGAGTGCTTTGTCAATTCGATCGGCCGCAGGGACGCCGCCAGTGTACCGCGGGTCCAGTGAGAGGGGGGCTTAAGGCTTCAGAAGCAACTTTAGGTAACCTTCTGTCTGTTGACTTAAACTGGAATAAATGTATCGACCAAAACATAGTAAAAAAAGATTAAACTGTTATATAAGGGAATAGATTGTGGGACAAGTTGAATCACTGTACAGAATGCAATACTGTGAATCTTGAAATATTCGTGGTGGTTTAATTTTTCTGGTGTTTGTGGTTACCTGTTTACCGCAAATTCATGACACGACAAATGTGTGTTTCCAACGTATCCCTTCAGTATTACACAATTCTTTCCACTGTGAAAACTGTTAAAACACAGCGAAAACCTCCTTTCCCATTCTGCTGTGAAATAAAGTCCCCGCTAAGAGAAATGAATTTACAGTGAATTGTGGTGAGCCAATGTAAATACACACACTGTAAAAGCACTTGAAAAAGCAAACTGTATCATACACCCTTGTTAGTCCTACCATCTACAGCAACTAACGGTGTTTTACTCACTTTTCTGTAGGAGACCCTACACCCAGATCCCTGCGTGTGGAGCCTGATCGAGAGCAGTTGTACTATGGAGACACCCTTACCCTGGCCTGTCCTAACTACGGTACCCAGACAGACCCAGACACACTGCCTGCAGACCCACTCACTGTTCCTTCACCACAGGTATGTACTACAGTAACTATACTCCCTTACCCTGGTCTGTCCTAACTACGGTACCCAGACAAACCCAGACACACTGCCTCCAGACCCACTCACTGTTCCTTCACCACAGGTTTGTATTGTAGTGCTGGAAGTAAAATTTTTGTTGGGCAACAGCTAGTTTGCATGTGTGTATAATACTTCAGACTGAAAACTGTCTATCTGTTGATTTTTACTCCAATAAAAATTTAGCCACTGTTTTCGGTTTGTTTGTTTGTTTTTCTTGGTGTGTGTTCAAGATTTTTCCCCGCTGGCCCAGTTCAAGGATAGCTCTGTTTAAAAGCCAGGTGTCAGTAAGTGTTCAGGTTGGCCCAGGTTCAAGTTTACGATGATGGCATGTGCGCAAGAGTGGAAGGTTAGCTTTGCTCGGGTCGCATAGGCAGGTCACATAGGCAGGGAAATGTATATAGACAGAATTAGCAAACAATTCACAATGATCTATAAAATAAGGAGTTTTTCATTTCTTGTTGTTTTCTTTATTTATTATTGCTGTAGCACAACCCATAGCCAAACGGTCACAAGTAGCCAAAGACTATTGCAAAGGTGACAAGAATAGAAAATTTGTGTTCAAGTTCCTAAGGTTTGTCACTTCATTACATCCCACAGATTGATTGGCAGTTGAACTTCACAGACACTTGGACAGGTTCCCTACCGGCAGGGGCAAGTGTGGAGGACAGCAAGCTCATCATCACAAACCTGGGAGATAGTAACGTGGGAAGGTAAGGCCACACCAATTTAATTTCTTGGTTAACGGACTTTTATTTAAAAAAAAAAAAAAAATTAGAGAAAAAAAAATCATGAATGATTTTTTTTTTCTTAATTTTTTTTTTGGAAAATAAAAATCCATTAACCAAGAAATCAAATTGGTATGGCCTAAGGAGGTATTTTCTTTTCCCAAGGAACCAAGTACAAAACAATTCGAAGAAGTGATCAATGAAAATATAAAGGTACAGGGCTGGACACTTATTTTATCGGCAGAGGGTCTTTAAATCTATTGTCATTTTTCATGATTTATTACTAGAAATTATGCATAGAATCCTTGTAAATATCATCATTGTGAGACATAGTCTATCTATCATTGTCTAGCAATATGACAATCTGGTTATGGTACAGTCACTACTAATATCAGATAATATTATACAGTTATTATGTGTGTCTTGGCAACAATTGGACAAGCAATTTCCTGTCATATATTTTACTTTGAATCCATGCAGTGAAGTTAATGCTTGACGTTCCTTGTTTGTTTTCAATACATGTCTGCTCAACAAACCCTAGTTACCAATAGTAGGAATTTCAAAGTGGTATCCTTTATCTGAAAAAATCTTAGTCATGGCTTGCTGAGCCAACTGTTTAGTTGGTCTGACCAAAAAGTGCCCCCAACTCTACTCACATTGTCTCCTTTTCACAGTTATACCTGCCGGTCCAACAACACGTATGGTACCAAGTTTGCGTTTTACCCTGTTGACAACTTAATGGACGCTCCTCCCACTACAGCCCCGCCAACCACCCCAAGTTCAGGAGTCGTCGTTAGTAAGTTAGCTTGCTCCTCTTGTAGCATGATAGTTTATCTTGGTCTTGAAGTGCTTTTTGTCAGATATTTGATGGAGTGAACAATGCTTTATAACCGCTTTCGGACATCCAAAGATGGTTCTTGTTAATTGGAATGAATTTAATGTGTCGGACAAAAACTGTTTGAAAACAATTGTTTTAGCTACATCTTGCTGCAGATAGATACAGAGGAAATAAGCCATACGCCAAACATATGCAATCGAACAATTTGTTGCAATATCACACACTATGAAATATGAATAATATAAAACATCTGTTTTTGAATAGGGATTATTGGTAATGTTATAATTTTAGAAAGAATCCAATGTATTTGTGCCAAATATTTATCAATGCTCTTATTCTATCAGAGTGAGTGTATATGTTGGAGAGAAAAAGAATTATTTGTATTGAAAAAAACAACTGTGCAATGATCACTTGCACAACTAGAAAATACATGCTGAGTATGATGAGTAGTGTTTTGGTGTGTTTTCTTCTTTTTAGTTGTGCTACTTTTCTTAAGTCAGTGTGAGGAAATCATTTATAGGAATATATAAGATTACTTTGATAGAATATAGATGTTTTGAATGTAAGATTTGTTTGTCATATACATGTGTGTAATATATAATTACAGAGCTTTGGGTGCAATGTCAAAATGGGCAAAATTCAAAATCTTTAACAAACCCAGGTACAAACGATGCTTATTTCTTACACAAGATAATACAGGTGCTATAGTAGGAGGGGTGATCGGGGGCATCATAGCGGCCATCATTCTAGGTGCATTGGCATTCTTCGGGTATCAACATTACAACAAATCACAGTAAGTACCTGGTATTCTAAACCAACACGGGGATTTCTTTAAATCATGTAATTCTCCAGTATTCAACCTTTTGTAGGAGTGTTTTTTCTGTTAGAGTGACTGGATACTGATGTTGTTAAACCCATGTATTGGATTACTTGTTACAGGCAACCAAAGCAATATTAGGGCCAAAAAATGGAAATAAAAAATGCTGAAATCTTTATGGCAGTGACATTTACTAACACTGTTTAGCACATTTGCGTAGTAACTTCATACTTTGACCATTTTAAAACCGCGCAAAATCATGCTGTACGGTGATCCCCTTAGTTTCGCGAGCCTACAAAAACTCCGGCCACGATTTTCAGTGAGTTCTCACATCACCACAACGTCATATTTTTGCATCATGGACGTTGCAATACATTGTGATAGTGTTGTTTGAACTTATTATAGAAATGACTAAATAAATTGACTTTCAAAATCCAGTATTTCGGACCCTGATATTGCTTTGGTTTCCTTTAATGTTTGTGTCTTGTAACTCTATTATGTATCTGTATACTTGTGTTTGTGTGCATAAAACCACTTACTCACATGTACTTAGCCTGATTGCACAGAAATATACAATAAAAGTTGTCAACCATCAAAAAACTGTCACACTTAAAACGCTCTTCTTGTTTATATAGATGGTTTTATTTGTGTGTGTGTGTGTGTGTGTGTGTTTTGGTGGGTTTTTTTTAATGGTGTTATTTCACAACGTCTCCTTTCATTACTTTCCCGGGTGAACTTTCTTTACGTTTTTCTTTACCCTTTTCTTTCTCATACAATCATGTTTGTCTTCCTGTTTATACTTCTTTTATTTCTCTTCTTGACATCCCCTCAGTCACATGTGTTGTTACGTATCCTAAGACCAGTTTTCGTTTGTTAACAGGAGACAACCTACGAAGTACACTGCGGCCGCCTCAGACCCAGTGTAAAAGAGTGTGAAGAAATCTGATGACTAATAATCACAAGCTTTCAGATTCCGTATTAAAAGGCCTTACTTTAACATTGTCTATGCACGTACAATATCTGGCTTGTAGCAACAAAATGGTAAAACTTGTTTAGAAATTGATTAACTATGGTAGGCAGCTTATGTGTAATGTAAAATGTCACGCTTTTTAGGACTTCAGCCTTGGACCTGAGCACATGTACATTTTTTTTGTAAAATGAATATTTTGTCCAGACAAAAGCATCAAGTCTAGGTTTTGCTCAAAGACTTATATTTAGATTATTGTGATATTTGTTTTTGCATTTTTTGTGGCTTTAACGAGTGGTTTGAGGTAGATGGTGCTATAATTGAATCTGGATAAAGGGGCACCTTTGTTAATTTTACTTTTTTCCTTAAGACAAGATTAATTTATAAAAGCCAGATAAAAGCGTCTTTTTGATTATGGACAATTTACTTGATAGGAAGTTATGGAAATCATGACAAGTGCAACATGTTTGCTCTGGTCAGAACAGCTTAATGACATGAAATCCAGACAAAAAGAAAAAAAAACAATGGATTCATGAGTATAGACTTGCATATCGATCTTTGGTGTCACATCTTATAGTGAGGATATAGTATTATGAGTTTCTGTACTGTCAAACCTAGCCTACAACTGCGCTGCTAATTTAGTTGTGAACTGCCATAGGAGATTTCAAGTAATGACAATGCAAAAAAGGCAAAAAAGACAAATTCAGACAATACTAAGTAAGTCAGTTAATCTTGAATACTTTGCAACATCAGTAAAATCTTAAGAGTAAATGTAATGATTTAATCATTGTCAACATTGGTGTGGCTTCGTATAGGCTGCTAACGGTCAATGGTAGAAAAGGGTGACGTTAACTGAATGTTTTTGCCAATGATACCATGACAATTTGATGCTTGTTAAGCCATGCATTGGTCACATTGCAAGCAGTATGATAATCTACCAAATAGTTGCATAGTTTACAACCGACAAGACATTTTCTACATGTTTGTGTGTTTCAAGTGTGAATACAAAAATGTGTCGCCACAGTGTGCCTGTGTTCTAAATGTCCAGTACACTTACTACAGAGTAAAACTTCTGAAACACGTTATCTTGACATCTTCTTTAATGGACTTGTTTACTTCAGGGTATCTGCTGAACATTCTAGTTAATATAAAGTTAAAGCTTATATTATAAAAAAGAAAAGAGATAGTCCTCCACCGGTATTGACCTACACTGAATTCACAAAGAAATCTTGTTTTGCTAGATAATTGGGTACAGAATCTTAGAGTTCAGGGATTGTCATCTATTTGTGCCCATCTTCAGATAATACCATTGTCTCTTTTGTGGGTTATCATTCCTGCAGTCAAAACCCATCAGAGCAATCTCACATAACCCCATCTCTATCTCTTCTCGGCACCCTTCCATTCAAACTTCGAAAAATACCTTCTCCAAGATCTTTCCGTCTTTTACTTCACTCGTCTGAAGCCTGTGTAATGTTCTTTCTGTGGACACCCAGGTTTCATCCTTGTAGGATTCTCCAGTTTCCAAACCTAGCAAGCCAGGTGTGTTACTCCAGCCAAAGTGACAATGCCACCTCTCAACATTGTTACAAGGTTGGACCAATGCCTGGCGAGGTTACTTCTCTCTTGACTCTTTTCTAACTGTATCCCCTCTCCTCTTCTTACATAGGACAGCAAGAATTTCCTCTCAGCCCAGCCAATCAGATGAAGAGGGGAAGTTGAATAGTAGTTGAAAAGAAGGAAGTGGGGAATCAAAGTGATTGGGTTAACATTGCTGGGAAATCACAGCAACAATCATGGAATGCCTGTCAATTTCACCATCCTCTTAGTATGGGATGGATGGGTACTAGGGACCTTTCCAGTCCTAGGGTTTGTGTAAGAATATGTTTTCAAGTTGTTTTGAGTTATACTCTTTCTATAGCAGAATGCATTTTAAAGTATGTAAAGTTTATCTTATTTTGATAAGTGTATTTTGAGGTGGAGCGAGGCAAAAGCCGTTTTGGTATTAAATGTTGCAGAATATAGATTCCCAAAGAGGTAATGTATTATATTCCTGTATTGAATATTGTATGTTTTGTTAACTGTACAGTTTATGATAAATGGTATGAATTTGATGATAACTACCACAGGTATCAATACACATGCTTCCAAAAGTGACAACTGGTTGGTAAATAACCATCTATTATATTTTAAACCAAAATCAAAGCAACCACTGGCAGCCATGCACAGTTACCTATTTTGTAACATATACATTTTGCAGCGACAAGACCCAGAGTTATAATACTATACATGACAGATAAGGCTGAGATTTCATCTAAAGAGAACTGCTGAACACTGCATTGTCACATTTGAAGGTCTGATCACTGACAATCTATAATGTTGTGTAGATTTTGGACACACAAAGTATATTGCTGTGCAACGCAAAGAAAAGGGGCATTTGAATCAAACTTTCTATGGGCATAGATGCAACCTTAACCTTATGTTAACTGCAGAACTTCAGTAAGGGATGTGACCATGGACTGCTCTATATGATATCTACAGATAACAATCATTGTAGTTGAAATTAATGATCCCCACATGACTTAGCAGAGTACATAATAAGCACAGCTGCCAAAGGTGTTCGTACGTTATGTTATGTATTGATGTTAAACATTTATGCTGACTTGAATAAAGAGCAAATATTGTTGTTCACAAATGTTCTATAATATCAAACAAAACACATGTACACAGTACTAGATGTCCACAAGCCTTTTATTCCTTAAGCTGCCGCATCCTTACTTAGTCAAGGGCTTGACCTTCTTAAAACTTTCTTGGGTAAAAAAGATCCCTTACTCTTTCACAGATTTTGTGAATATGCCAGAAAATAGGAAGTACAACGGAATGTAAATGAACAGCTCTCAAATATCATTTCTTAGCAAATATTCTGAACTTTTCTGAGTTTAGTTTTTCTCGGTGAGTTGGCATGATTTGATACAGGTAGATAATTGCCATTGAAGAAAAAGTAGCTTCTTTACAAAAATAATCCTGCACAAATTAATCCCGGGGACATGTTTCAATCACTTACATCATTCTTCTCAAAACTCCACAGAATTGTAGCCTTCAGGAACCTTTAAAAAAACAATGTAGCATTGAGACTATCCTGACATTATTTCAGTATTTATCCACGTAAACAACATAAAATATAGACTTTCAAAACTACAAGTTGCCTGCATCTTTGTTATATGTAAGACAACAGTGTACCCTGTACTAAGTCTGGTGTATGAGTGGGGGACATCTTGTGTGCGTGAGTATCTGTCTAGATGAGGAGACGTTCGATGGCTTGCTGCACGGAGGTGATCTGAGACTTCAGCTGGGATCCCTCGTTGATGGTGACAGAGGCGGCGATCACGGGACGGGAAACACCGCAGGCACGCCCCAGCGCTGACGGGAGTAAAGATAACGGCATTACGTTAGTTCATGTCTCAAGGAAAATTGATTCATTTTACTTACTTTGCTTTTGTACCATTGAATTCTGTCATTTACATGTAAAATTGTGACCACTTTCTTCAAACATTTTATCTACAAGCAGATCTGATATCAATTATCACATTTTTTAACAGTACTGTATTGATAATTATTTTGTATGAAAAAAACTCAAAACCATACCACACTGGAAACTTTCTAATTGCATAAAATGTTCAAAGATTACATCATCACACAATCTGCAGTCAAAACTTATAATTTCACAATCTTTTCAAAACCTATACAGCACAATAAGCCTAAGTTCTGATCACTTTTTATCTATTTATTGGTTTGGCTCTTGAGGACGCCCAACTAGTCTGTGTTTATTACAAGGGGCTAGCCTTGCTGACAAAGACAAGACATCACAAAATTTCACACTCTTTTCAACATAGCACAATAAGCAAAAGTTTTGATTACTTTTTATCTATTTATTGGTTTGGTTCTTCAGCACACACAGCCATGGCTGCCAAACTAGCCTGTGGCTGTTACAAAGGGCTAGCCCTGCTGACAAAGACAACACAAATGGAACTGAGGTTTTGATGTGTGGACAGAATAACTGATGATTGTCCCACCTTGCTTGGACCTGACAAACACATAGGGCACGTTCTTGTCCTCACACAGCAGAGGTAGATGTAGGATGATCTCCAGGGGCTCGGTGTCTGCCGCCATCACGATGAACTCGGTGATACCTCGGTTCAGGGTCTTAGTGGCTGGGAGAAGAAAAACGACTGGTCAAAACTATCCCACTACTTCATACTGTATTAACTTTCTGCATTTTAACTTTTTCACAGGAAATGTAAGTTTCTTATGGTATTAGGCAGCAGCACATTTGTAATTCTCAATTCGTGTTATGAAGAGTAGAGAAAGGGATTTTCTTCAATTGAAAAATGTAGTAATAACACAAATTAACACTCCTACTCCCTTTCTTTTTACATCTCGTTCAAAGATAATTTTTTCATAGTTCTGGTAGAAAGTGTGCATAAGAAAACATGCCTGACTGACTCCATATATACTTGATGGCAGAATCAGTTTATGTCTAATAAAAGCCGTAGCAAAGCTGCATTGCACTACCACTAGCTACTTGAAAAAGCATCCTGCTTCACCTCAAATGAGGATGCCTTGAAACGAAATGACACCTGCTTTCCTATAATAAGCTAGTTCACAGTTTAAAACCGTGCATGCGCAGGGTGATGCATAGTGGGTAAAAGGTACGGTATGTCAAAGTTGAAGGCCCTGAAACACACCAGGACCTGGTTGAAGAAGTATCTACAAGTTAGGGGCCTTGATCTTAGGGACCTCACACATGCGAAGTTCAAACCAAGAGTGAGAATTAGTGCTGCGTACCGGTGCTGTGTACCGGTATTGTACCATAAAAATTGATTAGGTACAGGTCCAAAATACCGGATCATGAAGTACCGGTACTGTACCGATATAAATTTACACCAAGTATGTGCACATTTTGTCACTGACCTCATGGCCTCATGCAACACCAAACGTGACCAAATTGACACCTTGGAACAGCGTAACCAATATGCAACAGATCATTCAGACAGGAAGGGAGTTATAAGGGGAGTTTGGCGGTAGGAAATCTAGATATGTCCTTTGAATAAAGATACTGACAAGTTGAAAACAGTTTATTTATGTTTCTGTCATTATTGAAGACATGTTAACTTTTCAAATTGTTCAGGTACAGGTCCGGACCTGTACCTAAACCTCTGAACCAGTACCTGTACCTGATGTTACGTTTAGGTACGCAGTACTAGTGAGAAGATCCCTGTGCCTACCCTCGTTAGCCCCCTTCCTCAGCTGTTTGTAGTTGGCAGCCTGCTGTACCAGGTCCAGGATCTGGGTAGTCAGCTGGGCATCAGCCAGGGGGTACGCCTTCGGGTTCACCTCCGCCTGATATGTACAATCAATGGAAAAAACATTACACTCAACCTCCTGCCTGATAAGGCCACCTTTTCGATAGACTGCGATCGCTGAGAGACCGTATGGCTGCTACCAAAACTTAATTTGTGTCATCCTTGATTTTATCATTAGAATATGATGTCAGATGTAAAAATATGATTTAAAAGACAACAATACATTTAAAAAAATGGTTCTTTAGGTATGAAAGTTGTTTAATGATCTGTCAAATCTTTGGTCATTAAAATACTAAATCATTTAGTGGTCAGTGGAAAGTTTTTAAAAGTTTATTTTGGACTCTAGTGGAAAGTTTTTAAAAAAAGTAGTTTTGGGGCACCGATTTACTGTTTTTTTTTTTTTTTACAAAGTTAGGTATCCGGGAAAACGAACTGACATATGTTGACCTAGGCAATGTGTTCCAGTGTAGAGTAGCATTGATGGTGATTCAACATAAAACTATGTCACTATGAATTATATTAGGCCACAAAGGCTGATGATAATATGAAAACACAGCTTTAGTACTGGAAATCTGTACTCACCTCAGTTGCTGCAGACTGTGGAAAGAAGTAGAAAGAATTGTTACATACATGACTTTCACATACATCATGTTGACTTGATGTATAACATTAAAAATCTAACATAAGGATAAGTCTTCACAACATTATGCTAATCTTTCTTTAGAAATTCATTTTTGGGTAATTGCACCCACAAAAATCAACAAGTACTAACGTGCACATGCACCCAGTATTTCGAGCTTTGTAACTGTTTATGAATACATGTAACATCAGTTGACGTTTATCTTTTATAATAGATCATTGCACAGCATTTCCAAAATCAACTATTGATATTATAATCGAAGGGAAAAAAAATTTGAAGCTGCCCCCCTCCCCCTTTCCCATGCATAAAAGCAAGCGCAAGCACGTGTGAGTGGCGAGCCGGTTTGGGTGGCGTATTTTCGACAACAGTTTGCAAACCACTCTGGAAGCGCAATGATCCAAAACTCTTAAAAAATGATCACAAATGTACAATCTTACCATGGTGAGTTCTTATTGTGGTGTAGGAATAGCTAATATGTCAAAAATCGAGGAAAAAGCTTCGTCCTCTCAGCTGACGCCTCACGGAGGACTCTGCAGCGACGCACAGGAAACGGAAATGAGCTCATGGAATGGGCTACTCTGGTAGGAGGAAAATTAAAATGGCTAAAAATAATATTAGTTTCATGATATACTTAAATGTTATAGTTATTCGTTAAAATAGATGAGAATTATACATTTTGATATGACTTAATGTGTTTACTTCAATTAGAATATTACTAGATAACGATTATGAAATATGCATCCTATTTTCGGAAAGACTTTGGTTTCTTCTACGCTATCAAATCCCTTTTAACCACAACAAAACCAAAAGATATAGTGATCATCACCATGTGCAAGATAATAACACGCTATTACAACATACAAGAATAAAAAAATATTAAAATCTTACTTTTCAAGACGAGGATTCTTTTGTTTTAATCCAATTTTTAAAAATCAATGAGTACTTCTATGGCTTCTTTGCGTTTGTATGTTATGTTCCCGCCATTTGCGAAGTCTTCAACTAGACCAGCTCATAGACAGAAATGTTGTCAGCTTTTGATAGTTTTTGCGAGTCAAACTTGCCACCAAAATTCTATTTCTAACATTTTGTGCCTTTTAAGCGTGGAATTGAAATAATCTGCACCAGTTACGAGTTAAAACCTGAGGGATTTGAAGTGATAAAAACCCCTGCAGACGACAGTATCGGATCTGAGGCTACTAGCAGACGACATTTTGTGTCTCGACTCTCCGGCTGTTGTTTTTGAATTTGCTGAACAGATCCTGTCAAGTCTTGACACAAAAAGCGATAAAGATGATGCAGCAGGACCAAGTCGTGGAAGAAGAAGTTCAAAATGAAGACGATGATGTAAGTTTTTTTCTTTCTTTTTCACTTTCTTTACTGTGATTTTTCTTTTTCTTGGCAAACTGTTGTTGTTCGAGTTTGACTTGTGAACCAAAGCGCATTCGGTGCTTCTTGAATATCTTGCACTCTCCTTAATTGCACACTCTTAGAATCAAACATTGTTTTAGCTCTGTTTGTTTGTGTGTGTGTGTGTGTGTGTGTGTGTGTGTGTGTGTGTGTGTGTTTGTTTGTCATGGCATGTGTCTGTAGTTATTTGTATATATTGTTCAGTGATTGACAGAATCAGGGAGAAATTTACAACAATGAATGAAACAACACATTCACAAAAACCCTTTATTTTTCCAAGAGGTACTCAACTTGTCTTTCATGGAAGTCTAACACAAATTGTATGTTCCTATGCTAGTGTACGTCTATAATCAGTTCGTGTTTGTTTTTATTGCAGGATTCCTTCTTCCAAGACATTGACATGCTACAGAACCAGGGTATCAACGCTGCAGACCTGAAGAAACTCAAGTCTGCAGGCATCTGTACCATCAGGGTAACTCCATCATTTAATAAGCTACAGCAACTTGGCAACTGTTTTCAACAACACTTCTTTGAGATTTTACACTTCAATTCTGACTTCAAAGAGGGAGAAAAATTTTTTTTCAAGAAGATAAGTACAATTTCATTGCCATATGGGACAGAGGCAAAAGGGAAGATTGTTCAAGATGGCAGAATATGGTAAACTTTTTGACAGCAAATTTTGGCCTTTACATACTGTGGGAGTAGAATTTCTGAATAGATACAATGCTACATGTATTTTCACTCTACACTGTAGGGTATTCAAATGACTACAAGAAAGAGATTGTGCAACATCAAGGGCATATCAGAGGCCAAGATGGACAAGATAAAAGAAGCTGCTGCAAAACTGGATGTAAGTATATTTATCTACAATAGGTATCTATATGATAATATTTAACTGAATATTAAAAAAATATGGCAGATCTGTTTAGGATCTTTGTTGAGATACATTATGATTTACATTTTTATTAATGATACATGAGGTTTATTAGAGGCATTAAGTCAATGGATCACAATGTTTCATTGACATGAAATACTTAGTCATATTTGGAAATGAGGGCCTGCATGCCCCTTTTACGTAGAGCGTAATCGGCCGTTTTTATTTTACGTAGAGCGTTGCCGACCACTCCATAATCTAGCGTAGGGGGGCTTTCTGAATTTAGAGTAGAGCGTAGGGAGGCTTTCTGAATTTAGTGTATTACGTAGCTTGCCCTCCGAATTTAGCGTAGAGCGTTGTCGGGACCCCCCCATGCAGGCCCTCGGAAATCACTTGACAGAAACAGCTTGTAAGTTGTATGTTTACTGTTTACTTATTTGTTTTTTTTCTTCACCAGGATGCAGGCTTTATGACAGCTCTTGAGTACAGTGACCGTAGGAAGACAGTTTTCAAGATCCAGACTGGCAGCTCAGAGTTGGAGTAAGGAACCAATTAGTGACTTGACTTGTCAACCAATTAGTGTTCTAAGGAAACTGATTGATGTATGTACTCTGAGGTGCCATGTGATCAGAGAACTTGATACAATAATAACACTAATACATAAGAATTGCTGCAAGTCAAGAAACTGTATCCATATGTAAATAACCTAATTTTATACCATGTTTCAAGGTCAGTAATTGAATCTTGTTTATGATACAGCAAACTTCTTGGGAATGGCGTTGAGAGCATGGCCATTACTGAGGTATTTGGAGGTGAGTGCCTTACATCAGAATGTGTGCAGGCATTATATACATCTTGAATTATCAAGAAATTCTCTGATATAAAGGTAATGTATCATTAATGATTATATCTATAGACCTAGACAATGTTTACAGACTCAAAACAATTGATGACTGAATAAAACACTGTGAGTTATAGTCTAATAACTATGTATGAATTATCATCTGTGTACTGGACTGTATCAATTTTTTTTTGCCTACAGAGTTCAGAACAGGGAAAACACAGCTGTCTCACACTTTGTGTGGTGAGTGAACACCCAAGTTCATTTCCATTGATTTATTTCAAAGTATGATTCACTTATGTCTGCAAAGTTATGCTATGGATGATTGCCACTTAATGCAACAGGCACATTGACATACAACATCCATGTAGATCATCATCACTCCTTTTGAATGGAGGAACCACAGTGTTCTTGAAAGTCTTCATGTAAAGAAAAGGAAGAATATATCTCCCTTCAATGTTTAAGTGCTTTCCCAATGGTGTGGCGTGTAACAACTATAACCAGGAACAGTGATGTCCTATGTTTGTTGATTGGTTTGACTACAACACTCTTCTTGTTTCAGTGTCATGTCAACTCCCTGGACCAGGTGGCTTTTCTGGAGGAAAAGTAGTCTTCATTGACACAGAGAATACGTTGTATCCTTCTGCTAGAATATTCATTTAATATTGAGTATTCCCTTGAAGTAAAAAGTGTCAGATATTTTGTTAAGAGTCTTTTGAAAAATAGGTATAACTCCAACTGATGAATGATATATCTATATTGGTGGCATTTTATGAAACCACAGTAACTCAAAGACTACCAACACTATGTTTTGTTGTAATATTCTCTTTGCATAGTTGCTTACACGTGCTTAATGAGTTCTGGTTGAACAAGTGTTGGTTGTGTTGCCTGATCCTTGACCAGTGGTCAGTCGTCCTGACCGTCTGAAGCCTATTGCTGACCGCTTCAACCTTGACCATGAAGCCATGCTGGACAATGTGCTGTATGCCAGAGCCTACACAAGTATGGCGTGCATAGATGCCTACACAGTGCATTCTAGTACTTATTTCTAGGTCTGGCACAGTAGTGAATATTGATAATAGTGGCCTGTAAAAAGGATGCTTTTGAGATCAGTAACTTATCTGTTTGCAATTCATCAGGTGAACACCAGATGGAGCTGTTGGATTATGTGGCAGCCAAATTCCATGAGGAACCTGGAGTTTTCAAACTACTGGTAACTTCAGTGAAGTGTTATCTTTCATAATGTTTACTTTGTACATGACATTCACTCAGAAAATAAGGAAAATGCATGTACAACATAGTACATGTATTGTCAATGTATATGGTGCTGAAGTGCCTTCCATTGTGTGCTCCCCCCCCCCCCCCAATTTTGTATGCTTTACTTGTACACTTGGTGCATTTCTGTAATTGTCAGTTGTATTTCTCACCTTGCAGTGAATCAGTATCATCACTGTTGCTATATTTGATTCCTTTGCTTTGGTTAGCAAGTCTTCTATGATTTTCCCACAATGTGAACCCCAAACCTTGTGACATAGAAGCTGGACTGTGGTAGATCATAGTGCAGTAATCTAAGATCTCATGGATATCTATCTGCAATGCTTACGTTTTGTCTTTAAACAAAGTTTTGATTGTTTAGATTGTTGACTCCATCATGGCTCTGTTCCGTGTGGACTTCAGTGGTCGTGGTGAGCTGGCAGACAGACAGCAGAAACTGGCACAGATGTTGTCCAGGCTACAGAAGATCTCAGAAGGTAAAATCACAGAACTGTTATATTCTTCTTATTAAACAACTAATTCTTCTGAACCATGAATATGGTTTGATTCTAACAAAAGCACATTTACATATTAAATGTATCTGTATCTAGTCGGTATAACTGCCCTTCTGCGCAACATACCAGCTTTGCAGGCGCACAGCGCAGCAGCAGCTGATTGTATTACACTGAACAACTTGTCACACCAAACCTTTGCACATTCAACTGCATGTGTTGTTTAAAGCTATTTGGTGAGGTTGTGAGAATGCCCCTATTATACTTGGTGGCAACGAGTACCACTCTACGATGGTTCTAGAGAAAAAACTTCAATCCTGGGTTGATAATTCTGGTACTTGAAGGCATGGCTATATGTAACTCAGGTGGTTAACTTTGACTTAAAACCTCATTTACCATTGGACGACTATTGGCTATTATGGCTATGTACAGAAAACAATCCCTATTCTTTCAGAGTACAATGTTGCCGTGTTTGTGACAAACCAAATGACAGCTGACCCAGGAGCGACCATGAGGTAACTTCTCATCATTATTGTACTGTGTTGTCGATCTTCTTTCACCCAACTATTACAGAAATGTGTTAACTACTCCAGTCAAATAATGTCAATTTTCTGTCACATATTCAATATAATAAATATGGTAGGAAAGTTTTTAATGACCTCTCAATGGCTAATCCAATGTATTGCGTCTTAGTTTCCAAGCAGACCCAAAGAAACCGATCGGTGGGAACATTCTGGCCCATGCCTCCACTACTCGCATCAGCCTGAGGAAAGGCAGAGGGGAGAACAGGATTGCCAAAATTTATGACAGGTTAGTACCAAAAGGTGCAGGCCACACTCATTACCTGTGAAAATGGAGGTATTATTTTCAGTCTGTTTGTTTGTCTTGGTGTGTGTCTGCAGTTATTTGAATACTGTATAGTGACAGATGTGAGGCGGAAGATGGTGTAACCTTAGATTGGCAAGATGGGAAAGTTGGCTTGTTTTGTTTGCATTCACAACACTGGTATAAACATGTTACCTAAAAAGACAATTGCTGGATTACATGTAGGTTAAGTTGCTGTGGAATTTGTAAGTCAAATGGTTCAAGTTGCCCTGATGTAACAGACATAACATTTGTTGTTGTATTTCTTACAGCCCTGACATGCCTGAATCGGAGGCTACTTTTGCGATCTCCAACGGAGGCATCTGTGATGCAAAGGACTGAATATAGGTCTGCTTAACCAACAAATGCAATGATCCTGTTATTTTGACACTAATTGAAATTCATCAAGATGATATTTCATCAAATGTAAAATTAATAATCTAAAGTTGCTTATGAATTGTCATTACATACAATAGCTGCAGTCCTCAGGCAATAAGCTATTTATGATTGTTTGATAACTTCTCAGCAAAAGGTTCTGGATGCTTGTTCCAAAGTCCTTGCTTGTTCTTACAACTTAAACAATTTTTAGAAGTTGGCAGTGATATTTCCAATGTTAGTTAAACTTTTTAAATGGAATATTGTTGATTGAAATTTGTTACAAAATGTATTGAAGGCATTTGCCATAAAATGTAAGAGTATAATAGGATGCCTGAAATGTTGTATTTACTATTTGGATCATCATAAACATAATGTTAAGAATGATACAACTCAGATGTCCCACTATATCATTTTATTTGTCCTTTCATTCCACAATAAAAAAACACATCTTAAATCATAATAAGTTCAGTCTACTTTCCCCCATAAGACATGCACACCAACCCTTCATAAACTTATAGAATACATAGAAAAATAAAGGTAGCATTTCTCTTGAAATGAATGGTTTTGAACCACCATCTGCATGCATATAAACACCATTAACCAAGCAGTATCTTTGTAGAGGACACCCAGGGTCATACACATATATATATCTCTAGCTGCACTGTCTGTCTACTCTTTAATAGATACATGTATTCATTACCCAAAAAGAATGATCCAACCGAGACAAACAATTCTCAATGTTCAAGCTTGCAAGATAAGATTGACTTCTAAAGGTGTTGCATTCTGATGCCTAAATGTTGGATCCAAGTACGCCAATGCTTGACAATAATGGACCTCGTTTTCATTTCCTTGCAAAAGATTTTTCTGAGGTGATAGTTGGATTTGAAAAACAAACTATTTGATCCCAATGGGCTAAAGCAAAGAAAATCAGATAGAGCTGCTAGCTTATAGCTTATGTTTTTTGTACAC
Organism: Branchiostoma lanceolatum; assembly: GCA_035149815.1. NCBI lineage: Eukaryota > Metazoa > Chordata > Leptocardii > Amphioxiformes > Branchiostomatidae > Branchiostoma > Branchiostoma lanceolatum. The sequence goes on from CM068873.1 coordinate 16,445,268, forward strand.
ATATATTGATATTGCCAAGATATTGCATGCAAGTAATAAATGATGTTACAGCTTAGATCTTCTAGAGATGAATAACAAAATTGTGCCACATGTAAGTGGATATCTCCACTGTTCAGAGCAATCATTATACTGAACTGTGGTGCTTAGTTCTCCTTTTTTCATGTTCCTCTTTATGATAGTCACACAAAGGTGGGCAAAATACATCTTTGGATCTTTTTCATCATGACTTATTTCCTATGAAAGCATCAGTCAACATATGATTTGGACTAAAGGCACTTACGATGGAAGATACTGTCTGCTCCTTTCTTACAAATAAATAGTAGTAAGTTTCCAGCCACACAAAATGTGGTGATAAAAAGATAGTAAAAGTAGACAAAGATACGAGTGAACAAGTGATACTAGCGGACGAGAACCTGAGTCAAAACAGATTGGTTTCTTCTTTCCAATCCAAAGAGAATGTCACACAAAGTGGTGATTTGGTTGAGGAATGACTGACTATTGACTTGATGGATTATAGTTTTGTTGAGCTGTCATACAATGTATTTCATCTTAATACAAAATATGCAGTAATGCATCTTATCACGCTTTCTGAAATCAGTAACAGTTACAAACAATAGACACATGTATCATCATATTAACATGTAAAAGGAGTTATTTTCCCATTTAGTAATTGGGTAATTTAGTAACTATCCCCAAACATCACATGAAAGACTTTCTCATAACATCGGTAAATCTTTCCCTCGAATACAAAATATAAATAACTCCCAAAATACATTTGATTGCACCAAAAAAGAAGCAAATTTAAAACACCCAAAATACACTTCAATTCCAAAAATAGTACTGCATTTTCCCATTTTGTTATGTGTGATTTAAACCAAGAATCAGAACAAAGTTATACTCTTAAACCCTCTTTGTTCAAAACATACAAGTAATTTCAGAGATCTCCAATGTATTTTTTCATAAATACCACTCAGAGTTCACAAAGGTTTTCATTCTCCCCTCATGTAATGAAGCAAGTAACCTTTTGTCACATTTGCATCCCCAGCTATCGAAAAAGTAATAAATAGAATCTGCGAAGAGAGTGTATTTGCTATTGAAGACTGCTTTCACTGAGACTACTTTCCTATTCCAAGTTGTGTCGACGAAGGTTGAGAACTATGGGTTCCTCAACTCTGTTGTGGCAAGACTTGGCCTTTAGTGACCCTCCTTCTGTAGTATGCCATGAACTCTGAACCTGTAGATACAGGTGTAGTCTGGGTTGCCATGGTTACTGAGGATGCGCAGCTCCACTATCGGGTATGGCTTGACATCAGTGACCTGCAGATGTGCAAGGAAGGATGTGGCATCAGTACCTTGTTTAAATCTATCATTTACACCAGCCGAGTGCTGTTTGGTGCAATTGTAATACTTTAAAGACAGGTCAGTTTATGAGGAAAACAATAATTTATCTTAAAAGTTAAACACAAACATTTCCTTAATCCAAGTACTTCTAAGGTTTGCAGCACCAATCAATCAAAAGCATCTTTCTATGATAATGGATATGCAAGTTAAACCATCAGAATAAAGTCCCCCTACCTGAACAGGAAAGTACTGCAGAGCACCTGCGTTGTCATCATACGTGTAGTTTCCCAGCAGGTCTCCCTCAGCCTGAGTCTCATCCTCCAAGCCCTGGACAACAATTTGTACAAGCTCTTTAACATCAAATCAGCAACAAACTAAGATCTCTCTACCTTTTATCAGTAGCTGTCCAAGTCAGCTAACTTTTTAAATAGTTTATGGACAATGGATAAGTTCTGGTTAATGACAATTATCAATGACACAAATAAATTTTCAAAAAGTTCTAGACTCCTAAACTCACATAGACAGTGAAGTCCTTTGGTGCACTGTCAATCTGACCGGTGGGAGACAGTGACTTGGGGATGTGCTCTAGTGAGAAGGACGTTGGCCTGACCACTCCGGACAGCTGAATGACCATGTAACCCTCGCTGCCTCGGAATGCCCAGCAGTTACCTGGATGGACATCAGGCTGCAAAAAAGATGACCAACTTTGATAAATCTTTCAATCAATAAAAAGTACCAGACATTGCAATCAACAAAAGTGAGTAGAGTAGGATTTGAACTCATATCCTTGAAATCCAAAACTACTAGACCATTGTTTGCTATGGACAAACATGTGCTACTGACCTGAATGACAGTTCTTGGGGAGTTGGTCTTGTACCAGAGAGGGATTCCCAGAATGCTGAGCTGGGCGGACTTGGACTCGTAGGTCTCAGTACACCGTAGTGACAAGACACTTCCGCCTAGTATGGGAAATCATGAAACATCAAATATATGACTTTTACCTCTTCCCTCATGACCTCAATGAAAAGCGGCCTGCATGCCGATTTGAGCTTCTAATGAATAAACAAAGGTTCAAACCAACATAAACTTGGTGAAAATACAGTTCAAACCTTAGTATTACACCAGACTATTGTAGCATGCATAGTCCAGTGGCAAGCTCCTCACAATTCAGCCCCTGGCTATGAAGAGACAGTAGTCCGCCCAACCAATAACATATAAAAACTGCATTGAGTTCATTGAGCTAAACTGGTAAAAGATCACTTTCAGTTTTCTCACCTGCAGATTCCAGGGCATGGTCCACCATTCCTGTCTTGTCAGCATCATAGATACCAATGTGCTTGTTTACAATGGCTCTGATCCTCTGGAAGAATACAACATGGAAGAAGTGAAGAAATTTTACAAAATACATATGAGAAGTTGAAGATATGTCTAGAAACACAACAGCTGACCTTTTCCTTAGTGGCTAAGTTCATGCATTATTGTAAAATAATAAAACAAGAAATCAAATAGTTTCTTGACAAATCATAACAGAACCATGTCCATTTCAGACATTACATGCTCCACTCTCGGGCACATGCCATGCTCGGGTTCCTGACTTTTGGCCATCTGTTAACGGTCGCTTCCTGGCAGCCTGCCTAAGAAATTTGGAAGCAGGCCAGCTCAACCTTCACATCCTGCCAGTGTCCGGTTACAACTCAGCCAGGGAACAAACTACTCGGACACCGGGCCAGCGGGAACAAACTTAGACACACACCAAAACAAACAAATACACAGATCAAAAGCAATACCTCAATTCTCACAGAGTAATAAATGAATTACCTCTTCATCCACTGCCACCTCCCCTGCGCTGGTACGGCTCACGCTGGTCTCCACCTTCAGTTTCTGGGAGACGTTCTCCGTCACCCTGGACACGATGTCGCTCACCTTGCTGTCAAAGTCCGACTGACCCACAAAGCGTGACTTGAGCCAGCTGACCAGCGCAGACGAGTCCTCCTGGAGTGCCTGCTGGACAGTGATGGACAGCTGCTGCTCAATCTGGGAGACAATGGGTGGGACAGAGAAAAAATCATTACTTTCAAGGTCAATTTTTTTTATCACATCAGGATTGCTGTACGGTTAGTTACATGTTGATGAGGAAATGTTTGATTAGATTGTCATCGCTTCACAATCAAACTTCACAAGTGTACACTAAATCTTGAAATGTTTGCGGTGCTTTTATGTTATAGTTTTTGCTGTGACCTGTCCACTGCGAATTCATGACACTTAGAAAATGTGTTTCCATTGTATCACTGCTGTATTACAGAATTGTTTTGAGCGAGAAATTAAAACACCAAAAAAATGTACTTTCACCTTCTACTGCTAAATTAAGTCCCTGTAAACAGACAACCAAGTAATTTACCCAGTATACTTGTCTGAAATCACATTATAAGAAAAATGCACTGACAATAGTGAAACAAAATCACTAAATTTTAAAGGGAAAGGCATTCAGTAAAATGCTAAATTAGGACAAAGCAATAAGGCTGAGAAGAGAAGTGGTAGTTACCAGTGAGATGTTCATGCTGTATTTCTTGAGCTCCTGGTGGTACAGGTCAGACTGCTGTTGTACCCGCCCCAGCTCCATCTTCAGGGAGGCCAGCTCACTCTCCAGCCTATGGATGTGGTCTAACATGTCAGAAGACGTGCCCACTCCACCACTGGTCTCACTGAGGGGACAGGAACCTTCGTTAAGTCCCCGTCACAAATAAGAAATTCAGCTAAGCCGACGTGTTGGCCAGCTTCAAATGTGCATTTTCGGCCGAAGTGCGGCCGACGTCCTGTCGATTACGCGGGCTTCGGACGATTTTTAGATATAAAACTTGATCCAAATATTGGCCTTTTACCCGGTTTAGTCGATACTGACTTCGTCCATGTCCAAGAGATGGTACCATCTCATGGGGGATTTTCAGTTTTTAGAGTTCGACGGACGTTGCCCGAGATTTTCATTGGAAAATATGGTGAGGCTCAGGCGATTTTGAAATTCGGCGAGCTTCGGGCGATCTACAATGTCGGCCGACACTCGCATGAATTGTGACGCCGGCTTTACCACACCTTAGACTTCAGAAGTTTTTACACCTACTTTACACTAGAGGCGGCAACCACTGAGCGATTACAAAGTCAGAATGCGCAGCAAAGTTCAAAGACAAAGAACACATTTTTGTAACCCTTTGTGTGTTTAGTCATCTCTTTAAATAATACTTAATTTGCATCATTATTCACATTTCGATTATAAAATCAAGAATCACACAAAAGCAATTCTAGTGACTTTTTTATGCCATGAGTATGGTAGAAGCACTTTCTGACCACAAGTCAAGTCAAATCAAAGCCTTTATTTTACTTCAAAGTGCTTGTTTGGCCACATGGTCGCTTTTCAACAAGGTCGAAGCAAAGATAGAGTTAATCAATGGAATGCTGATCCATTCTGACTATGCAAAAAATTAGTGATTCTAATAATATTTTTGGAAACATTCATACAAAGAATGTTGTACATATTGAATTGTTGTTTAGCAATGCTTTTTAGGAATAGAAAGGGTCTGTAGCTGGTCATATCTCAATTCTGACATTTCAGTACTTGCAAGGTCATCTTGCTGGGATACACTGCCTACAGAAGCAACAAGGAACATTTCAACTCACACATTGATTTTCTGCTTAGCCTCCACAAGTTGCTTGGTCAGGTCCTGGAGAGAAAATGTGAATACCATCAGAAAACTATACCATGCAAAAGAAGCATCCACAGTTCCTGAGTTAAATTCTTTTCTTCACAAATGCTCATATTTGAGAGCTCTAACCTCTGAGTGGGTATTGATTGTCTGCATCTTGATCTCCAGCATGGCCAGCTGGTTCTCTCGTTCGGTGCGTAACTTGTCCAAGTCCGCTAGGATGGCCTGGTCCTGGACAGACACGTCCTTACGGAGACCCTCCATGTTTTCCTTCACAATCGCCGTGATGAGAGCGATGATTTCGTCTTTATTCATCCCTCCAGCCAGGGCTGCTTCTGACGCACCTGTGATAAAATCGATAATGAGGAAAATTTTAAAAGGGCACCATGGACATGTACTGTACATCTGCTTGCAACCTTTAAAGGACCTGCAGAAAACACAAGGCTGCAAAGGCAACAGTTGTCCATCTGCTGCAAAAGTCTGAAGCACCACACCCTAGCCTGGAATCCAGTCTTGTTAGCTTTAGTCCACTTCCAGAGGTCCCTGAATGGAAGTGGACTAAAGCTAACAACACTGGATTCCAGTCTACCACTCCCTGCATACTGTCTAAAAGAAAAGAACTTGTTATACCACAACCTCACACCTGCAAAGCCAGCAATAGTGTTAAGACCACTCCAACAACATTGCTTGCTTTATGAACACACCAGGCATTCATCTGTATCAAATGTGTCTGAGACACTGTTCTTCAATTTGTAAAAAGTTTTTTAAAAATTTGCTGGTATGGTCTCACTATACAACCTGTACAGAAGGACATAATACACATTATGAGAACCCTCAACATTGTTTTCAACTACATTGGCCTTACCACCCAAATATATCATGACAGCTATTTACTTTGCAAAAGATTGTCAACACGTCCAACCTCTTCAGGAGCTGAAGCTTCAGCTGTGGGTGGATTTGAAAGATTTATTTCAAATGATTGTACCACTTTGTAAAAGACTGCAAGTCTCTACCAGACTAACCGCGCTGGCTATAGGGAGAACATTTGCTGGGGGACTTTGGCCATGGAGGGTAACATTCGCAGCCACAGGGTTGCAATATTGGACTCTATCTCCATAGCCGACTCTTTTCATACAGTTGACTCTATTTGGCCAATTTCTACTATTTTCCCAGCGACCCATGGAGGCTGGTACAGTCTACTATACAAAGTGCCCCACACCAAATGGAACACTGAAAATAAAGATCCTATTCGGGGTAATAATAGAAATCAACCAGCACAGGGAACAACGTAACTTAGGAGGGCCCAACTTGCATTGTCTGAACCTTTCTCCCAGCATAAGGTCAGAATTGCACAGTTTCACCTCTTTAGAAAAAAAAACTTACTTTTTGCATTAAAAACTCCTTCTGCTTCAATGGTACCTCCTCCAGCTGTGACACAAGGATTGTAACATCTCAATCAGCATGTAAGGTCTATTCAAGGTTTGAATTTTGTGTGAAAAATATATCATCCATGGTAAAATTCTTGACTTGACAGTTGTGACACTTTAAGTAAAGGATAAACCAACACAACATACATATATATATATATCAGAAAAAAGGGGACTTTCATTGTTTGAAACTAAATTTGACATCAATGATTTTCATTTCTTTCTTCTTTAATGCCCACGGTCGTGATGACACCCATTTTGGCATGTTGGGAAAGTCGTGTAAAGTGCCTTTCCTAAGGGCACAAGATCGGTAACACGGCAGGATTCGAACCCGGGACCCCTTGGTTCTGAGCGGAACATGCTGCCGTTGCGCCACAGGACCCCACCCACGACCAGAATGAACATACATTTGTCCCCCTCCCTAACCATATTGTTGATATACCTACGTTGTTGTGTGCCAACAGCTGCCTCTGGGATGCTGGGCTGGGAGGACTGCTCCCATTTCTTCACCACGTCAGCGACAGTTGCACTCAGCCTCTGGATCTCTGTCCGCATCTCCGAGCGGATCTGTTCCGCCCTGAAGTCATTCAGCACCTGAGATGAGAAACTCAAGATTTAAAAAAAGGGCATAATGACTAAACATGTAGATATAACTATCTTCTTCTTGTTTAAAATGTCATTGAATCAAGGAAATAAATGAAACTGTGGCCTTACCACAAACACATACTGTTATCAGTTTACCCGCATAACACTAAGTCTTACATATAGGAAAGTTATGACTCTTAATCATGCTTAATACTAATGTAGAGTCAGGTTTATTTGAGCATAGCTAACATGCATGTCATGCTTCATCGTGCACCTTTTCATGCATAGTCATGTGTAGCCCACGTACTGGTGCACCAGCTCCTGTTGAAGATGACCAGGGCAGCCAGGACAGCAGGGCTCCAGGGGCGGACGCCACAGAACTCACAATCCCTGTCAGGAAACTCAGGGGCCACAGATAGTACAAACCTGTGGAAAACCATTACAACATCATCATTTTATTCCGAGTTACTCTTCCACATCACATCAGATCATCTGTAGCATCCTTGTTTAAAACACTCATCAAAGAGAGACTGAAAACTGAGACAACAAACAGGTCTATACAGAAGTGGTAGCAAATTGAAATTGATGTATGTAAATATGTATTATGTTATGTAATATAATGTGTATTTCACAAGTTCTAATGTAATGTGTATGTTATGTGGTATGACTCCAGGAAGAATAAGGAAGTTCACTTGTTTATACTTCACTAATGGAAGTCTTTTTAACAATAAACAATAAGTATCTTCATGTAGCATCTTTAAAGTCCTGTCCTATCTGACGATTAATATGAATCCTAAAAACAATTCCTGGACTAAATCTTTTACAAAATCTGATTACTTCTATTCATTCATCTACTGTAAATTCATATACTTTTGCATTGGTTTTATTTCATGGTGTGAGACTTGAGAGAAAATGATTTTTTTTGCTGTGTTTTGAATTCTCAGTTGAAACAATTCTGTAGTACAGTTGTACGGGAGGGAGACATCAATGCAGTGGAGATCAGAGGTCAGCGCGAAATTTGCAAAAATAAAACCACCGCATAAGTTTCAAGATTTACAGTATTTCCATAGTACACACTTTTTAAACTACCAACTTATCCTCCTTTGGTAACAAAACCGATGCTGGCACAATGTGTATTACTAAGTCAATAGGTTACAAGGAAGACTGACCCAGCAGCAGCAGAAGCAGTAACAGTGGCAGTAACAGGAGTCTGAAGGGGAAAGCTCCTACACCAACAAACACTGGACCCTTCCTGTTCATGATGGCGTTCTTCAGGATGGTTACTCTGGTAGGATAAAACAGACATGACATCGTTAGTATTTTGAGGAGGATGCCCATGATGGAAGCCTTCCAGAATCTTTGTCTCTAGTACAGAACCCATCCCTTTGATTATTACAATTACCAGGGTTCGAAATACAATTGAGTAACTTGCAATTTGCAAGTGATTTTCAAGATTTGTAAGTAAAATTAATATGAACTTGCAATTTTGCAAGTTAAGTATACAATTTTGTATTCCATGGATGCCTGGGAACAAGCTACTCTCGTTACACACACACACACTATCATCCCATAAAATTAAAATATACTAAATTTTTAATATATTACATGTAAAATGTTACGTCTTCTGATAATACAAGTTAATATTGCAAGTTAAATTTTCAAATTGCAAGCAAAATATTTGCCAACTTGCAATTTTGCAAGTAACCCCAAAAAAGTCTTTCGATCCCTGAATTACTATGAATGTAATGATGCAAAAAGACTACATTGTGGACTAATTTGCTAATTTGGTTTCTTTTAAGAACATTTTAAGGAAGTTAAGACAGTTGTGAACCCACCTGGAGAGTATCCAGGCATCCAGCATCATGACAGTGGTGACGAACCAGTAGACAGGTGTTCCCACCAGCCACCACAGCCACCAGAACAGGCCAACTGCGAGGCAGACACATGAAGAACATGGGTTAGGTTCTCAATGGCTTGGCCTTGTTTCACTCAATCTCAGAAAAGATTATAAGATACACTATTGTGTATGGCAATATAGAATAGTCTCTTAGACATTGTAACATTATATACACACAGTAGAACAGCTTTGTACTGATCCCTTAAAACTGTTGTTAAAACCAGCAACAAAACACCCATCTTAGAAGAGCAGAACTTGCCCCCAGCCCTAAACATAAGACTCACCTACAAGAGCAGACCACTATACCTTAGGTAAGGCCACACAGACCAAATTTTGTAGTTGCCATCCTTAAGATGATTATCTAGCCTATTGGATACATCATACACCATTGAAGATTTTTACAGCATCTTCCTAGGTTTATGGCCATTAAATTGACAACTTGCCTCAAAACCCTGCGTTCCTTAAGCACTGCCTCCCAAGCTACATCTACTGCATAGAGTTTTGTATCCCACAAAATATGCAGCCCTATAGTCTACACAGAGTTACAGATCACCTATGCCTGCTTGCTTAAACTTATCACCACATTTTTGTACCTTTCTGTTTAGACTGAGACTTTAACTTTCCAACAGACACTCCTAAAAAGTAGAGACAAAACATCAAACAAACTCTTCATTAAAAATACCCATATTTTAAAACATTATTGAAAAAGTACCAATTCAACATCATCGTCTGAAACTACTTAATGTGCAGCAGGCCACACCAATTTAATTTCTTGGTTAACGGATTCTTATTTTCCAAAGAAAAAATAGATTTTCATGATTTTTTTTTTCTAAAATTTTTTTCGGCCTTATAGATTAGGTTGGATTTTTGTTCAATACTCCTCAACAGACAACAGCAATACAGTGAATACATACTGAATGGCATTGTTATCATCTGCCATATGGTAAGTCCACCAGCTGCCTCGCTAGCACTGTAGGCTGAGTCAGAGTAGTCCCCATACTCCCCATCAGACTCGTAGGACAGTCTGTCCTGGGTGACAGAATCCGACTCTACAGAAAGACAATAGAGGTTTGTCAGGGATAGGCAAATATGATATTTGTCAAACTGTAGAAGCCTTCAGCTTCTTGACTGATTATCGTAAGCAGTTCATACCATGATAAGAAAACCAGCTTTTTGTGCAGTTGTGGAACATGGTCAACATGTTAGGAATTATAGAAAATATCTTGCACCATATTAGTATGAACAGAGTTCACAAACTGACACAAAATAGGAACAAGACACTAAAGAAAGGCCAAGAAAAGTTTTTGTGAGTGATCCCCAACAATTTTTCCAGGCCTGACAGTGTGTCTTCTGTAATAAAACAAGAGCTTTTAAAAAAAGCTGGCGTTTCGGCTACGTTTATGAGTGTGAATTGTCTTTTCCCTTTACTTGAAGTAAAATCTGCCAGAGGAAGTCACTCAAGGGCTGTTCAGTCTATAAGAAAAATTGTCATTTTGGGAAATGAGTACTGTTTTAATAGAGAAAGGCAGATTGGGGAAAGCAATTTTGAAGTTACGTCACTTAACTTAAGTGCTTTTGAAAAAGCTGGTCTTGGCCTACAACTTGTACTTATTTGTAAAATGTATAATAGGCTCATTATAAAAGCTATCAATGTAATTATGTACATGGCACGCAATAAAACATAAAATTTGAAAAAGCACCATTGAATCATCAGCACTATGGTAATTAAGTGAAATAGAAGTTCATAACAGCTAAGGTTCTATCTAAAATGACTACCAAATGTCAAACAAATCAACAGCTACCTCATCCGTATTATTCTGGTTTCCGCATTTACAACATTTCTTCCTTATTTTCCTGGGTAATTTTGCTAAAATTCATGAAAATTCCCATAGTTTTGTGCCGAGCGGCGCCACTTTCCACGTCCGTGTTGTCTGAATGAAGTCGATACTGAACAATGGAGCATTTGCTACTGTAACAAAGAATCGCTGTTTTGCAAACAACATCAAGAGCCTCTGTTTACATCGGGGATAGAAGTTTAGTGGCGAGTGTTTTGCAAGAATCATCTTACCGCGCATAGGAGCCGCTGCACGGTATTTTCCATTACAATGAACAGAAAAATTCGAATGCCGGGTTTGGAATCTATGAAGTCCTGCTCATAAGACAAAGGCCTTGTATATATTAAATGAATATTCAAAAATAACAAATATAAAATATTTCTTTATTTATTAATGAAAAAATGATATTCATAAATATGATATTGATAGATTAATATAATATCAATATATATTTTTGATATTCAATATCTAAAAAGAAAAAAAAAATCCATGCACGGACACGAACCCGGATCTTCTGGGTCCGAAGTGCTTCGCGTTGCCAGATCGGCCAAGCTGCGGTACGTAAGCCGTCACTCTGTACGTAATGCTATAACCTCACTATATGGTATCATTTATGCCGATTTTTGGTCGTTTTCTTGACGAAATCATTTTTTTTCTTCTGCAATCTTGTGGAATAGATGTAATATGGTCATTTTTCAGGATATCAAAGTCCGAAACCACAATGCAATGATATTTCCGAACAGTTGTAGCAGTTACATGCGGTCGCCCTCCTGTGTGTCATGCAAATGTAGCCTGCCTGCCTTTTCGTGCTCTCTTGCCATATAAGGCAACGGCTATACAAGGATTTGGGAACGTATTGCCATATAAGGTCTTATTGTGTGCGACACAGTGTTGAACCAAGCTTCCCTGGTTCCTGCCTGCAAGGTAAAAGCCAGGACATTGCGTTCCGGCGCGAAGGCGCCGAAACGCAAAAAATGATAACCATCCAAATGTTAGTTTATTTAGAAAAGAATAACCTAAAGAAAACAAGTTAATATAGAACAAAGAAACACAATGTTGGGTCAACTTTGTAACTAACTAACTGACAGAACTGCTCACCAGATGAACCTTCCTCATCTTCATCTAGTCCTGTACAAAGGGTGATTCCAAAAATGTTTTAACTCTCAAAAACAATGGCTTGCACATTAGACTGATGGACATTTCAAAGGAAACAAGAAATATTTGGTAAATACACTTTGATTATTATGCTGAAACACACACATTCCAATCCAGTCATTCTGTTAAATGATAACAATATGAATACTTTTTCTCCAATATTACCAATCATTTTAAAGTACAGTCAAACCTGCCTAGGCGACCACCTTTTCAACGCGACCACCTGGCCATGTCCCCGCTTTTTCTCGGTCCCGAAAATTTTCCCCATAGGCACAAGCATTAAGCTGCCTGCCCAAGGCGACCACCTGTCCAACGCGACCGCGACCGCCACGAATTGGAACCGCACAGAGCACAATCCCTGCCCATGGCGGCCGCCAAATTTTCAAGCGTGTGGTGACATCGGATCATTTTGCTGTCGGATTTCAAGGAAATGTTTTCAAGACTTTGAAGGACAAAAATATGGACAAATATATATGGAATAGCAATGTTATAGCATCGATTCCTCCATTAAGTGTTTTAATAAAACGTTCCCCCTATCCCTATAAACATTGTAAAGACAAATGTTTGTGATGTTGTTGTGCCTATCGTAATCTTATACTAGTAGTTTACCGCAAACTCAGTTCGGTTTAAACTAAATTTTCAAAACGAATACGTAGTGCATGGCGTCAAAAAGTCAGATTTCACAGAAATAACTATCTATTTCTTGTATTTTCAACAAAAATGTGTCTGTGTCTTACTAAATTCCGCCGAAAAATGACTTCGCGGCGGGAAAAACATCGGGCGAGAAATGTTGTTCACTGGTCCCGACGCCATCTTGGACCAAGTTGGCGCGGCCCGGATTTGGCGTACCGCTGACCTTTCTAAAACACGATGCTTTTGTGTATGAACATTTACGAATACTGTAGTTATTGATGAAAATCAATATTCTTATTTTCTTTTTATTTCCATGAATCTCACAAACCTTTATTGGACGCTGTGCGTCCTGCTGCACTCAGACTTACCTTTCGATGCGGTCGCGCAGAGCTTGGTGGCGCGGCGTGACGAAATATTCACCTTGAAAATCACACTGTTCCGTTTTCAACTTTAGTTGTCAGATCGAAAACGTTTTGACCCTTTTATCCAGCGGTCGGCGCCCCAAAAAAGGCTGGGACCAGCAGGTGTTTTCTAGGGATTCGTCTTAGGCCTTAAAACTTCGATGATGTGCGTGTGTGTGTACTATTTATGTTAGGTGTGAATGCGGGAGGGCGCTGCGAGATCATCGAAGCAACCATTGTTTTGTAGTCAAAATTATGACGAAAATGTGTACACGATGTAGCGGGGAAAATCTAATTTTTGTAGGATCTTTCTGTCAATGAGAATTGAACCTGGTCCCCACCAGTCATGATGTCTCAATTCACATAATTTTCCATCCATTTACATACTGTATTTGAAAACCTCGACCTGGAAACATGTGAGTGGAATCCTCTTCATGGCGACCACCTGTCCATCGCGACCGTTTTCGCTCGGTCCGCCGGGTGGTCGCCTTGAGCAGGTTTTACTGTACATTAGTTTAAAAGATGCCTACTGCTGCTTTTATGTCATACTAGTTCAAATGCTTATCTCTTTGTCTTTATTTGAATGGCAACAATTACACAGTACCAGGTAGAAAATGGTGTTGTGCATCTCATTACAAACATATTCAGTACAACACTAAATGTTTATCTCCACTGATTAATTCACTGTACAGATCAAGACTAGAGGTGACAACTTACCATATAGTTTGGAGAGAGTCTTCTCCGAAGCCATGGACTTCTCAGTTGTGCCGTAGATGGACCCAGCCATGATGTCCTTGCTGGTGTGCCTCTTCCTGGCCCTGTTGGTACTGCGCGACTCTTTAGTCTTGCTTTCCGAGTAGCTGTAGGAATCCCCCGTAACACTGTCTTCAATGATGGAGTCATCAAACTTGGACCTGAGTATAGAGTGAGGGGATGTGATTCCTTTGTGGAATCCTCTATAGACTCTGTAGACTTAGACTCTACAGTGCACTTTCTCCAAAGAAGTCAAATCCCCCCCCCCCCCGAGAAGTATGTAGAAATATTAGATATTAGGTATATAAATTAGACATCTTTATTTTTTTTATATTACAGTATTAGTGTGTTCCCTTGCTACTAGCCAGACATAAGTTTGCAAATAAAGCTTCTACACAGTTTCTAGATGTTCCTTCATCCTCTGACACACTACTCATTTGTTGCTTTATCTACATGTATTTCAATAATTGATGCAGGGCTCGAAATAGTGGGTGCATTTGCACCTGTGTGCACCCAAACTTGGAGCTGTGCACCTAATTTTTGACTGTGGGTGCACTAGTGCACCTATATATTTTTGTAGGCAATAGGGTAAAGGTACTATATAGTACACTAGTAAACAGTATCAGAAAAAGCAATATAACCCATTGTTGCACTTTCTTTGATGCTCTACTTGTCTGAAAATTGGAAGCTATAGAATTACAGATTGGAGTTATTAATTATAATTATAATTATAAGAGCATTAAGCTGTAATTATGTTTTGCTGACATTCAACTTTATTTCATGTGGTGCACCCAAATTTCTTTCTGTGCACCTAATTCTCTTGGTAGGGTGCACCAGTTCACCTATTTGCAAAAATGGATTTCAAGCCCTGATTGATGTGACTTGTGACAGTTGTCTACCACTCTAGATCTGTACGTAACCAAATTCCATAGAGAAAAGACATAGAAAACGTTGTTGGCTTTTCTCTTACTTCGAGCTGCCCCTTAATCCTCTTCTCATCATCTTAGGAGTGTCATAAGCCTCCTTAAGGATGTCCAGGTCCTGTACCTCTGCGACCTCTTGTCTCTCCTGCCACCCCAGCAGTGATCGCACCTTCCGCAGAACGTAGATGGGGAAACGGTAGCTCCCACTGACAAGGAAAACAATGTTATTATTTCTTTAGCATTGGTGAACTTGGATTGGAATATAATTTGCTTTATCAGACTGAGTCTCTTTGAAATCCTTTTGTTTTAGTTAGTTCCAACTACATATACATACTTCCCAGTGATGTGTTGCAGACTTACCTGTGCTCAATGAGCTTTCCCACCTTAAACATCAGGCTCCCATTATTCTGCCAATATTTTGGTATATTCAGTACATATTGTCTTAAATGTCATACCATAAGACAAAAGATCCTTTTAAGTTACTTTTGTATGACAGTCAGTAATATTTGTTGAAATAAGATCAATTCAACGTAAGGAATTGCTGCCTATTAGTTATATGTTTACATAATGTTATATGTTATACAATGTTTTGTAGAAACATCATAATGTATGCCAAAGATATCAACACTGCATATTCCATTCAGGTAATCATAAAGTAAGTCAAGCTTTGGTAAACAGAAGAAACACTGAATTCCGTTACAAGTGTTAGTAAGTATTGGTATCCAAATCAAATAGAAGCCAAAGATGTTGATATAGTATAAAGTACAGCGTAGCCAGAGCTTATCCAGATATAAAGCTTCCACCTATACGAGCGATCAGACTACTGCTTACACACATCATAATTATTCCTTATAGTTATACAAGAGATGTCCAGAAACAATTGCAGAGGTTTATCATAGAGGAGAATTGACACCAGAATGTATAATAAAATGAACCCTTTGGGTATAATACTTGACTAGTAATCAAAGTTCTTGAAGGCAAGAAGACCTACATGTACTACAAGAGGCTGAAGAGTACAGATAGACTGTATGGCTTAGATGTACATGCTGTGTTTTCTTCAAGAATGCTACAAATGGGAAACATATACTAAATCTAATATTTTTCGAGAGCCCTAAGCTATTTCTTGGCTTATAATATTGTAATAAATTCAAAACATGCTTTGAAACAGATGACCATGATATCCCATTGAATAAGCACCACAAGAGTAAAGACATACCTATACAGTGTAGTACTGACATGCATTTCCTTGTCCCCTTCATAACCTTAAACCCAGAGAAACCCTAAAACATATGACATTATCATACCCCAGCACACGACTGACGATACCGGTCTTCTCATATACCTCAACATACTCGCCATTATCACTCACAGATAAATTTGCGCTGGGGAGAAAAAAGGATGCAACATTTCAATCTAGGTTATTCTAACCACCCTATATCTAGGTATCTCTTCTTCAGCTTATTTTCAACACCATATCTTCAATTACATGCCTAAAGTTATACTGTAACCTATACAGGCTATAGCTACTTTTTTCCCCAACAAAACTTGCCCGAGATGTAAAACCACATCCAAATGACTTTCTTTTAACATGCAAATCAAAACTTTTTAGCTAGCATATCACTTTACAAACCAATGTTGACTAGACGCTAACACTGTAAGAGTACATATGAGTAAAGGTGTATGTGTTTTCTCCTTCACTGCCCTTTGTAAATGAAGGAGGTTAAAGAGTAAATTAACCCCCTGGACAACAAACACTACATGGGTAGGGTCAACAACCTTATTTACAACTTCACACCTCTTTGATAACAGCCTCAATAGACTTCTGCTGTACTAAATAGAGTCCTTTTAGCACGATAAACATAGCTGAATACACACTTCTTTCTTGATCAATGATTGGTCATGGAAGAAGTATGGTTCCTTTCCTACAGAAATATACTTTCTCAAGAATATTCCTTTACACTGATAACTTCTACACACAAACTACCAAAAGCAGCAGTCAGGATATCATAGCAAACCTTCCTTCCTTCCCAACTTGGAAACATCAACAATTGTGGTAAAAGACAACATCTATGTATTTCATCCTAATATCATAACAGAGCGGACAAAAGCAAGTTGACCTCAATGCACAGAAAACATAGAACAGAACAAACTTCACTACCTACATGTACATTGTGTGAGGATTCTGTAGGGATCTACATGTAAGTTTATATTGTGTAGGAAATTCATATTCCTAATTTAGTTTGACAACTGGCATGGAAAGCCAAAAGAAATGTGGTCATGACACTGCACAAGTGGCACCCAATCATAGTGGTTTTGGTCTCCCACAAGATGACAGGCTTCATTGATATACTGAGAATTGTGGTTGATTTGAATGTTTGTACAGTAACAGGGGGCAACCAACTTGTTCGTAGTATACTGCTTCAAAAGTTAAGAAAACCAGTTTCTTCAAAATCACCTAAATTATGGAAATGGGAATGTCTGAGAAAGATTCATCTTCGTATACATTTAGGAAGTTTAAGTTCAAAACAGGTCCAATGTATATCCCATATTTGGAGTGGACCAGTTCTATTTTCAGATACATGAACAAGCCCCTTGTAGATCTCTGGAATACTCATCAAAATGCCAGTGACCATTCTCACCACACAACAAAGTCTTTTGCCTCATAGAGATGTACAGTGTACATACTCTACTACTGTATATACTGTTTACATACTTTCTTGTCCAATGTCTGAGCAAGATGTCGCAAACTAACTGTTACTGTCTATAAAATGCAATTACCATAACACTTCATACATGAACTTGACACTCTTGAATCTTGATACATTTTGTTTGTACATGTAGATGTCACTCTTTCTTTGTATTATTATTAGAAGCCCTAACAACAGAGAAAGTACCAGTGTGATAGCCAGCCCCCCAGGTCAACCTGTTGATATGTCGGGAATGTTGTCATCATTCTGGGACAGTACATTTTACTATCTACCCCTGTGGTACATGTCATCACTTGGGTAAGGTCTGAAACCTCTACCACACAGACATGACTTGCTATAGACATAAGCTGGCCACAAGAGCATGTTATAAATCCAAAGTAAACAGAGACACCTGTCTGGGCTACCATTTCTACAGCCTTGGCACATAAAGTAGGCAGCAAATCATTCTTAGGATCGTAAACTGTCATCACCACCAGAGAACCTTTTGTATGGTATTCCAAGATCTGTTTCACCTAATAAGAGCTTTCACATTTGGAAAGGTTTAGAATATCTTAGAAGCTCTCATGTACCTAGTCAATTTTATCTTATCTTTTTTTACATACACCTACTTTCATCTACTGCACTAAGAAACCTCTAGTCTAAGCTGTGTATTTCTTCTATACTTGAACACAATGTCACTGTCACAATAATGTTTATTCCAATGTTAAACAACTTCACGGCCATGTGTACATGCTTCTTCCAAAATAGATATAAGTATGTACACATGACCTACATTGTAGTACCAGCTACTGTTTGAAGGTTCTGCAAATATAGTAGCAACCATCATGCTGTTGAATTTGAACAGCCACACCCTTTCTACCATGTACATGGCCTTTGGAGCACAGCCAACCTTCCAGGTCCTTCCACATAGGAAACTAATTATGTTTAAGTAGGTCATTTCTAGAAACAGACATCACCTTTGAGCTTCTGCAAATGTTTATCTTGAATGCATCTTTTCAATTACCATCAACTGTCAAAACATATGATTAACATCTCCTAATTTTTTAATCTCTTAGATACAATTATGATAGGAGAACCTGAAACTTTTGGAGCAACCAGCTCAACGTTGTACTTTACTGAAGGATAAAAAGGAAAATTGTGATTATGATGGACAGGGATACAGATATCCATCTGGTCATGATCATGAAATGCCTTTGGTAGACTATAATTTCCAGATGTCTCTTAAAATTCTTACTAGTACTAGTAGTACTAGTACTGTATCTATTTCCCAGTTAGAAAGAAACAATGACCAACGTATCTATGTGCAGTATCATACAACCCAAATCTAGCCTATACCCCATGTTGTCCATATGGAGAGAAATATAAATCCACAGATGCCAAAAGAGGAACAGTTTGTACCAATAGACAGATGGAGGTAATATGGCAGCCTCCACCATCCCTTGTGGCATTCAAATTCAGTAATTTCAGAGGTCATTGTGTGTGGGTCAGTGATTAAATACACTCACCCCATTCAGGCTTTGCATTCACATGCAAGTTGATTTCACATAAACTGAATTAGTGAATACTGAATACACACTGACAAAACCAGCTGCCTTGAAATTATAAATTGGTCTTTCATGTCAACACCAAAGGAAAATTAGACAGATCTCTAGACAATTCAGGCTCGACAGTTCACAGATATTTCTTTTTCGAATATCAACATTGCTTTGTATGGTTAGCAATCACACTGTCAGTTAAAAAGAAGCCACTGCACAACTATTACTGTATTATTAGCAAGAAGTCATTATACATGTAAGTGATCATACCATAACACTGTATTTATTAAGTAATAAAAGGCAAACACAACAACATTGGGCAATTTGGGAGAAAGGACAGGTAAAATAAAATCTTTAAAAAATGGTCAAGATATCTATTAGGTATAAATAAAGTTAAGATGGATGAAGAATTGAATCTACCAAGATTATCCGATGAAAACTAAATATAACAATGAAGGTCAGAGAGTGAAGTAATAACTTTGGCACTGAGATCTGGGGAGAGGGGGGATGGGCTCGGAGGGGAGGACGTTATGTTGCAGGAGGTTGGACGCAGGTACACCGTATCGAGAGGGCATTCTAGAGAAGAGCTTACCTCTCAGAATAGGTGTATCCTGTGTCCTGGTAGTCTTCTCGTGATCGGCTACATGCGTCATAGACGGGTGGGGAATAAACATGCAGGAAAGAGAAATCCATTTTGGCACGCAGTCAGTTACAGCTACATTTTCCAATACCCCAAGTTGTCACACACTGTGGGGTCCATTATACTGTACATCCCCTCTGCATCCTCCCATATGGCTTAACATGTGTGGCAGTCAGATGGAGGATGGGGAGGGAACACCAGGTGACTGCTACAACGTAACACACCCACAGCACTGATAGACTGTGTTTCTGATCGTATAGCACACCATAAATGACATGGGGGGGGATTTAAATAACACGTGCTTATTGTGTGCGTTGCCTCTAGCAAATCCCTGTCTGCCAGGGGCACGCCAAATATTCTGATGGGGCCAGCTGTGGAGGAGAGCAGCCCAGCAGCCAATCACAGCTCAGTACTGGGGTCACTATGAATATTAATGAGTATAACACTATTGGATACTGCTAGGGGACAGACGCTAGGAGATGGTCGGATGTCAGGCCCTTTACTTCATCAATCAATCACTTTCATCACTTTGTAGAAAGAAATTTCAGACTTGATTGACCATTTTAACATTTAGGCCATGGAGTAGGAAATTTCACATTCTTCCATTCCTATAGGTATGGTCTACTGCAGAGATAGGTACCTTAATAAAAATATGATACATACATTGTTATTTCTTAGTTAACAACTTAAACTAAGATAATATGTATACACATACAAAACTGAAAAGATAGGCTCATAAAAAAGTAATGAAATGCACTGTTCCAGCTCCTGGTATTGGGAAACTGAGTTCTGTGCAAATGTCAATGAATTTAACAGTGATCTTTTCATTTTTGTCTGTCTCAAATCTGTCAATAAATACCTCAACTAATGATTCAATGTGGTGTTGCATGGTACTCGACTATTCAGCTGAAGGCGTTCCTAATACTTATACTGTACTATAGTTGGACAAATAACTGATCTGCATAGGCATGTTTTGTAGCAAGTTTTCATCAGTCTGCACAAATTAACAATGCAAAGGGCACCGACACCCTTCAACAATCACTTTAACTGGGAGCCTTTTCAGCAGGAGTGACATGTTATGGTCCATTTAAACTTGACGTGACCTTTGCTTGAAAGTTGAAACCAAATATTGTGGGCCAATACAGGTCCTGGAGCTCTGTCAATAGGTAACGCCTACCCCCCGAACAAAAAAAAAACACACCCACACAAAGTCAACATTCCCCTTCTCCCAATACATACCTCTGTTCCACAGAAGTGTGGCCACCTTCCTCCTTGCCGACAGTTGCCGTGGTTACTGTGGTTTCCTTGGTAACAAAAGTGGAGGGAGCTGCAGCTTTCTTGGGCGTAGACGCTAAGATGCCACCTGTGAGTCCAAGACCGTGGGTGGTAGCGTGCTGGGAGGATGTGTGAGTGATGACGTTTTCTGTGGACGTTAGCTGTCTGGACGATGATGATCCTCGAGAAGAGCCACGTTTTTGAGAAGACCGAGAACCAGAACTACCGACCAGGAGCAATCCGGAGCTCCGTCCACTTCCTCCTTGTATTAAACCTGAGCCACCACTATACAAGGCAGTGGCTGATTGGGTAAGGGCTGTTTCGGAGGTAACACCTGTTATAACAGCTCTCTCGGACGAGGAAGATCCGTGACTACCGCTCTGAATGACGCTTCTCCGGCCACTAGATCCACGAACCGAGGACGCAGCGGAGCTACGGCTACCAGAACCTTGTGTGTAGGACGTGGAGCCTTCCCTTGTTGAACTCTCAGACTGTGTTGTGTCGGTAACCACGAACTGGGTTGAACTTGAAGTACCACTTGCTAGAGCAGTAGAAACTGTGCCACCCACCAACAGTGCGCTACTTCTACCACTCCGGTTGCTACCGCTACTGCGACCACTTCCGCTCCTTGTAGAGAGTGCGGCACTGGTTAAAGTATCGCCGACAGGGGCCTGGCTTGCAGAGCTAGACACAAAGAAACGCAAACATTACCTTTTAATGGCTTTTATCAATCTTTCAAACAAAGGCATTTTAATGATTACTGAGTAAGTTCACACTAAGTGACTTCTGTGAGAAGGTCATGGCCCACAGAACACAAATCAATGAACATTCTTGATTTGCTGCCAAAGTTTGAATACATTATAGACACAATGACTACCTACAGAATACATCAAACGCTCTAGGTGAATATGTTAAGAATGGAACAACACAACAGAACTGTCACAGAAATTTAAGTCAGACACCTGCAATTAGAGCTGTGTACCAGTACAGTGTACTGATAGTCTGATACAGTACTGGGTACAATCAATTAGGTACAGGTCCAAAATACCTGAACCCTGGTGTACAGACCTGTACTAATCTGGTCAAGCCTGACTCAGGGCATGGCCACTTTGACAGATAAAATTACTATGAAATTACCGTGGCAGTGCACTAAAGCCACATCTATACTATACTCCAGTACATAAAACACATTTGCAAGGTTGGAGTCAAATTTTCATCTGTTTTCATAAGAATAATACCTAACACAATTAAATATTATGTTGTTACCAGTTCAAACATGCTTTTGTCCTTATTGAAAATCTACCATTTTCTGAACCAGTAGTTTAGGTACAGCCAGGTTCAGGTCCAGTACAAGTTCAGGTCCGGACCTGTACCTAAACCAGCGTACCTGTACCTGTACTTAAAATTTGTTTAGGTACAAGTTGTAGCTCTACCTGCAATACCCCCGGTATATTACTATTTTTACTAGCTGTTGATTTACCTCATAATAAATGCCAAAGAATACCAATTGATTCGAATAAGGAACTTAGTAATAAGCAGACACACACACAACATGTGGCATACCTTTCTATTGCACTGCTGGAGAATCGGTTGACAATTCCAGAGCTGCCAGCAACTGCAGTTGTTTCAGACTTGGATTGCCTGGTGAAGATATCAAATGACAATATCAAACTTCTGAATGATCATCGCATATATTTTTGGGGTTAATGGGCAAACTGGTGTACAGGTTTGTTTCTGCTTTATTCAGACAGCTCTCCAAGTTAGGAAAAATGTGTGGTTTCCAAGGAGATCACTCTGTTGTAGAAAGAATCAGCAGAATTTAGTATTAAAAAATCCAGTGAAGAAAGAAGGATAAGGGTGTTTAGTTATGTACATTTGTACGTACAATGTCCAAAATATTGTATGTATTGATACACATATTGGAGTTAGTTTTGATGATGATCAATACAAAATGTACATATTATATTCTTGTAAGTCGATCCCTGAAGCATTCCTGAACTAATACCACATAAGCTACCCTGAGATACAACAAAGATAGGGGCTGATAGAATTTAACTGTGTGTTCATGGTGCATACCTCTACATGTTCTTCATGTATACAAATCACCATGTGGATGACAGACACTCTAATGGGACATGCAGGCATGGTTGGTATTATCTCTCATCAGTTCACAGTTAGAAGGGCTTTCCTTTGTTACTTTTCTTCTCCACAAATGATAGATGCAAAGGACAGGCTTTGCCAGCCAATTCACCATGTACACATGCCTGATTGAATTACCTGTATCTAAAGGACATGGGGGCCATAGTTTTACCCCAGCTAATTTCTCCACATTCCAGCTACAGTTAGGACTTAGTAACATACTGCTTTGAAGCTCTTATTTCAAACTGGACAATTTTACTTTTTGATACTTCATAAAGCAACAATGGCAATGTCTGTTGAAATAAGCAGGTACAACAGCTGTTGCATAGTCCATCTGTAATAGTAATAAAACCCTGTTGGTCTGAGACTAGGCTTCTAGGATTGTATTTTATCATTTACATAGTTGTTCACAGTTGTGTTGCTACCGTTTATAGCTACATTGATATAAGGTGGCTCTCCTGCATCAAGGGTAATGAATAATTAATTAGAGAAAGTGCTCATGACTTCCATACTAACAGTCAAGGTCACACTTTCAAAGCTTTAAAGTAAGAGCTAAGGACCTAAATCAAACCAGTGAACCATTTTCAATTTGAATACATTTAGGAAGCTATACATTACATTCAACCTTGTGCATGTAAATATTGTGGAAGGTACCCAGCATCCAGTGGTGAAGACTTGTAAGAGCAATTCTAGCTGTTTGTTTTGTTTCTAAACCTTGTCAAAATACACCATGTAACATTATCAGTAAATCCTACACTGCCATGCTAGAAAACATTGTTTGTTTATTTTTACTGGTCTACTTTAGGAGTGAAATGAAATAAAAAGGTGGTCTAATCCATGTGAAAAAAATCTTACTGGCCTGAAATGATCTAGATTTTAATAGATCTTATCAGATCTTATTGATAGAATTTTTATGTAGAAGAAATTATGTGAAGGAATCCCAAGAGGTTTTTAAACAGCCCCTTGAGATGTTTAGGGACTGACAAGTGGACATGCCATGACAACTGGGTGACTTATGGGTGCAGCTGTAAGACATGTGCAGTGTTTGGTGGGGGAAGGGTGTGTCAGGCTGTGTGGGTTGGCCTTCTACAGTTGTTAACCTTTGACACTATGATACACACGCCAGGAATTTGTAGACAGGATGCCAACGATTTTCCCTCCAGTTTTAAAACATGGTGGGCCAGATAAACAGGAGATAAAATTCAACATCAAAAAACATTACTTTTGCTATCTTAAGAACTGCATAAGGTTCAAGCTAGAACAACTTGCAGTGTGTGAAATATACCTGCTCTTTTTTCGAGCAAAACATTTGACCTAGCATACCTGGATAAAGCTCTAGATCTGCACATAGATTACTTTTTATTTCAGTTTGTGACCGTTAAATTAAAGGTCAGAATTTGAACTTTTACATGCATTTCTTACTCCAATCACAATAGAGAGGAGATGTGTTTTTTAGGGTGGGACTGGAGCTAATCTTGGATGTATATCAGGCTATTTCCTCTGTACTACTAGAGTCCAATTCCAAGTCACCAAGAGGGGTTTAAAATAATATTTGTAATTATTTTTAAAAATTTCTAATAAAACAACATCTGACTGACAATAATGTTTTTCTAAAAGATTGAACATAAAAATATGAATTTATTTGAATTCAATTAGAAATATTTCTAAAGTTGAAATCACATTCAAAATATTTCAAAGTATCAAATCTCTTACACAAATAATTACAATAAATTGAAAATATTTCTAAATTATGACAATAACAACAACCCTTGCAGTGACTTGGAATGGACTCTACTAGTGACCTAATAACAGTGGAGAAAAGGCAGACTTGTGCTGCCTTTTTACTTATCTTTTTCTTCACTTATCTCTTCACTTATCTCCATTATCTAATTGCAGCTTCCCTGAGGAGGGTATATTGTTGTGGCACCTGTATAAATGGACATGTCATTACCTGTATGCCTTCTGGGACTGTAATATGAGGGGGGACGCTACAGACTATCTTACCTCCTAGT
Organism: Branchiostoma lanceolatum; assembly: GCA_035149815.1. NCBI lineage: Eukaryota > Metazoa > Chordata > Leptocardii > Amphioxiformes > Branchiostomatidae > Branchiostoma > Branchiostoma lanceolatum. The sequence continues at coordinate 16,470,222 of CM068873.1, forward strand.
ACACAAACCGGTTTGACAACATGCCTCAAAAATTTCTGTCAACAAAGAAACCCCAGGCCTCGAAATTAACTTTTTTCCCTACTGTCCCAGCATTGTCCCGAAAATAAATTTCAATTGTCCCGAAATGAGGATGGACCGTCCCAACCCTATTCTCGGGAAGTATGTACTACAACAACAATAAAGCTCAGAGTACAGTACAGTATTGTGTGTAAGATAATTGTCAATTGACAAATTCCAAATCAACTCAAATTCAAACTTGTCTTGTCATTCTTTTTATTAGACAACAACAACAAAGACAGACCAACTATTCTTTCTTTCTGTCTTGCTGTACCATATGAAGTAACACGTGGAAGATGGGAAGAATAAAATGTATATTGTATTTATAATTTGATAGTACTGCAGATGTACAGGGACCACTGGATTATTTTTCTACTGTCCCCAAAATGTCCCAAAGTGATTTTTCAGTTGTCCCGGCCTAAATTTTAGTGGCCCCGGGACATAGGGACATAGTTAAGTTCGAGCCCTGAACCCTGTCTCAGATTTTGCATATTACTATGGTGCAACTCTTATGGCAAGTCCATACATGTTACTATCCACTTGGCCATGGACATCGGGCATGTCATTACCTGTATGCATTCTGGGACTGTAATATGAGGGGGGACGCTACAGACTATCTTACCTCCTAGTACACCAACTGGTTTGACAACATACCTGAAAAATTTCTGTCAACAAAAAACCCTGTCTCAGATTTTGCATATTACTATGGTAGAACTCTTATGGCAAGTCCATACATGTTACTATCCACTAGGCCATGGACGCCACTACATAATCTTGATTTAATACATTACATGTTACTACCATAACCTGTCAGACCCTAGAGCTTTTGCCACATTTAGACATGATGACATTGCTGACATATGTCAGTTATTTAAGGAAAGACCTTCACCATGGCTGACCTCTAGATGGTTTTGTACACTGAGAACTTGAGGTGACAACACTAAAATGACACAGAAGTGATCCTACAACTGGTTCAAATGAAGTTCCTAGTGTTTAAATGGCTGATGACACCCCAGGGCATATTCGGTTTACCATATCATACAGGGTGGTGGACACCAGCTAGTTTTCGACACATCTGTTGTACCAAATGATAGACATTGATTGGATAAACAATGCTGTACAAATAGCACTTGGTGGGGGGGTTGTAAGTGCCTTCAGTTTACTGCATCACATGTTACCAATACTATGATACAAAGAGGAGAGGTCAGAAGTTAGACTGTAATGCAAACCAGACAACCACAGAAGGCCTGCATGGCTTGTGGACGTCCTAACCAGGCAGGGGACATTTGTAGAAGCCCAGGAAAGGGAACAGCAAATTCTGTGTTTTACTGTATGCTGTAAATATACATTCTACAAATGTAGATCCATGACAATATCACAATCCTAAGGATCTACAAAATGTAGTCTTACCAGTTCTGAGATTCGGAGGTCATAGTAGAAGTGGTGATGACTGTTGTGGATGTTTTCACAACAGACACACTCTCCTTGGATGCCGCCCTCCCACCCTGAAGACTCATGTGGCCCGAACCAGAACTCGCAGCACTCTTCCTGGATCCCGAACCACCGCTTCTGTTGCTCCTGTTGGAACCACTGCGACTGACATTTCCTAGTACTACAACTCCTCCAGAAGAACTTTGTGTGAAACTGGCCTCGTAGGATGAGCTTGTATTCTTCGCATTTTGCTCATTCTCATAGCTGGTGTTGAGGGAAGTGTTCTTGGAAGAAGAGGTGGATCCATAGCCACTGCTGCCCTGGCTGGTTCTCTGCCCAGTACGACGAAACTGTGGTGAGTAGATGACTCCACTCCGAGTCTTCGACCTTCCTGGTGGCTCCACAGCACTTTCACTTGCCATGATTTGAAAGGGAAAGTGCTTGTCTAATCCGACAGCAAACACTGAACTATAGTACTCCACACAATGTCGGATACACTCTTTACAGGAAGGTAAGGAGAAATTAAAGAGAGGAGTGACGCTTGTGCAGCGTGACAGAACTGAGCTGTCTGCACAATGGGGGTCACCAGAAGGGACGCCACCAGACAAACAAACCCAGGACTGCCTCAGGCATGGGGCTGGCTGTCATTTGCATGCAAAATAGGACATGGCACAGGCAGCCTCAGTTTCACCCAGCTGTCAATCAAAGGATCAAGCCACACCCACCAGGGAGAGACCATGTGACAAACCCAACACATGTAAACACAGGAACTGTAAGGCTTGTCCTTGATGTCAGAAGACGTAATATTGACACTTGTCTGATTATAGTAGCCAGAAGGCATTGTAAAAAATGTCCTATGTATGTCCTTATCTAAATTCATTGCATGACACATAAGGAAGGACAATGACAGTCTGAATTATTTATACAATTGAGTTGAATTGAAAACATGTGTGTCTGTATTTGCATCTGAAGCTCTTGCAACAAGCTTTTCCTACTACAGTAAATGATTATCATCAAACAATACAGAAGGTGAATCGGCCAACCCCTGTATGGTGATAATATGCTGTTTGTTTTTTCACAAGAGGAAGCCATGCCATCACCTTTGTGTAAATGTTTACACCTGTGGCGTGTATAAGGGCCAATTTACACACAGCTTGTCTAGATATCTGGACTGCAGATATCTGCCAGGCGACAGCTTTTTTCTGTGTCTAAACAGGAATTTTATGGTCTTAATGAGGGTTTTTTTAGATGTCGGGAAAATTTCAGCCGAACCACTCTGAAGCATTCGCCCGACAACTCAGCGGGAGTCCCCGACCGCTCCAGCCGGACGTCTAAACAGAATGTGTCGCGTAGTAGACATCTGGAGGTCGGGGTTCACGCTAGTTTGCATATTTGGCGGGCGATAAAGCGGGAAAACTTCTAAGCATCAAGGATCATTTATTCCCAAACAGACGACGGACATCTTTCGTGATGCCAGATTGTTCGGTGGATCGGCCCTCCCCCCTCCGCCACGACAAGGGCAGCGAGTAGGAACGCAGCGTTGATTCTGACCGGTCGCTGTCGTCTTCCCCGGTACCTCAAACGCCTCTTACGCTCAACCCTTGCTTGCTGCCTCATGTTTAGCCACACGCGAGTCAGATAAAGAAAGAATACCATATTCATCATGACGAAAAACACAGGCGGTTCTCCCGCCATTTTGAAACGCGCGCAAAAGGTTAAATAGGGTCACGAGTGCAATTACCGTGCTGCGTGAGTCCTGCGGTACTTCCTGTCGGTGTGTATAAATGCGTCCAGATATCTAAGGCTCAGATGTCGGCGGATTTTTAGATATCTGAAAAAACTCTGTATAAATTGGGCCTAAGTGGGGAGTGTGTATAGAGACAATAGGCAGCAATCATTAGAACAATAACAACAAAAATTAACATCCACTCCATTCAAAATGCTTTGTGGTATCAAATTTTTCTGAGGTAACGCTATTCCCATGGCCCCCAGTTCCAACTTTTTGTAAGTTCCCTGAAACAGCCATCATTGGCCAAAAGGTCGTGTTGTTAAAATATCTATTCCTTGATTATATTTGATAGGTGGGATTTTGTAATTCTATTCTTTAAAAATCAACACAAATGTGAGAAATTAAGACATGTGGTTAAGAAGTGTCTTTCTGAATTTTGCCCACTTCTATCACTCGAATAACTGTCTACTTCTAAAGTAAGTAATGCGAGACTTTCTACAGGATTAAATCCCATTGGATTTTTAAATCTTTATGGCAGCGGCATTGACCATTTCTTGTTTGACCGGCATAACCCTGGCTAAATCAATATATTCACAAAACAGCTATATTTATCTGTGGGTGTTTGACTTTAACTCAACACTAGAATGTAAGACAGTTTGACTTGACACAAAATAAAAATCGTCGCTAAAAAAATCATCTCCGACACTGGGCGGCCATCTTGAAAATTCCTATCCACATTATTTTTGAACTAGAGACCAGAAAGATGTTTTAACACTTTTTGGAGGAAGACGCACACAAATTAATAGATCTTAAGATGTCTTTTGCAGCATTAGCAGAGCTAACCCATAGTCTTGATATAACAGAACGTGTTCTTACCTTCAAAAAATAACTGCACGTCCGTGGACTTGTCCACTCCCAGTATCGAATGTTTTTCACCCCGTCAAAACGTTCTTCCGCACAGAAACCGTGGAAACGTAAAACAAATAATTTTCAGATTTCTTTCTCAAAGTTTACAACTGAAGATTATGCCATTTTAACACAAAACACGAGACAGAATTCGGTTATTGTGAGAGTCGCTATGTGCTGCGACAGGAAATCTGTCAAACATGGCGCGCTTCCAACTTTCCAAAATTCGTCTGCACCGGCGGTATGCTCACTTCCGGTGATATCATTCCGCAAGAAATAGTGCCAAAACAGTGCAGTCATTTTTGTGAAATAAATAATACTTCTACGCCACAATAATATCATTTTCGTTATTTTGAATACTAAAAAATCCAGGTTAGACAATTGTTTATCGCAATTTATGATTTAAGTGCAAGAAAAAAGGACGACCCGGCGGATGTCTACAAACATAGTAATATCTCTCTGCCGGATGTATGCAGATATCCCCGTGGCGGGAAATTCAAAATACAAGAAGGAAGCTCTGTACCAACTCTCGATAACTTGCTATGCAATATTCCTTTACAGAGTCTACCATTCATGCAATTAAGACAGTTCCTTAGCCAGACGCACTTTTGTGCGTGTGATTGTGACATGTGTACGAATTACATCTTTTCTTTGATTGATTTAATGATTGTTCAATGTATTGATCTGCTAATCAAAGTAATGTTAAATGATAATCTAATCTTTATCAATGACTTGGCAAAAAAATTATCATTGGAGGTGATTTAAAATATATGTTAAACTCAGATACTTGTATCTAAGTCATCAAACATCAATAAGAGAATACTGTTCCAATGTGCACGTGTTTAATAACCAAATCTGTAGAGACAATGGCAATCAATGATTTCATTACATTATGGTCCACTATGTACTTTCCTGTTGAATAAGAATAACAACAACAGCTAACATCAGGCAAAATGAAATACAATAATCAAATCATTTATAATGTACAAAATTACTGAGAAAAATGAAATATTCTTTAAGTTACCTTGAGTTTGACACATAACATTCATACCTTATTCACATACAAGTTTCTGGATAACTGTTGATATAAATTCACATTTCATCAACCTACATCATGTTTTGTCAAAGACTTTCCTTTCCCTTTTTTTTACAGAAATTTACTTGCCAGTTTCACTCTAGACATTGTTTTGCTGTCTGCCACATAATGCTACAGATCATGCCAATTTGAAATGCGAAATGGAAATGCTTGCATCCCCCATATCAGTCTCATTACAAAAACAGCCAAGTTACTAAGTATGTTATGTTAATCTTAGCCACTGTCTGTCAGTTTACCACACAACAGTCAGCAGATCTGGTATACATTTTGGTAGCTATCCTTGTGCATTTCTTATGTGTTCAAGTATTGCACTTCAGACATGTACTCAAACAAACCTGTGAACTACTGTAGGAAATATATAATCTCCAAGCAGATGTAACAGTTGCAAACACTGTATCCAACTGGCAGAAGAAGTTTTTATTGGTTCCAATAAAAACTTCTTCTGCCAGTTGGATACGGTCTTTGCAACCGTTACATCTGCTTGGAGATTAGGAAATATAGTCATACATGTATTTACTAATCTTGTAGCCCGAGTGCCATCCAATTCCCTAGTAGTAATCCAATAGCACACAGGCTACTAATCTTGGGTAGAACAAGTATCATGTGAATTCTATAACAGCCCAAATACTAAAACTGGCAAAAGACAAAATCTAGTTTCTTATCTTGGCCCAATACATTAATGCAAAAAAAAATCAAAGGAAAAAAGGTAACATGAAAAAAACATCAGCTGGACAGAAAAAAATGTTGTCCTTTAAATCTTGTTCCCTCACTCAAATATCTCCAGGAAAAATGGGTGCATATAATATCACAGCTTTACGCGGACGTAGCTCATGTCAAGATAGTATATTCTAGCACATGTGCCTTCTTTGAGGCCACTTCACACCAGTTAGCTTTGTCCATAGAGATCTTTGTTCTTTGCTACATGTACAGGTGCTGATGTTGCCATTAGCTAACCTTATTGAAGCTGAGATTCAGCTACCTACAGGACGACATCTTTCCGGAGGTTAAGTCAAACTTGTGTGACAACTAACCAGCTGCAACTAACTGTGGCATACATTTGCTCGCCTGAAATTCAACCATTTTGCATTTAGCCACTCCCAATATTTACTTCCTGTTGGAAAGGCCGGATTTCAGGCTTGACTTAAACATACAGATTCTATAGCTCACAACTAGCCTCAACATTCACAATATATACAACTTCACAGAAACTGTTACAGGGCTTTGTGAAATCTTTACTCAGTCTACTGTCTGTAAAATTGTCCACAATCCTCTTTGATGTACACCTTTCCCTACAAGCTACCTGTTTTAGTTAGTGTACCCACAGTCACACCTTGGCCTCTGTTTACCTCTAGCGTAAGATCAACATATCTTCTTCTTTTTGTCAAGCTGTCGTTGTCAAGCTATCGTTGTCAATCAAGCTGGGGAATCATTAAATTCATATTAAACAGTATCAACACTGTATGTACAGCAACAGTTATACTTTTTCAAGTTAAGACAATGTCACTATACCTTTATGTCTCAGTTTGTTCTACATTTTACCCCATTCAACAGACACAACTGCACACCTTTCTTAAATATCAATCATGAATGCTAAATACTAGCACACAGGTAGATGAGAACCAGTTACAGTTATCAAGATGGTTTCTGCTTAATGTTGAGAAATTCAATTTGTGGCAATGCTGCCTTAGAATTTTTTGCAAGAAGCAAGATCAAGCAAGCCTATCCAGTCGAAAGCTTAATAGAGTCTAACAAAAATGCCTTTGAAAAGAAGTGAATATCCAAACAGTTTCCCCTGCATCATGAAAAGCTTGTCATCTATGCAGCCCTTCTGTTGTCATTGGTCTTGCAAAATACAACTCATTACTGTCAACAATCTACAATGAGAGAATACAGTCATGTACTACCAAATGCAGTCCAGTCCAGCTGGAAGTCTTGTATGACAAAGACTCTAATATACACAGTCATGTACAAGGTAACTGCTAGGGATACACTACATTACCCTATTACACATGATTAATATCCTACGAACATGTTGCATGGCACTTACAAACCTTGCTCACAGTCACATACAATCTTTTTAACTACATGTAACAAGTCTGTCCAGCAGACTGTAGGGTAAAGGTAGATACATGTACAGTAGAGAGTTAAGAGATATGAGCTTCAACAATCACACTGATCAAATGTCTGAATGCCCACAATGCTGAAATACTATCTTGGATATGTGTTGGCAGAACATTAACATTTGCTACATCATATAGTAAACATTTATACATGTTTCATCAGTTGTTACAAGTGTCTTACTCTTACATTCACATTATCACTAGACCACAGGGATTCCTATACACATCTATCATAACCAGCCCTATTATAGACAACATCCACTGATTATAGACTTCACTTTGCTGTACATCGCTGCTATTTCATATGGTCTGGAATATTATACATCCTCTAACGTTACCACACTGTCTGCATTTGGTGGGTATATTCAAGTAGAACGTAACCTCCTTGATACATTGATGAAGGTTAGACATCCAGGTAGTAAGATACGCCAAAAATAGTTACTCAGTCACTGACGAAAGATAGCGGATGCTGTCTGAAACGTCTGACTGTATTGAAATTTTATCCAGTTGCTTGAGTAACTATTTTTGGCGTAACCTCCTTGGTATAGTGAACAGCTTGTACCCTTTTCAAGCATCAATAGCAAGATCAACTTTCCTTGTTTCAGTTTCCAACAGGTTTTGCACGCAATTACACAAAGCATTGCAGCTAATGATGGCCAAGCAGTCTGTTCCTTTATCCCATAGATGAGCATTCCATATCTGACATAAGCATAGAGAAATTGGCAAATCTAAAACCAGAGTACAAGTTGTGACCAATCAGGAACAATCTTACAGCAGAGAAAGTTGCAACACTTCTTTTGTGATAATGTAGACTGTCTCTAATTGGTCATTGCCTGGATTTTAGAATTTTTGCTATATGTATGATAATAATAATGCCCTGTTGTAGCTTCTTTTTACCAGACTTTTTCAATACAGCCTCTGGACTGTCTATAGCATATTCTTTCTCTTGATACTTTGCAGAGAGCAATCCACAGTCATCACTGGTTGTGTACGCCTCATTTCCAATTTTCGAAGCTTTGTCGTAATTGAATAAGTGGCACCATAAAATAAATTGTAGATTGTACATGTTACAAAATTACTCAATACTGCATTTCTGCTGTAACACTTCTAATATGCATACATCTCTAATCAACTCAGATGAGACCTTAAGAGGTGACATTGGACATATCTTACCCCGGAAAACTATCTGTTGAGAAATCCTGGGCATGACACTGGCATCCCAGCAAACCACATTTAGCAGCTCCCCCTAGTGCACAAACCCAGAACTTCACATGTCACTGGTACAACCAACCCATCATTAGGGCAGCTGGTAATAACAATCAAGCCATCTAGCCTGGCAGCAATAAATCAATGAGATACCTAGACAGAAATTCCTTTTACTTTCCCAAGGTACCACTAGAGGTTACAATGAGTTGTTTTCACAACACTGTTGTGCATTGTAGCTATCTTGGCAAGGACGATGTTGAAATGGTGCCAATAGTGAGACGAGAAGGGGGCACGCGCAAACTCCCCTTTCTGTTCCATAGAGACCTCTCTCTAAAACAGCCAACAGCTACTTTTGCCCCCCCCCACAACAACTCTAGGACAGCTCAAAGCCGGTGTTCATACTGATGGCGTATCGTAGCTTCTCCTTCAACGTGCTCTTCTTTTGGTAGTTGGGCAGTTTCAGCAGGTTGAAGCAGGTAGAGGATGTGGGGAGGCGGTTCACTGGGTCCCTCTTTCTAATGGTGAAAAAACCTCGCAGCACACTTCCTATAGAAGTTAGAAGAGAATAACTGGCATCAATTCATGTTTTGTTTACCTTCAAACTAAGCATAACACAACACATGCCCCGGAATATTTCAAGTTGTTATTACCCTGAAATATATTTTGTCTCTCACATTGAGACAGCTTCACCAAGCTCTCATCAGATGTTAACAACATGGACACAGATGTGTTGTACTAGCACGTTGGCAGAATGCAATGCGGATATTACACGAGATGTGCATATGCAAGACAGTTATGTTATGTTATGTTAAGACTACAAACAATCAGCCTGGCTCGTGAATCGCTTGTATCAATCAATGATAAGAGGTAGAGTTAACTGTCAACAACAAGTCAGTACCATCTAACCCTTGACCGCTGGCGTGGTAACACAGTTGCAATATGTTCAGATACGTCAAGGAGTTGTTGTCTTATAGTTACAATAGAATTCATTACAATTATATCTGTTGGATGTTTGGTAACGTTGGATGTTTGGTACACGGAGCGGGAATCCACGGCCCCGGACGTAAACAATCCAATATGGCGGACTCATTTGCATATTTGGGACGGGATACATGCGGCCTCTACCCTGTATAGTGCCGCAGGCCGCGACATGTATTTTGCAAAAAAATTAGGATTGATTAATGGAAGTACAACCTGAACATATTCCGAGCACAAAAAATAATAATCGTGCAGGGCGGACTTCGCCAGAGTGGGCATTTGTGGGCATTCGCTAAAAAGCCAATGCACATTGCATACAATAACTTTTCTGACATAACCTTTTTTTAGATATAGATGGGATATCATCCTTATATATGCAACCATGTCCTTGTATGATACATTCTGCCAAATGGCTCATTGTACAGTTCCAGTGGTGATGACACACACAATGTGGAACATATGAAGAGCAGGGTACCCACCGACAGTGTCTCCTGTGTCCTGATCATCAGCCACCTCCACACACCTGATACAGAAGGGTGGTTCCAGGTGGGCAAACCCCAGCAGAGGTGGTTTAGAACAACTAGTCACAAACTGTAGGGACAGGGAAGGTAAAAAAAAAAACAGTGACAATGCAGAAAAGGCTATATAGTCTTCTTTGTTGTAATCAAAGATTTTAATAATCATTGATCACTTTTAGATAATAAGACAATAAATCATCATACATTATCCGGGCTCGAAATACTGGGTGCATGTGCACCAAAAATTGAAGCTATGCACTTAATTTCTGACTGGGGGTGCACTGGTGCACCTAGATATTTTGTTAAACTATAGGGTAAAGGTGCAATTGTACACTATTATATAGAATATTCTTGAAATGTAAGTATCAGAAAAAGGAATACAACCTTTGTTGTACTTTATTGACTGTATCGCTTGTTTGAAAGTTATATTTTGTAGCTGAAGAATTACAGGTTGAAGTTCGTACAAGAGGCAGTAGCGTTAAACTTTGAAATTATGCTTTGCTGACATTCAACTTTATTTTATGTGGTGCACCCGAAATTCTTTCAGTCTGTGCACCTAATTTTTTTTTGGTTGGGTGCACCAGTGCACCTATCTCCAAAAAAGAATTTCGAGCCCTGATTATACATGCAAACAGATCAAACAAGTGGTACAGCAATCATCATAGAAGCACAACTCATCCTGATATATCAGAAGAAAAAATAGCAATCTCATCAAGACTTTTACACCAAACTAAACACACTGTAAAATAAATCATAGATTGTATATGTTTACCAAACTGTGGCTAGCTATCACTCAATACTGCATTTCTGCTGTTACACTTCTAGTATGCATGCATCTCGATTCAATCGAATTAATCAAAGGTAACATTGGCCATATCTTACTCCTGAAAACTATCTGTTGAGAAATCCTGGACATGACACCGGCATCCCAGCAAACCACATTTAGCAGCTCCCCCTAGTGCACAAACCCAGAACTTCACACTGGTACAACCAACCCATCATTAGGGCAGCTGGTAATAACAATCAAACCATCTAGCCTGGCAGCAATAAATCAGTGAGATACCTGGACAGAAATTCCTTTTACTTTCCCAAGGTGCCGCTAGGGGTTACAATGAGTTGTTTTCACAACACTGTTGTGCATTGAAACTATCTTGGCAAGGACGATGTTGAAATGGTGCCAATGGTGAGACGAGAAGGGGGCACACGCAAACTCCCTGTGACCACACTCCATGCTTTAAGTTCTGGACATAGTTTTACCTTTAGAAATGCTTTTCTCTCATCGTTGGTGAAGTCCTTGGCTAGAATGTCCCACAGCCAGATGACCACTCTATGGGCTGGGTGGAATCCTCCATAGTACTGGGTATATTTCCTAATGGTAGAACGGTTACGTTACTGACATACATGTAGGGGGGCAGCCATTGCTAAGGTTAGGATAGGATAACCAGCTAAAGCTGATACAAGAGTCATATGTAAAGTAAAAAAGGATAAAGCAGTCATCCTTAATTGAGGTGAAGCATAATGCTTTTTCAAGTAGCTATATGTAGTGGTAGCGCAAAGCGGCCTCGCCATGGCTCGCGTTTTTGGCCAAGCACACCCGGTCACCTCTACTCTTCTCGATAAGTGTGTTGGGTTTTTTTACGTGCAGAGGTTTGACGCTTGAGGCTTATGACTGAAGCTCCCTCATACACGGGGCCGCAGGCCTTATGTCACCATCCGAAATGACAAATACGTACCACAGGGTCTAGTTAAGAAATCATGGTAAACAATGAAAGACAAGTTCACTTACTTGAGGTCTTCTAGGTCTATCTCTGTGTTGTCACCGGATATCAGCTTCTGTAACTCCGGCGCTGCGAACATCATCAACCAATCAGGGCTGATGATGGAGCGGAAGCCTCGGATGAAGGCCGCGGTCTGCTCTCGGATCTGGGTGTGCATGCGGAAGTGCGCCACGCGATGGACGTACGCGATCTTGTTGTCGTCGGTAACAGAGATGGCACGACCACCTGGCATCAATTCGTGGGTCACAACCTGTAGAGTGATGTTGTATACATAGATTAATTTTTGTTTGTTTATTAGTTTATTTTCTATCATTTATATTGTGTTCGATATGACTTATGTATGTCCAAGACATCACTAAGTAGTGCAAAGTCACTGAGCTGGTCTTCCCTGGCTAAAACAAAAGAAAGAGAGAAATGAGAAGTCATTGCGCAGATAACAGATTTTCCATAGACCTAAACTTCTTTGCAGGTCCTTAGGCCATACTGATTTAATTTCTTGGTTGACAGATTTTTCTTTAAATTTTAGCACCAATAAATCATGAAAACAGAAGGCTGGGGTGAAAACTTGCACCTGACCCTGAAATTGTGTGCACCAAAGTACAAACTTTCCTCGTTGATTTTCCAATCTAGCATTTTTTTTTAAAATTCCGTTAACCAAGAAATTAAAATGGTGTGGCCTTATGTATTCAGGAAAAAAACTGACATCACGAAAAAACAAGCTCCCCAAAAGAACAAGGTAATTCAAAGAACAAAGTGAAGATTGTCCACACCAGGTTTTAGAATATTGAGTTCACTATCAAACAATAACATACATATTGGCTATAAAGGAGGTCTGTGTTTTTCAACTTGCTCCATATTGCTAAACTTGTATCTATGACAGTTGAAGAACAGCATTTACATACCTTCCCCATGACGTCTTCTGCATAAGAGAAAGTCAATTCAAGGTCACGCACATCCTCTTCTATGTAGTGTTTGATGAAGGTCAGACTTTTGTAGAGCTCTGGGTCCAGAGACGGCAGTTCATCTATGGAACTGTAGAGGGCGCTGTGGTGATGGGACAGCACTTGGCTCAGGAAGAAGGAGGCAAAGGGGACCTCAACAACAATACCCTGAAAAAGACAGTCAAGTACATGTATGTTATATGTCACCAATGATGCCCACACAACACTCTGTAAGAAGAAAGGGATGCACTCGTAAGGACTGTATGGCAAAAATTCACATGCAATTGTTGCTGCATTTCTTCCCACATCAATTCATGCAACACTTCTGTTGTTACGTTTGTGAAGGTTAGACATCCAGGTAAATAATATATAAAGAGAATTCAGACTCTACAACTGGATAAGAATTCAGAGATTTATTTGTGTCATTTTTGGTCTGAAACTTAAACTTTAAAGGTTTCATTTTCTTGTTTTGTTTTCACTCACAATCCTTTTTGCTTTCTCCTTATTATTAACCTTCTCCCTGCTGCCTAACTCTGTAACCAATAGGGAATTGGGTGCCAAATGGCTACTTCAGAGTGCTAAAGGTTAAGTTGAATTGACACATCACACTCCATCTCACCTCATACACAGCCTTGCCAAGCATCTTTCCCACAAACTCAAACAGCGTGAGATGGTCCTCCTGTATGTAAGATGTGGGGGAGGGATACAGTCTCTCCTCCCCGCTGGTCATCTTGAACAGGTTAAGGGACGGGTCGAACACTCGCTTGATGATTTCTTCCAGAAACTCCTTAAAGACACCGTCTTGGTCGATCCCAGCTTCATCCAGGCCCAAGTCATTCACAAACTTTACTCTGAAATGTTCAAACAGAAACAATTTGCTGCTAATTCAAGCACATCCAACCCCCATATGATGGGGAACAAAAGACGTTAAATTGGATAGAGAGAGAGAGAGAGGAGGATGCAAACATGTGAGTGTTCAGATTGTTTAACTGACTTCCATATTTCTATATATCAAAATTGGTGGCAAATACATAAAAAATTATCCTTATGACTTAGCACTAAAGAATGTTGTATTATTTATTTTTATTTTTAATTTTTATTCTGATTCCGTGTTCGTCACGGCACTTTATTGAATATCACAGAACGTTGTACAATGTGTGGCTTATATTAAGTTTCTAACAGAACATTCGGATTTGAAGACTTTCAAGATGGTGTCCGGATCTAGATATAATGAGTTTGAAGCTGACATTGTAAACTTATATTTCACAATAGATAATTTTGCAACTAACAGCAGGAATTTTGTGTTATTGATAATTGTTGCAGTGGTTTTGGTGGTAACCTGTTAACAGCAAACTTAAAACCACCACAAAATGCTTGTTTTGTCTTCTGCCTGCCTACCACATTGTTTCAACCGGGAACTACAAACCACCACGAACACTCCATTTCTCTCCCTACCGTGACATTAAATCCCTGCAAACTAAAATGTATATACAGCCTATTACACTTAGAATATTACTCTTTTCAGATACAGCGTATAAACACACCTGATGATACCCTTAAGTGCTTGTGGAGGTAGCAGGGCCAGTTGTTGGAAACCGTCTTCGACCATCCGCGACCGATGAACCGTGACCAGGGTTGGTTTGGGTGACGCGCACTCGTTCTCGATGATTCCCAGCGCCTTCTTCTCGTCGGTCACGAATCTTCTGAACAGGATGACGCGGTCCTTGTGCGGGATGACGTGCGGCATCATGTGGAGGAGGAGCAGCGCTCGCCGTTTCCCCTTCTCCAGTTCCGAGACAAGCGTGCTGGGCTTCAGCTCCTTGATCAACCAATGGCCTGCCGCGGTGAACGGACGCCTGCAGTCTCTGTCGTACAGAAGCATCAGAAACGTGTGCACGGAGTGGAACAGACTGGTGTGTCGGTTCTTCCCGTCGTAGATCCCGTCCCACAGGAGTCTGAACGCAAACGCGTTCAGGAAGGACGAGATCTTCACCAGCTCGTCCAGTTTGAACGGCTTCTGTTGCTCGTACATTTCCATGTCGTCGAGGATCGCGACGATGTGGCTCCCGCAGTCGCAGGAGAGGGACAGCACGGCGAAGAGTTGGTGAGATTGTTCTGTGTCTGAGTTGAGGGACTCCAGGAAGAGTTTCAGACCACCACTCGGACCCAGCTCGTCTATGAAACCCCACAGCTTGGACAGAAGGTCCTCTTGGAGGCATAACCCTGAGGAAAAATTGGTCCATTTTAGTGACATATGAAAATTATGCCTAAAAGTCATAAGTGTGAAAACAAAAGCTTGCTCGAGTAGACAGACTTTACCAAAAGCTGTCATTTTTAAGCTTTGAAGGAGCCATTTGGCACCCAATTCCCAATTGGCAACAAAGTTAGGCATTCTATGCATGGCTTATGCTTCGATGTTCATCAATATAGCTTTGCAGGAATGTACATGATAGTAATACTTAAAGAATGACGCATGGCTACCCAAATATTTTAAAATATTATTAGATTTTTGGCGATTTTTTTTGTCTATAGGGAGAAAGTTAAGGATGTATTGACTTCAAATGATATCTATGAAACCAAGCATACCTGTATCTGTAAAGCCGATATAACCGCCCTTTGGCATAAAACACCGGTATCGCATGCATGCGGCGCAGCAGCAACTGGTTACATTACACACCTGTCACGTCTAACCTTCGCATGTATCAAGTTTTAACTGCAATAACAGTAAGACTGTAGTCTCTACCAGACTAACAGCGTCGGCTATAGAGAGAACATTTGCCGGGGGACTTTGGCCATGGAGGATAACATTCCCATCCATCAATATTGGACCCTATCTCCATAGCCAATTTCTACTATTTTCCCAGCGACCCGCAGAGGCTGGTAGAGTCTAGTAAGACTGCTTGTACTTACCAGTAAGAATGTCCAGTTTGAGTTGTGTGAGTGTTTTCAGACAGGACTGGTAGAGAACACACACGTGGCACACCGACAGGACCTCAGGAGAGTCCAGCTTTCTCCCACCGGAGCTGCGCATCTCCTTCAGCTTAACCGAAGACTTCTGTAGAGCTTTCTTAAAGGCTTTCTTCACCGGGGCTGTGTCTGGGGTTTCAGTTGTTGGAGTTCCTGCAGATTGAAGAATCCAAATAATGGATATTACAATGAGTATGATAAATATAATATAAACTTCATACAACACATGGCTCTACCAGTGATCAGTGATTTAAGCATCGTATCTGTGACTGGGTATCTCTGAATGACTCCCGTCATATGATGATACCTGACAGGTATATTGTGCAGTGTTTTTATTTGGAATCATGTGTGCAAAGTAAATATGGCCACAATGCAAATATAAAACTGATTGAATGATGAAATCAAATTGTGTACATTTCTAGTGTTATAATGATTCTAATTGTTGACCCAGTATGAAAGCAATTCACATCGGCGGATCCAGGATTTTGGGAACGGGGGGGCGCAATATCAGTCGTGGCCGAAGGCCACGAAGGCGCGCAGCGTAAGCTGCGCGGGGGGAGAGGAGGAGAGGGGGTTCTACCCCCTCTCGTTGGGGGGGTCTGGGGGACCTCCCCCGGAAACTTTTAAAAATCTAGATGCTCTCTGGTGCATTTTAGAACCATTTCTGAGCAAAATAAACCCCGGCGGGATAAAGATTTTTTTACGTAGAATCTGCCAGAGGGGCGTCCGCCCGTCAAATGAGGCCAAATCTCACTTTGGACGGCCTGGACTCTGACACAAGCACTGGCCGTCCGATCCATTTTTGACATTTCGGCACACATTTTGATGTGAAGTCGGTAGAAAAAAATTGAGAAATGCGCATGGTCATTTTGTGTTTTCCACTGAAGCTGCGGGCGTGGTGGTGCACGCTGGCACTTCTCGGTGTTGATGTGGACGCATTAAACGTAATTACCTCCCTCAACCATGATTTGCCTGAGTGAGTCTCAAAATGCGACTGAATCCAAAAGAAATTAAAAAGGGAGGCTAATTACCGTCAACAGTAGTACAGGAATCTTACAGGAACAACAGCCTTGCTTTCATAAGAAGGAAGCCTACGGTGAACTTCCAGAGTTCTCTGTTACGCATTGTTAGCAGTCCCTGACCGGGGGCGCGGCACACCTCAAAAACATCAAACTCACGCCGGGCCACTGTGCGGCACGCCCCCTGTAATCTGTAAGAATCTCTAAGAAAATTTTCGTGGCAAAAAAGTGCCTACAGCCCTTAGTACGTCCGTTGGGAATTTTCACTCGAACACCAATCACATATGGTGCTTTTCCCTGTTCTCATTGTCCCCTTTTAATAACAACAATACGGATTTTTGCGGTTCTACAAGCGGATTCTACAAGCAGTTATATCTTGAACTCGGACGAACTCGCGCCAAACATGAAAGTCACGAAATGCCTGAATGTTGATAGCATCGCAACGTTACAAAGCACAAAAGAAAACACATCGATGCATAAAAAAATTAAGATGTTTTCCAGAAATCTATAAAATCACTTAAATCTCACCCAATCGTCTTATAATCCTAGGATTTTATATTGGCAAGTATTACAACGTGTATCAACATGCAATGTGATCGTGATCTCCCTCGTTTATGTTTGGATGCAGTGAGTACACCGAGTACAGCTGAGTACAGCCATCTTGTCCAAAGTTGTTTCGCGATTTTGCTCAATTTGACGCAAATACTAGCTCATATTTGGCAAGTAGCACGACTGCACGACGCATACGCAGGAAATGGGAATGGTACGTACAGGGTGAAACCAAACTGAGCGCCGAAGCACGCGGCTGTTATGTAGCCTGAGACATAACTTTCTTAAGTCTCCATGGCTGTCTTGGCTAGCGGTTACGATTTTACCACCGGACTTTAATTTTCTAGCATCGACCCTACATTGAACCGGTATTGATGTCATGTGGACTCTTTTGACGGTAATTTACTTGCCCTGCTCATCTTTGACCCAGAAATGGATCTATTTCATCGTAACTTAACTAGTTTCATACTTGTCCACGCTGGTTGTCAGTGGTAACGTTATGTTTGTAAAGAAACTACAGTCTGTGAATATTACTTGTAAGTTCATGTTTACTTACCTTTCCATGCTAGTAACGTTCACGGGGAACCGCCGGTGTTAGCGACATAAAATCGAACTCTTTGGTCGAGAACAAACGAATGAACATAAAATTAAACCAATGGGAACATAACTGATGTGGTAGCCGGTTTTATCAAAGGTTTTACGGTTACCGTAATAGTATTTTCAATGTCCAATGTGAAACTTTGTCGACGTTACTTACGTACCTGAAAACACGAGTATAGAAGTAAAACAGAGTGTGATAAGTGTACAGCAACGTGTGTGACAGCCTATTCTACTGATTTCCAGCGTTTTGAAAAGCAATTTTTTGGGGAGTCGTTCCTATTTAAAGCACCGCCATCGATGATAACACCAATGGCGGCGATACAAGATTTGCCTCTAAAAATGCGGGAAATTGCGTTTATGAATGAATGAACTTTATTACTCGACACTAGTTGTTAAGCTGTATAGCAACAATGACAAAGCAAGCAATATAATAAAACTAGTATATTCTAAAAACTATGACAACCAGAATATATTTTTGATGGCTTGGAAATCCTAACTAAATTTCCCGGGAGAGGATGACCCCGCCCCGGACCTCGATTGCCAGCGCCGCTTTCTGGGCAGGCGGGAAGGTAAGTCTTGTATCGTTGCAGCGCATAAACCTAATCAATCTCTGAATTAGTCTAATAATATCTATACTGAAGTCAAGAACTCTGTAGAATTAACAGAGTTGTCTTTTCATTTGAGCGGATTGATAATATAAGGTTGATCCTCGGCCCCTAACCTTGCCCTCAACAAAAGTTTTGGCCGGTCGGCTTGTGTATTTTTTTTTTGGACGGCGCGAACGGGGGGGCGCGCGCCGGGTGCGCCCCCCTCTGGATCCGCGCATGATTCAGCGTAACACACCATCTTAGTCATACGACTTACAGTTGCTAATGTACAAACAAGCTATCTGCAACCAAAAAATCAAGACCATAGCACGTCCAGGTCAAAAGATACAAAAATTGTCCGGAAACACACACACAGACAGACACACACACACACAGACAAGCCAAAAACAATATTTCCATTTTTCATGGAGATAATTACACAGTCAAAGCTATTAGTAGGTTCCAAAGTGGTTTTGCTTACCTGCCATTGGTTTGAATCTGAGGACCTCATTAAAGAGCTGCTTACCTGCCATTGGTTTGAATCTGAGGACTTCACTAAAGAGCTGTTTCACCATGTTCCTGGCCCAGAGGAGCTGCAGCTGCTTTACCACGTTCGGCATGGCCTCGTTCAGGGTGGGGTTTATTCTCTGGGAGAACCACCCCAGAACGGGGTGCCAGTGGGTCAGACTTGACTGCTTATTCTGGAAAATAAATAAAAGTAATCGATAAGCATCAAAACTTTCAATCATTTCTAGGTGGATTACTGGATTAAGAATTGAATATAATATCACAAGTAGAAATTCAAATCCTATCGACTCTAGAAAACAGCATTTTCTTTATGGATGATACTTTTGGAAAATATTTGTTAAAACTAAAATGACTAAAAACAATTCTAAAAATTAGATTTTAAAATTTTGCAAAAAAAGCAAAATTATTCATCTTTCTGATTCTATACATCATCATAATTTCTGCATACGTACATGTATATGCATGGTACTTATATGCATGTTGAAGATATCATGCTAATGACCAGCAATGCTAAGCCTCCCAAACAACACTGCACTTTCTGTCCTTCCCGTACTACTTATCACACCAAGATCCTTCACAGTGTAACCAATACATATTTTGATATATAAGATAAGGGCAGGGAGATAGCAAAAGCACCATATCTGATTTATACCCCACTTATTACACGTATAGTGTTATGACCCTATTGGGGGTAGAGATGGGAATGTTCATGTCAGAGCAATTTATCGTGTATGACAAAGTAGCCATACGTGAATTCAGACGTAACTGCTAGCACAGACTTCGTCCTGTTAAAACTTGTTTGCGCAATAGGAAGACTTTAAACTTAAAGGAGACGATGACAAAAGCATGAGGAAATACAACCGTGTACAATTGTTTATTTTGATGTATAATCTATGATTGTGTTGATATCGTTTACGCAAAGTTTACGTAAAGTTTATTTTTGTACTCTTTTTCAGTTACTCCTGCCCCTCCACTTCACATCGACCTTGTTGAAAAGCGGCCATGTGGCCGAACAGGTACTTCGAAGAAAAATAAAGGCTTTGACTTGACTTGACTTGACAATGGAATATGAAAATATCAAAATTCTTGGTCCTACTGTACAAAGAAGTTAAAGAGAAAATTTTGTAGCCAATATATTTTGAAGTGGTATCATAAATGTGAATGAAGTTATGTGTGTGCATCCCCATTCCAACTTTCAGATTATCTGGTTTCAATACACAGGAGCCAAGAATTATACATTTTTGGTCAGAGAATAGCAAAAATAATTGCAAGCAGTGTACATCAGAAATGTGAATGAGGCCCTCTGAGCATATGTAATAGGCATTCCCATTCCGAATTTCAGTTCATTTGGTTTCAACACCTGGACACGGAAGCCCCAAAATACACATTTTTGGTCTTAAAATGAATAAAAATTCCATAAAATTGATTCTGGGCAGAACTTGAGATGCTTACTTACATGTATCTATATTTGTTTATAATACCGTCAACTACATGTGCACCAAATATGATGCCTTTAAACAAATTTGCACAATTTTTCATCTATGGCATTGGACTAATAAGCAAGATTTTCAGCACAGCTTGCAGATTTCCAAAGCCCTAAAGGTTCAATAAAAGCTGAAAACTGACAACATAATTACATGTACATAGCCCCTTGCTGTGAGCAATTATACTATCAACTCAATAATAGCAACCTGGGAGCAACTTCAGGGATTTCCCTGTGGATCAACACACCTCACAGTTGAGCTCCTGGTTCAAATAAATTGGTAACTTGGAGACCCCGGTTCAAGTCCCAGGGTTAAGTCTCAGTTGGGGTGGCACCGTCTTTCAGAAGGGACGTAAAATGGGGGTCCCATGTTCGAGGAGTTGCCTGAAGCACATTAAAGGGGAAGAACTAGCAACCCCTCCCTGGAAAAATATACCCTACTAGACTAAGTGCTACTGAAACTTACTGACCTTTTGCCACTAGGCACTACGAGGGTCTGAACGAATGAACAAACAAACAAACAAACAAACAAATGGGAGCAACTTACAATGGCAATCCAACTAGTCAAAGCCACTTTTAATAAATTTGTAGTCAGTTGAAAATCAACATGTGCTATTATGATTTTATCTACCAAGAAACCTTTATCATAATATAAATATACATATCAAGTGATAATGATACAGTGGTGTCAAAAACTAGATTTCAGCATCCTGTAGCAAAAACATTGTTAGATGGGGTAAAATGACAGACAGGATATTACATCATGACTGTACGTGATCTACCACATGTACATCACTACATGTGTATCAGTAAGTACTACCATACAATTGAGTAAGCATACCCATTAGTACACCTACTCTCCAAACACCATCTGGACCTGTAATTTACTTTAAGTGGACCGGCAAAATCACTAAGGCTCCCATTATAGCCCATCTGTATAGGGCGACGGTAAATTCAGAAATTGGTTGTGGGGTAAATATTTACGAGACCAATCAAGGGGAAAGTGGCAAGGAATAACCTCATATCATATACATTAGTTATATCATTAAAAAGCAGTTGTGAGGAATACATTATACATGATGTGTACACAGTAGGGGTGGGTACCGTGTACTGGTACAAAACCGGCATTTCTTAATGGACCAGTCCAAAAAACGGTCCGTAAAAAATCAGTGGACCGGCCTATGGACCGATTAGAAAATTCATAGTACCAGGCTACCCAGCAGGCGGCCACATAAATGGTCTAAGAAAATACATAACAGCAGATTTAACGAGTCATTTTCGAAGACATGAGCTGTAAATCATATCTAGAAACACTTAAAGGATGAGTAAACAGACGGCGAGACTATAATTTTGAGACAAAGTGCAAACCTAAGAAATTATATCGTTCTAGACATGACGTTTGGAGACTTTCCATGTGTCTCGCTCTCCAAAATATGATGTACTGTGACACTACTATAATCAGGTATAGGTACAGGTCCGGACCTGGACCTGACCCTCTGGACCTGGACCTGGACCGGATTTCTATGTACCGGAACCCACCCCTAGTGCACAGGTAAAATTGTTTCTGTTTGGGACTATGGGCACTGGAAATAATCAGAGGGGGACAGAACACATCCTGCGTTCATTAGTATTCATAAAGGTGCCTCCTGACCGATTTTCATGGTACAAGTCTACATGCATTAAGCTTCTTAACACTGAATTAAGCCTCCTAAGTGTTGGGGCAATCTAGAGCTGGGAATTATAATTAGTCGGTCTGTCTCTGCTTCTGAATTAACATCCTGTTGGGATTTTTGTGCCGGTGTATTGATAAATACACTGTTTGCTATTTGCAATTAGCCCACGGGCATGAACTTGCAATAAACTTCAATCTGTTTATCATCCAGATAAACAAGTGAAAAAAGTTTATTCATACTGAAGACAAAAAAGGTTATTTCATTACACAAGAAACATCCCATAACAAGGTCACATACCAAGGGGCCCAAAATCGACCTTGAATTTTGGCTTCACAACACCTGCCCACATACCAAATATCATCGTAATCCATCAAGAGGTCCTTGAGTTATGCTGACTACAGTAGTCTGGAAACACAGACAGACAAACAGACAGACACACAGACACATCCAAAACAATATCTCCATTTTTCATGGAGATAATAACCTTGACCTTCCTAGTGCCAGGAAAATTTGCATCTATATTGGAAACCAAACAAGCCATGCATACCTCAGGACAGCCACTCTGATAAGCCGATTCATAGTTTGAACTGCTCATGAGCAAGGTCAAAGGTGAAGGTATAGACAGTATCTAGACCATGCTTTATAGTGTTTTGTTTACTGTAAATCACTTTAATATAGTGTCAGGAAAATATAGCGGTTGGGGGAGAATGAAGTAGGTCACGGCACTTAATTTTAACATTGGGAACAAACATTACTGTCTCAAATGTTTGTGATCAAATATCAGCTATGATGAAATTTTAGCGGTTGACTAGTGACCGTTAAATAAGCTTAAATTAAGTTACAGTTAACAAATCAAGAATTACAGTGTATCTCAAAGGCTTTGAACTTTGAACATATTTCCCACAATGCACAGTTTTAACTGTGAACCAGCTAATATAGCTCTTAAGCACGAAAGGCTTAATGATTAATCACCTGACTAGCCTGCTTAGACATAGTCCCAATCGGGTAGAGTCAGCTATTTCAATTCTCACACCTATACCACAAATCTCTTAATTGGTAAGGTCAGAGCTGGGGTTAGGCTTAAGGGTACTTACAGAATGCACCTGTGACCTAGAGTTAGATCAAAACATGCCATCAAGTCTTGGCAAACTGCCACAAGTATGCTGTGAATAGATTAGCCGCAGCGACTCTAGTGGGAAGACATATTTACTTGTATATTATACACTGTCTTCCAACAGACTTGCGGAAAGCGACATGAAAAAAACCGAACATGTCGTGTCTGATGCACCAAGATCCCTCCCCTTTTTCTCTGGTTTTCTGCACGTCCCGGGTTTCCTTGAAGTCTTACCGAGTGCACCGGCGCGTTACTGGTCTTCATTTCTCCCTAAGTAGCCCGCAACGCAACCTTTGTCAACTGATTCTGACGCCGAGCAGAAAGTCAACAGAACGGGCCGCCATGATGGATTTCTTCGGTGATGTTCGGTGCCGTCGTCAGAAGTGTTTGGTAGCCTTTCGGGTTATGAGCATTTACCCGCAAAAGGGGATCTTGGTGCATCAGACATGGCATGTTCGTTTTTTTTCACGTCGCTTTCCGCGACTCTGTTGGAAGACATTGTATAATATACAAGTAAATACGTCTTCCCACTAGAGTCGCCGCGGCTATGAATAAGAGAGAGCGCATCACGGCGCATCCTATATCGTTTAAGGTAGCAGCCCAGCCCTGACCAATAATGATCACATGTACATCAATGTCAATAGATGTAATAGCGAAAACCCAGAGTAAGATTCATATATGAAAAACATGCTAGCCAGCCTTGGCACCTTGCCCTTAGCATGACGTGGATAGAATAAGACAATGAATCTAGATGCATTACATGTACCAAACCAACACTATGGCCAAGATCTAGTCTGTATAACGCAAACTCCAGCTGTCCGGGGGTTTCTCTCCCCTCCCCGCGGCTATGCTGTTACAGGGCGGCAAGCCGTTATAGGAGCTTGATTGAGTTCAGGCTAGCCAAGATCGATAGAACATCAATGTCAATATAATGTAATACAGCAAAAATTCCTCTCACTAAATTTATTCCATCTAACTTCAGTAGAGTGAACAACATGGACAAGCATAAGGAATGTTGTTAGCAGTTGAAGGACCACTCCTATGGCTACTGAGTATGGATCATTCACTGGTCCTTATATTTATGACTCCAGGAGTAGTGGACAAGGCTTCTTGAGACAGTGCTTCAGACAGCATCAACTGCTAGGTAGTGATAATGGGTTGGGAAAACTTGGGATGTTAAGAGCTGTACCATCATAATGCAGTAAGGTGATTCGGTGGATAACATGCCATCTTAATATTCGCCATCGGTAAGTATAGCCAAGGCAGCAAATCCCAAAACGACAAGGTATGATATCATCGGGGTTGATGTAAATACTAGTATCTAATCTTCACAATCAAGGTTACCTCTACACTCAACATATCAAATTTTATGATTTTGTCAAACTGTAGATTTTCATCTAAAACATTTATGAATAACCCCAGAGGCATCTGTGTATCTATATTTAGTACTTCCTGTTGGAAAATTGTCCATCCTGTCATTGATAATCTAATCAGGTACTGTGTTTAATCTAAATGCCACATGCTATTGCTGCTGGGCAACACAAAGTAAAAAAAACATTTGTCCATAAATGAATAATATTGATGCTAATGTCAAGGACATACAGGCATGTAGATCTTGTAACATACAGATGTAAGGCTTATAATGTTTAAGATTTATAATTCTACTGACATAATCGACTAAACACAATTATTCTAACAACTGGTTATCAAAAACTGAATGATAATCTTAATTCACAGTCTAAAGACTAGATAAACCAAGTGGTGGAAAGCTCATTCCTTGACAGTCAAAAATTTGGGTAAGTCAAATTTTTGTTTTGGAAATTACACTTTGCTTCAGACTAAATAAATCTGTTGAGCAATTCTTTCAAACTATAGTTAGGTCACACCAATGTAATTTGTTGCTTCTCGGGTTTTTTCCAGAAAAAAATCGGAGCGACAGGGCGAAAAAAAATAAAAATAAAATGTTTTGCAAATAGTCTGGGGTAAAGATAAGGGTTTACATATAAAGAATAAGAGGATTATTCAAGTTTCAGCTTTGTATGGCTCATTTTATGCAATGAACCCCTTTCTTTGATCTAGTACTATAATTTCAGTAACAAAATTACATTTTGCCATGTAATATATGAATTGATATTGAGAAATAGTTTTGATAAATGAAAAATTATAACTTCTGCTCAATGTGACCACACTTTTTGCAGGCCTTTATAATCTATTTTGGTGGCTATGGAGTTTTACAACTGAATAGATAGTAAAATTGGAAGTTAAAATTTGTGAATGGGAAAAGTGACCCAATTTTTATTTTTTCAAAATGGGAAAAACAGGACAGGCTATTCTGAGAAGCAACAAAATAAATTGGCGTGGCCTTACTGTACATGACAGGATTACAAAGTAACCTGTCTGATGCCAAAAGCTTGCCGTTACTCGTCCTATGTTTAACCTTCAATAAATACACGTATTACATCCTCATGATCTGTGTATTGATTACACGATGGTTCCTGCATGAGCAAGACTACTGCAGTATGGGAGCCAAATGAATGGGAGGATACTGTAGCCTGTGTTACACAATATCTCACTGTCAGGGGCTACATTGTAGGAAAGTAGTACATGTACCGTAAATCCCTATTTACGTACGCACTTTTTAAAACTTTTCAAGTTGCAAGCAGGTGCTCCAGGCTAACGCCAAAGTCGGGGTGCGTACGTTAGGAGGGGTTCTTCCTCGGAAAAATCGCATATCAGCATGAGAGTACGGTACATCTTCATGCAAATAAAGTGTGGAATGCTACCACACAATCAATCAGTAATAAAGAATGAATAATACATATATTTAAATTGTTTGATATTTTCTACCCAGAAACATTTTCTCTGTAACCCTTTAAGTTGGTAAACATAATCGGAAGGATGATCATTCATGCCAACCTCTAACTATCCACAGAAATGCTGGAGAGGGGGTGCGTACGTCAGGAGGGTTTTTCCCCTGAACGTTTCAACTCACTGAGTCAGGCCCGCAATCGTCCCCAAATCAGGGGTGCGTAGTACACGTAAATAGGAATTTTACGGTACTAGCAATAGGTTTATTGATAAAAACATGGGACAAAACGGCGTTGCAGTAAAGAGACTGAATTGCGCCGCAGTTTACAATAATGTATACGGTAAAGTCGACACGATAAGAATACTATGTACAAGTAATGTGGCTAACAGTTCATACATCTCAATAATCGTTGACCAACACAATTAAAAGGTAGATTTCTGTTCGACATTACTAAAAGCAAGGTTATTGTCCAGCCGGAATAACAGATCAGTTTTTTAGTCCGCAAAGAAGTTGAGCCAGCGCAGGTTTCGCACTCGTGGTGTATCGTTTAGTACCCCTGGCTTGAGAGTACTGAGAAGTGAGTTCCTCAGCAGTCTGCCATGCTGTATGTATCAAGTCTTGTTAGCTTAAATCCCCTCCCAACTGTTGCTACCCCGCCAACTTGAGCATTGGAAGTAGACAAAAAGGAGACGAAAGGGCTTCGAGTGTCTAGGTTTGAGTTCACATTTCTCATAATTTGCTGCAAACTGACATTAAATGCTAACACGGCCTAAAAGCGTAAGAATCGGCATGTTTTTGGTGAAAATTGATTTCGGACCTGAGCCTTATTTCCGGGTAACCCTCCGCGTTGAAGGTAAACTGCCCCTTTGACCTTTGTTGCATTCTGTTGGCCGTGTTGCATTACCTCACGCATCGGGTTATTGTGAAAATCTCAGCGGTAGGATTTTCTTTATAATTGGCCTGATTATACCTTGGAGTTTTCTCTTTCTGACACTCAAACAGTCATTTCCGTGTAAAAAAAATCTGGTGATGTGTTCAGTTCCAAGCGAAAATGACCAATTTTGCGCCTCATTTTTGATGGGAAATACTTTTTCCCCCTAATATTTACTTAAATTACAGAGGTTGAAGACACCGAAACTTGGGTTTTCTTGTAGCTAGAGGGATATCCTTCATTCCCATATACAGTTTTTGGGGCTTGGAAGTATTTCCTGGAAGAGACGGTCGCTAGACTTGAGGGTGTGCAAACTCGAATTGAGACCCAAAATAAACTAGAGGGTGCCCCCTTAAGCTAATAAGACTGGATTCAAGGCCACCCCTCCTCTAGGATACCTGTCAGCCAAAGGGGCCACTATAGGAGCTAGCACAATTTAGTCAGGAGAGATTAAGATCTGCAACAGTGGTCTGTAACTGTCTAGTAATTCACAACCCTCAGGGTTCAATTTTTCTGGTGTGGCTGCACCAGAGGGTAAAAAAATTGTCCCAAGTAGGACAGTCTGTATCTTACTACTTAGGCCACACCAATCTATTTTCTTGGTTATCATGATTTTACAAAATTAAAAAAAATGCTAGATTGGAA
Organism: Branchiostoma lanceolatum; assembly: GCA_035149815.1. NCBI lineage: Eukaryota > Metazoa > Chordata > Leptocardii > Amphioxiformes > Branchiostomatidae > Branchiostoma > Branchiostoma lanceolatum. The sequence continues at coordinate 16,497,887 of CM068873.1, forward strand.
AAACAACATGAAAACAGAATCTCAGAGGAATGTTTTTACTTTGGTGCACACAGTTTCAGGGAGTGAATAGGGCCAGGTGCAAGTTTTCACCCCAGCCTTCTGTTTTCATGACTTTTTTTTTGCTAAAATCAAGAATAAAAATCCGTTAACCCAGAAATTAAATTGATGTGGCCTTACCCTCAAACTACATTTGTATGAGAAGTATTTTACTATTTATTCAAAAACATGCTGCCAGAACTATAGGGAGAGTTTCTATCTTTTTTTCCTCGATCAACACCAGATAATATCATCAATACCTGTCAACTACTGATATATCCCCCAGTGTTCACAATATTGCTTGGTAATGCCATACTAGATATAGCTATTGCCTAGTTTTTTATTAAAGTCTTAGGGGCAGTAGGTTGTTATCCACTATGTCTGGGACACGGTATTGGAAGGTGGAGCCCATCCCTCTCCTTCCACCGCCTTTCTCCCCAACCGAAGCTAGGTATCCATTTCTACACCAGAGTGGAGTGAGGAAAACCGCGGCGCCTTTCCCAAAACATCTAGCCTGGAATGCCAGGCCAGGAACCTAGCCACTTGGTATTCGCCACCACAACTATAGAGTTAAGTTATAAGTTCTTGGTTGAGCTACATAGTACATACAACAATTCTATCAGGTAACACAAGGTCTAGGAGATAACAAATTAGCAATTAGCAATGAACTTGAAGGAAGCAAATTTTCTACTTTCATGCTATATTACTGACAGCGGATGCTGTCTGAAACGTCTGTTTCAAACTTTTATCCAGTTGCTTGAGTAGCTATTTTTGGCGTATCTTACTACCTGGATGTCTAACCTTCATCAACGTATTCATATAATGAGAATTCTAAGCCAAATATGTGACCCCCCCCATCTATTCTCAACCATTTGACAATGTATACAGAAAGGCTACAGAAATGTCATTAGTTTTGCACGATTTATCCTTCTGAGTAATATTCTAATCAAAACAAAAACGCATTGGGAATAGAGAAGCACCCTTGGCAGGTATAACAGCATTTTACAGTATTTCCTCATTTTCTTATTCCATTCTTGAATGACAGCTATTACTTAATTCACAAGTAAATGGTCCAATACCAACTGAGTTATGGTACCATTAAGCCAGCAAAAGGAAATTGCAGTTCTATAACAAGAACTTAATCTAGAATCCTGGAATACAACTGGGTATAACAACAACCATTTGTGCCCTTATAAAGATTAAAGGGACAAGACTTTAAGTCTACATGTTACACTCTCTGATCAATCACATGGGCCGTAAATGCATTTAAGTTTGCATGGTTTTAATTTCACAGTAGGGAGAAAATGGAGTGTTTGTGGTGCTTTAAAGTTAGCGTTCGAGACAATAGTAGACAAGGGGCGGTGGTTATAAGTTCACGGAGAAGAGCTTACCGGAAAACGCCAACATAAAACCACCATGAACATTTCTGCATTTACAGTAGTCAAGGTCATTAATTCTAGGGTAACCATTGCAGAAATACAGATCTCTACGTACATGTATGACATTGGTAACATTTCCATATAAGGCATCTTTCCTACACATCAGTGTCACATGTGACCTTCAAAGCTCTCTGGTGAAAATACCATAAGTCACAAACTGTCATTGCATTTGTCAACTTTGTTTCCGGTTCAGAAGAGAATTGTGCATGGCTGGCGATTTTGCAACCAATTTGAATATGAGGGTCTGAGACATTGATGTTTCGCTTCAGGGCGTTGTGTGTTGGTGGATTTTGTTGACAGTTGTTCAATGTGCTGGATAAAGTGACATCATGATACCTAACACAACTGACATGTTTTAGGATGTGCCCATGCAGGGTGTAGTGGTAGATGGGGCTTTCTGCAGATGGTAAGGACTTCACATTTAATTGTCTGTGTGGAATTCCATTCTCTACTTGTCTTCCCATTCAGCCAAGGTGTCAAAGTTGGCCTGGAGTTTTTTGTCGTCATCTAGGCTGTAGATGGTCATGTAAATTATGGGGTCATCAGAGAAGAGACGAGTAGTGGAGTGCAGGTTTTTGGTTATGTCATCTATGAAGTATAGAAACAAACATGGTCCAAGTACAGAACCTTGAGGGACACCTGAGATCACCTCTAATCAGGGCTGTCTCCAGCTTTAGATTTTTTTCTGTCCCACTCATTGTTTGGGGGCCCATATTGTTAATTTTTGCTGTCAAATCTGTTATTCTAAGTTTACAGAAATACATTTTCATCCATTTCATGTCAGGAACTTCAGATTTTGGGACGGATGAGTGGAAAATGATCTAGGTAACTTTTTTTTTCCAAACTTTTCTTTTATTCACACGCTCGCATCAGTTTTGGGGTTTCTAGAGGATATCATCCATATAATCAAATCAACACGGACTAATCTCGTCACCAAGAGCTGAAAAAACACCATAAAAATGCTTGTTCTGCCTTCTGCCCGCCTACCCCGGTATTTCAACCGGGAAGTAAAAACTACCGCGAACACTCCATTTTTCCCTGCCCAAAATTTGAATGAATCCCAACAAACCAAAGGTGTTTACGGTAACATGCCTGAAGACCACTAGTCTTGTAATGAATGGTCCAATCTTCTGGAGGTGCCCAGGCCAATATCAGAGAGATTTCCCCAAGCTCTTCTTCAAACCCTTGGAACTTGCCAAAAGTATATACAGAAGTTTACCTCATCTGAACTTGCAAACGTGACCATCTGAAATCTACAAGTCTAATCTAATGAGAAGGTATCCTTTGGAACATCTGCAAGTTTTGATATAATGAAGCCTAGAACAGTATTGGCAGTTAATGGCACACACAGAGCTGAGTCAAGAATTATAGCTAACCCAGTCAACAGTAGTAATTGACGTTAGGGTATAGTCTATGCATTCTGAATGAAACAATTACCCTTCTTGCTGTGAAAGAGTCAGACTATTCACTGGAATACACATAAAGAAGGGTGAAATCTACCAAAATACAGTTGCTTTGAGGAGTAAACATATCAGGCATAAATGTAGCTACTTAGTATATTTTGGCATGAAATAATGCATATATGGCCCAAACAAACAAAGTCATTATGATAACAAAAATGGCAACATGATGGGATTGCCAAGTGCTTTCTTGTTCCTAGCGCCATATATACATCATTTTAGGACAAAATTTAGCAACCTGTGATGTTTAAACCGACATCAAAGCAGACTACATTTTGGTAGATATCACTGTGTATTCCAGTGAATTCCAGTGTTTTTCGGTGCATCCCAGTAAATAGTCAGACCACTGTGAAATGTAATAAGGAATATTTCCTCTTCCTCATGATCTTGGTTACAGACTGAAAAAAAGCTGTGATTTAAGCATGAAGTCATTCAAAATCTCAAGGTGACCGTGCAAGCCTGGGTTTCTATCAACTGTTAATACAAAAATGCACACGATTGTGAACATGTCTTAGGTAGAACTGAGATTCCCTTTCCATACATAGACATTGTACATATAAAACATCAAGACCTTTTCAGTACAATACAATATCATGTTGTATGTTAGGTTTAAAGTAAGAAAACAAGTCTATAACATGACAAAAAAGGAGGATTTTCCAGTTCCTTCCAAGACTATAATATATACACGTCATCTTCAAGAAGTCAATGCAAGCCACTCTGTAACTTCCTTTACCTAAGTCCTTTCTTGACAGTGACTAATAGACTCCACTGTAGATACTGCCACGAAATCTCCATCTTATGCATGGCCTTCATGTGGGTATTGATTTTGGACCATTTCCAGGCTAAAAATGGGAAACGGCTATGTTTTGAATGATAGGTAGTGATCTGTGGAAAAGTTGATATCGCATGGCAAGTTGCTGTGAGGCATTAACTTATCACTTTTGTGTAAGCTCTTTGTACGTGCACTGTAATAAAAAATGAGACAATCTATCATGCATGCGTCATATAGTCATGGAACTGTTGAAAAATATGTATATATGTCATAAGACATCTATTACAAGACAAGAGAAGCTGGTTTAACTTGTAGGATGAAAGCAAAAGCCTACTGGATGAAAAAATGATCAGTATTTATTCTCTCTCTCCATACACAACCAATGCACACTCACTTTGTGCTTTGACCTTCTTCAGAAAAACTGACCCACTTTAAATACTATGTTTCTGTACAGTCACATGACCAAAGTGAGGGTCAGTTTTCTTGAAGGAGAAATCATCTGTTGACAGTTCAGTGAGTGTGTTTTTCTTGAATCGAGAATCTGAGAATGAAATGTCAAAAGAAGGTTTTATTTTATTTTTCTTATTCAGATTTACCCAATTTGTGGAAGGATTGACATAACAGGTGACTATCACCTTTCCAAGATGTCAACCTGGCCCAGACTTTAAAGTTTGATCCACTCACATCGGGAAGGACCCCTACTTTTTTCGATAAGTATGGCGGGTTCTTAGAATTAAACATGCTCAAAGGGTGGCTCTCTTCAAAAACGGGACCTCCATTTTTTAGCATTGTCTAATGTGTTTTTAAATGTTTGCATGAATTGATGACTGTGGAGCTCTAGATCTAGCTCTAAATCTCTAGGTCTAATTCTATTTTTAGATCTAGATCGAAAGCCCTAGATCTAAATCCTCCAGACGTAATGCTCAAAGTGTGGCTCTCCTCAAACACGGGACCTCCATTTTTTAGCATTGTCTAATGTTTGCATGAATTGATGATGGTGTAGCTCTAGATCTAGCTCTAAATCTCTAGGTCTAATTTAGATCTAGATTCTAGATCCAAAGCTCTAGATCTAAATCCTCCAGACGTACCTGTACATAACTCTGGCACCTGGCCAGGAGCATGATGACCACGCCCATGAAGGGTTCCATGATGACAGGGAGCATGTCCAGCTGGAGGTAGGCCAGTTGGACCATGTTGGCCAGTAGACACAGCGAGTAGCTGCCCTCCAGTGAGTTGAACACGATCCTGATGTTCTGTTCCTGAAACATTTCAGAATTCAAGATGTTAAACACAGTTCTTATCATCATCTTGGCACCTCTAAAATATAAGTACTTTGTCTTCTGGCAATTTTGATAATTTTGCATAGAGTACTTTTTCTTGGCTAAAATCTATCCCAGCTTTTCTAGGAAATGTTTAAAAATTTCCAGAAAGGTGGTGGCAACTGGCAAGGTACTTAGTGGTAATCTATAGCTAAATTCACACGTTAACATAGACTTTATCATAGTGCTCTTTAATGGCTTAAAATCTATCTTTAAGCAGCTTTTCTGTGAAATGATGCAGAATTTCCCTGAAATGTGATGGCAAGGTACTTAGCGGTAATCTAGCTTTGCAGTGCCTGTGAGGTAGTCTGTAAAATTACTGCGATAATACGGGTGGTTTGCAAAGTGCGAAGAAGTTTCTTAAGAATTGAATCGGAGCCAACTTTAACATTAAAGTATTTAGCAAGCACAATTCTACTTTTTTTGGCAGGTGTTCAGGCTTTGACGCAGGCCACTCGGATGATGAGGAGACCTAATCAGGTACAAGTAAGTAGTTCAGGCTTTAAGTATGGACTTGATTTTCAAGGTTTCCAAACATCAATTTTCCCTTATCAGTGTGCAGCTAGTTGAGAACAAGCTTTAGCTCTGTGATCAGAATTTAAAACTTATAACTACATTGTATATAAGTTTGAATGTTTAAAAAGGAAAATTTTTGTCTTAATCTCAAATGTATCGATGCATGCTTTGATTTAAAAAAAAAGAAAGATGAACAACCACTGGTATGACATGTTGCCGAACAGAGACCTAAATATATCACCTTTAAATATTGCAACCAATCCGCACTTCAGTAAATACATCTTTAACACTGCTAAATGGTATGGTTTTTCTATATCGGTCATTGAATAAAACATTGATTACGCCTTAAAAACCCACACTGTATTTCTGGTTATCCAGACCATAGCAAAAACCTGCAGTTTCTGTAGCCGTTTTGGGAGGTCAACTACTGGTAAGGGACATAAAATCTATGATCTAACATCTAGGTGATGAAAACATTTTAGAATCATTCTCCAACATACAAGTATTGTCCTCATTTCTATTTCAATACAAAAAGTAATATAAATAGAAGTACCAAACAATGTTGACACAATTGTATTTTTTGGACCTTATCAAATCTACAAAAAGAAGAAAAAAAGACTCCCCACCTACCGACCCTCCCTTTTCAGGACTGTAATCAGAAACACAAGATTGTACTAGTATTTTCCTAGGACTTGACTCAATGCAGAATTCCTGCCTATTGAAACACCCTATATCAGGCTTTTAGCTAGGATTTATAGACAAGGGGTCTAAAAAAGGGAGGGGGGGGATGCTGTGATGTGGGGTTAGGTGTGTTCTAGTCTAATATCATACTTTTAGCAGACCATTTTAATCACTGCGGAAGTGGCTGGGTGCACGCGTGGCCACAGCATTCTTTTTTGGCAGTATTCTCGCGATCTGTCCGTAGGAAATCAATGCGTGCACCACCGGTGTAAATGGCACTAACCACGCGCGCGCAACCAAGCGCCTGGGTGCACGCGTGGCCACTGCATTCTTTTTTGGCAGTATTCTCACGATCTGTCCGTAGGAAATCAATGCGTGCACCACCGGTGTAAATGGCACTAACCACGCGCGCGCAACCAAGCGCCTGGGTGCACGCGTGGCCACTGCATTCTTTTTTGGCAGTATTCTCACGATCTGTCCGTAGGAAATCAATGCGTGCACCACCGGTGTAAATGGCACTAACCACACGCGCGCAACCAAGGGCGGAAGTGGCTGCGTGCACGCGCGATCTAATTCCTCACAAGCAAACAGTGCGTGCACCACCGCTAACACGTGGCAGGATCCACGCACGTGCACCGTCGGTTCGGCGAGAAATCGACCAAAATCGGGTCCACAATCTTAGCTCCTAAAAACTGCTGGTTCCCAATGGGCTCTATGGATTAACAATTTCCTGCTTTGCATGTCAATCAGTTTTCATGCTGTCCCAGTGTCTGGTAGGACTAGAAAAGGCAACAGTAACACTGTAACACAGCAACATGTGTATGTAATTACCAGGGAAACAGGGGGTCCTCTGTGCGTCCAGCTGAAAAAGGGGCGTCCAATTTCCTTGTTATTTTGGTATCATGCGTCCAAAAGACGCATTGACGCATGCCTAGCTAAAAGCCTGCCCTATAGCTATATACCTGTTCCAACAGGCGGATACTCTTCTCCAGTACGTTGTTGTTCCTGAAGAGGAGAAGTGTCTGTTCTGCGATGGTGGACAGATGGAGGATGAGGCCTGGCAGGGACAGGATGTGGACCAAGAACGCCGTCAGCAGGTGCTGGGAAAACTACAGCAAACAACAACAACAACAACAACAGAAATGAAAACATTCTGCAAACTTTCTTTTCTTGCATTGGCAAAATTACAGCTTTGAGACTTTTAAGCATTGCTTTAAACCATTAACATTCTACAAATACATGTAGCTATGGACTGTATCTGTATCTATATAGCCGGTACAACCGCCATTAGGCGTAACACACCAGCTTCGCAGGCACGCGGCGTGGTAGCAGCTGGTTATATTACACCGAGCGGTCTGTTACACCTAGTCTTTGCATATCTGACTGCAACGATTCTTTAAAGCTACTTAAAAAAATTAGAGACTGCAAAATTATTTCAATATTTGCTGTAAGTTTGTGATTTTATAGGCACTTGTACTCTACAAATTCGTCACACCTGCGAATAGGTGCTACATTTCCATTATGTTGCTACGGTAGTTTCATCCACAAATTCTTCATTTTCAATCACCATGCCACAAAATTTAAGTACCTCAAACTTAAAAATTGAAATTACTTTATACATCTTTGTAGCTTAATGTGAACAAATTGTAATACATTTCAAATTCAATACTGACTGTATAGAAGAAGTTGTGCCTGCTATATCTCACATATGTTGAAGATACAGGAAGATTTGACATAGAGAACTGAGACAGCATTCTAAACACGCATGTGCAGAGTACCAGACATCTGAAGCACCAGAGAGATCCTACTTAAGAAAGCACCTTGACATGAACGTACCAGGTGACAATGTCTAGCAGAAAAATAGACATAAAGCAAGGAAACAACAACATCATCTCACTGACCTGTGTAGAGATGAGGGGTCTCATGGAGATCGTCACAATGGCCGCCAGTGCCGCTCTCTTCAGCGTGGGTTGAGACCGCTCCAGCCCCCTCTTCAGTAGAGCCTGCAGAATCACGTAGAGATCCTTGGACGTCAGGTGTCCCAGAAGATTCGCGCACAGCTGGTTCATCCCCGGCCGCAGCGCCTCGCTGCCCTTGATCTTCAGCACCTTCCAGGTGGTGGTGTCGGTGAAGATGACCACCACGTTCAGGTACAGACTGACCAGCTTGGACTGGTCATTGTTGTCCGGTCTGAGCGTCTTCAGGTAGCAACAGCACTGCCACAACAGCTTCTTCATTTGCTGTATCCATGGCAATACATGTTCCTTGCTAAGAGCCAACGACACGTACCAGATTTTAGAGTCTCCCTCCACCTCCATAGAAGCCAAGATGTACCGGCAGAGGGTTTGGAACACCACATGGTCTTTCTTTTCGTCAAAGAAGTAGAGAAATCTCTCGGTGGCTTTGAAGACAGTCACCGCTGGCGCAAACTTGGCCTTGTCCGGAGAGCTGGTCGGGCTCACCTCTCGCGCCCACCCGATCAGAGACTGTAGATCGCCCTGCGTTTGTTTCCTGAGGCTGGAAACGGCCAAGAATCTTCTCACCGCCGCTTGAATTTTTGTAGCAGACTGGTCTCTTCGTATCTCTTCCTGTCTGTTGACGCGAGCGGATTTCTTTTCATCCAGGAAGGACGCCTTCTTGTCCTCGTAAGGAGCAAACATGTTGAGTTCCTCCCTCAGTGGCGCCGCCGCGATGTGCTAGACTGGGCAGTGCTGGTATGACGTGATGTCCGCAGCGCAGCGTAACGTTACGTTATTACGTCGGTAAAGAACTTGAGAGATCCCCGTAGCGTCGACGTACGTAGAGATGTTGACATCCTCATATCACCCCTTCCAACTCACCTGCAGCAAAAACGAAACATACAATCACCACGAAAATTTGTCTACAGATTCTTCACACCTTTCCGTCATAAGAATGGTAAACACAGGATTTATGAAGTTGTTAAATTTATTAAAATCGATAAAAAACATTGGAAAAGACGAATATCCCACCCTCTGGTCGCCATGATGAGTGTTGGATTCTGGGATATGCGCATGCGCAGTCTTGTATTTTAGAGATAAACATTTTCGTCTGAGCTCGCCGATGTCGAAATTCTGCCTCGAGGATCGCGCGTTTTTATCACAAAATTAGCCGTTTTTCCGACAGGTTTTCACTCCCAGTCGTACACAAGGATGTGAGGGGAAACTAGAGGTATGTTCCCCTCTCCATGGACCTCTACCCGTCTTTTACACGCAGCAAATGGACGTTGAACTTTCCCGGGAAAACCCAAGGAGAACCTTCGGGGCCATGTCGACTCGTAGCCCGAAGAGGGACTACGACTATCTGCTGAAGTTTCTCCTGGTGGGAGATAGCGATGTCGGCAAACAGGAGATTCTGAGTGGCTTGGACGATGGAGCAAACGATTCCCCTTTCGGATACGGCTGTGGTGAGTTAGAATTAAGAATTCTGAAGTAATAATTCGGGTTGGTATTCGGATGCCAAACCAAAAATTAACCTCGCTTTGTACTGTACTACATGGACTCAAAATGTTAATTTTTTACATGCCTGCTCCAGAATTCTGGGCCTATTCTGTTAATCATAGTCTTTTTAAGGTCACCACAGAGATCAAGTACACAAGCAGGAACGTTGCAGTTAACATTGCAAACTTGTTATCAGTTTTTGCTGAGGGCGGAACGAAGCTGAAGAAGCAAGCCCGTGGGACAGATATCACAGCCCCCCTCCCCACCCCCGTAAACAAAAATGCACTTCTAAGTTTTGACATCTCGCGTTACCTTCACCTAAGCTTCTTTTAGCTGAACTTGGCACGCAGTTAGAAAATGTCGTTTGACTGGTCTTTTGTTGGTGTTAGATTTTGTTTTAGCACCTTAGGATAGTGTGAAAAACATTTGTCTTGTTTGGCTATTGACTAGGCAATCTGTTCTTTTCAAGTTCAACAATAGCTTGGTTACAGCTGTCACGCATTGACCTTGTAAATGCAAGATTTACAGATTCTGAAATGTACAATCCAGATGAAGCAATGATACACTTCTTGTGGTCTCCGATTGTCTTGAAATATCATGACATCATCACGTCTATAGCTTTTGCTTCAACATTTACATGATAAAAAGTACATCTGTTGATGTGAGGTGTTACAGAAGTAGAAATCTATGTGTAACTCTAACATAAACTTTATTGTAATACCGTAGCCTTCCAAGCAGTTAGTCCTATCTTGTGCAATGCACTAGTTGTTGAGAAGAAAAGACCCAGACTCTATTGTCTTCTCAAACATGTTCTTTGATAATAGTGTTTGTGATAAGGAACAATGATTACAATTAAGACTGATGCAAAGGACAGAGTAGTAGACAGAAACCAAGTGCGAAAACAAACATCTTAGAAACCTGCGCTCCCAAAGTGGCAGATGTTTTTGACAGTTTTTAAGGTGTTTTGCTCTTTAGCAAGACTTCAGGGGTCCCCTGGCCCGAGACTGATAAGTTGTTGTTCTGCTGGGTTCCTTTATCTTGTGTTGAAAGCGGGGCACCACATGTCATGACATGCTGCAGGGGCGGCGGGATCAATGCCTATCTTTGTGATGGAAATAGAAAGCACTCCCCAAGCCTGGCAATCCCATTTACATCCTATTCTCTAATTTCCTTCAAAACTGCACATTTCCCACTCCGGACCAGGGGACGGGAATTTGATGCACTTCTGGAGGAGTGCTTGTGTTGATTTAATCAAGTGTGATGCACTTCTGCATCTCCCTAGTGACCCACCCCTGAAGTGTTTGTTATGAAGGTAGTGAAGGAACCAGATTCCTTCTTTACTCCTTCCTCTTCCAACCTGAACACAAAGAAAGAAATGAAGATTTACTATCACAGGTTCTTAAAAGGCCGGTTTACATTTAGCATTTCTGCTGATATGGCAATTTTTTCTGAAAGGTTTGCTAGCTCAAGAATAGGACAAACGGAGGTAGTGTGGTTGAAAAGAAGAAAAGAAATCTGTAGGATTGCTGGAGATGCAATTAATGCAAACAATAGAACAGTTTTTTTCCTGAGATTCCTAGTGGTCCTTGTCAAAACATGGTTTCACCTGATTTGCTCTGGTATCTGCATAGTCGCTTTATTGTGCAATAAGGCTGGATTCAGAGGGCAGATGAACAAGATGATAGGCTTGAAGCATAGTCCTCTTCTGTGAGATCTATACTTTTTAGGTTCTGTAGTATGTGATACCATCTGTATGCCGAAGGGTGTTTATACGCGTCTATACTGCATAGACACTATCAACGCCCTTTGGCATAACACATTAGCTTTGGAATCTTCATTATCAACTGCATAATCAAGTAATATACTATGGTATATTAATTGATTATGCAGTCGATTATGAAGATTCCAATAATATATATTATGTTATGTGCTATTGCTAAATAGTATGAGTCAAGCAATCCAATTTTATTAAATTCATTGATGACTCAGGAGTTGGTAAGACCTGTACTTATTGACCTTATAGGTATCAAGATCACTTATCTCACAGTCTTAATGGGGAAAATGTATTGAAAATTTCAAGGAAAACAGTATTTCAAGCAAACGGAAGTCTTTGACTGGGAATGCTACCGAACAAAACATTTCTTTTTTCAAATTTTGTATTCTCATCAACAAAAGACAATGGTTTATTCATTGGTATTTGATCATCACAAATGGTATGGATTTTAATGAAAAGACTATGAGAAATGTTCTAAGTGGAACTAATAGTAGTATATTATCTAAATTGTATCTTATCATCTAATGTGTAAAATTGTAAAGGTGGCTGTGAAATGTGAATGAATGTGGCAAATCTATTTCTTCTTATCCTGTGATAGCTGCTGCATATCTGTTATTTTTTACATAACACTTATTCCCCTTTGACGAACTCCTATGGGCATTGCATGTCATTTTCTCCTCCATTCCCTGGGACCTTCATGATTAATCCAGATCTATTCTCCCACATTGCCCCAATGCCACCGTATACTGTAAATCTTGAAACTTTTGCATTGATTTTATCCTCATGTTTTGCATTGTGACCTCTACACCATGCCTTTATGACACCAGGAATACATTTCCAATGTATTTCCACTGTTTCAACTGCGATTTTACTACACTGCAAACGCTTTTCCCTGTATACTATGAAATAAAAAAATGCAAAAGTTAATGGATCTACAGTACCTTGCACCTATTTTAGATGCTGATTTGAGAAGTGGAGGCAATCTAATCAAGGCTGTATGAAAAGCTTGAGACTTTAGAGGAAGTCCAATTTAGAGTAATGGATAAGGTGTGTGCTGTTACAGTTATATGGGTCAGTCGGTTTTCTGGGTCACAGTGGGATTAGGACACTAAACTCAAACTTCTGCTCATCCTATGTTTTCGAATTTAAGATAAAGTTTAAATCAGAAAGATTTTGATCATTTTATTCAATATGCAAAAGCATACTTTAGTAAGATAGTTTGGCTGTATGTTTTATTCAGTTTTGAATATCTAAATATGGTATATCAAGGAGGTTTTGGGTATACATGTATTTAGATGCTGCAAATTCATAGTGGTTTTATTTTATGGTAGAAGGGGTATTAAAGGAGGTTTTTGCATTTGAAACAATTCTGTAGTATGGAATAATCCATTGAAATCGCATATTTCAGGTGTCCTGAATTCACTGTAGAGATCACTGAAAATCCTGAAAATAAAAACTCAAAAGTTTCAAGATATACAGTAAAACTGCCTAGTGGAAGGTTTAATATATCATGTAATATGACATTGTTTGCATACAGGCTGCTTAATTACCTATCAAAAATCTCATGCATTTCAATGGGATGGCTGGCTGTGAAATAGCTCTTTTATGGCCCAATTGCTCTATGGAGTAATGTATGCTAATATCACAAGCGCTATGATTAGATGCTAGAGCATTCTCTGCTATTATTTCCTTGTAATTGATTAAATCATTACAAGTGAATTAAAGGTTGTAAGTTGGTAAGTAGCTGACAGTAACAAGAGTACATGTATATTATAAGTGATGACCAAATTATGATGAATAGACTTTTTTTGTCAAGCTATTTCAATTATGTTTACAACCCTTTTATTGCTGTTTATTCTACTTCATCTTGTATGATTTAGAGCATGATGATAGCTAGATCTGAACAATTTTAAGAAAACAGGTGAAAAGAAACTTGCGTTGAGACTTTAAGTTTCCCAATGATTTAACAATGCCAGATTGTGCTGCCTGTTGTGACTCATAGGCTAGTGTGGGGGTAAATATAATTAGTGCCATAATAGGCATTAAGGCGCACTTTAGACCTACAATGTTATAAGGTCGTACGATCATCGTCGTAGGCGACGGTTTTCTTTAGACACACGGTCAGGAAATATCATGGGACCCCCCGGCGCAGAATTCCATTGATATGCGCGTGTGACTCAAAGTGAACTCTTGCGCTCAAATACAAAATGGCGGGGGAACCGCTTGTTTTCGTCAAAAGATGAAGCTTTTACTGACTTTGCAACAACTGTTGCCCTGCAGATGAGACGTTGAAAACGGTGCTCAGCAAAGAAAGAGATTGAGGCTGGTACAGAGACGGACGGGATTTAACCCGAGTTCGTGGCCGCCGCCGGGGATGTCCCGGGGATCGAGGAATAGGGGCATACTAGAGAAGTAGCCACTGGTAGCAGGGCGTCGCGCCGGAATAACTGGTTTCGGATGAGAAAAATATGTTTCCATTGCTAACTGCATGCATATTTACAAAGAAAACGATAGAAACTTTCCTTCCCGGACAGGAAACAGCACGCTGTAGGCTTATTAGCATATCACCCACTTCCGTCGCCGGCGACGATTCTTCTTTAGACGAGAAAAACACAGCCACAGGCCCCCCCGCTGAACGTCGTGCGACTGGGTCCGAGGTAGTCGCACGACATTTCGAGGATTTCCTGTTTATTGCCGTCATACGATTGTTTTGATCGTCTTTAGACGGCCAAAAAATACCGTCGCCGGCGACGTCGCCCACGACGATGATCGCACGACTCTAAAATGTCGTAGGTGTAAAGAGGCCCTTAGTCTTTTAGATCCTGACAGAAAATATTTTTGTAGGCAAAGCTACATCGTCTCATGCGTCTATAGTCCTTTACGGATATTTCAGACATACTTGAAGATGTTTTATCTGTTTACTAGTCACATCTTCCTCAGGTCGCTGGTTTCATTTGTTATGGTTGTGGTATACGTGACCAAGAACATGCATGTGCACTTGCCTTTATATTGATGAAAGAGGCTCTAATTCACCAAGTGTTTTCCCTTACTTACTATTAATTTTTTTTTTTTTTTTTACTTCTTTATTATTATTTATTACTTCCTCAAACGTACATAGGCAGGGAAATACACACATGATATACCCTGAATTGCGTAGGTTTGTTACAAAGAAACTTATACGTGCAGAATGTCAACAAACAAAAATACATAATATATTAACAAACACTAAGCATAGATCCGAACTCACAGGCTGATGGTAATGCTAGGAAATAGAGTCATTATAAAGTCTGACTGCAGTGTGGAGAAACGACTGTTTCAGTCTGTCAGTTCTTGCCTTGGGGAGAGTGAACGCGTTCTTGTTCCTCAGTTGCCTGCCAGTAACTGTGCGTCTTTGAGGAGGCACAAGATCATGCAGTGGATGTTCGGGACTTAACATGTCCTTAAAGAGCTTTACTGCAGCAGCTTCTCTCCGTTCCTTCAAGGAACGGAGAGAAGCAACAAATTGTTTTGGCTTGGTAAACATTACTCTCCAAGCAGAGGATGGGTTCCGGCAGGTTTTTGACATGTTTTTAGGCGTTTTTGTCAGACTTTCTACTTTGTCTGTTTTTTGTCTCGTTGGGTTGGCGAGGAAAAAAAGACAAAGTAGAAAGCCTGAAAAAAGTGCCTAAAAACACGTCAAAAACCTGCCGGAACCCATCCTCTGCTTGGAGAGTAGGTAAACATGATATGATTTACCTAATTTCATAGAGAAGATTAGAATAAGATTTCTGGTTTTCAGTTTGTTCTTAGTTAGAAGTAAACGAAGATGTAGCTTTTATCTTTTGTATTGTGCAGAAAGGAATTAGACCTTCACAGCTCTGTTTTTGAGAAGTGTTACAAATTCCCAAAATGAATGGTTATCCACACGTCCCTGCTGACTGCCACTGATCATTATGTGCATGGATGAGTCCACAGCAGGGGGGAAGTTAATTAAACGGGACTGATGGATCATAACTACACCTCCTATCTGATTTGTGCTGTGCTTACTTTTATATATGTTTGGATGGATGGTGGATGGATGGATGGATGGATGGATGGATGGATGGATGGATGGATGGATGGATGGATGGATGGATGGATGGATGGATGGTTGGATGGATGGATGGATGGATGGATGGATGGATGGATGGATGGATGGATGGATGGATGGATGGATGGATGGATTAGAAGAACATCTACATGTACTGTACAAATCACGCGGAGAAACATTATAGGAAAACATTTTTTGACTGATATGCAATAAACTATTTTTTCATGCCTGGATAGTTTTACATGATTGTTTTAATATATGATGTACCCGCAGAGATCCTTCACATATCCTGATCTGAATCACAAATTTATGACCACTTGGTATGACATATGGTCACATGGGCCTTTTTGAAGCCCATATTACTGGTAAATTTGCCATCATTTGTGTATTTCCCTTGAGTTATGATTAATGTCAAAGCCATATTGCTTTTGCAATGTATGGCAGGAAAATCTGGTATGAACTATAAAGGTGTAAAATTTTGTCGGTGTATGTTTAGATAACCACTTGCAAGAGGGGAGGATCTGAAGTATGAAAAACAGAAAAGGGATTAAGATAATATCTTTCTAACCAATCCATTCCTGTTTTCTCAGACAAAGAGAAAAGTATTGCTCAACTCTTGAGTCTTGACCCATCTCTTGACCATGACTTTTTGTACCTCCATTTTCATCTACTTGAGCTTGAAGAAAAAGCAGCATTTGTGGTAGTACATACATTGTAGTGCATAATTTATAGCTATTTCTGTTGAATTGATAAACAAGACACTCCAATCTGAATATGCAAAAAGTTGAGAGATGAATTTTACTTTAGTACTGTACTTTTAGCAGTTGTCACAGTTTTTTTATATACCCTTTCCTTGCTTTACCCAAGTTTGTGAAAAGCTACATTCTCCCACTGTAGGTGGCATCAGATATTCCGATTGAATGTACATGTGTGCATGCCAATGGAAATGAAGTATCACCATGACCTGCCCTGTGGCTAGCTTGGTGGCAAGTTTTGTAATCCTCATTCTTGGCACATGCTTATGGTAAGATAAACTCCCCAAACAGTTTGTCGCAAACATTATTCATCCTCGCTAAGGGACATCTGTCAAATGAATCTGCATATCTATACACAGGTCAGGACTGAGGTCATACAGTTTCATTGGTGATTACTAATTAAATCATACCTTGGGGCAAAAGCATCTATGGGCCTATTTAAAGTTCATGATATGTCAAGGCATTTTCCTGTGTGGAGTCCCAAACTTCTTTGGAATTCAGATAAGGAATAAGATTAAGTTATTCCACCAATGGTGTTGAGAGTAGGCCACTTCAAGGCAAGAGTGACCCTTTTGGGAGGGGAATGGGCTCAAGTTCAAGTCTAGACTTGTTGGCAGATTCCTAAATGTACTTACAAAATGTTTTCAGTTAGGGTCTATAAGGCTGGGGGGAAGATATGATTGGCATTCTGATGACTTAGACATTCTGTCACATGTTCATGTCGAACATGACTTTTCAAAATGTTTAATTTACTGTATAAGTAGCCCAATCTATGATTGTTTTCTGAATACTGCTGGGATGACTATTGAATTCAATTAGGTAGACTATGCAAGGAATTTGCTCTCTTGAGACACTTGGACAAGGTCAAGATTGGAACTTGATAAGCCTGTTTTCTCTGGCTTCAGTTGAGGAGTGGCAGCTACGTGTTTTAGACTTCAGCTTGTGAGATTTAGTATTTAGATAACTTTTAAGAACCTTACCATTTATGTAAAGGTCCAAAGCAATGTTTTACAAACAGTCATTAGAAGTTACTAGCAATCTCCTCTCTTAACATCTGCTTGGAGATAGGCATACACTTCACCTTTGTAAAGTCTTAAGGACCAAAGCAATATTTTGCAGACAGAGCGGTTACTAGAAGTTACTAACCATCTCCTCTCCTAACATCTGCTTGGAGATAAGCATACACTTTACAAGTTACCTCCTAGATGTAAGTTGGATACATGACATGTGCGTATGGATTGCTCCTGTGTGGTCCATAGTTTCGTCATGCTAGAAGACCTAAATCTCTGTGATAAAGGGACATATTCCAAGTATGCTGGCTCATATACTGGCTGGTAGAATCTGGAACATGCATCAGATCTAGAGCCTAGCTGTGCCACACAAGAACATGTTTTATCTCTTGGCCCCTTCCCAGAGTTTTAGAACTTCCAGATAGGATTTATTGAATCCAGGTGGTAGAATGAGAAAAATAGTTTGTAGGAATTTTAGACATTTTAACTGGACATATGTATGAATTACGATCCCTGAGCCTCAAAATGGGGTATTGGTTAATACTTTTGCTAACCTTATACCGTCATAGTATAACTTATAGTTATACTCTTATGCTCATCACGAAATGTATATATAAATATTTTTGAAAAAGCAACGCGCGGTCCGGACAGTGCTTGGATGGGAGACCAACCAAGGACGTCCGGATTGCTGTAGCCTCACGAAGCTTTCCACGAAATCGTCTTCCGGGAGGGACGTAAAACGGGGGTCCCGTGCTCGAGGAGGTGCCTCGAACACGTTAAACAGCCTCATTACCCTACACATGGGTACCTGCCTGTGGCACTGGCTGCAAATACACCTGATATTATATCTTTTGTATTTTTTGGGAAAGGAGTGGTAAAAAAAATTGTTTTGCCTCCTCCCTCTTTGCCTCCTAGTCAAATATCTTTCTTGTTTAACCTTCTCCCTGCTGCCTAACCACATAAACCTATACAATTTTTGTGCCAGATGACTACCTTATCAGACTTAAGGTTAAGACAGTCCCCTGTAAGTCTTCAAACGTTGGTGGTGTAAATTATTGAGACCCTGAGCTCCAGGGAACCATTACTCAATCTCTGTTGTTCTTGACTGTTTGGTGAGTAAGTGAGCCAGGGTGTCAGTTGTTAGTTTTGTTACTGGACTACACATGACCTCCCCTGTCCCTGTTGCTATGGAAGGGAGCAAGTTTGGGGAACGCTGGCTCTAATGTGGAACCATGTCTAATGAGATCACCTCTTGTTGTCACAGTAAATTGATTGTTTTCTTAGCCCTATACATTTAATGGAATAGCTCTCAGGGTATTTTCATTGAACGTATATTTTCCAAATGAACTGAGAAAGCATTTTAAGTTGTTTTTGATAGTGTAAAGACATCTCATACTATTTCAAGTAATAAAGGTATACAAGATGCTGCTTTTATTACCTTTCCCAGAAAGGTTATGTTTAAGGTTCTATTTGTCTGTGTGTGTCAGTAGACAGTGTTACTCAAGAAGCTTTGGATGGATCCTAAGTGATATTTGGTACATTGTATGTGGGTAGGGTCGGGAAAACAAAGGTCACCGTTCAGCAATGGGCCTCATAGTGGCTTTCTGAGGTACTGCAGCAGAACTTCTGGTTTTGATATGTGGACATTCTGTAGCCATGATTTTTGAGGGGTAGATTGCTCATCTTATTCTTTGCTAAGATAAGACGTTTTTACACTTTGAACAGTTTGTGTTATTTGGGTGGTTCATTTGCATAAACATTGAGAAGCATTTATAATATGTCAGTCATCAAGGCGAAGGTTTGAGAAAGTGAATGTCTACTTTCCTCTCATTTTGTTTCTTTTTTTATATTGCTACATTCAGCAGATGGTTAGAGGTTTTATTATATAGAATAACTTCAATAAGGAGAATATGTACTGAGGAATCATTCAGTAAGATTATGTGTTATCTATAAACTATGCAGCTGGTGATTGTGACTGTAAGCTGGTGTATATTAATTCAGCAGATGGTTAGAGGTTTTATTATATAGAATAACTTCAATAAGGAGAATATGTACTGAGGAATCATTCAGTAAGATTATGTGTTATCTATAAACTATGCAGCTGGTGATTGTGACTGTAAGCTGGTGTATATTAATTCAGCAGATGGTTAGAGGTTTTATTATATAGAATAACTTCAATAAGGAGAATATGTACTGAGGAATCATTCAGTAAGATTATGTGTTATCTATAAGCTATGCAGCTGGTGGTTGTGACTGTAAGCTGGTGTATATTAATTCAGCAGATGGTTAGAGGTTTTATTATATAGAATAACTTCAATAAGGAGAATATGTACTGAGGAATCATTCAGTAAGATTATGTGTTATCTATAAACTATGCAGCTGGTGATTGTGACTGTAAGCTGGTGTATATTAATAGTGTTTTCTAAACTATGTTATATTTTCTCTACAGGGATTGACTACAAAACTACAACCATCCTTCTTGATGGAAAGAGAGTCAAGTTGCAGCTTTGGTAAGAAAGCTAAAGTTTTTTTTTTTTTCAAGTATAAGAATTAGATTGAATTGAACTTAGAGGAGCTCATTTTCTTTGAAGTTTAATTTTCATGAGCGAAAATGGACTGAAGGGGGAAAATATACATGACATGAGTTATTTTGCAAAGCCGTCATTATAGAAACCAGTAAGTTACAATTCAAACCACAAAGCAATAAAATGACAATATGCCATCCTGCCTTATCTGCCATTATAGCTCACTTTACATCATTAATAATGAATACACAAAAAGTGCTTCTAAATTGCTTTCTTGCAATACAGTAGTTTCCAGTCGATTTTAACGTCCCTAATTTATGTACACTGCAGTGTAGGATCCCTGACGATCTTTTCTGCACAGTTCCTATTGGCTGACCGTTGTGGAATAGATCTAGAAAATGGCCCATCCAATTTCAAGTCTCTCCTGAATCACTTCAAACAATGTCTATAATCATGGACAGGACCTATCCATCCTTCGTCCGTGATGTCTAACTTAAAGACTCCAGGGGAACCCTGCCATGAATATGTTGTGAGAGTCTGCTTGCCTTCTTTCGTGAGGTACCTGTACTTGTATAGCAGGCAATTCTAAATCATCGTTAATAGTAGCCAACCCACTCTAATTTAATGTTAAGTGTTATGGGAAAATAATTCATGACAGTTAATTGGTCGCTTTGATTCTATATGGCATTTTAGTTGTTATCCTAAATACATCATTAAGTATTGTCGACAAAATCTTCATATCGTGTTGTTGACGCCAAATTGTCCCAAAGTCACAACAGAGCATTTGGTTGTGTCGGTGTTCACAGCCTAGTTTTGTCAGACACCAGAAGAATACAATGGAATAATCCAATGATCCCGTTTCCAAAATCTTTCGCAAGAAGAGTCGATGTGTTATTCAGTGTTGACGACCTTTGTGAATTTGATATTAAGTATTGCCAGCCCTCCTCAAGTGTTGCCATGACCCCATGCAGACCCTCTTTTGTAAATCTACACAAATTTTATGTCAGTTTGTGCATAATCAAACATTTAACATATAATCAAATATATATAAGACTTTTAAATATTTTTGTCAGCTTTGAAAATTGATGACTGTAAAAAGTGTAATACACTAAACCTTACTTAATTGATGATGATGATCATACAGTATACATTTTTAACCTGTATTAAATGGGCAAGTAACATTGTAATGTACAGGTTTGTCTACAAGCCTTCTGGTACATAAAACCCACGGAGGCTCCCCAAGGATAAGACAAGGTCACCTTGGCCTTGATAGCTTGTGCCGTAACCCCTCATTAGAGAGTTAATCAATCAAATTAAGTCCTGGGCATGTTCAACGAGCCATGGCTGAAAATCAGGGTCTATAATAACATTCTCCATGGGTTTGGGGTTTGTGATAATATTCTCTACGGAATATCTAGCTTTTGTTACTTGGTGTGTCCATTTGCATGCTGTGCTTCCTGCAATTTATCAGTCATTAATCCTCTGGGGTTTAAGCAGTAGGTGGGAAAATTCATTCCTGGAGTTGATGTTGCCATATGATATGAATATGCATGTATATTTTCAGTGTAGGATTGTTTAGTAATCTGTAAGCCTACTTCTTGCTACACAGTGACATTCAATCCATTTATTGAATATTGGAGAAAAAAATAAGAATGATATAACATGCATTCCTCATATGGGTCATCACGCAGATTTTTGTTGGATAAAATAATTCACATTTTCCAGTTGAGAATATTACATGAGCATAAGACAAACTTTATGTTTATGGCTCAATATTACCGCTTATTTAAGTTTTGTTATTGACTTTCCTCAAGCATTGTTTGCTTAGACTAGGTACTACATTTTGAAAATCATGCATTTTCACTTAAGAAATAAAAACATCAGAGTTATTGAAATGGTTTTTGTTTGCAGGGATGCTTCAGGCCAAGGCAGATTCTGCACCATCTTCAGATCCTACTCAAGAGGAGCACAGGTGAGAATCAAATTCCGTGGATCCTAGGGCCCGTGTTCAATCCTAGGGGTCAACTCCAGCTCGGACATGTTATAAGGGATTGCATTCGTCATATCGGATGGTACCGTAAAGCCGGCGGCCCCGTGTATTAGGGAGCTTTGGGCGTAAGCCTCAAGTGTCAAACCTCTGCACGTTAAAGAACCCAACACACTTATCGAGAAGAATAGAGGTGACCCAGTGTGCTTGGCCAAAAACGTGAGCCATGGCGAAGCCGCGTTGCACTACAACTAGCTACTTGAATAAGCATTATGCTTCACCTCAATTGAGGGTGCCAGCTTTACCTACCTAGGCCATGTTCATTGCATCAATTTTCGTCCGTTTCAAAAAAAAGTTTTGGGCCATACTGGAAATTGTACAAATCAGCTGCAAAATGAGCAAATATATGCCGTTAATTCAGACCTTCATAACATCCAAGAGCCGAGTCCAAAAAACCTGAAAGCCAAAAAACTGAGTCCAAAAAACCTAAACAAAGTACAAATATATTTTTCTATTTTGTTTGATGAAAAGTGTTTTGAGTCTCCCCTCTGACAAAAAAGGCATTTAAGATAAGTGCAACATTCAAATATCAAACGCTGGTTTATCTTGAAAGTGTTCTCACCAAGAAACTTTTATAGTCAAGCGTGTCAGTATTAATTCTCTATGCTTAATATTGGTCTAATAAAACAAAACATAAACTGGACAGGATCAGGTCTAGGTTCAGGTCCAGAACTGAACCTAAATCTCTGGACCTAAACTTTGACTTGAACCTTATTAAGCAGAACTGGTATCCACCCCTAGTCACCAGTGTTTGAAATAACAATATTCAAACAGTTGATATTTAAAGTGAAGTTTTGCATAAACATTTACCATTCATTGATAGGTTTATAGGCTGTAATGGCTGTGTCCTCTCATTACTGTCACAGTGCTAGTATATGATGATTAGTACCATCCTTGCAGAGTCACGGCTGCCCTCCCCCTTGAACCATTTCGCATTGTAATGACTCTAGGGGGGCTGCATTGCACTGAAATGGACCCACCATTAAGCCACCTGTTCATCCATGTGTTCATAACAACTGTCGTAAAACATGCAAGCACACAGGTAGAATGGCACTTGGGCAGCATACCTTCTTAATTGCCTTGTTGTCAAGGTTAAGCAAATGGTGGGAGGAAAATGCCAGGAGGACTTATGGATGCATTACAAGATCGGTGATGCTCGGATGGGATGTCTTTTACAGCTTAATTGCGCAGCGTTTCGATGACCCTCATGACTGGGCATTGAGTCGAAGCGTAGTTGTTATACCGGTGTGTTACATACAGGGAATGGCAGATGGCTCATTTGCATTCTGTGTGTGCGAGCGTTGGCAGGCTGAAGCCGAGGGAAGTGACCGTGGATGGTAGCTGTACAAGGACAGATAACATACATATGGCTCAGGCATGGCAGTAGGCAGATAGGCTTAGCAACATTAGAAGTCACCCAGAGTCGCTATAACCATAAGTCTCTACTCCACTCGAAAGTGACATCGTAATTACCAAGTACGGCACTTGGAGAACTTAAAAAACCTCTGTGAAGGCAGCATAGGTTTCCCCATTGGCATCTTATAATGGTTCAAGATTCTCAAAGATTAGTTGATCTAAACACCAACCCAAAATTTTATCACTAAATTGTAAATTCATTACGGTAAGAATTTGGTTTGTTGCACATATTTTGGGTCTAAGAAATACCTGTTTTCCAACATGCAAATGTAATGCCCAGAATAAGAAATAACAGCATTAATTCAGCACCAGGGACAGGAACAATATTGCATCAGAAGTGCAAATTGGATAAATGTACCCAACAATTGTTTTAGCAACACTGTAATGTGTTGTGTCAGATGTGATACTCTGTATTCATTCTCCTTTAAAAGAAAGGGCTAAGCCCAATATGATGGTACTGTACATGTTGTATATGCGGCCCATTAGAATATGCTGTAGCAACATGTTTTATCACCATGACCCCACAGTGCCATATGTAAGTGTATGGATCTAAAGGCTGGGCAGAATGATGGACAGCCTGCCTGGTTTATGGGCGGTGGAAGTACAGGATTGATGGTGATGGGATCAGAGCCTGCCGCTGTCTCCATTGTGAGGAGAATGCTTACTGGGTGGATTCTGTGGGAAATAACCTTGTGTTTATGAGTCACCGCTGTAGCATTCAAAGGATGGAAGGAGCAGAAGCCTCACAAATTACCGAACTTCAAGTGTAGAGGGAGAAGTTTTCTCAAGCGGTATGAAATTATCAGGCTAAAACCAAGTTGTTGGGTGCAGTAGTATGACAACTAGCTCAACAACACAGTACACAAATAAAATTATATATTGAATTTTCATGGCTTGATTAAGACTATGGAATGTGGGTTGAAAAGTCACTCTTTTAGAGTCCTGCAAGATGACAGGCCCTGGCATCTATTATGGACCTCCCATTACATCCAACATGATTGCTGATCCACGAGCCATTGAACATCCCCAGTAATAGATGCACCCTCGCAAACCAGTTGGAACTGGTCCAGGAGTTGATCAAACGGCCAAGTGGTTTCAGAAACAAATCACCGTCCAAACATTCAGTCACTTGAACTACAAGTCCTAAGTCATACTGGCTAGCGTGCTAGGCAGTCCTGAAATGGTTATCCCTAAAGAGATGGGATATTTTCTGGGTGATCTTTGAGGATTGGAAAAACCAAAGCTCCTGTATGGCCATCAGCAGCAACATGGGTGATGAATCTGCAAATCACTCATGAAGGTTAAAAATTTGCCCTTTTTAAACTCTAAAAAAACCTGGACACAAAGAGAAGGATTGGTCGACCAATCACAACACTCATAGAAACCGAAACTAATTTGGAAGGACAAGAACTCCTCTCTGCAATGAACGACAAGAAGTTCTGGAGAGTAAACTTCACTTGCTACACCTCATAAAGGGAGGACCGATGATGATGAAATGCCCTATGACATCCCAAAGTGAAGAAAAGTCGTTGACTATGACGATAGTATGGGGTGAAAAATTCTTGCAAAAATAATTCGGCTAGATCTGTGAAGCATCACCAAATTTTCCAGGCCATGGCCAACATGAAGACGAATATTTTCACTATTTGAGGGGATGCAGTTAAACTTTTACTAGAAACCACGTTCTGTCCAAATGTACTCACAGTGATCTTAACAGTGTTTTGAGGAGATTAAAATGTGGTGTTTGCAGAATAGTGGCAAGGGTAGCTTGCAATTTCTAAGGAAGGGGGAACATTGAGTCAAGTGTAATTGATATCACTTGGCTGAATCAAGTAATTTGTCTCTTAACTACATGCTATTACATTAAAGACCTCCCGCAGGCAATGATATTTAAAAGCAATGGTGCACAACATTAGATAGGATTGCATTCTGAAGCAGCTAGAACAGATTGCCCCAGGTGTGAGGCAGATTTCAGGGGTTTTAAACTGGCTCGTGATACATGTACTAGGCAGGGATCTCCCCTGAAATATAGAGCAAGATGGGGGGAGAGTGCCAAGCATATAAGATGTGTGTTGTCAGGGGGAAGGTCTGTTGTATTTTGCCTTTCCCAGACATGAATGGAAGTCATTTTCTGCAACTTCAGCTTTACATCTTGACTGCAATTAATGATATTTTAGCAAAATTACTGGGGTAATTTTGGAAGAAAAACCCTAACTTTGAAAGTCAACAGGATGGAGCTGGGATTAGAACAGGATGGAGGAGCGCCACTGTTCCATTCTTTAGGGAGATCTAGGTACACTAATATTGTACACCGTAGGAGTGTTTCTGTATTACTAGTCTAAGATAACTTGAAACAACACTTTAGGTTACAGATGTACAAAATGACTATAACAGACTGCAGCCATATGCATTGAAAGCTGGTGTGCTCATGACAACTGAATGGCAATTTGCTAAAATGTATACATGAAAGCACACAGTATTATGTGTACATTCTTATCTACATTTACATAGCACACCAGGGCTGGAATATATACAATATTAAATGCATTAGGTCAGAGAAAGCAAGCACCTTGATTTATTATATGGACAGATACACAGTTTATGTTATCCTGTCCATAAAATACATGTAGTATGGCCTTTTTCAGTCAACTTTACCACAAGTGACCCTTTTTTTATCTTACATTGAAATAAGGTTTATGTGGCCTAAGCAGTCTTGAGTTCAAACTCAATGATTTATATTATAAACAGGAAGTGCAGCAAAAGTACCACAGGGAAATTGATGTTATAGAAATGTATGTAGTAAGTGGCATATAACTTATAAGATAAATACCTTTGCCTGAAACACTGCTACAGATCACAGAACACCATTTGTTACCATTTGTACTTTCTTTGCCTCCATTGAATTCTATTACTGTATGCAGTCTTTGAAAGTCATAGGCATGCCAGTTAGGGGTGGATACTGGTTCGGCTTAATAAGGTCCAAGTCCAAGTTTAGGTCTAGAGATTTAGGTTCAGGTCTAGACCTGGACCTGGACCTGATCCTGTCCAGTTGATGTTTTGTTTTATTAGACCAATATTAAGCATAGAGAATTAATACTGACACTCACAACTATAAAAGTTTCTTGGTGAGAAGACTTTCAAGATAAACCAGTGTTTGATATTTGAATGTTGCACTTATTTTGAATACCTTTTTTGTCAGAGGGGAGACTCAAAACATGTCTTATCAAACAAAATAGAAACATATATTTGTACTTTGTTCAGGTTTTTTTGGACCCAGGTTTTTGGCTTTGAGGTTTTTTGGACTCCGTTCTTGGATGTTATAAAGGTCCGAATCAGGTCCAGCGAACCGGTATCCACCCCTAATGCCAGTGTTTATGTTAATGGCCATGGTCATAATGCAATGTTTTTGTTGTTCCAGGGTATCCTGGTGGTCTACGACATCACCAATAAATGGTCATTTGATGGCATCGACCGATGGTTAAAGGAAGTAGAGGAGGTGAGTGTGCTACCCTGTCTGTTAAAGGCAACCCAAGCAATATTAGGGCCCGAAAATTGGATTTTGAAAGTCAATCTATTTAGTCATTTCTATACATGATTAGTTCAAACAACACTATCACAGTGTATAGCGACATCCATGATGCAAAAATATGACGTCGGTGTGATGTGTGAACTCACTGAAAATCATCGTGGGGGTTTTTGTCGGCTTGCGAAACTAAGAGGATTGACATACGGCTCATTTTTGCGCAGTTTTAAAATGCTCAAACAGTGTTAGTAAATGTCACTACAATAAAGATTTCAGCATTTTTTATTTGCATTTTTTGGGTCCTAATTTTGCTTTGGTTGCCTTTAAAAACATTGGCAATTGCAGTCAAACCTGTACAAGTGACCACCTCTACATAAGGACCACCTGGCCAATGTTACCACTTTTTGGATGGTTTTCCCCTTGACACAAGCATCATGAGTCCTGTCTACCGGCCACATAGACCAGATTTTATTGGTCCCGAGTGGTCTTCTTTTGCAGTTTTCAATGGTTTTGTACAACAGCTAAATTTCTATGGACCTGTTTCTTCTTGTGACATGGCTATCCAAATCATGTTGCTTTCTTTTTTCTGAAGAATATACCAGTAGTCACAATATCTGTTTGTCATTGTATTGGTGATGTCTAAACTCAGAAAGACTGTTGCACCACCTAGCATCTTTGCGGTGAAGTGCATTTGCAGCTCTTGAATAATTTTATTTGTGATATTTGATATTTTATTTTGGCCAATGGTTGAACTTGTTACAGTTTCATCAGCTTGAATGAACTACTGCAATTCTTGATGTAACTGTCACTAGTCAACAGTTGAAATTTCATCATCGCTAATATTTGATTACTATATTCAAGCCTGTAATGTTTGTTCCCACCGTTAGAATTAAAGTGCAAGGGTGGACTATAAAACCACCCAATAAATTCAGCTAACGTAAACTCACAGACCTCAGTCTGCTTCTGAATGCCGTGGTGTTCAGATCAGTGAAGGGGCTCCCTGGCTAAGACAATTTACTAAGTATTGAAGTTACTTCAGCACATGTTTGAAATCATATAGTGTGTAAAAGGAATCAAAGTATAGTTGCACATAAACAAGTCAGCTTTGTAGTACCTAACCAAGAATATGAAGCAATTACAACACTGGCCTGTCATGCTCACTGCTAGAATGTCTCAAACATTGGCTGTCAGTATACAAATTACATTTCTACAGAGCCCCTGATCATGAGTCTATACTGGTTTCTTAGACTACCAAGTAGTCACTACAATTGTATAAGTCATACTTCTAGACACAGCTATCAAAGCTAATTCAGCTGAGGAAAATATAGATACAATTCCAACTTTGAAGGGGTTGCTTTGACCAAGGAGGTTTACTCCTTGCTTTGACAGTTGAAAACGCAATGTTATGATTTTCAGAAAGTTGCCTAGCAAAGTTACGTATTGTATTGATACGTAGCTTTGTTACATGTATCTGGGTTATTTTGTTGGTCTGACAACGTTTTCTTCAAAAACTAGTGAGAGAAATACAGGATTTTTCAAACCTTGAGACGTCAGTTAATATGCAAATGATTTCCTGTCGTCTGCTCTGATCCGATTCTATTGTTCTTTGAGTCAGACGGGTAGAGATCTCCTACAGAGGATAATCCATTTATGATGTTGGGATGAGGGTTGGAGTCAATTTAGCTACTAACTCCCTGACAGCAGATAGTTTTTATAGGAGGAGAACCCTGGGTCCTGCCTTCTTGTCCTTTAAGTTCCGTGACCTACTCTATTTTCCCCCAACCACTATCTTTTCCTGAGGCTATATTAAAGTGATTTACAGTATAACAAGCTTTCTGATTGCCTTTTGTTTTTTCTTCTCCCAGCATGCACCAGGAGTACCCAAGATCCTGGTGGGCAACCGCCTCCATCTCGCCTTCAAACGGCAGGTGAGCATCCCGGCAGCTGAGCAGTACGCCATGAAGAACGACATGGCCTTCTTCGAAGTCAGCCCGCTGTGTGACTTCAACATCACAGAGTCTTTCTTAGAACTGTCCAGAATAGCCTTGAAAAGACATGGCATCGACAGATTTCTCAAGTGTAACAAAGGTACGTGGCAAGTCCTCTCGTTGGAATTTTGGCTCATTGATTGTGGTTCAATGAAGAAATTGGTGACATTCGATTCAGATTAATGTTTCCAGACTCCAGAACTACATGTGTCTGCATTTGTAGAATTATCAAATGTTTTAGTTTCTTTTCCCATCAAATTGATGCAAAAAGATTATGTTAAACTGAGCAATGTGCTCATTCGAGCCTTGATCCTTGAGAAAGCCACACACAGGCAAAACATGTCAGTGTGTTCTCGAATAAAGTTCTAAATGGGAACTATACGTGGCTACCAGCGTCTTTTCTGAAGAGATGTGGCGTGAGTGTGTACGGTTGGCTTGAGGTTGTCCTTACTATTTACCTGTTAAACTGAGCAAAGATTGTATACTTGAAGCATATCTTTTTAGGTACAAACATTTAGTACATGGTTTCAGTATGCTTATTATAATATCCCCTTTGTCCTGTCCGCAGTGTTGAGTCTACAGGACCTGTGCTCCAGAGTGATTGTCCAGTACACCCACCCTCACCACATCGAGAAGCTTCCCTTGCCGACGTCTCTACGTTCCAGACTTCGATCATTCTCCAACACCAGCATGTGTGCCCACCCCATGCCCTCCCCCTACCCCAGCAAGAGGACAAAGATCATCCGCCCAGACTCCCCCTCCCACACCAGCGTCAGGAAAAGCTGCTGCATTTCCTAGCAGTACGGCCCTGTAGCATACTGTATATAGATGATGAACTTTTTATTGTATTGTATGTTGTCGTATTTGTCTTGTGTATAGAGTATCTATGAATTACGGCTGCTTTTGCACTTTTTTCGAGGAGGCACTGTTTCGAGCAACTGAAAGTGACACAAATACTTGCTAACAATTGCTATATCAACAGTGTAGCAAGGGACTGGATAAAACCCAATGGTTAGAAGAAATAAAAGGTTTATTAAAGTGGGAAGGAGTTTTAGCCGGAAGGATTCTTAGGCTGTACTGTCTGTGAAATGTTGGAATGAGTACTTAAAGGGAAACAGTTTTATTGGACATAGCAAGGTTTGACAGTCAGCTGATGAAAAATTCACCATCACACCATTTCATCTTCTAACAGTTCGGTCAAAGCATTTGCAAACATCACTAGTTATAATTGAGGGCCCGCCTCAGTGAAAAGACCGAAAAGCGGCGGAGATTAGCGAGTGAGTGAGTGTGATAATTTCTCTGATGCGTTATGGTTGCGGTCCTCTCCTGAGTTATTTGGGCATTCAATGTCAAGTCTACATAGCTGCATTTCCACGCAACATCTTGACACTTCTCTCAGCTACAAATGCTTTTGGCCAACAATAGAAGTTAAGGGCTGTTTACAAAAAACCCTGTATGCTGGAACATAAAAATGTAGCCTGATGAAGTCATGCTCCTAGCAGCTCTTCTGCTAAGAGCTTCTTGTCATTTAGTGTCTAGACAATGAGGTATGTGTAGCACACACTATTAAAAACAATAACAGTTTTTCATCCACAGTGCATCCAACAACACTACATAAATATACAGTAGTTGTGTCCCTGCACTACGTAACCTGGTTACCACTGTTATATACCAAAGGCAGCAGTGTAAAGAATCATGAATAAGAGTCGAATTTCTATGTACAGTAAACTGTTCCTTTTTGTACAGATGCATGTTGTAGGCATCACAAGTCACATAAAGGCATAAAACGTATACAAGATAGAAGAAAAAAACGTGAAGGGAAAAAGTAACTACCTGCAATGTGACCTCACTAAACATAAAAGACAGTGACTTAAGAAGGCATTGCTCTTGTAATCTGACATGTAAATCAGACCTACACCTAGATACCATAAACTTCAATGATGAAAGTGTACAGACAATATCATGCAAACAAAATAGCTCTTCTTTAGAGTGATACTACTGATGATATAATATTTCTTGGCAGCTGTTTTTGTATTTTGGACAACTACAGTGAGGTTTAATTTCCTAATTCCAGTCTGTACTGTAAGTATACTGTCACATGCAGTAGCCAGGGCCAGTGTAGGGCCAACTATGGCCAGTTTGATAGTTAAGAAAAATTTGGTTACAATTAATTCCAAGTCGTATATGAAGCTATATTTTTAATGTTGGCTTTAAAAACTTGCCTTTGACTTGAAACCTTGGTACTTCATTTACTTAGATATGCTTAAAATGAATTATGTATGTGACATTTTTTGGAATTCTATTGTTTCTACCCACATATCATCACCCACTATTGTATAATTGTGTTCATAGCAAAAGGGTTGTCCATGTGTGGTCATTTTCAGACAAGATGTAAATAATTTGACAGAATGACCACAACCTGGCTACAATTTTTTTTTTTATAACTATACAAACGACTGGCTACAATGGCAAAAGTTCATCTCTACCAAATTAAAATGGCAAGCTAAGCAGAATGGTTTTTGTTACTGTCAAAAGTTGTATGAGTGTCTATCAATGTCTGTTGTTGGCATACATTAATAGGCTTTTCACAAATCTTTGAGTGAATCAATGTCTCCAGACCTGAAGCATTGCCAAAATAAGCCTTTCATCTTTTATCTTCAGCATGATACTTAATCAGAGTTATAAAGGCTATGAGTCTGCCCAACAGTCCGTAAAACTTCTCTTCAACAGGTGAAAACAGTAATTCTTCAACTTCGGCATTAACACAAAGAATTCTAAATGTATACTTTCAAGTCTTACAAAGTACAGATACTTATTTTTGCCCCTCTTGTTCAATTTTCTACTTATCAAAGCCTGAGGAGACATTTTTGTAATTTTGAGTCAAACATGTAATTTACTCTGATGATGTTTGCCACTTCCTTGGACCCTTTTTTGTAAATATGGTACAATGATATTATGTATATTTGTATACACTTTTAGGTAAGATCTAGGTAGGAGATACTTGTATATCTATGTGTAAACATGACATGTAATTAGCATGTTTTCTTACTGAATGTCAATATAAACTTCCATGGAAGGATGGGAGTATAGGTGGACTTTGTCGTGGTGCCAGGGTAGGTGCCAGTCACCACCCCGACCGATCAAACCATGTGAAACGCATTGAAACTCAGATTCGCATCAGCCATGACCTGACAAATCGCTTTCTAACTTGTGTTAACGACTACATCTGACCAAACAAACTCGCCAGTGAGATGGTGGAAGGTTTCAGCTTCCAAAAGATGTTTTCAGATTGACAATTTTGCCACTTTGGAAGTGATTGAATCCCCCCGCATTTTAACGTTTAAAAAAAAATAGTTTCTACTACTTCTCTCTAAACGTTAAGTCGCAGGCGGATTCAATCACTTCCAAATTGGCAAAATTGTCAATCTGAAAACATCTTTTGGAAGTTGAAACCTTCCACCATCTCGCTGGCGAGTTTGTTTGGTCAGATGTAGTCGTTAACGCAAGTTAGAAAGCGATTTGTCGGGTCATGGCTGATACGAATCTGCGTTTCAATGCGTTTCACATGGTTTGATTGGTCAGGGCCAGTCACGTGAATGCAAGTTATGTAATAAGTTTCTATTTTGGTGTATAAAAACGCGTTGTACTTGTGAATGTTGGTGAAGACTTGAGCAGTGAAATAAAGATGCTATTACAAGCTTGCTGCATTGTGTTTTTGTCTAGTAGAATATGCCAGGGGTTTCTAGAATTTGCATATTGTAGTCCAGACAGTCTTGATGTGGATCTAAGCATACATGGCATTATTAATTTGACTTTTAAAATGAAACAAAATCTTGGTTCATTTCACAGATTGACAGAATGATTTAGCAATGTGTCCAGATAAGGCCTGATTTGATAATATGGATGACATCCTCTGGGCATTCTGAAACCGATGTATGAAAAAAGTTTGGTAAACATGTACAGATGCTGTCTGCTTTGTAGATGGAAAAGACAAGGAATAATGATTAGGGTATAATCTTACGTGGCTTTCTAAATTGCAGAATTCAAGAGAAATCCTGTAGAGAAAAAGGTTTTGGCCATGTTTTTAAATATAAAAGTATGTTGTATCTTGTGTACTATTGTGTTTCTGGGTAGACAGCGACTGCTCTTTATTCGAACGGGACCAATGTGACACTAGAAAGACACAACGTTACCTTACAATCTAACTCTAATTACATATACCGTAAAAGGAGTTGCAAAACACGTAATAGCTTTAAGATCGATGGCCATTTAATTACGCTACCATGCCAGAAAACGTTTCTATCTTGAAATAATTGAAGTTTTTCGTGAAACGAAGTTGTAGCACTTAATAGTAGGTGGTCCGTTGTTTGTTTACATTCGAAACAATGAGAACAAAGCATTCATTCACCGGGTTGCGTCATACCCGTGCCTGGCATTCCCCAGTCAACACTTCCGCTTTTTGCGTGTTGGGAGACATATTTCTGTCAAGTCATCTACAGATATCGTCGTTGGCATATGATCTGACTACTGACAGACTGACAATGGCTAACATTTTGAGGATCGCGGAGATACTACGTCCTGCAGACTTACAGTGCCGGATGTGTGTTAAGGCTAACAAGTATAACTTGGCCGAGGCAGGTTATCGTCATTCCCTTCTGGGCGCCATGTCGGGTATGGACAGTCTGCTAGAAGTCGAGGTACTCAAAAGTCTTGGAGACATGAACTTGGAGAAGGGGCGGCTCAACAAGACTGACGCCTTACTGACTAGGGGCCTGAACCTGTACCTGGCCGCGTTGAGCCAGTGTGAGGACCCAGTGGTGTGTGAATCTCTTGAACACAGGGTGAAGTATGCTGTAAAATTCATTAGGCAGACGTCCGACGCAAGCTTACCCTCTGACAAACCTGTTGATTTCATAGCAAGGATGGCACAGATCGTTCTAGATTGCCGAGAGGAACGACCTAACGCCGGTAATGACACAGACTGCCTTTTAGATGGTCACACAAAGATAGTTATCGATGCAATAGCGGAGGGAAACACCCTGCTGGAAGTAGAGTCTACCAAACGCCTCGGCGATGTAAACCTTGAGAGGGGAAGAGCTACCAAGCAGTCCGTGCACTTGACTAAGGCGACCGCCCTTTACAGCAGAGCGCTAGATAGCTGTGACTACTCATTTGAGAGGGACGTCCTCAAACATCGCTTACTTTACGCAGCAAGAATACGAAAAGAGATGACGGAAGCCAAGCTGAGAAAAGTGAGTGTAATGCTCGTTACATATTTTAAGATAAGCTAATCAAGGTCCATTGCATCTTTTTGTTGGTTTTCATAACCATTTGATGATATTTTATCACACCTCCAACGCTGTAATGTGATGATGATGAATGTGTATCTGCATGATTTATTAGAGAGTAATCATAATGGTACCGGTATTACGCTTGACTTTGGCTGCATACCAACTGTTTCCCAAGCATGTTTTTTAGCAACAGGTGACCTCGTGAACTGTAACATATCATGTGTAAACATTGCTGTCATTACCTTCGCCGAGAAGGTTATGCAGAGGGTAGCGTTTGTCTGTCTGTTTGTTTGTAGTGGCACAGGATAACTCGAGAATGCCTTGATGGATTGTCTTGATATCTGGTATGTTGGTAGGTTTTGATGAGACCTAAAAACGATGAGATTTTGGGCCCCCTAGCGGTTTCTAACGGTACTGCAGCGGAACTTCCTGTTTTGATATCTCGTGTTCTGGACATGCTATGGAACTTATTTTTGAGTGGTAGATAGATCTTTGGACAGAGAGTAAGTGGTGTGGGTTTGGGCCCCCTAGCGGCTTTTTTGGAACTGCAGGAGCAGGTTTTGCGTCTGACTTTGAAAGGGAATAACTCAAGAAGGGCTTGATGGATGGTAATGATTTTTGGTAGGTAGATAGCTTGAGTGATGATGTACATGATTAGACACTTCTTATGCAAATCAGTATCTAATTTGCATACTTAATGAGGAAAGTTTATACATCCGCCAAATTCCATGATAGGACTCTGAAACATGTGACATATGTAACTGAGGAAGAGAGAAATATTAATTGATATGAACTATGCAAATGAAGACCTCATTTGCATAATTAATGAGAAAATACTATAACATGATGGCCTTGATGGATGGTCATGATTTTTGGTATGTGGATAGCTTTTGTGAAGCTTAGTATGATTGGACGATAATTATGCAAATCAGATTCTAATTTGCATAATTAATGAGGCAATTTTAAAAATCCGCTTTGTTCCATGATATGACAATTCAGATGTACATGGTACCCCTATAAAAGATAATCGTTATGCTCCAGATAATCAAAGAATTAATATTTTGACACCATCTGCATCATGTTTTTTATTTGTAGAATGTGGCATTTATCATGACGGTCCTAATTTTTTTCGAAAAAAAATAGGGGACTGAGAGATGCACGAGAATTGCGGATGGACACACCGGACACCAAGGTCCTGAATATTCTGTGCATACTGAACGCCACATCATCCCAACACGAGAGTTTAGGTAGGCCGTGTGACTTGTACATGTGGTTACATACAGATCATGTCATCCATATGGCATATCGCACCGTAGCTCCACCGCTCCTGATTTTACACAGGTTTCAAACTGTTATAGGTTTTGTGATACCAGCTATGTATATGGACACCATTCTATTTTCATAGATTGATCAGGACTTCAATTATTTCATCTGTTTCGTTGTTATATTTCGTTTACCCTGACCTCCTCCCTCAGGACATAAAAGAAAAACACATTGTAGGCCGATTTTAGCTTCTCTTGAATAAAGAAAGTTCAAACAAACACGTACATACATATGTTACAGACAGTGACGGATAGATGGACGCTGACACTGAGGGAGAGATGGACGCTTTTAAAACCTCGTCGTTATACAATGTCTTTTTTTTCAGATTTAAGAATGGACCATCGTTTATCAACACAAACAAGACAGCTGCCAAATGTGACGCAGACATCCTGTAAGCCATGATTTTAAACATGTTTTTCACTGCTTATAATTTGCAATAAAGTCATAATCCATAACAAGTCAAGTCAAGTAAAGTCAAAGCTTCTATTTTTCTTCGAAGTGCTTTTCAACAATTATGAAGCGGGCAGAGAACATGCAACTTCGTACCAGCACTATAGTCATTTCATCAATTCGGAAGTTTTCACAACTCTTTCTTAGCCTCCTGTGCAGGCCTCCTATAACGCGCGACATGTATATGGGGGGGGGGGGGGGGAGCTCTTATGCCGGCAAGGGAGTTGTGCAGCCGAGGGAGTTGTATAGAGCCGAGGGGTCCGCGCGTTATCTACGCCTCGGCTATACAACTCCCTCGGCTGCACAACTCCCTTGCCGGCATAAGAGCTCCCCCCCCCCCCATATATATGTCGCGCGTTATAGGAGGCCTGCACAGGAGGCTAACTCTTTCTGTCCTCACTGCCTAGAATTCTGTCAATACTATGATAATATTCTAAGAAACGCGGTTGTATTTACTGTATTGGAACGCTCATGTCAACATTTCTCCCAAATAGGTCATATGACCAACATCTCCTGACAGGGGATCGTAAGTTGGAAGATGGAAACCTGGACTCAGCGGAGCAGAACTTTGCAGCAGCCCTTAAACTTGTACATGGCAAGTCATTCGCCAGAATTCTATAATTTGCCATAATGCTGGACGGAAGGGGGGAATCTCGTCTCACCACAAAACTGCGACAAAAATTGAATAGTTGTTATTCAGTCCCAGGCGTGGTTAGAAGGTTTGATAATAGCTAGTATGTGTGTAACCTTGTGGCAAAATTCGAT
Organism: Branchiostoma lanceolatum; assembly: GCA_035149815.1. NCBI lineage: Eukaryota > Metazoa > Chordata > Leptocardii > Amphioxiformes > Branchiostomatidae > Branchiostoma > Branchiostoma lanceolatum. The sequence goes on from CM068873.1 coordinate 16,534,504, forward strand.
AAGGTACACAGTCGATGTTTCTTGATGTCCATACTACTACTTAAGTTCAATAATAATGCCGACAACAAAGTAAACCTAGCTGTAACGTTGACTTCAATTACCTTCGCCAAGACGGTTATGTTTTCGGTGCTCTTTACTCGTGGGTTATTGTGTATGTTGCCAGCATAACTGGAGAGGTCGAGGATGGATCTTTATGATATTTGGCAGGCGGGTATACTTAGGGTTCGGAAAAACGAAGGTCAAGTTCTACAACGGCTTTCAACGATACTGCATCGGAACTTTCGATTTTTATATCTCATGTTCTGGATATGCTATGGTTGTGATTTTTAATTGGTCGATAGCTCTTGGAACAGGGAATAAGTGGTGTGGGTTATGGCCTCTTGGTGGCTTGGAACTGTAGGGATCGATTCTGTCAGTCATTTTGAATGAGAATAGATCAAGAAATGGTTGATGGATTGTCGTGATTTTTGGTATGTCAAAACTCAAACTCAGGAGCCAATTTGCATAATTGATGAGGGCCTTTTATTAATCCATTGCGTTCCATGAAAGGACTCTCAAACATGTGACATATGTAGCTAAGAAATAGAGGCATATCTATAGATATCTATTATGTCAATAAAGATTAATCAATATGGGGAATGGTATATTTCCAGAGTGGTAAATGACAGGAATTTCATACTTGCGGCCTTAGGAAGTTAAACAAAGGTGAACATTATTAGACGTGAATCATGCAAATCAGGGCCTCATTTACATAATCTATGAGGTCAGGATATGCTAAAATACCTTTCTTTGCTAAGATAAGACTTTCAAACGTCGAAGAACTTGAATATGTGATATTTGGGCAGAAAAAATGATCACCTGATATAACATATATGAAAATTCAAATGAGACATATTTATGATACGTCACCCTAAAAGGTTCATATCATTTGACGAAGGTATGAGGTCGTGGAACTCTAGTTAAACTTCATATGAATTCTCGTTCACCGTGATGTTATAACCTTCACAGCTACTAGTGTCTATCTATTCCATAGGTGATGCAAATCAATCCAAACTTCGGGAAGAAGCCGACTGTCTCAGGAAACTGGCTGAGGTTTACCTGAAACGAGGAATACAGACGAAAGAAGGAAGGAATTTCACACAAACATCAGCTCTGTACCACGCAGCCATGGCCAGGACAAACGATAGGGAGCTCAAACAAAATCTCCTTAAACTCATCAAAGAAACAGAAAAAACGTTTCTTCAACACACAGTAGGAACACCCAGTGAACCGAGCCCATACGATGTAGATATCTGCCATAAAAAGCAGTTGCAGGAAATGCGAGATAGTGTAAAGTGTACGCTAGAAATAATTCACAGCGAACACAATCCCTACCAGTATAATGAAGATGATCCAGCAGTAAGAGAAGTAGAGGTTAAACGAGCTGCAGCGATCGAAAACTTGTGTAAAAAAATCGCTAACGAAAGGCAAGTTTTCATCCAGGCGCTCCTTGAAGAATGCACAGACAAACTCGGTGCTCCCCCTTGTAAATATGCAGTTATTGGCTTGGGCTCACAAGCAACAGAACTAGTCACACCGTATTCTGATCTTGAGTTCGCCATTCTGATCGAGGATGAGAAGGACAATGAGGACACACGACGGTACTTCGTTAACCTCACACACTACTTACATCTAAAGGTAATCAACCTTGGAGAAACCATCATCCCAGCAATGGCGATTCCATCCTTGAATGACTTCCAATCTGACGACCCAAGTAGAGACTGGTTCTACGACTCTGTCACACCTCGCGGTTTCGCCTTCGATGGTTTCATGCCCTGGGCCAGTAAAACTCCTTTCGGAAGAGACCAAACGAAAACGAACCCACGAATAAGTCTCATTCAGACACCTGCTAAACTGGTCGAATATCAGGAGCTTGACGTGGCCCTGGCGGAAGGGTATCACCTGTCAGACATTCTCAGACGTGTATCATACTTAGCTGGAGACCAGGCTTTGGTAGATGATTACGTGCAGAAAGTGAATGAAACATTACAGCAACAGCACACAAGGTTCCCTTTTCTCAAGCATTTCCCATTGACCACAATGGCGGATTTTATTCAGGAAATATATAAAGGCACCGCAATTGATCAACTTTTGCATGTAAAGAAGGACATGTATCGTTTCCCAAGCATGGCTGTTGACTTCTTGAGCCGTATCTGTGATGTTCGTAAAAGTAGTGTATGGGCAGCTACAACAGAGCTACACCGAATTCATAGACTCAATGACGACGACGCAAACCACTTAAAGGTTCTAATCAGTATCTCTGCAGAACTAAGATTAAGAACATACATGGCGAACGGAGGGCAAAGGGAACGACTGTCCGCGCTTCCACAAATGACAGATCTGTCCATTGCACAAGAAGCAGCCAGCAATGGGCTTAAATCAGTATTCTACCTACCGGAAACTAAGATAATTTTTCGCTACTTCTACACAGCCAGCCCATTGACCCAGTGTATTTCCGACATATTCCTAAGGCACGCGCATGTCCCAACTGGGAGGTTATTTGACACAGCATTACTCGATTGCTCTCCAAAAAAGAAGGGCATAATGGCTAGGTTTCTTCTACAGTTCGACTTGGCCATACACCATTTTCAAGAAGCTTTGATGGAAGTTGGTAGCGACAAAGCACAATGTGGAATTCTCAATGTTCTTCTAGGGGATGCCTGGGAACAGAAAGGTGATTGGGCAAAGGTGATTGATTGCAGTAAGCAGGCATTGCGCCAGCTTGAACCAGATGTCTCACCCAAAGCAAGAGAATATGTTGCTCAGTCATTAAATCAGCTAGGGTCGTCCTACCAAGTCCTTGGCGATGTCCAGAAAGCCGTAAACTACTTTGAGCAGGCACTGGAAGTCGCCAAGTCTGATGCTATTCGTCCGTCGTTGCTCCATGAAGACCTTGACCTCACAAAGACCATGTCTAGAGATAACATTACAGTACATCGCATCATGACCTCGTCATTGGCAGGACTGGCATCATGTTGGGCTGGGCGTTTCGACTTCAAAAAGGCAACAAGAGTCCGTAGGACACAATTCTCCGTGAAGTATTTATAGTATGTACAAGTATTGACCCAAACAAATTGCATCTCTGCTCAGTCCAAGTAGTGTTTTAGAGCAAGTAAAGAAAATGTGTTTGTTTATCTTTTTCTTTCAATACAGGAGTGGTCAACCTGCTGAAAAGTATGTTTTTACAGCATGGCACAGATGGGATCTAGAAATTCCGGGAAAAGTCACAAAGTTATATCTAGATGGCCCCTTTTCAATTATCAACGAACCATTCAGCCTTACAACTAAGATGTATCAGAAATCACAAATATGCAGTAAATCCTCTTTCCACAATTTATTGCAGGCCAGCCTGATCTATAGCTATCAAGCTATTTGCAATAAAAAAGGCAAATCTACGTAACATTTCACGAAGGTCAAAGGTCACCGGATCTAACCACCCGGAAGTGACACTGGCGCGCGCACTTTTCTGAGAGATATTTCTCAACAATCTTTCATCCCCTGTGTAAACTTTTTACATTGTCACAGCCTCCGTATTATAAACTACAAGTGTGGTAAGTTTGAAGGTCCAGAGATTTGCCATTTTCACACTGTGCGTAAAAATACATCGTCCGTCCCGTGCGCACATACTGTGCGAGTTGCGAGGGACACGGCATACTTAATACACAGACTGGAGCTCTCTCGGCACATGTTCGCAGCTAAAACTCACAATTCCCGTTGCCGCATTGGTATGTAACTTGGTATATCGTTTCCTAGGTTGCGTGTGGTGATGCACGTTGTCTATTTTTCAATGTAACAGTGACTATACGATCACAGCAAGTAAGGAAGATTTTTACCCCGTATCTGCCTGAAGTATTCCAGTCATGCATAACGGATTATAACATGGTCCCTATGGCAGGGCAGTGGGACATAGCATTAATTATAGGGGTGCAATTACGATATTGGATTGACGTTTAAAGTAGTTATGGTGTAACAAAGCTATTGTGCATCCCCACGCCGAACCAGGCAAACGATATGCCAAGTTACACACCAATGCGACAACGGGATCGTGAGTTATAGCTGCGAACGCGCAAACAAATGCGTTCCCAATACTCCTAGAAGGAGGCCACCCTCCTTCCCGGAGTAATAAGGTATCAAGAACAAATACTGATGATGGAAAGTACACGTGGGGAAGGCACACCACAAGTCGACATTGCCACTTCACTTAACAACTTGGCAATCTCGTGGCTTAACTTTGGAGACGTCAGAAAAGCTAAAGACTATTTAGTACAATCATTAAACATCATGAAAGCTTGTTTCGGAGGCATGACCGCGCAACCTAATATAGCTTTTTTACTTTGCAACCTGGGACTATGCTATGCTAAACTCGGCGACCACAATAAAGCAAACAGCTACCATCAACAGGCACAGAGGATGATGAGCGTCATCTATGGAGATAACGTGGCACACCCTAACATAGCCGCGATACTCTACAGTTCAGGAGAATCCTGCCATGACCTCGGAGACGACAGAAAGGCGATTAGCTACTATGAACAGTCACTGAATATGTATAAGGCTATTTATGGAGAGAATGTGTCGCATCCACCTTTCCTCTTGGTGCTAGACGGCCTTGGAGTATCGTGGGGTAACCTTGGTGACAATGATAAAGCAATCAACTGCCTCAACCAGTCACTAACAATGAAAAATGCTCTTTACGTCAAGAACCCGTCGCATCCCGATATCGCCAATACGCTATCGCGCCTGGGCAGGTGCTATCATGATCTCGGTGATAACAAACAAGCAATCAGGCATTATGAACAATCACTGACAATTATGAAGGTTGTACACGGAGACAATAGACACCCTGTCATTGCTAACTTTCTCAATTATATTGGCAGATACTGGCTCGAGCTTGGCGATACAAGGAAGGCTATAAGCTATTACGAACAGTCACTTGAGGTCATAAAAAACATTCATGGGGAGAACGCGGTACATTCTGATTTCATTGGTGTATTCATCAACTTGGGCCTATGTTGGGCTGATATTGGTGAACAGCGAAAAGCAATCGACCTTTTCGACAAATCTTCGCAGCTATGTAAAGATATTCATGGAGAATTCACCCAACACCCAACAATTGAGCATGCGCAAGTATTTAGAGACCTCGGACTTGGCTGGAGTAAGCTGAAGAAATACAGCAAAGGACTTGACTACTATGAGCAGTCAATGGGAATTATGAAATCTATTCACGGAGAAAACGTGGCGCATTTAGACATTGCCAATTTACTTGAAGACATAGGGATACTTTGTGGTAAAGTTGGTGACTGCAAGAAAGCAATCAGTTACTTTGAACAGTCGCTTGAAATGTTTAAAACAATTGAAGGGGGGCAAAAGGTACACGCTGGTATCGCCAAAGTACTTCACAACTTAGGATCCAGCTGGAGCAATCTAGACGTCAGAAAAGGGATTAACTTTCTTGAACAGTCGCTTGCGATGTTAAAAGGTACTTATGGAGAAGACAAGGCAAACCATGACATTGCTCTGGTACTGGATACATTGGGGAGATCCTGGATAAAACTAGATGCCAGGAAAGCACATCGCTATTGGGAACAGTCGCTTGAGATGTTAAAAGCTATTCACGGAGAAAACAAGGAGCATGCCGACATTGCTGCCTTACTCCACAACTTAGGATCTTCCTCGATTGACCTAGGAGATGACAGGAAAGCCATTGACTACCTTGAACGGTCAATTGAAATGTTTAAAACGATTCAGGGAGAGGATGGGGACACTTACATTGACCATTCACTTAGCGAATTGGGAACAGCCTGGGGAAATCTTGGAGATTCCAGAAAAGCAGTCAGCTACTTTGAACAGTCGCTTGAAATGGTAAAAGCTATTGATGGAAATGATAAGAAACGTAACGTCGCGGAGTTACTCAACAACTTGGGATGTTCATGGGGCAAACTGGGAGATCACAGAGAATCAATCAGTTACTTTGAACAGTCTCTTGAAATGTACGTCGCCTTCCATGGAGAGAAGAAGGAACACGATAGCATTGCTGGGTTATTCGAAAATTTAGGACTAGCGTGGGGGCAGGTAGGAGATGTTGGAAAAGCAATCAGCTACTTTGAACAGTCGCTTGAAATGTTCAAAGCCATTTATGGAGAGGACAACTATCACATTGACGGATTACTTGCAAAACTGACTTTTTTCTGTTGTGACCAAGAAGATGCGAAGAAATCCATCATATACGGTGAAAAGGCACTAGAGCTGTTTGAAGCTAATCATAGAGAGATGAAATCAAACTGTGATATCTCCCGGTTTCTGCACAAAATTGGGATTTCCTGGGCTGAACGAGGAGAAAAACGGAAAGCCATCTCCTTCTGTAAAAAGGCGCTTGAAATGTACAAAGCTATCTATGGAGAGAACAATGAACATTTTGAAATTGCAATGCTACTTCAAAGCTTAGGAGAATGTTGGGATGGCCTAGGAGATGTCAGAAAAGCGATCAGTTTCTCTGAGCAGTCGCTTAAGATGTATAAAGTTACCTGTGGAGAGAAAAAGAAAGACATTCGCATTGCCCTCTTACTTAACCAGTTGGGAGACTCATGGAGCCACATTGAACATGTCAAGAAGTCACTGACCTATTGGGAACAGTCGCTTGAAATGTTTAGAGCTATTTATGGAGAGAACAAGCCAGATCCTTTTATAGCCCGGCTACTGCGTAAACTGGGCATCTCCTGGGCTGCAATAGGAGAAAATTGGAAAGCCATATTCTTCTATGAAAAGGCGCTCCAGATGTTCAAAGCTATTTATGGTGAGAACAAGGAAGATGTTGATATTGCCATGTTACTTCAATGCTATGGAGCATCCTGGGGAGACGTAGGGGATATCAGGAAAGCGATCAGTTTCTTTGAAAAGTCACTTAAGATGTACAGAGCTACTTGCAGTGATAACAACGAAGACCTTTCCATTGCATACTTACTGGACAAATTGGGAGTGTCCTGGAGTCGACTAGGATATCCCAGAAAAGCACATAGTTACTTAGAACAGTCACTTGAAATGTACAAAGCTATCTATGGGGAAAACAACAATGTTACAATTGCAGAGCTACTAAACAACATAGGAGCTTCCTGGGCTGGCCTGGAAGATATCAGGAGAGGGATCAGCTGCTATGAACAGTCCCTTAAGATGTACAGAGATATTCAAAGAGATGACATGGAACATTCTGAACGAATTGTTTGGTTACTCCATAATTTACGTGTAGCCTGGCATAAAGTGGGAGAAGTTGAAAAATCAGCAAGGTACTCTGAACAGTTCCAGGAGATGCTCAGAGCTATTCAGGTTAATAGGGAACATACTAACATTTCCCCGTTAGTCCTCTGGATTAAGGACACTTAGGTAAATGGCCACTTTGAGGAATGTGACATGAGGAATACAGTGTTATATCCTCAACATCAATGAAATGATTAAAACCAATTTGTTTTTCTCAGTATAAGAAATGGTAATTATGAATAGGAGGCAGACATGAAAAGAAAATCAATGTTATGGAACAGACAGGGAATATATACATTGTATTTGTATGGAAATGTCATTGTTCACAAAGATAAATTTCTATTCCAAAGGAAAAAGTTGTTGGTTTTAAAGGACAGTAGGCAAGCAAAAGTACATGTCATATTTTATCATGATTGAACAACAACTATTTGTACATGAAAGATTATACAAGCCACTGCAGTACTTTGTGAAGTAATAGTTAAGGATAGTCAGTCAAGCAAGGTAATCCAGACATTACAATAGCCAATTTTTTGGAAGTATTGTAAGTTTGTCAATTCATTCACTTATTTTTCCACAACTATCTTGCATCGGTGACAAAGCTACAGAACACCATGAATCCAAAGTATAGTTGTTATAGTACAATGTAGTTGCACCAGTGCACCATCTACCCATCTTCTTTGGTACTGCAAAAGCACCCAAACTGATGTAGGACTACAGTACAGTGCGCATCCTTCCCAAGGAATGGTTTGCAATGTAGAAATTGATAATGATAGAGAAACATGATACAAGTATATACTAGTACACTCCTAGTCAGGATTGAAGTAAACTGTAGATCAAAATGATACTCCTGTTTCTGCTTCGTCATTAAGTCAGTGAAGTAAATAATCTTCCAGTGCTTTCGCATTACATTTGTCAAGTAGATCCATTACACACTTCTTGCTATTTTATATTTACGTTGATCCATTGTTTTGATTTCCTATTATTATGGCGCAATATTACTGTCTTATTGATTCATCGTTATTTCAATTATCATCTAATCATGATTTCTGCTGTTTGATGAATGGTTTTATTTTCTAGTCAATCTTCATCCCTGTATCTGATGTTATTATGTGCCATTTTTATCTCCATGAAAAATGGAGATATAGTTTTGGGTAAGTCTGTGTGCGTTTGTTTGTCTGTCTGTTTGTGTTTCCGCACAACTGTAGTCAGCATAACTCAAGAACCTCTTGATGGATTACGATGATATTTGGTATGTGGGCAGGTGTTGTCAAGCCAAAATTCAAGGTCGATTTTGGGCCCCCTGGTATGTGACCTTGGTACTGCTGCAAAACTTCAAATTTTGTATCTTTTGACCTGGACGTGCTGTGGTCTTGATTTTTGGGTGGCAGATAGCTTTTGATGTTATTAAGAAGTGGTGTATGTTTGGGCCCCCTAGCAGCTTGTTCTGGAACTGCAAGGGCATTTTTGTACAAATATTCTAAGGAGAATAACTGAACAAATAGAATTCATGGAAATATGAGGTCGCGGTCGTTTATACATGTGCGAATAAATAAAACAAATCCAGGCTAAGGAGACCTAGGCCCTGGTGACTGTCAATCAGTGATGTACTGTACAAGTTTGCAATGATGTAATTTTGTATTAGAGGGAAAAAGGAGTGTTTGCAGAGTTTTAAGTTCGCCGTAGCGATGTAGTCACATGCTGTACAGCAACGGAAACACCGGTTTAAAGTTCTCAGTGAGGCAATCACTTAAAAAAGCCCAGTAATTTCAAGAATTTATAGGATATGCAAAACCTACCGAATTTCAAGAATTCCAGTGTCTGATATCTGATATATATCACTTGTAATGTTGAAACAGCTTAAGCGCCACGCTCAACACAAAACCCACTGATTGCAACCTGTTTCTTTACAAGATAAATGTCACAAAAATGGTCGAAGTAGACTGGCGGTCACTATAGACAGGATTCGGTATGCCTGTGTCAATGAGATGATTATCTAAGGGACCACCAAAGAGTGGTCAAAATGGCGGTGCTTTAAGAAAGATGGACACTAGTACAGGTTAGACTGTACGAGGGGTGATCATTAAGTCCTCTGCCTCACCCAGAAATAAGGTCCAAATCTAAAATTTCGGGTTATGATTATGTAGTATGACATGTTTTAGCAATATCCACCAAACTTCAAAGTATTGCGGTCAATATTTTTTAGTCGACGACCAAAACTAGTAGGTAAGTGATGAGAAAAACAATGTTGAAACTCTGAGATGTGTGGGTCGAGTTCCTCGGGCCAAGAATTGCCATAAAATCTCCGAAGACATTGTCAAAATGTTTGATGAAGATCCCCTTCTTATTTCAACTAAAACGAAGTGGGTATCCGACTTTCAGCAGTGCAAGTTGGCCAGCACACCTCAGGTCGCAGCTCAATTGTCCATGTTTGTATCCTTCTACCTCACCTAATGTTACGGAGTGCCGTCTGCAAAGTAATGATCACAACGATTTGAAACTTTGTAGACATACATAAAAGACTTCATACTACATAATTTTTTCCCAAAAATTTGAGCTGTGCACCTTATTTCTGGGTGAGGCTGAGGACTTATCTATCACCCCTCGTACATATATTTTGTATATTGATACATCTTATGTTTGCTTATGATAATTGATACGGAATAAAATATTGAATCAGCAACACCCAAAGCTCCTTGTCATCATTGTTGTTTTTGACTGAACAGACAGGGTGGATATCTGTGAACAAAATAGAAACAGTACTTTTCAGCTCCAGGAAGCTAAACCAGCACCATGGTCGGAGCCAATTGATTCACCGTAAACATCTGTTAACTGCTAAACAGTATCTAGTCCTGGCTGGACGTCGAAATGTCGACAGATAAAATTCATAATTTTAGGAAACCATGAACACATCATAAATCTGTATGTATCTGGCGTTTTGAATTATTTATAACTCGTATTTGTACCTGCATTTTGAGGGGCAAATCTTGCTGGCAGACTTATGCTAAGGTATTGCTAAAAAAAATTCCTTGGCCCTTCCCCCAAGCCAATTATTTTTTCCATGGCCCTCCCCCAAGGCATTTTTCCCTTGGCCCTCTCCCCCTTACGCCCCCCCCCCCCGGTAAATTTCGTACTGTCCCTTATTGGATTATGTTTTAATTGGGTTTTAGGACATTGTGCATTTTTTTATCTAAGCCCTCCGATCTATCGTTGACGTTAAACCTTGAAAACAACATCTTTTTAAAACCAATGAGAAAGAAAAGCTATTTTCCTGTCCGTAAACATGCGGTACTCTGCGAGCGGATTTGTCACGTTTTATGTTTGTTTTTGCCTGGCCAGAGACAACAGATAGTGTCTGTTTGTGTTTTGCTTTGTGTGCAAAATAAGCTTTCCCACAACAACTTTACCCAGCGCTTCCTTTCGTAAGAATCGGGTCCCTAGTGGCTGTATTGTGTGGCTATCTCTAGCTAGAAGGCACAGTTAGGACACCACACGTGGGGCGTCTTCATCAACGAGCCAGGTAAAACTCCTTACAAGTGAGTGGGTCAGTTCTATGTTTCGGGAACATGTGTTACAATGACACCTTGAATTGTTTATTACTGCATCAATGGTCCAAGTAATGCTAGGGTCACATTTCCATTCCGGGGCCCGGCCGGGCAGTCTTTGGGAACGAAAATTATGATATAAACAGACAACCAAAACAATGAACGTACGCAAAATCATCTAAGAGCATATCTTGTGCAAATTTATTGACATACACTTTGATTTTTCGTTTCCGCAAACACCCCGGTCGGGCCCCGGTTAGGAAATGTGACCCTAGCATTAGACATATAAGGGTTGGTGGTGTGTTTTCTCAAGGGCTTGCGCAATCTGTAGGTGAGGCGCCTCACATGGAACTTGGGCGTGTTGTAGATTGAACAGGGGCCGAGTTAGGAACCTAGACGTGTTTTACAGACCGAAATGTGAGTTAGTTGACTGTTGTAGCTCCTTTAATTACTAGACCGGCTAAGATACCTTACAGGTGAGGTTTATTGTTTCTTGTTAAAACGACATCCATTAGTGAATTACACAGATGCACTTCACTACGGCTTCCTGGAGTCATACACATGATGACATATACATTGCATTGGTACACATACACATAACATAACATTACATAGTATATTACATATTTACTTCAATTTCAATTTTCTACCAGTTCAGAATGTTAGAGTCCGTTTTAGTCTGTTTTTGATGAGTAGTTTGAAGGAGGATGGAACAGATGATCTGATGTGATGTGGAAGGTAGGTATGTTCCGTTTGACTAGGGGCCAGGTAAACTACCTTGCAGGTGAGGTAGGTGTGTTTCGTCCATAGTTACCTTCGCGACGAAATTTTTCGTCGAGTAGGTTATTCGATGGTGCTTGTCTGTGTGTCTGTTAGTGAACAGAATAAGTCGAGAACGCCTGGATGGTTTGTTGTCGTATTTGGTGTGTCCGTGTGTATGTGGGAAATCTCAAGATGATTAGATTTTGGGCGAAGTACTTTGCATAATTAACGAGAAAAGTATAAAAATGTGTTCAATTGTATGCTTTACTATGCGTTCTGGTTGCGACGTGTGGGCTGTATTGTTTCAGGGGATATTGATACGGGTAGATGGGGGCAAAGTTGGTCATGAGGGGTCATGAGGGGTCATGAGGCAGGCAGGAAACGTCAGTTACTGCCAGGGACAAATTGGCTATCAGCCAGCTGTAGGGCAGATACAAGAGATAGACTTGCCCATAGGCAGTAATGCTTTAAAGCACTAAAACAAGGGCTCAGAAAAGGATTCACCTTAATTGCAAGCCCCCAAAATTCTTATGCACCAGAAAGCCACATCTGTCTACTTTAGAATCATGCAAAGAAAATAGACAGTTGACCAGCTCGTTCTCTCGTAACAGCTGACAGACGAAAACAATCGTCAACTTTCACCTACTCCCAGCCTGGAAGAGTCCACTCGGAGCATGTGAAACCAAACCACAAAGATATCTCCTTACACCAATTAAAAGACTGAAACATACAAATTTTGACCAAACTGGGAAAGCTTAGACCCTATCCGTTCCTTCTAGCCCAAAAGAATCCAAAATTGACCAAAATTTTCAAGAAAAAAAGGGGGTTTCAAAAGTTTAGTGTGAGGACCCAATTTGTGTTCGCAATTTTTGCACACCACTGCGCAACTCAACAGTAACGTCAGCCCTGTATTCATTGGTGTGGAATGCGGTTGAGGGAGACAAAAGTTGGATATACACGGCCTTATATGAGTAAGAACAGTCATTAATGCAGTGCCACAGCATGGGAATACCGAGCATGTCTGTGTGTCTGTTAGTGAACACGATAAGTCGAGAATTCTTGGAAGGATTGTCTTGGTATTTGGTATGTTGGTAGGTCTCGATGAAACCTGAAAATGATTAGATTTTGGGCCCCCTAGCGGCTTGTTACGGTACTGCAGCGGAACTTCCTGTTATGATATCTCGTGTTGTGGGCATGCTATGGAACTGATTTTTGAGTGGTAGATAGCTCGTTGGGCAGAGAGTAAGTGGTATAGGTTTGGGCCCCCTAGCAACTTTTTTGAAACTGCAGGGGCAGGTTTTGCTTCAGACTTTGAAAGGGAATAACTCAAGAAGGGCTTGATGGAAGGTCATGATTTTTTGCATGTACATAGCTTGAGCGATGATGTACATGATTGGATACTTATTATGCAAATCAGTAACTAATTTGCATAATTAATGAGGAAAGTTTATACATCCATCAATTTCCATGAAAGGACTCGCAAACATGTGACATATGTAACCGAGGAAGAGAGAAATATTAATAGATATCAGCTATGCAAATGAGAACCTTATTTACATAATTAATGAGAAAATACTATAACTCGAGATGGGCTTGATGGATGGTCATGATTTTTGGTATGTAGATAGCTTACGTGATGCTTTGTATGATTGGATGATAATTATGCAAATCAGATTATAATTAATGAGGCAATTTTAAAAACCTGCTGTGTTCCATGATATGACTATTCAAATATGTGACATTTGTAACTGAGGAAGAGAGGAATGTCAATAGATAGAAATTATGCAAATGTAGACCTAATTTGCATAATTCATGAGAAACTACTATCATTCCATACTAGTAAATAACGGCAATTTCATACTTGTTGCATTTAGAAGTTGTGTGAATGTGAACACCATTGAATCAAATTATGCTAATAAGGAGCTTATTTGCATTATTGATGAAAAATGTTAGCATAACCTTCTTTGTTAAGCTCATAATCATAACAAGGAGGTTTGGACAACTTATGTTATTTGGGTGAGGAGGATCAACTGGTATGATTTTTGATTGATGAAAAACACTCCTAATACGTCGGTCATAAAGGTCAAAATCATTTGGCGAAGGTATGAGGTCGTAGAACTCTTGTTGATGCTGTGGTGGAATCTTTGCTTTCCGGTTCAAATCCAACCTTTGACTGTTCAAGGCACATATACCATGTGTACCAAAGACCAAAACGACAGTGCTACACAGCTTCCCCAACTCAATTCTTGCCGGTCCGAGGCATGATTCCAAACGCTCCGAGGCATAATTCCAACCGCTCCGAGGTATGATTCCAACCGGTCCGAGGCATTTCCAACCAGTCCGAGGCATAATTCCAACCGCTCCGAGGCATGATTCCAACCGGTCCGCGGTACAATTTTCTTTACGCACCGCGACCTGATTCTAACCGGTCCTCGGCAGAATTTTCTGCCCTACGCGCTGACCTGCGTTCCTCGACAGCGGCACAGTCCCCTGTCCCCCACGCTAATACAGTGGACGATCCCAGGTGGGTCAAGGGTCACTCGTGTTGTGAATGTGAACAGCCAGTCAGGTCGTGTTTTTCAGTGCTTCGTTCTGACTATCACCGTCTCTAAAAATACGTGCGTACAAACTAAAAGGAAGCCCTGATTGTCAATATCAACTACAATATCAACTACAATCGACGGACAATTGGCGTTAGATATTCCTTTTTGCCCCTCCCGTGTCAGTAGATCGACTGAAAGGATGATATAGTCACCAGGGCGTTGACCCCTCTAGAAATCTGCCTGTCGTGGACTCAACATTGCTACCAGCACACACACACACGTTCACCACAAAACAATGTTGTGTAATATGCACATTAGATATTGGCCATAAAATTCATTGACAGAAACATACGGTCGATAATACAAAAGATATTCTTGTTCAGTCTCGGAAAAATCCTGTTATAGCCCCAGTCATGAATGAAATCGAATGTTATAGAAATGCTATCTGTTACTAGTAGTCTGTGTTGTCCATGTATGAACTTTCATCAAATAACTCGACCATGCGATATGCTGAAAGGACTAAAAAAAACCGTGGCCAACTTGAACTTTTGCCACCGTAGGAAGTTGTCCTGCGAGACAGGTCCGTTTATTTCAGGTTCAGAATCTGAAATAACACAGAAACAAAATGCAAGCTATAGTATAACGTTATATAAAAGGAGAGCTAGCTGAGGAAGAGAAGGATGCGTACCGATCCCGTCAAGTACACCGCCAACTCATATGATATATATACTATAGTCCGTAGCACTGACAGTGTCAGGTTTGAGGTCTCTTGAACTTTAATATCATAATTTAAACAGAGCCAAGCCGGTTTTATTGCTGTCACGGTTGTTGCAACAACAGCAAATATGCCTATGACACACGGCGACGAAAGTTTATATTTTCGCAGTTCACATTCGACACGCGTGACCCTTGACCCATCTGGGACCGTCCACTGTATTAGCGTGGGGGACAGGGGACTGTGCCGCTGTCGAGGAACGCAGGGCAGCGCGTAGGGTAGAAAATTCTGCCGAGGACCGGTTAGAATCAGGTCGCGGTGCGTAAAGAAAATTGTACCGCGGACCGGTTGGAATCATGCCTCGGAGCGGTTGGAATTATGCCTCGGACTGGTTGGAAATGCCTCGGACCGGTTGGAATCATACCTCGGAGCGGTTGGAATTATGCCTCGGAGCGTTTGGAATCATGCCTCGGACCGGCAAGAATTGAGTTGGGGAAGCTGTGTAGCACTGTCGTTTTGGTCTTTGGTACATGTGGACGCTGTGTGTTGCGTGTCAACAATTGGACTCAAACAATTAAGGGCCATTGAGATTTTTGATGTAGGAAATGGCATGAAAGCGGCTAGCCTCAGTTGCAGACTCCATGCGGTTGTTTCCTTTTTTCAAAAAGGTTTTTAGGCATTGTGATGCAATCAAAACCACATGTGAACGAGCATGGCCCTTTTCATAACACTCCCCCACCCGTTTCTAGAGATGGTTTCTTCCACATAGAGGCGTATCGATGTTGATGGAAGGTACCATTGTTGGAGGGGTAAGGGTGGTACGCCAGGCACTGCCTTTTTATGGTGTTTCAAGCAGTGTTTGGGTGTATAATCAAGGGTCAATGACCCGCCTATTCCTCGGTTAATATGCTGCCATAAGACCTGGTCATTTGCTATAACCACCGAATAGAATTTCCCAGTGAGCAATGCGAAGGGAGCACAGAAGGGAAACATGTTGTTTTTGCTTCGTTTCTTCCTCTTCTTCTCCTCCAAACAAATTAGGCCACAGCAAGTAATTTTTATGGATGACATCAGCGCGCTCATTAATTTTCGCCTGATTTCGAAATAAAAAACAAGAAATTTCATTGCCCTCCGACGGAGGTCGACATGCCAAAAATTGATAAACGTTGACAGTCTAAGGTGTTTCCTTGAATATGAATAACTAGTGTAGTTCCTGCCCATGATGGTATAATGAATGAAGACCTTTATTGCACATTTCTGCCACACTTGGCTAAGTACAGGTCACAACAAAATATAATACAAGTACAGTTAGCGGATACAAAAGAATATGACTATCATTAAATAGATTCTACTTCTCCTCGCTTTTCGGTTATAACGTTGGGTAACCTAAATTCGGGATTTTTCCGATGATGGTTGACTGAAATCAATCTAGCAGAACAATAAACCATCCTTTTTTTCTATCATTCTGTCAGTATCATGTACTATCTCTGCACTAATCATATATATGGTAGATTTTGTCTCTAGTCGTGCTGACACCATAATATTTCAACTTCAAACTACCGTCCGCCGCACGCACAATTACGGTGCTGTCGGACAGGGGGGCACATTAATTCGGGAGAGAAGATTCGTCTTGAATATCTTACCGCTAATCACATTTTATACAGCAGCTATTCGTTCTATCCTTGGCTTGAGGAGAGTGCTATGGATATAGACGTGTCCAAGTAAAAAAAATACACGAAAAAACGGCCGTACCGCACACATCAGGCCAGTTCGGGAACAACCCGTGTGTTGAGTCGGTAGAACTTCACTCAAAGTCGGCCCATCGTCATCATCGGGCAACGTGTAACGTTACATTATTCATGGGGAGTTAGCTGGATGCCGTAGCAATGGTAATACCACTATGTCCATGTGTTCCTTGTTGTGTTAGGAGCAAACTTTGAGGAAAATATCTTCCTCAGTCCACTATCACACGCAGCATTTAGACAAAAAGTGTTCCTCACAAACCATTGTCGTCTGCTTGACAACAGGATTCTGGTTAACAATATGGCGGCGGGAAAATACACGTGCCGTAGGTTGTAGCAACAGAGAGGAGTTTTGATGATTGATCACACTTAGAATCCAGTTGCAGGTTAGCAAAAGAGATTGTAATAAGTTGTCTTATAAATAATTGTGTTTAGCAGGCAGGAGATGTGACATTTGTCTTATAAACCAGCGAACAACCGTGCTGGGTGATTCTCCCACGAAGCCCCCAGACTCTGTCAATAAGGGACGGAGAGTTTTTGACGTCGCCAACTTCTAATGCATGGTTATCGAAGCTTTTCAGCCAGTGTTCTGAATACGTTAGTCTATCTGCTTTGCATTGCTGGCGTTATAACTGATTTTGCATCTAACACATATCCCTAAATACCCCGTTTTCGAAAAATCCCGACTTTAAGTACCCCACGAATTTAGGTTACCCAACGTTAGTAGATATAAAAGAACAGACGTGTTTTTCAATGGGAGGTTTGTCTAGTCGCATTAGAAATATGAATTTTTGAACAGTACTTAAATGTGTGAAGTAGGGAAATAGGTTTTCTACAAGTTTATACAGTTCATTTCTTTCTTTGGTATATAATACACATTCTACCACAAAATGACATTCGTCTTCTACTCTATTCAAAGTACAATGTTTACATAATCGTTGTTCTAGAGGAGTGCGGGTATGTCTTCCCGTTTCAATATGTAGTTTGTGGCAGCTGATTCTTAGTCTTGTGACTGCATTCCTGACCCTCATAATTGAATTACTTAGATATTTTTCTTCATTATAAGTAGTTTTGAATAATCTATATGATCTTAACTTATTTTTGGAAGCCCCACCTTTGTTGTCGTTATGTATTTCTTTCAGAAACGTTTGGAAGTAAATGTCTTTTAGCCGTTGGCCAATGGAACTAACAATTTGTAACGTATTTGAATTATATGAAATTGGTAGGTGCCATAAGAAAGCAAACCCGCTCTCCTCTAAAGACTTACGTATTCCTGTCGCCCAACATTTCACACCAGATTTGTCTAGATCTAACTGACAGCAGAAAGCATCTGCTTGAAAACTGTCGGCTGACACATTCTGGCGAAGTCGAAGTATAATAACAAGCTGTTTTCTGCATTTGTTCTAGCAAGGACTTTATATAAATAATGGGGGGGGGGGGGGGGGGTTCTAGTTAATTGAGCTGTATACACAAGGTGTTTCATCGCATATGAAAAGCCAGTGTAGTTGCTTCAGATGATGGTACAACAAGTTCTTTTCTGCATTTGTTGTAGTAAGTCTATTGAGATGTATACACATCTACAAGGACATGTGTACTGCTGAATCCAGGAGGTTTTATATCATATATGAATGAATACAGGACTAAAAGACCTGTTGGTCATGATATCATATTTCGTCACCTCAATTCTTGTTTATTAAGAATTATGATCTCAAAATTTGAAAATATAGGAATCTTGTTTTTTTTGCCCCGGCTTGTTTTTTTTGCCCTATCTCATTAATTTTGGAGTCCGCGGAGGATGTCATCCATAAAATTTATTTGCTGTGGCCTTAGGTCAATGAGGGCTGTAACCATGGTTACTGGGAAAATGACAGACACAGGGGTATTGGATTGCATTTTGTAACAAATCGGCAGGACAGAGCTGGAGGGCTGCTCACCACGTATATGAATGTGTAAAATAAACATAGCAGCAGCTAGTAAAGCTAGACCACGTGAAGGTAAACATTAATATGTATTTGCTTGCAAACGTTGCCTTTCTAGTTAACGTAATTCTCAATTGGCCAATCAAAACTGACCCATATAAGACACATGCAAGAGATATGAATTCCTGTATGACGCATAGATCAACCAATAATATACATGTAAATACATTTGTCCGATGTGTAAAGAAATGCATGTGTTTTGTCGATTTTTTCTTCAAATCTACTCTATTCCTTCCCCTCTGGTGGGAGATCTCCCCGTGAGATTAGTCAGAGAAAGTGTCCCTCCTTCTGATTGGTCAATGTCATATGTATCTCTCTCTGATTGGTTAACATCATCTGGCCATATACGGGCTGTGAGCGATTCCACTTACTTTACAACGGGGCCGCCAACTAGTCGTGGGTCCAGTGAGATAGGGGCTCCCCCATGCGTGCCACTTACGCAGCGTACCATCGTGTACACAACAAGTGTGGTGTTGTGGGACATTTCCTGGTACATGGTGCAGTGTAACATAGAGCTGAAAGTAGATTAAAGATGTGTTTGTGAGTGTCCCTGAATTACACTTCAGTGGGAGATACTTCAGATATTTCATGTTTTGCTTTTCCTTGGCAAACATGTTACACAGTAAGGTTCTTGTGTTGTGGCAAACATGCTACACAGTCGGGGGGGTTGCGGAAAAGGCTGGGCTGTCTACCTGGCCTGGCTAGCTGGCCTGTCTACCTGGCCTGTCTACCACGTCAGGCTACTCAGATCCCCCCATTCATACCCCCACAAATGTCCAGACACGTATGCAGCTGCGCCCTCTAGCGGAATGTATCTAAACTACACCCAGTGTATGGTAAAGCATATAGCGTATTGACCAGAAATCTATAAGTAAAGTAGAAATAAACTGCTGATCTAGATATTTGTTTACTTTTGTGAATTTCTAAGGGTATGCAAGCAGATAAACAGTAATAATGACGGGGAAGGAAACGCTTCTCGTGGTTGGTGTAGCGAACAGCGCTACTAGCAGTTTGGCTAAACAAAGGAACCACGTAACTGTCGGCCTGGCTGTAGGCGAAAAAACAAATGTTACCAGAGGGCGGGCCAGAGTATGTCCCCTGGCATCAAAACAGAGTGGAGGGGCGATGTGAGCATGTGGCTGTCGGCGGAAGTTGTAATTTTCCCTTCAAGTTACCGAAGATTTAGCCTATCGTACAGAGCAAGTATTGTCTGCTTTGGAACAAACCTAGGCTAGTTTACAGCAGCTTGTTTGTAATATAGCCCCCAAGGAAATGTTACACATACCACCGGTACCCGCCCCACCCCCCTGAGTTGGACCAGCAGGATAGCTGTCACAGTGGTATTGTGCCAACTCTGTTTCTCTCCAACCGACCCCTTTTTAGATTATAGCCAAGGGGTCTAAAGCCAAGGGGTCGATCGGTATCACATTGAGGAGGCTACTGTATTAATGCTTGTGTTGTTAGCTTACCCTTAGCGTCTTGACGTCTGTATTTGCGACACGCTGGTACTCACAGTTCTATTTCGACTGCATATAACGCAAAATTTGCGTTATATGCAGTCGAAATAGAACTGTGAGTACCAGCGTGCATGGTTGCTGCTGTGCTTAGTACGTGAACCACTCGACTTAACCTTTTATCTTGCAACACACCTATTGCTTTGTGCGTCGTTGATAACTCATTGTCAGCTCGTTACCTATCCACAGAGTTGAGTTGTTCTAGCCAGCAATGCTGGAGTACGCTTTAGAAAAACTACAGAATACATTTTCACACATCTGTTTTGCTTTTGAAAAGGAAACAAATGTCTTGTCTCTCTCTAAGCCGCCATGTGTTTTTCCATGTAATCCGATGATATGTAGCGTTAAGTTTCATCAACCTTTGTGTAGATAAGGTCGTACACACGTCCATCATACGATGGTCGCGGTGCAGGGGGGGGGGGGTCGATCCGGATGGGTGTCTGGGCCGACAGTGTAGCTAGCGAGATAGATCTTCGTTAGCCCGTCAACTGGCATGACTGGTGTTTAACTCTTCATAAACTTTGTAGGTGTGCGTTCATCCAACGAGTAGTTCAATTGAAGATTTATAACACTGACATTTCATACCGTAAAGATGTAACGTGAGCAGTGCATACGGCGCTATTCATAAGTGCCCGTAAATGTCGTAACTCTCCAGCCCAAAGCGCTAAAAATATGAAGCTTTAATTTTAGTTATAAGTATATTACAAGACTCATGGTTCTTGTGTTAAATGTCACACACACACACCTATACGAAAGTATTTCCATTTGTTTAGAGATTCCTTCTTAGAACATATATCAATGAAGCATGCAGCCAATTCTGTACGATCGTGATGACTAAAAAATATTCGGTAATATATCATAAAGGCTAGGGAAAATGACAGTCATTTTAGTCTGTCAACTTCCGCCGACAGCCATAGCTCCTCCACCCTGTTTTGACGCCAGGGGACATACTCTGGCCCGCCCTCTGGTAACATTTGTTTTTTCGCCTACAGCCAGGCCGACAGTTACGTGGTTCTATTCTCCAAGCAGAGGCTTCGATCGAGAGGGGTAGTTTTGTCCGGGATTTTCCGGACAAAACTACCCCTCTCGATCGAAGCCTCTGCTTGGAGAATAACGTGGTTCCTTTGTTTAGCCAAACTGCTAGTAGCGCTGTTCGCTACACGAGGGCCTGCATGCCCTTTTACGTAGAGCGTAATCAGCCGTTTTAATTTTACGTAGAGCGTTGCCGACCCCTCCAATTCAACGTAGAGCGTAATCGGTGTATTTTGCGTAGAATGTTATTGGCCACTTTAATTCTACGTAATGCGTAGTAGCTACCCGGAATTTAGCGTAAAACGTAGTTGATGAATTGTGCGTAAAGCGTTGTCGAACTTTTCCAACATTGCTCTAAGTCACAAACGAGTGTCATGTACAATCCACCGAACTCGTTTCCAAAATCTTGTACACTAGCAAGGCACGTAAAAGTGAATGATCCCACAGTGCGCTGGACACGAGATTGTTTTTACCTTCCGAGCAGATGTAGCAGTCAGGCAGCAGGCTTGTCTGGAGTGTTGTGTGCGCTTTTACAGATCATGACCGGTACCCGATTTGCGAGACGGGTATCTTCTGGACTTCCTGGTTAGATTGTCTTACCATTAAGATAGGATAAGATAGTCAGTCACTGGCCGTCTTGGAACACAGATGGCCATAGATTGAGATTTTAAACCTAGTACCTCATGACCTGGAAGGCAATATCGGTGATATATATGAGAATGTTGCCGCCGGCGAAAAATATGTCGGGGGGGCTCGAGGGCGTCGCACCCCAAAACTCAAGCTGAATCCCGTCTGTATTTTTTCACATATAGAGATATCATTAACCTTAGCTTACTTTATCAGCAAAATTTGCCCCTCAGAATTCAGGAAACAGCGTTTCAATGGGTCAAAAATGTTCAATGCCTCGCTCTGAAGGAAAAATCATATGTCGGGAGGGCGTCGTCCCCCAAAATTCAAGCTGACACCCTTCTGTATTTTTTTTCACGTATAGAGATCATATGTCATTAAACTTAGATTACTTTACTATCAAAATTTGCACATTGGATTTGAAGAAATGGCGTTTCGATGGGTCAAAAATTTTTAATTTTGCCGTGGGAGCATGTCGTGCCTCTGGCGAAGAAATATGTCGGGAGGGCGCCGTTCCCCCCAAATCAAGCTGAAATCCTTCTGTATTTCTTTTTACGAATAGAGATGTCATTTAACTTAGCTAATTTACTCTTCCAGCAAAATTTGCCCCTCAGAATTCAGGAAAAACCATTTCAGAGGGTCTAGATTTCAACATTTTCTTGATGCTCGGACGACCGTGCCCGGAATGTTCTGGCATCAGTTATATAATTTATCATAGGATAGGGAGCTGGTCGTTATAATTGTTACTTTATATGTTCAAGACTATGTTATAGTCATTTCCAAACCTCATACATTACCAACTTTGACGCCTCAGCTAAGCCGCTGATTTTTTTAGTCCTGCATAATGCATTGGGAAGCTTCAGAATTTAGCGTAGAGCGTAGAGAGGCTACCTGAATTTAGCGTAATGCGTAGCCGGCCCTCCGAATTTAGCGTAGAGCGTTGTCGGGACCCCCCCATGCAGGCCCTCAGTAAGGTCCTTGTGTTGTGGCAAACATGTTACACACTAAGGTTCTTGTGTTTTGGCAAACATGTTACACAGTAAGGTTCTTGTGTTATGGCAAACATGTTAATACACAGTAAGGTTCTTGTGTGGTGGCAAACATGTTACACAGTAAGGTTCTTGTGTGGTGGCAAACATGTTAATACACAGTAAGGTTCTTGTGTTATGGCAAACATGTTACACAGTAAGGTTCTTGTGTTATGGCAAACATGTTAATACACAGTAAGGTTCTTGTGTTATGGCAAACATGTTACACAGTAAGGTTCTTGTGTTGTGGCAAACATGTTACACAGTAAGGTCCTTGTGTTGTGGCAGACATGTTACACAGTAAGGTTCTTGTGCTGTGGCAAATATGCTACACAGTCGGGTTCTTGTGTTATGGTAAACATGTTACACAGTAAGGTTCTTGTGCTGTGGCAAATATGCTACACAGTCGGGTTCTTGTGTTATGGTAAACATGTTACACAGTAAGGTTCTTGTGCTGTGGCAAATATGCTACACAGTCGGGTTCTTGTGTTGTGGTAAACATGTTACACAGTAAGGTTCTTGTGTGGTGGCAAACATGTTACACAGTACTACGGTCCTTGTGTTGTGGCAAACATGTTACACAGTAAGGTTCTTGTGTTGTGGCAAACATGTTACACAGTAAGGTTCTTGTGTTATGGCAAACATGTTAATACACAGTAAGGTTCTTGTGTGGTGGCAAACATGTTACACAGTAAGGTTCTTGTGTTGTGGCAAACATGTTACACAGTAAGGTTCTTGTGTGGTAGCAAACATGTTGCACTGTATAGATTCTTGTGTTTTTTACGTCTTAGTTTCTTTCCCCCTTTTAGATGGAAGAAGCAGCAAAAGATCTGCATGAACAGACAGAAGAGAAACGGCCTTGTCCAGAAACAGACCATGGAGGGACAAGGAAACAGAGCCGCAAGACTCACAGTGCTGATAGACCACATCGATGCCGGGAATGCGAGTTCTCCGCATCCAAGATGTCCGCCATGAAACGGCACGTTAGGACGTCGCACGCCGCAGGTAAAGGTAAACAAACGAAGAAAGATCACCTTGTGAAGCATCTCAGGGCAACTCACGGTGCCGGTGAGAGACCTTTTCAGTGCGATGTCTGCGACTATTCCGCTGCACGAAAGGTTCACATGAAACTTCACATCATGGCCAAACACAGTAACTACCGGCCGTACAGCTGCGCAAAGTGCGACTACTCTGCGGTCAGCAAAAACCAGTTAAAGGTTCATATGATGTCACACACTGGTGAGAAGCCCTACAGCTGTGAGCGGTGTGCTTTTGCCACTGCCCAGAAGAGCAAATTGAAGCGTCACATGGCCATCCACACTGGGGAGAAACCTTACAGGTGTGATATATGTGGTTATTCTGCAGTACGAAAGTCTGCTTTGAAGAGTCACATGGCTACCCACATGGAGGGGGGGGGCTTACAGGTGTGATGTATGTGGTTATTCTACAGCACGAATGTCTCATTTGAAGCGTCACATCGCTACCCACACTGGTGAGAAACCTTACAATTGTGATGAATGCGGTTATTCTACAGCACGAAAGTATGATTTGAAGCGTCACATGGCCACCCACACTGGGGAGAAACCTTACAGGTGTGATGTATGTGGTTATTCTACAGCACGAATGTCTCATTTGAAGCAGCACATCGCTACCCACACTGGAGAGAAACCTTACAAGTGTGAGGTTTGCAGCTATTCTGCAGTACAAAAGTCTGCTTTGAAGCGTCACATGGCCAACCACACTGGAGGGAAACCTTACAGGTGTGATGTATGCGGTTATTCTACAGTACGAAAGTATGATTTGAAGAATCACATCGCTACCCACACTGGGGAGAAACCTTACAGGTGTGATGTATGTGGTTATTCTACAGTACGAAAGTCTGCTTTGAAGAGTCACATGGCCACCCACACTGGTGAGAAACCTTACAGGTGTGATGTATGCGGTTATTCTACAGTACGAAAGTCTGCTTTGAAGAGTCACATGGCCACCCACACTGGGGAGAAACCTTACAGGTGTGATGTATGCGGTTATTCTACAACAAAAATGTTCAATTTGAAGCAGCACATCGCTACCCACACTGGAGAGAAACCTTACATGTGTGATGTATGCGGTTATTGCGCAGCTCAGATGTCTCATTTGAAGCGTCACATGGCCACCCACACTGGTGAGAAACCTTACAAATGTGAGGTTTGCAGCTATTCTACAGCACGCATGTCTCATTTGAAGAGTCACATCGCTACCCACACTGGAGAGAAACCTTACAGATGTGATGAATGTGGTTTTTCTACAGCACAGATGTCTTATTTGAAGCGTCACATCGCTACCCACACTGGGGAGAAACCTTACAGTTGTGATGTATGTGATTATTCTACAGTACGAAAGTATGATTTGAAGAGTCACATGGCCACCCACACTGGAGAGAAACCTTACAGGTGTGATGTATGCGGTTATTCTACATCACAGATGTCTCATTTGAAGCGTCACATCGCTACCCACACTGGTGAGAAACCTTTCAAGTGTGATATATGCGGTTATTCTACAGCACGAATGTCTCGTTTGAAGCAGCACATCACTACCCACACTGGGGAGAAACCTTTCAAGTGTGAGGTTTGCAGCTATTCTACGGCTCAAAAGTCTCAATTAAAGAATCACATGACCAGCCACACTGGGGAGAAACCTGTCGCTTGTGTTACGCCGAAGGATGGTTATACCGGCTTTACAAGTACAATTGCCCACACAGTCTAATGTTAGACCATGAATTTTTGACGATTGTAGTTAGTTTTTTTCTTCCTTTCCTTGGAAGCAGACACAATCAAAGGACATATGAGACAAACTGGAAAAGTCAGATTATGTCATACCTAAAGATTGTTATTCTTGGAATACGCGTACTTTCTGTTAGTATTCTTCATATCCTGTATTTGTTTTGATACAAGTTTTATTCAAATTATTGGAGAAAGAAATGAATAGAAATTATTATATAAGGATGAAAATGAGATGATCCTGAAGGTGAAGAGAAGAATGAGCTAAGAATGCACACATCAAAGTTATTACTTTGTATATTCAATTATTTAGTTACGTTGTTACTTTCATTAATTTGATACGCTTTATTTCAGTCATACGTTATTTATGTTACGTTTGTTCAGAAATTTGCTTAAGTTTGTCATAGTCTCTGTCTGATCTTTTCTAGCTTTTTTTGTGGCGCTGTGAAATAATACATACTGTGTTTCATGTTTTTCCGGTAAGCACACTTTTTGGGGTGCCTTAATCTATCTCATTTCTATGATTTACTGGTACCGAGTAGTTGTTCTGTTTGAAAAAAAACAACCCACAAAACTACATGAAGTAGAATCAGTCCAGCTTTATTGAATGGACTTAATCGACCCTGGATTAAAGTTGACATTATCTGCTATCATGGCTTGGATGCTTCTCAGTAAAAGTAGAGATCTTACAATTTGGGCTCCCCTTCTTAAAATGACTCTGTAGAATAGTTTATATGTAGGATTGCCTGACTTATATATGTACACTAAAATCACAAGCACATGTCCCTAAACCTGCAACAATCGCACCTTTATCATTAAATACACATATACAAGGTAACATATACTATTAGAATGAAATTTATTATGTTTTACTTTGTGTGATGATGTATATTTCAACTTATGGATTTATGTATGGCAACCTCATATTGAGGGCTACATCATGACAAAATACCATAAATGTATATTTCATAAGAATGATGATGGCTAGTACATCACAGTATATGTATATGTACCAGTACATGTATATTTGAGATGACATTTCAGATATGTATTTATTGTCCCTCTGGTAGGTCATTTTACAAAAAAGGATAGTCATTTAAGTGAGACTGTTTTTTTGTCGAGTTCAAGAAGTTAAGATGCACAGATAGAGAGATAGAAAAACTTTATTGCTGAACAATTATATGATATTGTAACATACTGTAGCTCAGTTGAGGCAGTTAATATAACTGGCTATGGGAAACAAACAAGCAAAAAAACTCCTTTTTTTTCTAATAACGTTTATTCTACCCACTTGAATGAATTATGACTTGGAGTAATGAGTCATGTGCAATGAATATGGATTAAAAATGTTAGATATGTTAGATGTTTGAACTGAACACTGATGGTTGTCAGAGTGTGATCAAAGTGTGTTTAGACATAGCAGCAGCACACAAGGTGTGATGAAATGCATGATGAAGAAGTCACAAAATCTATAATACATTGCCATCATGTTAAATGTGATATAAAAATGTATTCAAAAAACTGTAGTCCAGTATACAACTAGAAAACCTGATGATGTGACAGTTCTACAAGAACTTTGTGAAAATTATCAATTCAAAGATTTATTCAAAAATGTTTTGTGATAAGAAAAAAATCACTGGTCCCAAGGTGATGTTGTGTTGTGCAATACTGTCTTAAGATGCGTGTTTTAAGATTGCCGCGATTGCGTATAAAATGTCAATCTTGTTTATGAAATAACTTAAATCTTAATTGTACTTCTCATCATGAGCGTGGAAGGAATTGTAAAAATGTACTTAAATTGAAAACAGTAAGTGTATGAAAGTTGTATAATGATAATGTGTACAATCTACATTGAGATTAAAATATATACTTGTGAAGATACATGTACCTCTGTCAGTGATTGTCAATTCTTAAGGAACAAATCAGGTTAAGATTTCAAAATTATTTCTTTCTGGTTGAGAAATACATTTCTAATGACTTTAAAGTTTATTATTTTACATGGCCATTATGGTTGGTAGAAGCTGAATATGTAATCTGGATAGAAAATATGATTTTACTAAGGAAAGGAGTATGTATTCTTTGTTCCCAACAATATACAATCCAGGCTTCCCATCACATTTGACAGTTCAACAAATAGAATGGCAACTTGTGTTTCAACCACCTCAGTCAACTATTTTCATTTTATGTTTTTAAGTCTACTTTACACTAAGACAGAAGTAAGGCTATAGGATAGCTTTATTGTTACTATCATGCGGTTGATTTACCAATGAGATGCAGTAAGGTTCGCAGTTGTTGCTAGTGTAAATGAAACACTAAATATGCTGTTCTGTTGGCTATCAGCTTCCAAATATTACTCCATAGGTCTTCAACTAGTGACTTACAGACGAGTGCTATAGTAACTGTTTTCTTAATGTATGTTTGACAATGAGAATACTACCTCATGTGGTAGATCAATAAAAGAGTCAGAAAAGAATTCTTGAATGTGTCTTCCACATATTTTTATCCATCTTGTTTTTCAAACTCCTGCATATTTTTTTCTTGGCTGGAGGATACATACTTTAAGTCTTTATCAATCTAACTTACTGTGATGTTGTCGAACTTGTTGCACTCTAGCTTTTAGACTTTTTCCCATTTTATCAATCACAGAATTATGACAGTCAATCTATTTCCTTTGTCCACACTGACTCGATTTTGTGGATGACACTCCATAATCGATGTGAGCGCACACACAACAAAGATAAGGCACAAAAGTTGTCAAATTTTAGATTTTGTCCCTGCCAATAATTCAATTGCTTAATATTCTTATTTGCAATCTCCAGATCCGTATTCGACTTTAGTTATACCTTTGTTCGTTTTTCATCCTATTACACTTGTATCATAATTTGTTAAGTTAAATGGAAGAGGGTTTTTATAAGCCTTGCAGGCTTCTTATCTCCTCCTGCACGTTCTTTTAGATTCTTTCAATTACTTCACTACTGTTTTTTTATCTCCATGAAAAATAGAGATATTGTTTTTTGGCGTGTCTGTGTGTCTGTCTGTCTGTGTGTGTATTTCCGGACTATTGTAGTCGGCATAACTCAAGAACCTATTGATGGATTACGATGATATTTGGTATGTGGGCAGGTGTTGTGAAGCCGAAATTGAAGGTCGATTTTGGGCCCCCTGGTATGTGACCTTGGTACTGCGTCAGAACTTCAATTTTTGTATATTTTGACCTGGAAGTGCTATGGTCTTGATTTTTGGGTGGCAGATAGCTTGTGATGTAATAAAGAAGTGGTGTAGGTTTGGGCCCCCTAGCAGCTTGCTCAGGAACTGCAGGGGCGTTGTTGTGAAAATCTTCTACGGAGAATAACTAAACAAAGCAACAACGGATTTCCATGATATTTAGTATGCAGGTAGCTTAGACAGAGATATACACAATGAAGTGTGTATATTATTAAAATTGCAAATTATGCTAATTGGGACTTAATTTGCATAGCTAATGAGGAAAATCTATATTTGCAGTGCTTTCCATTATAAGACTCAAATACATGTAACATGTAGTTTATGGAAAGTGGAGCATCAACAGATACCAATTATGCAAATAAATTCCTAATTTGCATAATTAATGCAAAACACCGAAATTCATCAAATTGGAAAATTAACGGACTGTCAATATTGCAACATGTGTAAGTAAGATAAAGGTGTTTATGATTAAGCATATTTTATGTAAAAAAAGTCATTTGCATAAATAGAATTGTTCATGGAGATATGAGGTCGCGGAACTCTTGTTAAATAGGAATTTCATCCTTCCGCAAGGAACAAAGTTGGGACCACTTGTGTTCCTTACACTCATCAATGATGCGTCTCCGGTGAGTGAAGATTCAGCCGAGGCTTGGAAGTACGTGGATGATATGACCCTGTCGGAGGCGAGACCCGTTACGCATGATTCCACGCTACAAACTGACGTCGATAGCCTCGTACGTTGGACTGAGGACAACCACATGCAACTCAACCCTTCCAAGTGTATGGTAATGATGAACCCCCCTCCCCCACCTGTATTGACTATTAAAACATCAACACTTCAAGTTGTACAGTTCGCTAAGATCCTGGGGGTAATCTTCCAAGCGAACCTGAAATGGGACGCCCACGTCAACATGATGGTCAACAAGGGGAGCCGCAGACTGTACTTGTTGCGGGTACTTAAGAGACATGGCCTTGACACTACAGACTTAACACTAGTCTTCGTTGGCTTTATACGACCAACTCTGGAATATGCATGCCCTGTGTGGCACCCAGGTATCACTAATGCCCAATCTCGAGCGATTGAGAATGTACAAAGAAGAGCTTGTCGTATAATTCTCGGCCCCTACTTTGTTAGCTACAGCATGTCATTGAATCAATTGTCACTGCCATCTCTATGTAACAGACGACACAAACTATGTGCTAAGTTTGCTACTTCCTTATTAAGCTCCACGACGTTCTCCAATTGGTTGCCTCCAAACCGTGTGAGTCTCCATGGCAAGAACCTTAGGTCTAAATACCAGTTAACGCAATTCAAATGTAGAACCGGTAGATATAGAAAGACTACACTACCGTACCTGGTTGACCTTCTCAATAACAAAGCACTACAGATAAGCACTTAGTAAGTAGATATTTTAAATTGAGTCTTGTTAATTAAGATATGTGATGTTTTAATGTAGGTATATCTGTTTGCTTTTAAACTGATTGTAAGACATACCTCAGTTCAGCCAATAGGCTGCCTTTGTATGTTTGTGTCATGGAATGACAATAATAAACCATTCATTAATACTTTTTCTGACATAGGTAAGTTAGTTCATAAATAGATTGTAATATAAATGTCATTTGCATAGTTAATGCCTAAATGTTCAAATAGCATTCTTCCAAAGAATAAGACTTTCAAACTTACAATACGTAATTTGGGTAGTTTGACATTGCTTGTGTTACCAACCTACTTTGGTGAGCATGACCCCAAAAGGTAAGGATGAATTGTGACAAATTTGACATGTTGCTAGGTCTAGTTCTTCAGTGTGGGACCTATCCATTTCATCAAAGGAACATAACTCACTTCACCTAACCCTCTCAGCACAAAGGATTCAAATGAAGTTTTATCTTACATCTGATTCATTTTGTTTCAGCCCTTTCGTTAAACCCTATCAACCAAACAATATATTTCAATTATCTGGTCTTACAATAAGTTACATGGAACCACCAGATTGATCACAGATTTGCCTACACATGACATGATATAGGATTTTCAATCTACCACATTTTTCCTCATCCAGATGTTCTATCTGCAAAGTGACAGTAGTTGTATATCAGCCCGAGGCATACATTGCAAATAAGCCAGTCATTGTCTCCAAATTCCTATAAACTGTCTACAACAACAAACTGGGATCCTCCAAATTGCACACCTGGGTTTTGTTTGACATTGACAAATATGAGCAAGAGCCTGCAGGTATAATAAATCAAACTAAAGCTAATTAAGAAGTTATACCTTGTGGAATTTATAACTTTTCTGTTTCCTTCTCAGCTTTTTTGTCCCGTTTGCTGACACTCTTGTTCCCCCTGATGTAAAATCTCCAGGGTTTTTTGGCCCACTCCTCCCCAGCTGAGTCTATCCCTATCCTTGTGGAGTGAATGATGTCAGAGTCCTTCACATCCTCTCCTGACTCCAACCAAATAAAGGGACATGTTGTCAGGTCCTGCTCGTTCACTGTGTCCCTAGAAACAGGACATAAAAAAATAGGCAAATTTATTATAATTCTCTCCATACCACCAGTATGAAATATATTTTCATTCACTGAAGAATAAGGTGAATGATGATGATGATGATGATGATGATCCACTGTGTTCTGGAGCTCAGGTAGTTGTGGAAACAACCTCTGGCTGCATTCAGTCTTTCTTCATTTCTTTCCGCTGTGTCTTCTTTCCTGCGAGCTGCCGTAGCTCTCTGAGTTTGTTTAAGGTAAATACATGGCATAATTTCCCATCAGCAGAATCTAAGACCTAATTCAGATCAGGATTTGTATATCGGGATTCAACCATGCAAGCACAGTTTTGATCTCTGAATCCTGGTATGATAGGTCCGAATCCGGCTCTGAGGGGGAGTTAATCCGGATCTCCTAAGGCAGATTCAGCAAATTCAGTCAGGATCAATCCTGTGTCTGGGTAAATCCAGATTCTCAAAGCCTGGTATGAACGGGTCTAAGATAAGAAGGCTGGGGAGAACAATTGCTCACTTGTACACCACTTCCCGCATTATTCAGTGCACACTTTATCATTCTAATATGAAAATTCTACATACTTGTCTATGTGCAGAGCTTGGCACAGTTTGGAGGGACCATTGCCCAGCTGTTCTGTCTTCAGGCCTGCCCCCTTGTCTCCTCTTCGCTTCCCTCTCTGTACCTTCATCTTGTCCACACCTGTCAGCGGCTGTACAGCACGGATCAGAACGGCTGCTCCTTCTCCTATAGCCCAAAATATCAAGTACAAGATATACAGATAAAGCAGTCCTCAATTGAGATGAAGCATGATGCTTTTTCAAGTAGCTACTAAGTGGTAGTGCAATAGACCTTTCTCACGCGGCGGACATGATAGAATGAAAACGAGGCCCTTGTGGCAAACATTAGACCGATCCTAACTGTCAATCACAATTAGCAGTTTAGCCAATGATTACCTGTTAATTAGAGAATCGACCAATGAGGAAGTGGCTGCATGACCGTCAAATATTTGCATTTCTATGTTTTTATTTTACATTTGTACGTTTTGACAGAGGATGGCGAGACTATGGGATCGGCCAACTAAGCTCTAAATTGCTGCATCTTTTTTGCGCATTATATACTTGGATATCATATTTCAAAAAATAATGTGATTTAGGAGGAAAATCATATCTGTACATTATTTTTGCTTCTTTGCCTCATTGGCCTTGTCTTCATTCTATCATGGCCGCCGCGTGAGAAAGGTGTATGCGGCTTTGCCACAGTTCGCCGGGTTTTGACCAAGCACAACGGGTCAACCCTACTCTTCTCGATAAGTGTGGTGGCCATGGGTTCTTTTATGTGCAGAGGTTTTGAGGCTTATGCCCAAAGCTATCTCATACACGGGGCCGCCGGCTTTATGTCACCATCCGAAATGACGAATGCAATCCCTTACATGTCCGAGCTGGAGTCGACCCTAGGATCGAATTCCGGCCCCAGGATTCGCAGAATTTGATCCAGATGGCGAAGCAGCGGGGTTGCTTGTGCCACAGGGCCTGTTCATAGCTCCAACTGTGCATGTGCAGTGAGATAGATTGTAAGTAATCTGTGAAAGATGAAGGCCCATAACTTGTAAACAGTTCTCTTCTAGTTCTTGACACTGTGTGCAGACATGTTCTGTTTAGAGCTGTGTACCTAAACAAATTTTAGGTACAGGTACAGGTACACGGTTTAGGTAGAGGTCCGGACCTGAACCTGTACCTAAACTACTTGTTCGGAAAATGCTAGATTTTCATTAAGGACAAAAGCATGTTTGAACTGGCAAAACCATAATATTTGATTGTGCTAGGTATTATTTTTATGAAAACACAGATGAGCATTTGACTCCAGCCATGCAAATGTGTTTTCTGTGCTTTAGAGTGGCTTTAGAGCACTGCCATGGTAATTTCACAGTAATTTTATCTGTCAAAGTGGCCATCCCCTGAGTCAGGTCCAGTACTGACACAGCAGGGTCAGGTATTTTGGACCTGTACCTAATTGATTGTACCACAGGTACTGTATCGGTACAGTGGTACACAGCTCTAGTTCTGTTTATGTATCAGGGGCCTTCACCTTTGACACATTACTACTGTAGTACCCCCAATAAAACTGCACATGTGCAACTTGGGAACTGTGAACAGGTTTATAGTACGATGTGTAATAGTAATTCCTCAGCAATGATGGCTATACTTTAACTTTAATCATATTTTCTTTGTACATCTTGGAAGCACGGTGTCAGGGACCCCGGCAGCAGTAAAATCAAATAATGGATAGTACTACTAGTACATCACTGGAAAAGGGACACCAAACAGAATGCACACAAAATAGACATGTTCAAGAAACACTGAGATCCATGTAGCATATTTCCCCCACCTTGACTGGATATGTTGAAGCAGTGGTACATCCCGTAGATTATGTACACATACGCCGTTCCTGGCTCCATGAACATTGCCGAGTTCCTCTCCGTTTTCTTACTTCCGGAGGAATGCGATGCCTTGTCGTCCCTACCACAGTACGCTTCCGTTTCCACGATCATCCCGGAAACCGTTGAGTTATCATCGAGTTTCCTGACTATGACTTTTCCCAACAATGCTTTTGCAAGGTCCAGACACTTCTGATTATAGAAGCTAGAGAACAGCCTAGCTTTACACAAACTTGTAGTATCATTGGAAAAATAAGGACTCGTAGTTGTGGCATCAGGTAGAGCAGGTGTTTCCGTTTTGAATTTAGCCTTGACTGGACAGTCTGAAGTTTCAGATAGTTTGTGTTTCTTGGGTTTTGTTGGTGGCATCTTCTTTGGAGCAACAGTGCCGTTCTGAAGAGGTTTGTCTGGAACTATAAGAAATATGAACATGTTAATCACAGCATTCAAACTTATTAAATGG
Organism: Branchiostoma lanceolatum; assembly: GCA_035149815.1. Classification (NCBI taxonomy): domain Eukaryota; kingdom Metazoa; phylum Chordata; class Leptocardii; order Amphioxiformes; family Branchiostomatidae; genus Branchiostoma; species Branchiostoma lanceolatum. The sequence goes on from CM068873.1 coordinate 16,568,657, forward strand.
CAGTATTCGAAGTTAGCCTGATATCCAAACCTCAATTATAGCTTGAAGTTCCTAGTTCTATTTAATTTTGTGGGAGGATGAAAGGACTCTATTTGGATACCTGGCTAGTATTATAAAACTCAGACGTGACATTTGGTCTGGATGTCTGTAAGGCATATTCACTCCTACATCCTACTACAGGCCTGAATGTCACCTCCTAATCTGTCCTATAATATATATATATAAAGCATTTCTGAACAATGTGGATCTGACACATTTTCAAAAGATTCAGAGTGTAAATCTTATGACAACTGTATACCAATACCACCATGATACACAAGGATATAGACAAAGTGTTAGATTTAAAATCTAAACCAACTTATCAACTCAGCCTGGCCCAGTCTACAGTGCAATCCAGACTGGTGCAATCAAGGAGGTTTTGGTGCAATGTTTGTTTATGGTTTTACCTGCCCAGACATGTTTAGTCACTCCACCTACCGGACCCTTAGCGACCTGCAACACCTTACACCTGTTCAGCCAGATGTACTTGTTGTCTACAAAACATTCCAGTCTAGAATTTTCTCTTGTTTCCCTGCCACAAACTGTCAACAACAACAAACAACGTGCACACCTACCCTCTGTTCGGTCAAAGGTTAAACATAAAATATCTAGAGGGCCACGAAATGTTTTTATAAACAGTTCGATTTTAATTCAGCCAAGATACCAATCCGTCAGAGTAAATCTTAGATTCGGTACATTTATATTCTAAGTAGGAAAAAGCTTTAAAGGGGGGTGAATAGCGTGGATTTGGGGTTTTATATGTTTTTAAATTTTATTTTCGTTTTGCGTATCATCGCCCTCTCACTTCCGCCTTCCTGAGTTGACCCCTGACCTGTGGAATCGAACTCCCCGATCAGCGGCAGATCTGCCTTGTCCGGACAACAATAACGTCTTGTTGCTTCCTTCCCCTGCCGCTCCAGTCTGGCCGCCGACTCCAAATGGTAAGTGAGACATCGCTCATTGCGTGTGTAAGAACACCAAGACGCTTTAGAACGCCTTAAGGTCAGAAATCTTAGCACTAGAAGGAGGAGAGAGAGTGATCTTTACGAAAGTAGGTGTAGGGAGGAAGTGTCAAACCAGGTATTACACATCGTGATGTGAGGCCGGGCTAGCTCGGGCATGCTCCCCTGAGGGCACAGCGCGCTTTTCAGACCTTCCTGTTCCCTAAACAACTAACCAGCTGTGTTAGAGAAGAAACGATCGCTGTGAGAGCGTTTTACATCTAATTTGTGACTGCCGTGACGTGGGAAAAAGTAGTTGGGTGTGCACAGCTGAGCCTGACTCACCCCCCTCCCCACACTGTCTTTCCAAGTTTCGCATTCCGGTAAACTCCGAGCAGATGTTGGGCAGAAAATGGTTACGTTTTCCAACTTCTCCGCACGCCATCCACCCCTGTCAAAGGCACCCAGCAGTCAGAAATACGTTATTTATACCACCCTCAACATCTGCTTGGAGATTAGCATTCCTGTGGGTTTCAAATGGCGCGCTTCAGAACTAAAGAGGAAGCGACCAGCCCTGGGCCTGCCCCATGTGCCTCTCCAGTGATGTAACGTTCACTGCATACCATCCCTATTACTTACACTAACATTGGTGTATTGATAGTGAAAATGATTGTTGAAGGAAATATAATGCATCGGGATTGATAACATTGAGTATGGCTGCCCTGAGCTAGGTGTAAAATACCATAAATTGATTTGAAAGTTATCAATTCAAGGTAGTCAAAAACCTTGCCGTCTCTTTCAGTTTCAATTTCCGAAGAGATATCAACCTCACTAGTTTTAAGGGATCTCTTAAAAGAGTGTGATTCAATGTTGATGAATCATTTACGTCACAATGTATGATAATTCAAACAAGGTGTGTATTGTTTAACGATATGAACAGGTGGAACAAAATGTATAAAGCAAAGTTGTTAAACTTGTTTTGCTGCAACTTAAACAGATCACGATAAAATTACCTAGAAAACGTATGTATTCTTGATCAACTGTTACAGATAAATTGATTTGTACACAATACTTCAGATCGACAATTTTATTTTTTAATCTTGAGCAGGAAAAAAATGCACTGATGATTTGGAACAATATCCCCCCATGAATACCCTCCCACTCCACCCCCACATGCACACATTTAGGGTGGTCTATTACTGCAATTACTTGAATTAGTACAAATATGTTGCTATTGTTGTTGTGGTCGCCACATGTTGATGACTCATAAATGTGTCATGAACCACCCACGATATGTCAAAGGTCAAAATTTGATCTTGTGATCGTGACTCTTTGGTATCAAAACCCAGCTCATGTTATCTTTGAGGAAACATTAATGTAAACATGCACGTTTTCCTGGTCTGTGCACAGGAAAACAGATTTGGTTGATGTCATTCCAGAAATAAAGGTTTGAAAAATGTTATCAAACTAGAAATAACTAGCCTGGTTTTCTTCTTTGATTGTTTTTTGTGGCTCTCATAGTTGCACCTGGGCTAGAAAATGAATTAAGCAATAGTTAAAAAGATAGTACTCATAACATTTTAGAGGCAGTGGCAAATGAGTGAGTAAACAGATAGATTATGGTTTGGAATGCCTTGGCAATGATACAGAATGATCAGCAACACAAAATGTTAGGTTATATGTATCTACATGTAGGTCAGTCAAACCTCTAAGTCTAAGCAAGGAGGTTTCGTACCTCCTTGCTCTAATCCAGTGACCGCTACATAAGGACCACCTGGCCAATGTGACCACTTTTTGGTGATGACCCTTAATCCGGCCGATCCCTAAAGTGCCCAGATTTTTTTTGGTCTACTAAGAGTCATCTTCTTGGGCAGTTTTGACTGTACATTATAGATCATAAATCTTCAGGAAAACAAAAGGTAGGGAAAAAAGAACATCCATTTAAACCTAAAAAGTTAATACAGTAGCTATGATTTTGCATTTTTGTATGTACATCTAACTAACAGAGGAAGTAGAATGTACTGTTGGTAAATACTGGAACTAAGTAACAAAAGGGGCTTATCTGACCTTATCACTAAGATACTGCCGAAGTAAACAAACAAACAATGGTAACAGATAAGACATGTCTGACCCCTATTTATTAAGCAGATGTGCTGCGGTAGGATTACATAGAAATTCAATAGTCTCATCTATCATAGCGGCCTTCAAGGTCATTATTTCATTCCATATCGTAGCCATATTTCATCCACGCTTATAGGTCGGCTAGCGGTCAATATATCCATTATCGACTTTGCAGGCAAGAAGTGATATGTCAGCTTTGGTTATAATCACAATGAGGAGACATGTTTAGTATGGGAACCCAACAGGTGAACCAATAGTCATATCTAAGCTCAGACAATGGAAGGGATCCTTTTATGTGATTTTCAATATACAGCAGTCTTTGCAGGTGTATAGTATTATAATGTGGTAAAAGCATACATGATATAGTCTCGGTTAAGCTTACGGAAGTTCCTCACAATAGAAAGTGATTTGATAAAGATCTTATCTGGGGTTAGTAGTACTAACTACTGATAATTGTATCGATATGCTAACAGGTGTCTTCCATCATCACAAAGCAATGTTTCAATAACATACATTTTCTGAGGGAAAGGAATATTTACATAGCATAGAAACTCCCTGTAGCTTTTACTTAGTTTGATATAAGTAGCCAGTAGTATTTTATTGTTTGCCTTACATTGTACCTGTTAAACTTTGACTTTTACTGACTATAAGTATTTGAGATTTAATAATATTATTGATATTTGTGTGACACAGGTAGGAAATAATTCAGTTGGTAAACATGCCTATTCTCTGTAACCACGCAAAAATTGTAGAAATGTCACGTGTTTCGGAAATTTCTTACATACCTGTCTATGTACATGTACTACCGTATCTGTTATCAGCAGTAAACATATTTGTACAGTAAGTTAGATAGCTAACATATATGCATCGTCAATTAACTGAAATTTGACAAAATAAGAAACCAACTCATACAAACAGGAGGTTTCAGTACACAATCTATATACTCGTCAGCCACTATGACTTGATGCTTGGATAGTTTTTCGATATGGCAACCAAGCAGACAATTGTCCTTTATTCTCTCCACAGATCTAACCATATCGCATATGTTCAGCTTTATGGAAGCATTTACCCATTCAACGGATATCCGCTGTTGGAAAATCAATGCTAAAATGCCCGCCGTTAAAATCTGTTGCATAAAGTATGCTTTCCTACAGACAAAAGGGGTTGTTGCTGATATACAACTAGATGGCAGCCAGATATTGAGGGAACCGAAAGGAATTTGCTGGTTTGTTTTAAGGCCTTAGGGCCTAGAAATAGAAGAAAACAGGAGGATTTTGTGATTATTCCGTCATACATGACGTAGAAGTGGGGAATAGACGATAAAACGATCCCCCTTCTAACATGTTCCTCTATATATTGTATCATATAGACTAATAGAGAGTTAGAAAAAACACCTGTATCAATGTACGACTTGTAAATTTGGGCTGTCTATCAGACGCGCACCCCGGTCTAGCTTCCAATCTCATCCCAGTGCTGAGTTATAGATTTCAGGAACGGATGCATTATCATCCTAAGTACACCGCCGCTGTAATGTCCCCGGCCCGTGCTTAATGTCTGACATTGACCGTGAAGGCTTAAGCCTGGCAGGCTGCCGTCTGAACTTGGACCCGCGTATGTAAATAGGACGGCGCCTTCGCACTTTCATCTGCTTCGAATGCATTACGTTAAAGAGTTTTGATGCCAGGCGTGTTTAGTCCGACGTGATTCCCAGCAGTTTAATCTGCCATTGTCCTTGTATATGACCTTTTCCACGGCCGTCCTCTAATGAAGGATGGGACGGCTCCATTAACTGCATTTAGGCGGGCCGTTCTTTTCATTTTGCCGCGCGCCTACGGGACACGAGCACTGGTAATTGAATTTGAGGGCCGAGAGGTGAGCTGCGATCTAGCTTTGCACTTACGGTGTATCGTTATATGCGAGGAGGACCATACAAGGTAGCTAGACGCCATTTATTATGGGAAATCTGTGTGATTCCCCTCGGGTAGGTCTGGTGGAGTAGACATGTGTCCTCCACTGGACCGTGGTATTTGTTATGGACTTATCATACTGACGTTCTTATAGCCAAAGGTCATTTGATTGCATAAAGTAAGACGTTGGAAAGAATTTGATGAGAGTAGACCTTTGTAGGGGCACAAACTAAAGTAATTGATCACTGCGAAGTTTTGTTGCACGCTACGGTAAATTTCATTCAACAGGAATATTGGCAGCAGTTTAGTAGAATGCTGTGCACAGGGATCCCATTTTCTGTGCAATATTCTCGTAACAGTCTAAAGTGGGGATGACATTTTCCAACATGTTCGGGATGACATGCAATACCTGCTGTCAGCTCGCTGTCTGTTACAATATCGTTCACGTGTCTCGTTTTCATTACATGTCGTCTCTTCGCATGCCGTAGATTGCAAAACATGTTGGCTTCATTTTGTGCTCCTATATGAAGTTAACTTGCTGTCTACACTAATGCTCTCTTGTGATATTTGAACTGATAGACATTTCCACAAGAATCAATGACTTGGGGATTGTAGGGTTCAGTCTATTTATCAGTTAAAGGTTTATTGTTAGGAAATAGAGTGGAGATACTAACCAGATTTTACTACATGATGTAGAGTGCTATAGCTGATAAAGGTACTTTATAGCTGCTGAAGGTCTTTGGGGCCTCAATCCTAAACAAGATAATCGTACTACTACTAGTTAGGGCTCGAAATTGTTTTTTGGAAATACAGTAGGTGCACTGGTGCATCCAACTAAAACACTTAGGTGCACAGAAAAAAATGTGGGTGCACCACATAAAATAAAGTTCAATGTCAGCAGAACATAAGTTTGACACTACTGCCTGTCTTAAAAACATCAATCTGTAATTCTATCAAGATTTCAAATTTCAACCAAGCAATACATCAAATAAAGAAGAAATGTACAACAAAAGGTTATATTGCTTTTTCTGATACTTTCAAGAATATTCTGTATGCTAGTGTACAAGAAAACCGTTACCCTATAGAGTACAAAAATATCTAGGTGACTATCTAGGTGCACCAGTGCACCGACAGTTGAAAATTAGGTGCACAGCTCCAAGTTTGGGTGCACACAGGTGCACATGCACCCAGTATTTCGAGCCCTGCTAGTATATTGGCAAGGATATTGAAATGTTACAGTTGCAATTTTAGGGGAGTAAATTGTATAATAAAACCTGGTTATAGTAATTCAGGATTCGTAATAATGTTTTGTCTATAAACGTATCAGGGATAAGGAAATAGGAGATACCTGTACCACTTCCCCCTGCTGAATGTTTTATTGCTGAGGTGGTCACAGGGGAAATGTCATGAGAAGGGCAGGGTTTTGTCTCAGTTAAGGAGAGAATTGTAGCAATCGTGTTCCAGCAAAGGTTAAAGTTCTGACTTGATGTTAGACATGGTTGTGATATGCTGGCGTGGTGCCAGAGACTTAACCATGCTGGATAATGGTGGCGGAAATGTGAACACAATAGCATTGGGCAGATCTAGAAGAGGAAGGATATACTGGGGTTGCAACCCTGCCTTTTAATGCCCAAATACGTATTTGGCACTGCTGATAAAGCTGTAGATGTACATCTTAGGCCACACCAATTTAATTTCTTGGTTAGCGTATTTTTATTTTCAAAAAAAAAAAAAAGAATTAGAAAAAAAAATCATGAAAACAGAACCCTGGGCCAGCCTTCTGTTTTCAAGATTTTTAAAAAAAATAAAAAATCTGTTAACCAAGAAATTAAATTGGTGTGGCCTTACAGATAGTAGTCTAGGGCCTGGACCTGGCATATTGATGGAGTGACTGTGGCTGTGATGTACAAGTAAAAATGTATCTAGCAACGGTCCTTGGAAATTGTCTTCAGTCTACCTTAGACCACGCAGTTAGACGTTTGAGTAGAAACAGGTACATGTCTGAATTATATTTCAAACACATTTCTTAATTTCTGGACTCTTGGGAAAAAATAGCTCAACAGAATCAAAATATCAGCATTTTTTGTGGTCATAGAATTACTGTTTGACGTATTCATAATAGCTAAAGCAGAAAAAACAATATTTTTCTGGCTTGAATGTCAAGTGCTTCCTACAACAAGGGAAAAAAAGGTGGATGTGCCCTTTCCTTCTACACAGAGGTCAAAGTCTTGTAGGGAGGATGATCAGTTGTTAGCATGTCAATCGCCTGAAGGACCATGTAGCCCCTGGAACTGCTGATAACACACACTACGTGCCACACAGCCATTGGCATCGCATCAACAGGACAAGAGCCACAATGCACTCAGAATCATAAAGAACCTGCCACGCTCGTGGAGACAACCTAAGTAATTAGTACCACTGGTGTATCAGTGTAGTTATTGCTTTGGCTGGGTAATCTTTGCCAAGAAAGGGCGCACGTTGACCGTAGTACGATTTATCAACGTTTGTTCTCTAAACTACTTGCGACATCAACGTACATAAAGTTGCGTTGTCGACGTACAATAGTGTCGTAAACGTAAAAGTGTTGAACGAGGTCAGCCTTTAGTTCCAGTGAAGTACGATATGTGTGTGCTAGCCATTAAATTATTCTTTGTAGATGTATGTTCCAGTTAACCTTCTCACTGCTGCGTAAGTCTGTAACCAGAACCAAATAGCTACTTAGCACAGTAGAAGGTGAAAATAATTTAAAAGAACCAAAGCAAAAGTCAATATCATACACGCATGCATGTTGATCCATAACTTAAAGATCAGATTCTGAAGACAAAATCAAAAATTACAAGCTTTAAAGTTGGAAGGATCTTCCACACATAGAATGCTGTCATTATGCTTGTGAACTTGAATAACTCAGACAGTCAAAGTCAGGCTGAAATAATGTTTAATCAAAGCTAGCAGGAGTAGCAAATTGCTTGAATCTGTTGGTTTCTTACGTCTTAGTACTTAATAATCCCAGAGCTGTTGAGGTAACGGAAGAACGATGGCATTTAACTGTAGACAAACTCTGCTAATCGATTTGCCGGAAGGCGTCAATGACAAATGAAGCAATGAACTTATCTGGGGTAATTGCAAATCAGTATTTTCCATCAACCTAGGGGTGGGCAATTATTTGCTTCTTATGGGGGCCTTTGAAAGTTATTAAAATGATAGTTAATTTATTACTGTGAGTGAATCTGATGTGTGACATTTCTAGATATTATTTGAAGGAGCAAGTTTTCCTTATGATCATCAACACAAAGGACTCATCAAATATAGCATAATTAATGGAACAATCTTTGTAAATGGTTGTTACCCATGAGTAGAATGGTATGTTCTTCATATTACTGTCATTAAGTCGATCTTGACAGATGGAATCCTTGGATTATCTTCTGATTATTCTAAAGATTACAGGAAGTATGGAGTGATATGTTTTGGCCTTTATTGGATTCCGGGAGAAAATGATGGGGTGTGTGCGTTGGTAGCGGAATTGGTATTGTAGGAGGGAAGGTGTGTTCATTTGTCATGGCCTATGGTCACTGCACCGAACAGCGGTATCACTCCATTATTCATCGAGTGACATTACCCGGGGTATCGGAATGCTGCTGAAAAATTATCGGTATGCATGAATTCTGGGGGCGCAATTTTCGGAGGTATGGACATTCGTGTCCATAACAGCAGAAGTCATTGATTGGTCATTACTCAGAATTCCCCGACGGCCGCGAGGTCGTTAAACCCCCTCACAGACCCCTCCCCCTCCCGGTTCACATTACACTCCTCGGTTTTACACAGAGTGCTGACTAATTACAATGGTCGGGTCGGGGGTATGCAGATGAGCAAACAGCGCGTACTTGAGTGGCGAGGACGCGTGTTTGCTCTCGTGGTCCCGTCGACACGGATTCCCCGGGCAGGGTCACCTCGTTTCATCATGATCCATGTTCAAACCGCCGGCAAAAATTGCTCGGCTCAAGTGCCCGGTCCTCATATGTGCGCTTCTTAAGGGTCCCCTAACGCTAAGGTACATATATTGAGCCGGCAGAGATCTCCAAGCCACCTGCTTGCAGTGGTTGTTCAGTCAACTGGTAAGTCGGATTTCGTCTTTCATTATCTTACCAAGGTGGTTTGATATTACATTCATATGGGAGAAATTATGGATTGCATCTTAGGTAAAATTGAAACAGGTATTTACATATTTTATGACATTTGGGAATGCTGAAACAAGAGGTTGTTTTAGATGGGAAAGAGAGCTTTTTCATTAGGAATGGTCTTTGCCGATTTTGGAGTAAAAATTTGCCTTTTTATGCAGACTGTTTTAAAAGAAACAACAATGTTTATTTGTAATTTTTTCATTCTGTCAGTTGTTCTGAACCTATTGTAGTTTTTCTCTCCTTGTCTCAAATTCAGCTTTTTTCAGACAGCTTCAAAGTGAACCTCAATGAAATGTACCGTAAAAAATGCAGTTGCAATTTCAATATATCAAATTGCCCTCATAAACATACTGTCTCAGTATTTAGAATAAACATTATTATCTCAGTAATTCAGATCATGCTGAAATTCAAAAGTTGAATTTTATTTCCATAGGAAAACAATGAAGCCCTGAAATCATCATTCGTTCATAATTTAATAAAGATAGCAGACCTATATCCCAGGTCGATATCATAACAGTATTACTTCTCAATTAGCAGTCTTGATATAGCAGGAATTTCCTATTCTGCAAGCGTACTCTATTCGTCGTCGTTTGTTCCTATCTTATCTCTAAAACTGGTAGTCTAAATCTCCTAGGGAGTTCTGTTTTATCTAAATCCCCAAAGCGGGACATCTCTACAGACAGAGATTGGAACGTGCCAGTGTTGCTTATCTACAAATTATAGAAATGCAGCAGTCGATCCTAATCAGGTGGTGAGAGTGAAGAGGTCATAGGTCAGCTGGAGCTGTTGCTCCCTGCAGCCCATCACTGCTGATGGTGGCTCGAGCCTATCATCTCTATGGGCCCAATAATCAATACAGTTACTTTCTAACGTACCCCCTCTAAGGATCAATGGTATAAAAGGTTGCACTGGTTTTAAAAAGAGTGTGTGGCATTTAGTTATTCAAGCTGATGCTAAATATTTAGAGCTGCTAAAACGTAGGATGGAAATACCATGTACCAAGTTGGTAGTTCAGTATCACATGTCACTGAGGCCACAATTCAGCTGGAATTCAATGATGAATTATTTAGTTGGGAAAATGTATAAGGGATTACGGGGATACTTCTATTTTTATCAGAACCTGGTGTGGTCCCTTCCGGTCGAACAATGGTCTAAACTTGTTTTCCGACTGCATTTACTACCGTACAAAAAGGGATTTATGTGCGAGACCTTTCTTGATATATCTTCTTTGTTCAGATGATCCACCTGACAGGTTGTTTAAAACAGAACCCTTGGACTAGATGACCAGTTTGTTATCTGTTGCCAATCAATTAAGGAAGGGTGCATGCATATGACTGAGTTTTGTTTCAAGGAAGGATATGATGAAAGAAAACAAACCGGAAAGACAACCTACCGTAAAATTCCTATTTACATACACGTACGCACCCCCGATTTGGAGACGATTGCAGGCCTGACTCAGTGAGTTGAAACGTTCAGGGGAAAAACCCTCCTAACGTACACACCCCCTCTCCAGCATTTTGGTGGATAGTTAAGAGGTTGACATGATTGATGTTTACCGACTTAAAGGGTTACTGAGAAAATGTTTCTGGGTAGAAAATATCAAACAATTTAAATATATGTATTATTTATTTTTTATTACTGATTGATTGTGTGGTAGTATTCCACACTTCATTTGCATGAAGATGTACCATACTCTCATGCTGATATGCAATTTTTCCGAGGAAGAACCCCTCCTAACGTACGCTACCCGACTTTGGCGTCGGCCTGGAGCGCCTGCTTGCAACTTGAAAAGTTTAAAAAGTACTACGTAAATAGGGATTTTACAGTATCACTTTTTTTCCCCTTTTGGGAAAAGCATAATGACAGGGTACATGCGCCTACATTGTAAATGATATATATGGATGGGCAGATCAATCTCCTGAATGTTCCACAATTAGCTTTATCTCCATTTCCTAGAATAGAATAGAACAATTATGATGATAAATGTGTTGATAGTCGATGTGGGATTTCCATACAGGTAAGCTTAATATAGCATTGTCCTTTAGGATCTATCTTCTCAGACAATGACATATTACTGAACAACAGTACACTATATGTGTTATGAGTACAGTACTATTTTCAATAATGTCATAATCATATGAAATGTTACACAGTGTGGTGTTCCGACTAAGAAAGATTATTTATAACATTATAACACCAGTCCTCCTATTCAATACTTTCAACACATCTGATGGAGTCATAATCCTTTTTTTTTAGTTTGATTTCCTTGTAAATTCTTATAGATTAAATGACTTTATGAAACAGATGCTGTTTTGAAAGTCTTGTGCATTACCGACTATAAGAATTCACCTCACATGTATGTTGAGTACAAGAATAGCAGCAGATAAGACGCTCTAAAGCCCCTACACCAATGTATCTAAGAACTGCTAAGAGCAATTTCAATTTCTTTCCTGAGTTGAGACCCTCAGGCAAGAGTTGGATTATTTCTCCAGCCACAATTGAGTCTGATTTGGAGTGAACTGGGGTTTCTGGCTGGCCTTGAAAGTACCCACAAGGGATGGCTATCTGATTCAGAAACTAGAAAAGCTCTCAGAGAAAACAAACATGTGGGAGGCCAGCATGGCTTTCTCATCAGTTAGGGTTTGCAATTTCGCATTCTTGTAACTTATTGTCTTAAGAAGAACCTGCAGTTGTTAAGAAAGCTGCTAGGGGCTCCTCACATTTTGACGCTTTTTTCCGAGATTAAGGCCACACCAATTTAATTTCTTGGTTAACAGATTTTTTTTTCAAATCTTAGCATGAGGACATCATTAAAACAGAAGGCTGGGGTGAAAACTTGCACCTGACCCTGTTCAGTCCCTGAAACTGTGTGCACCAAAGTACAAAGTTAACTTTCCTGTGAGATCCTGTTTTCATGTTGATTTTCCAATCTAGCATTTTTTTTAAATTACATTAACCAAGAAATAAAATTGGTGTGGCCTAAGCCCTACAAGCAAACTAAAAATTATGAAAAGCCTTAGTTTAAGAAAAGCCCTTTCCTAACTTTTTTGATGAATCCTTTGTAATAAGAATCCACCAACTAACCAAAATTAACCAACCAACCCGAACTAACCAACCAACTAACCAACCATTCACTCAACGAACCAACCAACTAACCACAATTAATTATACACTGTACAGTCATATATCTATATTTCTATTGCCATCTCTGACACAACTGAACTATAATACATGTCCATGTTGGTACATTGGCATGATGAGACAAACATTATGATTTTCATACTTTCTTAGACTGAAAAAAGAGGAAAAAGTCATCTTTGACTAAGTCCAAGATGACTTTTTCCTCTTTTTTCAGGCAAGATGATACTTTACTTTGGGGAGTTACAATTAGTCCCATGCTGTGCTCTAATCTTTTGATTAAAATGCCTACAGGCATACTGTATCACAAAGTTTTTATCTACCGTCATGCATACCTCAGGTTACAAGATCATTTAGAATAAGCTCCACTGCACTCTGATACTGTTTCAGGTAAATTGATCAAAATACAGTCTGGCAAGAAGGCAATAAAAATGCAAATTAGGGATTTCTGTCAATTTCAGCAAGCTGTCTTTTCGTCGCTGTGTAAATGGTTTTTCAAGAGTAGGCCTACTGATGGCATTGATTATTTGGGTTTTGTTAACTTTGATTTTTGCAATTTACTTATTTTAAAAGCTTACAGAATGGGTGAGCTAGTTACAATCGGCCATTCAGCTTCTCCAGTGACCTCAATACAACATAATTGCCAAAGTGCAGCAAGGGGTTCCTTTGTTTACAGTAACTCACAGGCATTTACCCACTGTATTTGCTCCTCTAATACTGAACATGTCAACCTTTTACCAAAATTTCTCTCTGAGGCAGAGCTTTCTCCAGGATCCATCCCGGAATGGATATTTGCCTCTTGGGGCAGAAAAAATTTCATCACATCCATCAAAAAGGTCTGAACTTCTTGACATAGAATCCATTAAAATGTATTTTCATAAGCATAAAATGACAGATTTAACAACGAAAATTAACAACATGGGCTCCCAAACAGTGAGCGGGATGAAAAAAAAATCAAAGCTGGAGTCAGACCTGCTTAAGCCGGCGTCACAATTCATGCGAGCGTCGGCCGACTTTGTAGATCGCCCGAAGCTTGCTGAATTTTAAAATCACCCAAGCGTTGACCGTGAAAATCTCGGGCGACGTCCGTCGAACACTGAAAACTAAAATCCCCCATGAGATGGTACCATCTTTTGGACATGGACGAAGTCAGTATTTGGATCAAGTTTTATTTCTAAAAATCGCCCGAAGCCCGCGTAGTCGACAGGACGTCGGCCGTACTTCGGCCGAAAATGCACATTTGAAGCTCGCCAACATATCGGCCGAGCTGAATTTCTTATTTGTGACGGGGGCTTAAGGGGATTTCTTTCAGAGAACATGAATGAAGTGCAGGTAATTCATCATTACATCAAATGCAGCAAAACTATTGCACTAAGGAGTATTTATGTCATCTTTATATTATGCACTGTTGATGTATGATGATAACATGCATGAATTGATGCCCAACAGTTTGGAAACCTGTTTGTATAGAAATACTTTTGTATAGAAAGTAAAATCATATGTTTTTCAGTGTAGAAATTTTTTTCCAAATCCATTGTGTAAATGATCCTTTTCAAAATGACAGAAATTTCACGACTTTTGATGGATTTATATAATTTATACAAAGATGTCCTGTCATACTGTCAACAGATGCATTGTGGAGGCCCCCCATCTTCTAATCATTTATAGCGATCAGTGCACAGAGGGTAAAGACTCCGACGAACAACTAATTTCACAGTTACGTTACCCCATCACACAGGTGCGCCTTCTTAAGATGTCTATGACAGATGACACACTCTTCACACTTGGCCATGTCCAATTTCCGCGGCCCGCTGAACTTCTCCCTGTTGACAAATTAGTCTTCACTTTCAGTCATCTCAAACTACCTAAGTGGCCTTGTTTGCTAAGGTTGGGGATTTGATCAAAATGCCAACTTGAGTGTGAAGGAATCTACGGAAAATTGAGAATTGAGATCCAGGTGTTGCCGAGATAGCTTTTTATCTACGGGCCGGTTGCCAATCACGATGCCAGACTGTCGCGACCCATGAACGCCCGGGAAGGTTTCACGCGTAGATAGAATATCGAGCCGTCGCTGTCGCTGATGAAACGCAAATTGCTGATGTAGAAATGGAGGAGTAATCCGTGTAATGGGACGGGTGACAAACTCCAATGCTCTTAAAGAAGTGTACTTCATTTTGTCTCAGTCTCGGCCCGCTTTAATTTCCCTCGCGGGAAATGCAGCAACAAGAAATTCAATCTCGGAGTAGAAGCCAATTCGGTGGGTAGCCGTAATGCGTCTGTTCCACCATTTCAGCTGGGATTGGTCTTTCCAAATGAATTAGGGGTGGCACCCGGACCGAGAAGGCAGGTTCATTCCAACCTACGATATTTGATTTTCGATGCGGATCTCTGCCATTTGCCCGGACACGGCGGACAGCTTAGCACAGCGTCATCGTATCTTATTCGTTCCGAAGATTGGATTATCGGTAAGGGAGAGCGTCTGATGTTGCTCATTATCAGGTAAAGCGCCAAAGCAATTTAGCTGATAAGTTATTGTCTGTGACATTGGATCCTATTGAAGGGTTTGAGCTTTTCCAATCATGCTGTGTAATAGCGATGTCGGGGACTGTCCACATTGCATCTTGATTTAAAGACAATCGTGTCACTAAAGATACGCTATTAGTCTTGTCAAAAACAGTTTGAGACAGGTCATATTACTGTACTACTAGCTAACATACTCTCCAAGCAGAGGAGGGGTTTTGGCTGGTTTTTGATGTGTTGCTAGGCGTTTTTGTCGGGCTTTCTACTTTGTCATTTTTTTGTTGTCAAGCCAACCCACATTGGGGGTATTGTGTGGGTTGGCTGGACAAAAAAAAATGACAGAGTAGAAAGCCTGACAAAAACGCCTAGAAACACGTCAAGAACCAGGCGAAACCCCTCCTCTGCTTGGAGAGTAAGCTAACACACTTACATGTAACTTATGACTAATTTCCCATTTGGTACATACTGGCTAGCACACTTAATAAAAGACAAATTTTATATTTGGGCTCCTCAAATGGCAGTTGACTTGTGCCAGTGCAATTCTGTCAAGAATTGTTTCGCTTGTGTTTTATCAGTAGAAAAGGTCAGAAATAGGCCTCTTTGATAAATGTCTATTAAATTGTAACATGGTTATGTCCTATAGCTACGTCTAGCTGTCTATGCCTGTTAAGTGCACACTTTGTTTTTGCAGCCAGCACGTTCAAGTTTGGTTATGATTATATGACAGTCAATTTAAGAGCAGTCTATTCAAATATGAATCCTCACAAAACGGTTGCGTCGTACATACAGTGTTTGAACTTAAATAACCATTTGATAATTTAGATCTTTGAATTTGATGAAATGTGGGTTTACATGTGCTTCAGTCAAGATTGCTCGGGGAACAGCCTGCATTGATGTGACAGTTACATGCATCTGAATATATATTAACGGTAATCATAAAGTATACAAAGTTGGTAATTTCAATTTCTTACAATTCATGTCTGAAATGGAACTACCCTTGACAAGTGCATGTGGGTCACGATGTAGGATAAGAATATGACTATTTGCATGTAGCTTTGTGACTTAACCTATAATTTAGTGTGATTATGTGACATGCATATGTTACCATGACAAGTTCTTGGAAAGTCCGGATCTTGTCACAAATTCTCCTGGAAAATCATACATGTAGGCTAGAAGTTGACTTAAAAATTGTTACATTGTGCTCATGTGCTGACTCTTTTCTTGATAAATGATTGGCTTGATATATACTCATATTATTTTTAACAGCTTCAAAAATAAGGTACCATCATACTCCAAAGATACATGTAGCACGAGATGCCAGGGTACAAAACCAATGTGAAATCCAGTAAAGTCATCTTATTGTGCTCAAAATTTGGTTGAATGAACCCTTCTTATGATTATGATAACAGTCAGCACGATTTTCTTCTGAATTATGACATGTCTCCACGTAAGACCATCTCCCAGAGTTTGGAATATGATTACAGCAATTCATATCAGGCCCCTAGGTGTGTGCTCTTCCTACATGTGTGTAGATAAAAGTGTGTGTGATTAACTATTATTACTGTTAGTCTATAGGAGTAAGACATAAGGCATTGCAAAATGGATAGCACTGCATCAGATTATGCTAACCCCAGGTATGCTACTGAGCCTACAGTAGTATATTTTTACCATTTTAGTTATGACTTTAATCCCAGGTATGCTACTGTA
This sequence comes from Branchiostoma lanceolatum, assembly GCA_035149815.1. NCBI lineage: Eukaryota > Metazoa > Chordata > Leptocardii > Amphioxiformes > Branchiostomatidae > Branchiostoma > Branchiostoma lanceolatum. Next base: position 16,585,208 of record CM068873.1, read on the forward strand.
TATTTTTAGTTATGACTTTAAGTCATAACTAAAAATATACAGTTACCTGGGGTTAGCATAATCTGATGCAGTGCTATCCATTATGATATTTTACAAAACGTTTAGGTGAAGGATTTTACAAATGTCTTTCAACAATGTGAGCTACAAATGTCTTTCAACAATGTGAGCTACATGTGCGTTCTAAATTCTACATTATTGTGTCAATGAAGGACAAGAAATACTCATGCCTTTAAGTATCAGAGTTATCAAATCCAATATTGTTCATGAGGTGTTCAAAACTTTTTTCCCTATACTGGAACTATTATACATGTGGAGTGAAACTCGTTGCCAACAAGTGCAATAGGGGCATCCTCATTAGAAAGCCGTAAACAACGCTTGCGGCTAGATGTGCAAAGGTTAGGTGTGACCGGTCGTTCTGCGAAACATAACCAGCTGCTGCCACGCCGTGTGCCTGCGAAGCTGGCAAAAATTTGTGTAACTGTTAAGCCGAAGAGCGGTTATACCAGCTCTATGTAGACCCACATATACAATAACTGCCATAACATAATCCCTAAAACTGTTCACTGCAGTGATTTTGACACTGATTTTTAAAATCTATTAGCCGAGCCTTGTTGTCATATCTTGTTTGTGCTGGAAATTTGATTATCCGTGAGAGAGAGCATCTGATGATGCTCTTTATTAGTCTATCCTTGAAGCCAGCGCCAGAGTAATCTGGGTAATAAGTTATTGTCTGTGACATTGGATCTTTTATGAGCCTCTTAGGAGACAGACATTTGGCTGCAGAAGAATCTAATCATTATAAAGCATGGATTTCTTCCAATGGCATCTGCTAATAAAATGCAAAAGACGATCTAGTAGTAGTGATTTACCAATGTTAATGGCATTAGAAAGTTTAAGTTACTAAGCTCTTAAACCTTACTATAATACTAATGAGTTAAGATTACGTCGCACAAAACAGCTCCCCCCTTAAGCTCGTAACTTAAAATCTTTGAATTGAACCAGAATAAAATCTCTTTAACATTTGCTACATTGTATTAATAATTCATAAAAGGATATTCAAAGGATTTCATTCTGCAACATACATGTAGGTGAAGAAAATTCAGACAGGGAAAAATCATACTAGAGTTTGTTGACAACAAGATTTGAGTCAATTTTCCGCATCTTGATTTTAAGCGGTAAAAGTTAGAATGGCTGCCATCTGAAAAGGAAAATTCAGAATGTACAACTTGTAATACTCTCCAAGCAGAGGACGGGTTTCGGCAGGTTTTTTTTACGTTTTTTAGGCGGGCTTTCTACTTTTTCATTTTTTTGGGGGGTTTATAGAGACAAAAAAAATGAAAAAGTAGAAAGCCCGACAAAAACGCCTAAAAACACGTAAAAAACCTGCCGGAACCCATCCTCTGCTTGGAGAGTAAACTTGTAAAAGGTTTACAACTCAATTTGATCATACAATCTTACGATTGCACAAACAGTCAGGCCAATAAGACAGCATAAAAGCATAGGCACTATAGCACTAATAGCTATATTGTAGTGTCCTTAATTTTTACAAAAATAAATCAGCTGCTTAGAAAAAAGGGCCATCACAAGTTACTGGTGCCAGTGGTGCAACAAACTCATTAGACTCTGATTCCATCAAGCCAAGTAGCCAGCCTGGTGCTAACAATCCATCTGTGAACTGTCAGCGTGTGAGGCAATCCCTTCCACAGGCCACTGGGGCTCGACCAGAAAGCTAAAGCCTTTCAATTTGCCCTGGAAGAGCAAGCAAGTTACAGGTCTCTCTCTAAGGCCACACCAATTTAATTTCTTGGTCAACGGATTTTTGTTTTCCCCCAAAAAAAATTTAGAAAAAAAAATCGTGAAAACAGAAGGCTGGCCGAGCCTTCTGTTTTCATGATTTTTTTTTCTAAATTTTTTTTTTTTTTTTGAAAATAAAAATCCGTTAACCAAAAGATTAAATTGGTGTGGCCTAAGCAATGGAATAATAGTGCTGTGCCATCTTGTAACGATCTTAACAGAACCCAATTTACCTGTTAGTCAATTTATGGAGCTTATTATAACCTTAAGCACACTGAAGTAGCTGTTTGGCTGCCAGTTCGCTATTGCTCATGTGGATAGGCAGCAGGGAGAAAGTTAAATTTGTTCCGCCCTTTCAGTACTTAAGATACCACATTACTCAGGGCTCGAAATATTGGGTGCATGATATGCACCTGTGTGCACCCAAAATTGGAGCTGTGCACCTAATTTTTGACTGTGGGTGCACCAGTGCACCTAGATATTTTTGTAGGCTGTAGGGTAAAGGTACTATAGTACACTAGTAAACAGTATCAGAAAAAGCAATATAACCCTTTGTTGCACTTTCTTTGATGCAAGTAGTTACTTGTCTGAAAATTGGAAGCTGTAGATTTACAGATTGGAGTTCTTAATTATAATTATAAGAGCATTAAACTGTAATTTTGTTTTGCTGACATTCAACTTTATTTTATGTGGTGCGCCCAAATTTCTTTCTGTGCACCTAATTCTCTTGGTAGGGTGCACCAGTGCACCTATTTGCAAAAGTGGATTTCGAGCCCTGTTACTGAAGAGCCATGAACCTGATGAAGTATGGTTAGAAATAATGCATGATGTTGCAAATACCGCATATCCATGTACGAAAGTCCTGCTTTGTGTGGCATTGTCGCTCAGCGGAATGTTGGCGGCAACCCACAACCCACCTCAGCAGCAGCAACAAATGTCAAAGTGTACTGTTGGGAAAGGTGGGTGGATGTGGCTCTTGACTTTATTTCCAATCCAAGGGACACAGCTATGCAATACGAAACATTGAGATAGGACCCGGAGTTTGGATTTTGGGGTGGTTCAGAAAAACATATTGACTACAGGACTTATTTTTCAATCTCAACTCCTTAGTTGGGGTACGGTATGTAGTTTGGGTCAAAATTACGAAAATGTTCTACATTTTCTGTCCTAACCACCAAATTTCCGTCCTCGGAGACAGCCCTGATTTCAAGGGACTCTCAGCTACATGTATGCAAAATTAAACATTGACGGCCCAGAGTTTGACTTTTGGGGGTGATCACTACGTGCAGAAAAAGCTATTGACTATAGAACTCATTTTTCAATCTCAGGTCGGGCCACACCAATTTAATTTCTTGGTTAACGGATTTTTATTTAAAAAAAGAAAAATTCTGTTTTCGTCACATCAATTCGTGATTTTTTTTTTCAAAAATTTTTTTTTTGGAAAATAAAAATCCGTTAACCAAGAAATTAAATTGGTGTGGCCTTGGGGTTAGTTTTGGTCAAATTTTACATTACCGCAATGGAATGTTCTCCCCAGCTACCTCAAGCCATGGTTAAGGTCGGTTAAGCAAGAAATCTGTTTTGCAGAAGTGAAGTTGGCAGAACTAACAGGCTGGCTGGCAACCTGCATGGCCTGTGGACATCTTTCAACCTGGAGGGGAAAATCGGTTTGGGATTTTACCGATTTTCCCCCTCGAGTGCCCCTGAATAACTCTTACATGTACGTTTCCCCGCAGTGCACTTGTAATCATGCCCAAGGACAATCATAGCCATTTAAGTCAACCAAGTTTACCCCATTCGCTTGTAATATTCACATCGTTGAGGTACATGAGCTTAAACTACCGACGTCATTTCTTTCAAGGACAGGTTCCTCCTGGGGAAAGCTTGTTTACAGCGTAGTCGAGAAATTTAAAGTGTTATCAACTCTAACAGGTGAGCCTTATAATAGATAGGCATCTCGTTTTCTGACCGATCAATTTTCAGATTTACTGGTATTGCCTTGGATGATTTTTCAAAGCACACCTGCCAAAATTGGACCATCTGGCTTCAGAAATATAAGCAATTAGGGCACGAGCAAATGAACTGATTGTTTTACATGACATTTGTGAAACTTATTGGGTAGTTTAAAGGAAATCTGTGTTGTGTTTAGCGCAATTGTTTCTAAGATATATGTTTAACGTAACACTTATTTCTGACTCTTCTTACCCAAATTTCATTGTGATTTCATAGCAAACCTGCAAATCGCAGATCTAGAATACAGTCAAACCTGCCCAAGGCGACCACCCGGCGGACCGAGCAAAAACGGTCGCGATGGACAGGTGGTCGCCATGAAGAGGATTCCACTCACATGTTTCCAGGTCGAGGTTTTCAAATACAGTACGTAAATGGATGGAAAAGTATGTGAATTTAGACAGCATGACCCCCACTAATTCAATTCTCATTACATCGTGTACAAATTTTCGTCATAATTTTGACTACAAAACAATGGTTGCCTCGATGATCTCGCAGCGCCGTACACACACACACATACACACATCATCGAAGTTTTACGGCCTAAGACAAATCCCTAGAAAACACCTGCTGGCCCCAGCCTTTTTGAGGTGCCGACCGCTGGATAAAAGGGGCAAAAAGTTTTCGATCTGACAACTTAAGGATCCTATCAAAAGATGAAAACGGAACAGTGTGATTTCGTCGCGCCGCGCCGCCAAGCTCTGTGCGACCGGCATCGAAAGGTATCAGTCAGTGCAGCAGAGCGCACAGCGTCCAATAAAGGTTTGTGAGATTCATGGAAGTAAAAGGAAAATTAGAATATTAATTTTCATCAATAACTAGAGTATTCGTAAATGTTCATACACAAAAGCATCGTGTTTTAGAAAGGTCAGCGGTACGCCAAATCCGGGCCACGCCAAATCCAAGATGGCGTCGGGACAACATTTCTCGCCCGATGTTTTGCCCGCCGCGAAGTCATTTTTCGGCGGAATTTAGTAAGACACAGACACATTTTTGTTGAAAATACAAGAAATAGATAGTAATTTCTGTGAAATCTGACTTTTTGACGCCATGCACTACGTACTCGTTTTGAAAATTGAGTTTATACCGAACTAAGTTTGCGGTAAACTATAAGATTACGGCGATAGGTACAACAACATCACAAACATTTGTCTTAACAATGTTTATAGGGGAATGTTTTATTAAAACGCTTCATGGAGGAATCGATGCTATAACATTGCTATTCCATATATTTTTGTCCTTATTTTTGTCCTTCAAAGTCTTGAAAACATTTCCGTGAAATCCGACAGCAAAATGATCCGATGTCACCACACGCTTGAAAATTAGGCGGCCGCCATGGGCAGGGATTGTGCTCTGTGCGGTCCCAATTCGTGGTGGTCGCGGTCGCGTTGGACGGGTGGTCGCCTTGGGCAGGCAGCTTAATGCTTGTGCCTATGGGGAAAATTTTCGGGACCGAGAAAAAGCGGTCGCCATGGCCAGGTGGTCGCGCTGAAAAGGTGGTCGCCTAGGCAGGTTTGACTGTACTTCCGAGTTCCTTCAGTACACATTGTCGAACATTTTAAGACGTATATGGCCCAGATGCAGTGACTGGTGCTGCATGTGTGTTTTATTGCAACTACAAAAGTATGTGTCATTGTCCTGTCAGACCAACTGGCATTTTGGCAAAGACACATGTGTTGTGAAAGAACATTTAACTTTGCATAGAATCTCCAAATTAAGCCAGAAAATAAACTCTTAAACATTGCTTCGTTGTATTCATGAGGATTATTATACTATGAAGAAAATTTTCAATCTGAAACACTGAAGATATACATGTAGAAGACCTAATACAACTTCAGATTGTGAACTTGGGGAATGTTATGCCTCAGTTCCTCTGGGTACTTTGCATAGAATCTTCAAATTAAGCCAGAAAAAATCTTAAACATTGCTACGTTGTTTTCATGAGGATTTTAATGAAGAAAATTTTCAATCTGAAACACTGAAGATATACATTTAGAAGACCTAATATAACTTCAGATTGTGAACTTGGGGAATGTTATGCCTCAATTCCTCTGGGTACACACTGTTGAACATGTCAGTACCATGTGGCTTAGTTGCAGTGACTGCCGCTATATTTTATCCCGACTGCGTGTCAGTATTTTGGCAAAGACATATCGGTTATGAAAGACCCTTATGGCAAAAACACCTGGCACTTAGCTGCTTCAATCTTGAGACACCAACATTTTTTTTCCACAAACCTGTGATGGAGTGTCTCCCAAAAGTTCCATAAATATATTTTGACACATAAGCCACCTCTAGGTGTTCCATAAGCTAGATCCATGTTCCTTAGACCTGTAAGATGACAATTCTGATATTCTGGCTCTAGCGCCCACAACGTTCTGCTACGAGCTGTCTTATTTGTATGCATTACACGCACACAGTCGTGCTGTTGGCAGACTCTCAGCACAGGAGGATCACTTATTTATTGAAGAGTAGATTAAGTGCTGTAAAAGACTGCATAACAGCTGGCCCCTCCAGTGCTCATTACATGGTGATCACAGTCAAACTTGGCTCTTATAGTTGGTCTTAGAGTCAACAAAGGAGGGCTTAGGTCTCGTATACTGCGAGTTAGCACTTGACTGTAATTCACATGTGAAGTAGTATAAGATTAAGACATGGTTACGTATACAGTATTGGCAGGGATAAAGTTGGAACTTTTTTTACCTGAAGTTTAGGAACAGTGATTGGTTTGTATGATCTTGGTACTTGAATTATTCATTTTGTATCTCAACTTTTCCTGCATAGTTGTCTATCCCCCCTCCCATATACACACATTTAGCTCAATGGTAAAATACATGCAACCACGATATATGTTTGGCTTGTCGAGCCCTATACATGTATATCCTCAATGCCATGGTAATGCAAGACTTGCACATATACTACAGCTTGCTATTCACAGCCCATGTGATATGTTTCTGTTATTAGTTATTTGTGTTTGATAAGACATCAGTATATATGTACTACATGTATGTGGTAGTACCATCGCTCATTTTCCATAGTTCTCAAGCAAAAGGACATGTAATAACGTCACTCTGGGATCCCTCAGGATATTTGGGATTTGTGTACAGTCCTAGCTACAACCAGTTCAGAACCAAGGACAGCTCTCATGTGAGCTCCCTCATACTTCACAGGAAGAACTGAGCTGTTTCTCCAAGGTCATCTCAGTACACAAAGGCAGAAAAGTTTCCTTTTCAGCTTACATGTTCAATTTTTTTTGTCCATCAATGAAATATTTACTGTAAAGGCAGAAATGTTTGTGGTGGTTTCATGTTTGCGGTTTTCGTGGTGAACTCCTCATCGTGAACTTAAAACCACCATTGAGTGACTGTAGCGCTACTATTGTTTCAAACGCAAACTCAAACCACTGCGAGCACTCCATTATCTCCCTACCATAAAATTTGATCCCCGCGAACATTTCTACATTTACAGTATTTCTACTGCTGTGACCTTTGACCTCCACCTTTTAGCAAAACCAGAACTGTAATCTTTATAAGTAAGCAAGTGTTTTTGATGCTATAATTAATAATATTCAGATCAGCTAGATGTTTAGTTACTAGTTAGTCAACATTTATTGCTTTGAAAGATAAGATTTTGCGAATTGGATTAAAAAAACTGCAGTTCTTGAACACGATATTTCCTTGGAGCATTTAACTACTAGTATCGTAATTCTGCTCATAACAAGGCTTTTATACGTGTGTTTTGGCATGGCGTTATTTCAAGTAGGAATAAGTCTGGTACTATTAAAGTTTGATATACATCTCTGTTGCTAATGTAGCTAATAGAAGTTCCGCCCTTTTAACGCCTAGCTACGTCTAGAACAGATGGTTACTTCCTGCCCTGTAGATAAATGTTTCTTTTTTGTGTCGTCAGATAACCCGACGATGACCTTTCCCGCTTTTTGCCGGCTTGAAATATTGATTCGGGATGTTGAGACAGCAGGAGAATTTACGACGTCCGAGAAGTAAGCTTGTTGCATGCCTAATTGCACAAAAGCCTTGAGTGCCAACATATCAATTCTACCACAATCTTCTCACCATTCTTAGTTGATCTCATTTAGGGTGCAGACCCTCACAAAGGAAAGTCTGCCCTCCGTGAAATTGCAAACAGTGGTGTATGTAGCAAACACCGTGGAAGAAGTCATAGGTTTGTGTATTGGCGAATCTCTCAGACTCAGAGCTTTGGACGGCTGACTTTTATTAGTTTTCAATCCCCTTTTACGGCAACTGTCGCCACAAATCGTTACAGTTAAGTACCCACATCAGTATGCATAGACTGGGATGGAAATTAATTAAGTTATAAAGCCATTCCCCGGGGCATTAGTTGTAGGCATTACTTGATGACAAAACTTGGCAGGCAACAAGTTTTAGCTTCCCCGCTTGTCTAGTTTCCAGGTCAGAAACTGGTAGGCCTACGTTAAGTTAAAATCCTCCCACACCATTATTGTTATATAGGGCGGTGCCCATCTCTGTTTCATAGCCCTGGGCCACACTGTGGTGCAATCACTGTAGCAGGGGGCTAGTCCACTGGCAGTGAAGTGTGTTTAACTTCCATACTGTTTCAGAAGACTATATGTACCATTTTTATAAAGTCTTTGGTATGACTCAATGCGCCTCTTGTCCAGAGGTGTCCTACCTGGGGCTTGAACCCTAGTCCTTCTGGTCCAAGTAATTTGAACCAGATGTGGTGAGAGACAGAAGCGCAGACCACTACACCACAGGGACACCCCCGGTAGGCCTATGTGACGTATTTTTCACACAAACTTGGCAAACTTTCCAACATTCACGGGCAGATTTTACGACAGTCCTAGTCGATGAAAGACCTAGTTAAACCGCCCAAGCTGAAAATGTTCTGAAAATGGAGAGTGGTTTGGCTCAGGTGACCGCGCAGAATGCTAAAAAGCTTATCATAAGCAACAAACCTGTCTTATAACTCATGGCTGCGAGGGAAGTTGTCGGTCTTCTATGGCGGGTCAAACAAAGTTCCTTTCCAGAATGAGAGGTATAGGTACACTTTCAAATTTATTAGGTTGTTATGATTTAGATGTTGCTACCTTCTTTCACCATACCAAGTGTTTGGCATAACCCTTTGATGATGATTTGTTTTGTACACGTTTATCAAATCTGAATTGCTTTTAGGTGAATTGGTAAGAATCTTTGCTAGCTGATAAAGTTTTATTCCATCCATCCAGGATTTTTATTATTTTATTGTGGGAAGGTTTTGACTTGAATGTTCAGCAATTGACTTCTAGATTCTGTTAAAATTTCTGGTTTGTTCTTAAGAAAATTTTTGTGTAGATCTCGATGTCAGGAATTACTCTAAAGGATTTTTGAACTATTTTGAGATCCCTCTGACAGTTTCCTTCCAAACTGCAGATATGAATAATAATCTCAATATGCAGCGATGACAAGGAGGGGTTAAGATGTCAGAGAAAATTATTCTACATTCCGAGTGCTGCTCGGGTAATAGAATAGCCTGCGGTGCAGAGATTATGAAGGTTTTAGTGTGGTTATGTACTGCGGAAGCTGTCTGTGTGAAGAGATAAGAACTCCAGATTACAGGGAGTAGTTCAAGACATAAAAGTCATGTTAGCTCTGCATGCTACGCATACAAATTTAGTCTCCAAGCAGACCTACGGGTTGGCAAAGACCGTATCCAACAGGCAGAAGGAGTTTCTATAGTCAACCCAAGTCTCATAGCCAAACCCAAGGTCTGCCACAAGTCGGTCTGAACAAAGGCTATTAACATCTAATTGTTACCTATTCAAACTGCTTGTGTTTATGAGTTGATTACTCTCCGCCCGCACGGGCGTGCAGGGCGGCACCAGGTCGGCCTGTCTAGTCTCCAACTGAGACCCAACGGCTGCAAAGACCTTATCCAACTTGCAGAAGAAGTTTTTATAGCAATATCTAGAGTATAATATACTTCGTGGCGTGTTTTGTTTCCCAAAAGAAAGGTTTAGCTTATAAGGTTTAACCTCCGACGGCACATGCCGCTTGCAACTAACGTTACATGCAAGGGGGTGGGGGTCCGAGTGTTGGCTTGAACCTGAAACAGTAAACATTCCCTACGAATGTTTTGAAACAATAAACATTCCCTACGAATGTTTTTGTGTTCTTGTAAGAATGGTTCTGATGATGCCAATGGGTGACATGGGTGAAGGAAACACTGTATTATTGTGAGAACTTACAAGGCGCGAACCTCCCACTGGGACGTGCGCGGGTGACTGGCTATCCCAGAAATCGGTCATAAAAAGATTAGTACCCCGGACATTCGTGCGGCTGTTAGCATTACAACGAGGAGGGGCAGCGGCACCTTTATTGAATAGAAATGCTCCGCCCTGTTTGAGTTGTGGCAGACCTTGGGTTTGGCTATGAGACTTGGGTTGACTATAGAAACTCCTTCTGCCTGTTGGATACGGTCTTTGCCAACCCGTAGGTCTGCTTGGAGACTATACAAATTTACATTCCAGCAGTCGTGCTGTGTGATATGAATCTGGTTAAAGTAATTTTCACAGCGTGCCTGGCTTCTTTTGACTTAGCGTTCCAAGGACAAGTCATCTTGAAAAATCACCTGTCTTTTATATGGAGCTTATATATGCCATATGGTGCAGTAGATAGCCTTCACCTTCATATGCAGGCAATAAACCATCTCGGTATTATATCTATAATGGCATCTATACTGGTGTAGATATGATGTTATGATATGACTCAGAGTTTTTTCACAATGGCAAGTTTTATCATGGTCTGATACATGTACATGTAGATAACAAATCTATTTGTGGTATGAAAATCTAACGTCTCTTTGCAATATAACTCCCTTTATCATATATAGTTTATGACACTCTAGATCTTAACCTTATAATTAACTAGAGTTCCACGACCTCATACCTTCGCCAAATGATTTTAACCTTTATGACTGACGTATCAGGAGTGTTTCTCATCAATTATAAATCATACCAGTTGATCTTCTTCACCCCAAAAACAAAAGTAACATAACTTCCAAATGACAGAAGTATGAAATTGCCATCATTTACCTGTATGGAATTATAGTTGTTTCTCATTCAAATTATCTGCCAAAATTCCTCAGTAACAAATGTCACATATTTCAATAGTCATATCATGGAACACAGCGGGTTTTAAAATTGTCTCATTGATTATGCAAATTAGAATCTGATTTGCATAATTATAGTCCAATCATACAAAGCATCAAGTAAGCTATCTACATACCAAAAATCAAGACCATCCATCAAGTCCATCTTGAGTTATAGTATTTTCTCATTAATTATGCAAATGAGGTCTTCATTTGCATAATTGATATCTGTTAATATTTCTCTCCTCATCAGTTACATATGTCACATGTTTGAGAGTCCTATCGTGGAATTTGGCGGATGTATAAACTTTCCTCATTAATTATGCAAATTAGATACTGATTTGCATAATAAGTATCTAATCATGTACATCATCGCTCAAGCTATCTACTTACTAAAAATCATAACCATCCATCAAGCCCTTCTTGAGTTATTCCCTTTCAAAGTCTTAACCAAAACCTGCTCCTGTAGTTCCAAAAAAGGCGCTAGGGGGTCCAAACCTAGACAACTTACTCCCTGTCCAAAGAGCTATCTACCACTCAAAAATCAGAACCATAGCATGTCCAGAACACGAGATATCGAAACAGGAAGTTCCGCTGCAGTACCATAACAAGCCGCTAGGGGACCCAGAATCTAATCATTTCCATGTCTCATCAAGACCTACCCACCTACCAAATATCAAGGCAATCCATCCTAGCCTTCTCGAGTTATGCTGTACGTTACAAACAAACAAACCCACAAACACACACACACACAAACGCTACCCTCTGCATAACCTTCTCGGCGAAGGTAATAAACTTGCTGTCTCCAGCATAATTTTTTTTCCGTCCCACCAATTGTTTTGGAGCCAAGGTTTTTAATGATTTTTTTTCATGTTGACTAGCCTGTGGACTCGTTCATAAATATCTAGTAGCAATTCCATCTACATTATAACTGATGACCAATGACTGCAGTAGTTTCTCATGATCAGTGTTGTAGAAGTTTCTTGTGCGACAGATCTAGAGACGTACAACTGTGCTAATCTCCCTAAGTACTTTGAGTGCCTTATTACATCGTTGTGAATAGGGAAGCATGATATCTCAATCTGGCAGGCATGGGGCAACCTGCCGTATTTTTACCTCCATGAAAATGGAGGTACCGTATTTTTGATGTGTGTGTTTGTTTGTTTGTTTTTTAGTGTTTCAGCATATTTGCGTTCAGCATAATGTTTGGATGGATTTTGACGATATTTTGTATGTGGGTAGGTCTTGGGGAGAGGAAAGTCAAGTGCGATTTTGAGCCCCCTGTCGGCTTTCCTTGTTTTGCCGTTGCTTTTTACTAGGAAATAAGTTACATTTACCTCATTTCAGGAGAGATGCTGTATTTCATGCTGACTAGATTTCATTTCAGAAATTGTTCCTATAATTCAAGAGTGTTTTTTTCTGATCAAGATACGGTAGAGATAGTGCTAAGTGGAAAATATATCATTTGTGATTAAGTGTTGCTTCAAAGTAACTATGAAATACCAGTCGATCATAATTATTCTACCTGTGAATCAATCTCCTGATGTAGTGCTTGCACATCTGTGTGGCCCAAGGACTAAAGAAATGGAGATAGGCACTTAACTATATACCAAAAGATGTAGGATTTGGATTTCTACTTAGCATGTTATTCATTATGTTGTCCCTATTGGAAAAAGTATGCACATATTTCCTATTTATACTACATTTTTTCATGTTAACGAAATACAATTATGATGATTGATGTACTTTAAAAGGTCCATGCAAATCAGCAGACAGCAATCATAAATTTTAGGGAATAGTTTTCACCAAATGACAAATGAAATTAATGTGACCAAAACAATTAAGTCAACAATATCAATTTCTTTCTGTGCTCTCACAAACAGTAAGGTAATGTCGTAAATAAAGTATATGGTGAGGATTCATGAGATATCATGCTGCTTCCATAATCAAGCATTAAATGACTTTTTGAAATTGCTTTTTTGCTGCTGTCATAGTATGGTTCTATAATGTGTGCACCTTGGTACTTAGTATGAAAGTCATAAATCTTTGTGAGAATGCTGTACAATACTATTAAAGTATCAACATGACAGTCCCTCAGAAAGTTGAAGCATTACAGTCACAACTGTAAATCCATTTAATATCGTTCTTGGTTATTTTAGCAGTTGGGAGGAAAGGGTATTTACATTTTTAATTTCAATGGTGGGATGAAACATCACTGTCTGAAATGTTATTATTAATCAAATATTTGCAATGATTGAATTTTAGCAGTCGACTAGACTAATTGACCGTTTAAGTAGCTAAAATTAAGTTACCGTTAACAAAATCAAGAATTACAGTTGGTAAGAGCAAGAAATTTTTCATTTGGCTCTATACATTTTGTAGATACTGAACTCCCCCTATGTCAATTTTAAATGTGTACAAAGTTGTTTTGTTTATGAAAAACAGCTAGACTAGTTTTGCAACTCCCTTGAGAATATTAAATACCAGCAGATCATCTTTTACTGTACCAATATCATATTCAGTAAAGGATATTAATAGGAAAAGGTTGCCTTATTACTGATTCAAGTATTGATCATCTTTTAATGTACAATTGTATCATAATTATAAAATGTGGATTATCAAGAAAACAATAGAATACTTTAATTTGATTTGTTCTTTCAATTGGTAACGTTATGGTTTCAAGATAGTTTTGAATCTCCTTGCAACGAATTTGACATTGTGTTTTTTTTGCTGCAGCAAATTGTTATGGCACTAATATGTATTTTGTGCTGTAGCCAACAAGAACATACATGTATGACAGTGAGGGGGCAATTTGAGAAAAATATTATGTATCGATGGCTGGCAATTTCACACAAATTATTACACCCCTGTCTCCATCTGAAATATTAATGTTCATACATATGTGTAGCTTAACTCTGATTCTGACTTCCAATGAATTAAAAGCCAGGCTATAAACCTGTTATGTTAACATGCCAGCACTGTAAATATTATTTCAGAGTCATGTACAGTGTATTGCATATTAAGGTAATCTAGCAAAGAGAGTATGGATGTTTGGCAACGGTCCCACCAGCATATCAACCTGACAAAAAGGTGATTTATCTAAGTAGGCCAATCCATATTGTATGATAACCTTTCTCACCCAAGGAAATATGCCAGAATATTGATCATAGAAATCATGAATATTGCCTTGATGCAAGTTACCCCATTAGCCTCGTTACTTAAAGAGGTGTCTTAACATATTTGTCAAGGAGGCTGTGTAATGGTACTTCTTCTGAGGACTCTTGCACTTATTCTAAGAACCCTTGCCATAATCCACTAAGACTGTATGATAACTCAAGTGTATTCTGTACTGTGAGAGTCTTTCTAAAAACTTTCATGTTCGCAAAGTGAGCCACAAAGTTTCTCAGAACGCTGCGTGGTGGACAGGCATTTCCCAGCAGGTGCTCTAGATCTTTTAACCGCGTTTCGTCCGTGCCGCATGCTTTAAGCCAATGACAGGGAAGCACTCTACGCCAGCGCTCAAAGCTAAACTAGGTGGTTATAACAAATCATAGGCTACAGACCTGATAGAGGGGGCACATGAAAGAGTAACCCCATAAATTTGGCGCAATAATTCCTGAACCGCTGGGAACGGTTTTATGGCGGCGACTTCCCCCCAAGGGTAGCGTTGTCTGCGGTGGTCTTTCTCACATAGAATAAAGGTGACCAAAAGGTTACTGGCACACTCGTGACAGCTTTTCGATCAAGTATGCAGTTTTGAGAAAGCTGCGCCCTGGGCGCCATCTTTGCTTTTCCCAAGCATTTTCTCTGTTAAATTTTGGTACGGTTTGATTGGTTCGATCTTTTAAACTATTGCTGAATTCAAAATTTATTCTATACAATAACACTGATTGTACTCTTTTTGAGGTTTGCTGGGGAAAGCTTTAGGTAAAATGATATTATTGCAGACTCGCAACAAATGTTGATAAAGGTTTCTCTCAATGGTGACCTTGTTAAAGATGGCTTCTGTTCTTGGTCATCTTGACCAATGGGAATCATGGCCAATGTCCTCGAAGTTTCCATGTGTGTCTCATCAGCAAGATAATGGTTGTTTTAACATGACTGAAATGCTTACAATTATAAGATTACATCTATAATCTAGTTAACAGGATGTTTCTTTAAATCCAGATATCTTATGCAGAGAACCCAATGGCATGCTTTCGAGAAAATCTCAAAGTCAAATCAAAGACGTTGGTGATTTCAATACCCATACAATGTTTAATCTTTTTTTCAGTGCTAGATTATCTTAATTAGAGAATTATGATAATAGAGTACCACATTTTCAATAACAAAATTAGTCATAAAGTTACAGAATTGAACTCAATTGAGTATATAAGTCTATTCAGCCTTTCAGGTCCAGCACTGCTACATTGATATTCTGGTATTTTAGACCTATATTTATGATTTCCGCGGTATTGTAGTAATTTACACTGGATACCTGTACTCAGCCCATGTAGAATATATTACGTGCAGTGTGGAGCCATGCTGTGAGAGAGTTCTACACGAAAGTGTAAAGAATTACCTCGCGGGAATGACTGATGGGCGATCCATAACCTGTAGAGTCCGCGCTGCGTTCGCAGACGTGGGCGGGACGTTCGTACCCGGAGGCGGCGATTACAGGTGGCTGGATGTCTGGCAACGCTTGCCTGCAGATTGTAAGCCATTTATATCACGCCCACCTCCCAGGTAACATGGGAGGACACCCCACAAGGACAGTCTACATGCTATCATTCAATTTATTAGTAGACATTACCGTCCCCAAGAAGCTTAGGTCAAAGGGGCCCAAATATTTGGGCCTGGAAATAGGATTTTGAAAGTAATTTCATTTAGTCATTTCTAGACATGATTAGTTCAAACAACACTGATACAATGTATAGCGACGTCCATGATGCAAAAATGTGACTTCGTTGGGGTTTTTGTAGGCTCGCGAAACTAAAGGGATCATCGTTTTCGCGAGGTTTTGTAATGCTGAAAATATGAAGTTAGTATGCATGTGAGCTAAACAGTGTTAGTAAATGTCACTATAACGATTTCAGAATTTTTTGTTATTTCCATTTTTTTGGCCCTAATATTGCTTTGGGACCCTTTTAGATATATATTTGTTTTCATGACTGTGTGTTTATGTGATTATGTGGTGTTTGTAGATGGACATTTATGATATTTGGTATGGTAAAAGCATCATTCTTCAACTCAATTGAGGATGACTGCTTAATCACCTTTTACTTTTTTGGTGTTGGCAAAATGAAGACATAATTAGATTATGGCTCCCTGGTTGCTTTCTATGGTACTGCAGCTGGACTTCTGGTTTTGATATTTCATTAAGATTGTAGAAATGTGCATTTTTTTTCCATGTGTGATGCTACTTTTTAGAGGAAAGGGAAGTCATTTTTGTTTCAAACCAGACTATAATTGACTGACCACATGTTATTCATAAATTTTGAGCCAACTTGCACGTATGCCCTTTTCCAACCAATAACGTAGATACTCATATCTACAAAATGTATACATGTAGCCGCACATGTTGCATAATCATCATCCTCAGCATACTCGATTGTCAGGCTGCACTCTTTGTAAAGCAGCAGGTATAAGACATGGTAATCAGGTAATCTTGCTATTCTGAGGTATAACTGTACACTTATTCATGATCAGGTCTGTTAGGGAATGTTTCATAGTCAAAGGACAGAAATACTAGGTAGAGTGCCTTTGTATATCTTTTCTGCCATGTCAGAGCCACACGTCGACATTAAAGCGGGTACAATGCAACCCTTTATTCAACATATTTGGCTTTTAAAAGGTTCCCCAACAGTATTGGTCTCAACGGTCAAGCCTTTTAACTCAGAACTATTTATTCAAGTTGGGTATACAGATGCTGCTGGTACTTAATGCTTAGGCCGTCATAATCTGGCAGCACAAGCATTGAATCAATGTCACTGGTGTTGGGCTGTTCCATTTTTAAATTTCAAAAGGGGGTGGTCAGGAATGGTTTTGACTCTTGACCCCTTTCATTTTTGTAAACCGTATTTTGGGCCCACAGACATTGAACATAAACCCTGAGTGGACACCCTTTCATTTTCAAAATAGAAACTTTTCAGACTGTTCTCCCCTGAATATTTGAAATGGAATAGTCCATAGCCACGTTTGCAAGGTTTGAAAATTGGCCTCAAACAGAATCCTACATTTGTATCTTGAGCAGGATACGTCCACAACCCTGTAAAGGTTTGTGTTTGTCTGAAAATAAGCATTACCAGCATTTCATGTTAGTTTATCATTATGATCTATCAATATCTTGTTTGAAATGTGCTTTTGAGCTGCTTTATTTATTTATCCCTACATTTAATATTAGATTAGTACCCAGGTTTGGCAATGTGCTTCCGTATGGGTTTGATTTTTTAATAAGGTCAAGGCAAAGACGTTGTACTAGAATCAATGAAAGCATGTATTATTGATATTATACAGTTGCCAATATGTCATGTTAAGCTGAAGATATTTGACTTCAGGGGATGGAGTTTCTTGTCATACTGAGAAAGGTATTTTTTTAAATATGTTTAACTTCAATGGTGTATGTTTTTCTCCCTACAGATCTTGTAAATAGGAACAGATTGTAAACAACAACAACAACACAGCAAACATGGCGGAGGGTGGCGACAGCAGACCGCCATCCACGGACCCCCTGGATGCCGAGGGGGGTACTGCAAACCTGGAGAGCACCAGGGGAAGCGGGCGCCCCCTCCTCAGGAGCATCAGTGCTTTCACACAGCGGCAGTTTTCCCGCCCCGCCACACAGAGACAGTATTCTACTGCTTCAACTACTGTTAGCAGGTAAGGAATTTCAGAATGGATGTTTGACATAAAATACTGTAAATGCATTTTAAGTTTGCGTGGTTTTCATTTCGCGCTAAGGCTAAAAAGGAGTGTTCGCTGTGGTTTTAAATTTGCGGCAGCACTGTAGTCACATATTTCTACAGAATTGGACAAAAATGTTCATGGTGGTTTTAAGTTCGCGGTGAAATGGTCGCCGCGAACATAAAGCCACCGCGAACATTTTTGCATTTACAGTAGGACTCAAATGGAAAAGATGAGAAAGAAATGTATTTAGAGAAATGGGCAAAACAGCCTAGAAAATTCCAAAATTCTCTAGATGTACTAGACTACTTATGATTTTACAGTCAAACCTGCACCGGTGACAAGCTCTACGCCTGACCAATGTGACCACTTTTTTGGTGATCCGGTAGATAATTTTGCCCATGGACACAATCCTGTCTATATACTATAGTAACCACCTGTCCACAGAGACCAGATCTTATCGGTCCCCTGAGTGGTCTTCTTGGGCAGGTTTGACTGTATGTGATTGAAGCAATATGTGTTACTTCAACTCAAGAGTGAGATTCTTCTGGCAAAGTGAGGCTTGATTTGCTTGGTGCAGAGCACCTACAGGGAGCGCCAGCTATAAATTCATTTATTTATGGTACAGGACTGTTCATGCACATGTACCAGACTAAGACATTGATCATCAGAGTGAAACATAGACAGGGCAGAATGTACGGGGATTGATTTGTGCGTGCCTCGGGTAGAGCTGCCAATACAAGTCAGACCATCAAAAACTCTCCCCTGCTGCAACTGATTGGTAAAGTAAATTGAATAGGGAAACATCAAATTTTATTCCTATTTGCTTGGCATGACTACAGCATTTTGTAGTCTCATCCTGGGGCCTATGTAACATGTATGGTTATAGCACCCTCCTTAAATCAGGATCCCTATCGCTCGATTCATCGTTGGCTCACTCGCCTAGGGGCCCTGCTCTTCAGCGACGGTAGACACGGTTCTGGCAACGTAATTGACAGTTGCTCATGAATAATTACTGAGCTATCCTTATTTGGCACAAAATGGTGGTTAATTCGTTCTGAACCTAAAGTAACGATGTGAGACGTAACCTGATTGGTTGATAGCTTCCCAGTGTCCTTTGCGCTTTTGCTTAAGATGATGTTTAGCAAACCCTCTGATTGGCTGAAGCTGTTTTGGTGGCGACGTTGCCAGAACCGTGTCTACACAGTCGCTGAAGAGCAGGGCCCATGCAAGCTACATGTAGCCACAACTAATCGAGCGATAGGGGAGGGTTATACATGTAGCTGTCTTGGAAATTACTCTACATGTCTTATTGCTTTTGTGTCGATATTACTTCCTCTTTGTCCCAATTGCAACCTGTCTGTCTCTTGAAGTCTGACTGTGGTCTTCTTATATCTGTTTCTCTCTTTTCCCATTGCTTCTTGCATTAGTAAAAAGGAAAATGGGAGGAGTGGATTCAGGTAACTCTGTCACAAATCTTGCAATTTACATTGTACTATGTAACGTTGTGTACTACATGTCTGTCAGTGTCTGTGTGTGTGTGTGTGTGTGGCTGTGTAGTGCATTGTTAGTTGTTGTATTATAGCACATCATATCATTAACTTACAGGCTACCCTAATCTTTGCTGTGGACGCTACTCGCTCGCTCTCATTTAAATGTACACATTTTGTAATCTCTGTTACCGTTAGAAGTAAGACGTTTCCTGACATTAAGATATGCCACATATATGGTACGCAACTGCCGTTTATAAAAGCTAGAAAAGTTTTAAGTCGTCATAAAAACCAGGAACGTCTTATTTCAATCGGTAACGGAGATTACAAAATGTGTACATTTAAATGAGAACGAGCGTACTACATCTGGCAGAAAGTTTATGCTGAACTACCTTTTAGCCATTTATGTAGCTGTACAGAAAGAACATTTATATGTTAAATATCTGTCATTATAATAGCAAACACTAGTATTAGAGTAGGTAATAGAAATTTAGTAGCTAGCCTGATTGCCACTGACTCTGTTCGATATTTACTTGTCTGGTCCAGGAGTCAATGTCATTAGCATTAGTGTATGATATTGGATGTTACTGGCAAGCAGACTTCAAGACTACCTACATGTACATGTATTGGCTGTGTGTTAGACAGAAATGTGTCCATCCTAGACAATCTATACTGATTTGTTCCCGTGGCGTGGTAGACCCCCCACGGCCGCACGTTCCTTCCAGTTCAGCTTCCTTAAGACTCCGCGTAGCAGGAAGAACTCTACTTATTCTTCAGTGTCAAATGCAAGCAGGTAGGGATGGGAAAACCCCACAAGTTAGAGGTGTTTCACGTAGGGGTGGTAAAAAGGCAAGGTGTTTAGACTTTCACTCTAATGTATGATGTCAGAATGTAAAGAAAAGAGACACCTAGGATCACTTGGAATAGTCAATACAGGCCACTGTCTAATCTTGAGGAAATGAGGAAACAGTACTAGTTTTGAATAACAGTCTGAGGCTCGGGTAACTGAGTTTTGGAAAAAAAGTTCACACACTAATGTTGCACAGAGCACCTAGATTTTGTATGATATATAATCAATGATCCTGAATCTAATTTTAGTTTGCATGCTTCAAAATTAAACCGCAATGGAATGGACAACGTTAAGTGGATGGCGTTTAGGGATTGAAGTAGCCACGTAGTGTAGAGCATCGGCCACTGTTTTAAGATTAACAATTTAGCAAGTATGTACATTTGTATGATGAGCAATTTTATTTACGCTGACTTTTTCCTCACGTTGCGTGTTAGATACAACGCACGCACCTTCCAGTTTGGTCCTAAGACCCCACGTAGCCGGAAGTATTCCACCTACTCCACAGTGTCTAAGTCAAGCAGGTAACCCACAGTTCACAGGTGTTCCAGGTGCTAGGTTAAGGTGGTGGGTCTACAGCTGCATGTTCAGATAGTACCATGACAGGTGTAAAGGTTGAAAATGAGGGCTGGGTTCAGGTGCTAACAGATACAAGTGTTGTAGGTGCTAATAGATACAGATGTAAATGTTGCAGCTTCAAATACAGCTTGGAGGTGGACGACCAGGTGTAGCAGATAGTCCCAAGTTTTAGATAAAGTGATCTTTATTCACCTGAATCAAGGTGCTTTACAGAGCTTGTACAAATGTCTTATGCATAGTAGAACACAGAAGAACTGATTCAGCTGCATGTTTTGAATCCTAACAGAAAATTTGCAGAGGGAACAAAAAGTTTCTTTGGCATCGGGGAGGACTGCACCCACACGCAGAAGAGGTGGTCTCAGCGGAGAGTCCGCCATGCCAGTCGGCGCTACGGGAAGATCAAGGAGGAGAGCATCCAGAGGATCCTGGAGCCCGACCCTGCCGCCATCCCGCTCCCGCAGGTACGTACTGTACGCATAAAGGTCAAAGGTCAACAGGCTGATGAAGCTCTAGACATGACCATTCAGACATTTGCTTATTAATAAACACAATTTTGAAGTATGAAGATGATATGTCTGAAATGTCATGTGTGTCCAAATGCTGCACACACTTACATTATTTGAGGAAACAGGCCTTCAACAAGGGTATGGTCATATTCCTCTGATTTAAGATCACCCAAATATGACATCATAATTACGTTTGAGTCGAGGGAAATCAGAGAACAAAGAATTAACCTACAATACAGTTGAGAGTGATAAATATTTACAATCTTGGAGGTTAACTAACCCACTTCTGTGTAACTTTTGTGGATTGATGTTAACTAGATATTACTAGCAACTGCAACAGTAATTGAGATATAGTGTATAGAATTATGATATAGGCCTTAAAGTTTAATAAGGTAGGTTTCATCCTAACCAAGTGTGCGGTGTGCCTAATTTTTTCACTAAAATCTTTCATCCTTTAACACATGAATTAAATCATAACTCAGATGTAATCTTTGAATTGCCATTATATATTAAGATATTCATGACTGTTGGTTATGCTGCATGCCTGCCTGACTTGGAGTGTTTTCTGCATGGTTTGCATCATGCCCCGCTAGATTGTCGACCCACTCGCTCTGCCACATCGCCAGAGAATGGTCCCGGCGCCGTACGATGACATTGACGGTGCGACAGATTACACGACGCCGACAACCCCGGGAGCATGGTCTAGTGCGAGCAGCCTGTGGCGCCGTGCCGCGTTCGGCGCGCTCACCCAGCAGAGGCAGAAAGTGCAGAGGCAACAATCGGTTGTGAGCATGGGGTGGGACCTGCTTGTGAAGATGACTTTGGCAAGTATTGTGGATGTCCACGCTTAGAGCTGTGTACTAGTACACTGTACCATACAGTACCGGGTACAATCAATTAGGTACAGGTCCAAAATACCTGACCCTGCTGTATTGGTACTGGACCTGACTCAGGGGATGGCCACTTTGACAGATATAATTACTATGAAATTACCGTGGCAGTGCTCTAAAGCCACTCTAAAGCACAAAAAAACACATTTGCATGGCTGGAGTCAAATTTTCATCTGTGTTTTCATAAAAATAATACCTAGCACAAGCAAATATCATGTTTTTACCAATTCAAACATGCTTTTGTCCTTATTGAAAATCTAGCATTTTCTGAACAATTAGTTTAGGTACAGGTTCAGGTACGGACCTGTACCTAAACCTGTGTACCTGTACCTAAAATTTGTTTAGGTACACAGCTCTATCCACGCTATTTAACACTCATACAGTACTGAAAACTTGACCAACGAGTGTGAATTACATGCTGTTTAACAATACGATTCAACCATAATAACATGAAGTTAATACAAATTTGATAATTTCGTTTAAATGATATTCTTTTCCTCACAGGAAAGGGACAAGGGGTGGAAAAAGTAATTGTTCAAAAACAATAGAGATGTCCTTCAGAATTTTATCTATAGAATTTTGTAAATAAAATAGGTGCAAGTTGTTTAATGAGCGATAGTCACTTTGAAATCAATCTTTTCTCCTCCGCAGCAACAAAAGCGAGAGCAGGACGTGGCCAAGCCAGCGCCGCTCGTCAACAGTCGCAGTTTCGCACCAGTCAGCATGGAGGAAGATGACGACATTGACGACCTCGACTTCTCCTTCTTTGGACGAGATGTAAGTAACGCTGACGTACATGTATGAATGTACTCTATGTGTCATGATTGTGTATATGTCATGCTTAAAGGCATCCAGAGCATTTTATGAGGCTTGAAACTTGAATAAAATAACTCCAATTTCTAGTCATCCCTACACATGGTAAGTTTCAATAACACTATACCATTACACATCGACATTAAAGGAGCAAAGATACAATGTCGTTGTGTGGTGAGAACTGATAGAATATCCAAGCCCTAATAGACTGATCCTGACTGTCCATCACAATTAGCGTTTCGACCAATGAGAGGGTGGCTGCATGTCTGTTAAATATTTGCATTTTTATGTTTTTATTTTGCATTTCTACGTTTTGACGGAGGTGGGCGGGGCTATGGGATCGGTCTATTTACACTAGGTGCGTGAAACTAAAAGATCACCATGTAGCTTATTTCTATCCGCACGCAAAAGTGGTAAACAGTGGCATTAAATGTCAATTTCGTACAATTACAGCAACTAGAATATTTCCAGTTTTCAAGCCTCATAAAATGCTCTGGGTGCCTTTAAAATCACACAGCAACAAATTTAAGACTTTTCTGACTATACTGTACTGTACCTTTGTTGGTCTCCTTGGAGTCTTTCTTTTTTATGTAGGTGTAGAACTCATCTTTGTTGTCATGTTTTGATTACTATACTTCAGGTACACCATCTTTATTTCTATTCTCTACGTTGGGAGTAAGTTTGTGTTGTGGTCGCCCATGGTGTAAAGGTCAAAGGTCATCTTCCCATCCGTTTTACTGTGTGGGGGGAAAGTTGAAGGATTATGTTTTTCTCAGAGATTTTGGTTGGATCTTACTGGTTTGATTTGTGGCATGTACTTAATGTTGTCTCAGGTGTGAATAATTTGATGGAACAAACTGTTCTTTTTGTTGTTGGACAGTTTGAATGTAGATATTCCTGAGTTGAAAGGGTGGTTTTGTCATTCATTTGTAATTCTGTTTACGGCTTTCTTTTATTCTGAACTGTTATGTTGGCTTTTAGCGTAGATCTAGAGAATACAATGTAGATAATTTTATTTAGAGCTTATAGTATTTTGCAGTGTTCAGTATTGCTGAAAAATACTACTCGCTCTAAATAAAATTGTTTACGGCTTTCTTTTATTCTGAACTGTTATGTTGGGTTTTAGTGTAGATCTAGAGAATACAATGTAGATAATTTTATTTAGATCTTATAGTATTTTGCAGTGTTCAGTATTGCTGAAAAATACTACTCGCTCTAAATAAAATTGTTTACGGCTTTCTTTTATTCTGAACTGTTATGTTGGGTTATAGTGTAGATCTAGAGAATACAATGTAGATAATTTTATTTAGAGCTAGTAGTATTTTTCAGTGTTCAGTAATGCATTGTACTAAGTCTAATAGTACATCATAGGAAGTCATATAGATAAATGATTCATAGATGACACCAACTGTTTTAGCATTCGTATATAAGATTAGAAATAACAAAAAACAGCCATCTTTTCTACAAGCAAAAACTCAGACCGTACATCAAAAAACTGCTGCGCTGCTTCAATTTGTAACAAGTTCCTTTATCCACATTCCCCTTGGTACATTGGGTGCTCCTGAGGTGCATTAGGCCACACCAATTCCATTTCTTGGTTAACGGATTTTTGTTTTCCCAAAAAAAAAAAATTTTTAGAAAAAGACCTTCTGTTTTTATGAATTTTTTTTTCTAAATTTTTTTTTTTTTGGAAAATAAAAATTCGTTAACCAAGCAATTAAATTGGTGTGGCCTTATTGCTGTCAAATAAATCAGTTAATGCCTTAAGGTAGAGAACTTGCAGTACACCTGTTGTACCATACTCTAAAGAATTGTGATCTGTCCATCATGGACCGATCATGGAGAACTCTCGGTATCTCATCACGTTCTTCTTCTGGGAGATCAGTGGACAACGTAATTTGTCTTGTCAAAAGTTTGTTCAGCAGAAAACCGAAAATCCATACGCGGCCTTAGGCAAGCCCGCCGACCATGTCCAATGATTAAGGAGACTTGGTACTCTGCGGACCACAAGATTGGCTCGGAGGAAGGTCACGGCAACGTTGGCAATCCTCCATCGGAATTAGCCCACACCTGTTCCTTCATTCGTCTTCGCTGTCCTGACATTGTACATGTATTTTCCGTTACGATAAATCCATACTTACTGGGTCACTTATTTTTCACTGTTAGAGAATCTACTCACATTCCTCATCGAAAAAAAGCTGCCGGATGGGCGCTTGAAACGTTTGAGTATACAAATGAATTAAGCCAGTAGTAAAGATTCAATTCTATTCCTCTTTTCCTGACCTGGATGTCTAATCTTCACAAACGTACTCACAGTTCAGATCTTATCAAATGTATTCACCAAGCTGTATTATTACAGCCAGTAGGTACCAATCTGAGTAATGAGGCTGTTGTAACATGCTTAAGGCACCTCCTCAAACACAGGACCCCCTTTTTACGTTTCTTCCAAAAGACGGTGCAGCCCTGACTAGGATACCCTTCCAGGTTTCCCAGTTACCAACTAATTGGAACCAGGAGGCTCAACTGAGAAGCCACTACCAATTGAGCTACAGGGACACTGTGAAGTAACAAAAGTTTTTTGCAGGAAATTCTCTTTGAGGTGTCAAAAGGAATCTCTTTAAGAAGTCAAAAGTGCGACTTTTATAGCTCATTTGGAGTCCGTGAAAAGAAAAGTTGAAACCATCATTTTGCCAAGCTGTCAGAATGTACGTCACATAACTCCCCTGTTGGGAAATCAAGGCGTTTGAGAAACCCCCGCTAATCCTATCTTATCTCATCATGTTTTATCTTGTCTAGTCTTCTTGCTTTCTTAAATCTTTCTTCTTTAGATCTTCAAAGAAAGTCAAAGTAAAATTTATAAATAAGACATTGTGGCAATGTGAACCTGCAGCCATACAGACCGCTAATAAGTCTGTAGGACATCAAATGATTCGACATGTACCACATGTTGTTCAGATGGATGCAAAGAGGAAGGCAAGAGCCAATTCCAATATTTCATATCGACTTTGGAAACCATTATGGAAGTACAAATTGCCAGCCAATGCTGCATTACTGTCTCTTTGTTCTGTGCTAAGAAATACGAGCACATGCCATAAAAATGACAACTACACCGTGTAGCTGTAAAACACACAGATAGATCTCTGAGAGGAATTCCAGCAGCAAATTTGATAATGTAGCTCAGCATGATATGGATAGCAGCACTGTTCAAGGAAAACCCAAAGGGGGTGGGGGGGGGAAGAAAGAAGCTTACAGTAAGAGGTGTCAGACTGTTATACATACACATGTACATTGTATGTTGAAAATTCATACAGTAAGTGTGTACAATGTAATAATGTAATTCCAATATAATAGATATCAAAGGTTTGCTGTCTTCCTCCCACAGAGAAGAAAAAAAATTAATGTGATTTGCACAAAATGTATTTTTTAATATCCAGTTTGTGGTCCCTGCCTTAAGATTCACTTAAAGTGTATACGGATTTATGAGTCTCAGAATATAATTTTTCATGTTATGTGCAGCTCTGTTATAAGATTTGAGGTAACAATCAAAATTGATTAGTTCTATGACTTTAAAGGTATCAACGTGCAATGTTCTGAAAAGTTGACTTCCATATGTAGAAATAGGAGGGTACAGAGTTACATGTACAGATACACAAAGTTTCCACATAATTTACAACATCCCATTTACCTCCTCCATGCATATACCATCCTCCCTCTCTACTTTGAATTCATGTTCCACCCCATTCACATGTATTACAGCCTTAATCTTTTCCAGGAAGGCACGCAGCAAACGTACATAGAAGCTAGTTTGAGCCCTGAGCCCTTAACGGGTTAGCCGGCTACAGAACAAACTGTCCACCTGGGATCCTGCCAAACTCTACGGCTATTTGCCCTTTTTGTCACCTTGCAAACACGCTTATGCATAACACATGATTCTCTATGGGGCGGTGGTTCTGCATCACCTCCATTTTCACCTTCATACGTACTAATGTTTTGGATTAAAGGTCATCTGTGTTGGGGAGGTCTTGGCATTTTAAAACCGCCGTGTATTGATGTTCTTCAAAGCAGCACCATAGATAAAAGCCCCCTTTCCTGATGGGTTGGGCCACACAAATTCATTCCCTTGTTTCACAGAACCAAGGATTGAGTTGAGTTTTTATCCCTCTCTCCATGATCTACTTTACACCTACCAGTCAGAGATGTTTATATTAACGGCTCAAAAATTGAATTTTGTTGCTAGATCTCTGTTTACATTCATTCTACAGCTTTCACATTTCCCTTGAGGTGTACAAATATTGTATTACCTGTTCTCTTGAACAGCTTTTGCCTAACCAGCATGGGTATTTCAACAAGCTAATACAGTGCCTTGAAGAGAATTCTGCTTAACAAGTTGATGCTAACAGTTTGTACAGCATGATTGAGTGCACCGTTCAGCTGACTGTGGTTTTCTGCCATTACAGGCTCACCTGGCTGCTACCTCATTCTCAGTCTTCCTCTACCTCCAACACATAGGAGCACTCATGTTCTTCCTTCTCCTCAAGGTAGCTCGTTCTGTCATCGCGCTGTCGTGACGTGGCTCGCTCGTGTCGGTCTGTCCGTATGCCCCCCTGTTGTTCGTTGTGATCCCTGCCGAATCTTCGCTGTTGTGCTAAAATGTTGCGTATCCAAAACGTCCCCATTTCAAACCTACTTTGCGGTTACTTTGCTCCTTGCTTAGAAGTATAGACTGATGTATATGATCGTCTCTGTGCCAGTTTGCCTGCAGTTGTTTTCAGTTCTTTGCGCCGGCTATTCTTGGTGCACTACTACAATGTTGATAGCTTTGTATTCAGCACCTGAACCAACAGTCTTCCAAATTTAGAACACCGTAATTGCCAACAACCTGTTGAAGTTTGCAGTAGAACTATTAACCTTGTCCAAAAATAGATGTTTTAAGAATGGTATACAAAGTCAGGTATGTTGAGAGGGTTACAATGGTTTCCAACAGTAACCAGAAAAAATATTGTGCCTTGTATATCCGTGTCGTAGTGCCAACCCGTTCTTTTGTTAAAGCTTAGAAATATGTTTTTTTCCTGTGTCTGAAACAACTGACCCACCTGTAGACTGTGAGATCTTATTCCTTGTCTTGTTTCTTTCTTTTTTTGTACAGAAGTCTTATTTTTATACGTATGTTCATTCCACTCAAAACATTACCATAGACATAAAGATTGAATTTTATTTGAAGCCATGTTTTTTTTAGAAATGACGCTGTAAAAGATGAGGTATGAGGAAATTTATCATGATTATGATATTTCTTGGTGTTTTTTATTGGTGTTTTTATTGGTTTATATGACATAAGATATTAGTTGTTGTTTCTTTTTAGTATCATTCTAAGACAAGGGATTGGAAAGCAAGTTAGAAATTGCAATATGCTGATACACATGAACAAGTCTAAAAATTACTACAGTTTCAGTTAATTCATTTTGCCAGGATGTAACGTTACATTTTGTACATGTTACCTACTGGTTGTTTTCAATGTTTTCTTCTGGGGAGAAACAAATTATGAAAATGACAAACAAAGGTCGACTAAAATAACTACACCCTCATAGATAAGTAGAAATCATAAGTAGCTAATAAATGATAAATCAAGATCATAACTTAGTGTAGAATAATGTATGTTCATCCAGACATCGAATTACGATCAACTTCCGAACAGGTAAAACAAAGCTACAGCTAAAGAGAAATTTCATGTGATATTATTGTCAAAATTTAATGTTACGTCAATAAGACATCTGCTAGATATTAGTGCTACTAATGGGTTGTTTTTCTTTTTAACAGAAAACTTTCCTTCTTTTTCTTCAACATTCTCTGTTATTTTCTTGTAACGGCTTCATCTGCGTGTACTTTGTCCCGAGTATGCTAATGAGTATGCTTCGTTAGGGGAGCATGTATTTATAAGAAATAAATACATGCTCCAATACTCATTAGCATACTCGGGACAAAGTAAATGAAGCCGTTACCTATTTTCTTCACTGTCACTCATTATACATGTATACTGTAGCACTCAACATAGTATATGGGGGGGGGGGGGGCAAGAACAACAAAAGATGGACTTTCAGCCTCACAATTGTGTACAGACTGGACAGGTCTGGACAGGGTTGACCACCTGGAGTGGGGAATCCCCTACATGAATATTTCCTAAATATCGAAATTACCTTTGGGAAAACATTACCATTTGTCATGGTGGATAAGTCTTTGTAACTGTACCAAGTCCAGACTTGTCCCATAGTGGGACTGTAGTCCAGTTGTGGTACCACAGAAAAACAGTTGAGACCATGCCTCACTCACACTCACATGTTATAAGACTCTGGCTGCAGGTATTTAAAATGTAGTCCCTTCTTTTTTTGAATGTATTCTTACATTTTTGCCTGCCTTTTGACATTGGTGTCACTGTCATTTGTTGCTTGTTGTTTAAATGATTATTTTGGAACTTTTAAAATGTGGTCTTCTGGCTAGAACTATTTTTTGCTGCTGCTTGTTTGAAAGCAAAGTCCAGTCGATGATAGAAACCAATGCTGGACATAACCAGGAATTTGTTTTTCTTTTGCTGTGAGGTTTTGATTTAAGTGGAGGTTAACTTTAACATGGCAACTCTGTAAGATAGCAAATGACTTTCTTGTTTTTTGTTTGTTTGTTTTTTAATTAATTTTTTGCTCAGTTATGTCTTTTTTACACGTGGTCTTGATTACAATGGTAGGTTTATAATTGTTTTTAGTTATTAATACAATATTCCATGTGATAATTTGAGTTATTCTGAATTTTTCCTCACTAGATTATCTCACAGATGTTGGTCCATAATTTATGTGTTGTTGCCCTATATATTTTCTTCTCTTTCTGTTGTGCTTGCTACTAATTTTGCAGCTCGTTGATTACCTATGCTTTGATTCTAACATTTCCTTTTGCCCAATTATGTTCCAATTTGCATGGAGATGGCATCTTGGCTCCGCATTATTACCCGTGCATACCTTTGAGGTAATTAAAAATCCTTGAAAAAATTACTCTAATCAACTCAGCCGGTTAACCCACAGATTTTGGTTCAGAGACTTGTGAGATATTTTTTATTATTCTTTATTTGTATAATTGGAGCAAGTAAGTGTATATGAATTTTTTGTACAAAACAGTGACTAAAAAACGCAAATTTTGGTGTAACTTGTTGAAAAGATATGGCAAAAATCTGATTTGAGTAGTTTAAGTATTTGAATCATATAATTTTCTAAAGTTTTTATATGAACAGTAAATCTTTGTTTTCTTAATTTTTATCTCAAAAATGACTTGAAAAGACATTCCTTTTGTTGATGACTTTACCTTTGCATCAAAAATCCTTGAAACAATTACTGTAATCAACAGTTGAATATGTAAACAGTTTTTAAATACATTTCAATATTAAGTTCAGAACATATTATCACCAATCCTGAGCCAAATGCGGTGGGTTACTCGAGTTCGTCCTACCTTACACTAATTACTGACTTTAAATGCATGCTGGTTTGTCTTTCAGGCATGCAATTGGTGTAAATACCTTTGCACTAGTTGGCAAACCCTTTGATGTACAAAATGACATGTTAGGAAAATTGGACCACCTACACATGCTTCTTCACGTGCTCTATAAAATAGTCTAATCATGCCTTACTGCTTACCAGCCTGCATTTAAAGAGTCTGACTTTTTTTGCATCTTTTGTTTCCATGATTAGGCCACACCAATTT
The DNA here is from genome assembly GCA_035149815.1 of Branchiostoma lanceolatum. Classification (NCBI taxonomy): domain Eukaryota; kingdom Metazoa; phylum Chordata; class Leptocardii; order Amphioxiformes; family Branchiostomatidae; genus Branchiostoma; species Branchiostoma lanceolatum. The sequence continues at coordinate 16,615,884 of CM068873.1, forward strand.
AATTTCTTGGTTAACGGATTTTTATTTTCAACAAAAAAAAAGAATTCTAGAAAAAAAAATCATGAAAACAGAAGGCTTTTTTTTTTAAATTTGTTTTTTTGGGGAAAATAAAAATCCGTTAACCAAGAGTTAAATTGGTGTGGCCTTAACTGTGCTTTGAAACTCCATCTTGCTTTGCACAAATTTGCACAAGCAGCTTGCCTCTTGTAATGCTATGATTTTTCTCTCCATATCTGCCATAAAAAGATGCCAATGACATTCAGCTTGGTATTTGATATGTGTATTATTCGTTTCTGTCGTGCTTGATTGAGGAAATTATTCATTTTCTGGCAATAACGGCCTCTGAAATATTTGTTTCTTTCTAGATCATAAAATGAACTACATGTAACAAATGAAATGTTTCTCTTCAAATTATTCAGTCCAAATGACTTCACATACATGTGCATCTGAAAAAGTATCATGTATGTTACACTATTAAAAGTGTCAGTAATAAAATTTGTACTGTGCACAAGTGTATACATACATGTATTTGTTCTGTGTTGAATTTGTTTCAAGATCATAAAGTGAATTAACAATTGAATTGTTTCTCTTAAAAGTATTCAGTTCAAATGACTTAACTTGCATGTGCATCAGGGAAATTATCATGTATATTACACTATTGAAAGTGTCAGTAACAAAATTTGCACCACACGTAATTGAATCACCACATGCAAATGTCAAGAACCAAGCCTTCATTGGTGCTAGCCTCTCTGTTTTATCATGATTATGGCAAGGTCAACCTTCAAGCAAGGTGGGGTAAACAAAGACTCCAGTGTTTAAGCAGGAGTTTCTTTTATTATAACCCTTTTTCTTGACTCTGTTTTATGTTCTTTCCACTAACAATATGGTAGTGACTTTCTTTCTTTCAGTGGTGGATTTCAGTATAACTATAACGCAATAAATGCCATGTGCACAGACATCACAATTCATAGAAAGCTTTTTTTTCTCCCTGCATAGCAAGTGTAGAACATAGCTTTAGTATGCTTTTTGTATCTCTAAGATATGCTGCACTGAATGGTAGATTGCTGTAGGTGTCTCACCTAGAAAGTAGCGGTAGAAGTCACAATATGTAGTTCGAGGCCAGGTCAGTTTGCAACTCTTTGTGCATACTTTAATTTTGTGAGTTAATCGCTCAAACTAACCTGTACATATCATTTCATTGCTGAAATGTATTTTTGGCCTCTTTTCACTCAGTGAAGCTTCAATTCTTAACCAAAAATTATTTGGACTGACTTAATTATACCTTCAGCAAAAATAACAGAATGAGGTCTTCAAGTATGCCACGTCCACTAATTCTTTGTGATCTTTAAGCCTTAATTTGTCGATAATGAATGTTTGATTACATGTTCTGGAAAGAAGAAGAGGGACAAGCTGTTGTCTGTGTAGAATGTGTAATTGTGGGTTATGCGGGGCTAAACGCACAGTTGGGGGAACCCCAGTCACTGCAACACTGTTGGTAGTCGTCTTTCGATGTTTTCCCAAGCACGTATCCTTGTTCAGTCCGGTGTAAACCTAGCATGGATTGTTTTAGGGATTGTATCGCGTTCTGCCTCTTGCAGCTCTCTCCTTCCCATAAGGAAGACATGTACGACGATGAGGTGTTCTTCGACGCGAGCCCGACGCCGCAGGGTACGCTGCAGTACGACGCCGTGCAGCCAGGACATGCGGGCATGTCCTCCAACGTGTTTGACATGGTCGACGGGGGAGCCGCGCCGGCCGAGTACGAGATACGGGCTGGCGATGCGCTGGATCGCGAGGAGAGGGAAGCGAATGCACGCATGCTGTGAGTTACTTGTACAAACAAACCCCTGTATAGCTGTGTTGATAATGGTAACTTAATATAACACAAGTCTCAGGTATGGTATCTTTAAATGACTAGTTCAAGTTTTAGAGCTGCAATAAGACGTTAAATACAATATTGCAACTTATATTTGTTAAGAGATTTTACTGACACTATTTCTGAGATCTACATTTGGCTGACAGCGTCGCAATATTCTATCAGACCTTGAAATCAAATTCCCCTGTACTTGTGTCAAGGCCCAACAAATACCTTTCATCACAACTGCATGCACTGGAAATTTGGATATACTGACTCATTAGTAAAGCAATTTTTTCCAAAAGCAATTATATATGATATTTTGTTTATTCAGTGTTGTCCCATGTGTCCTTATGCATATATTGTCTTAAACATCTTCCAAAACACACTATGATTTGTAAAGTCAAAATTGTAAACATGAATGTGTTCGCTGTGTGTTCAAGTGCTAGTGAGAACTAATATTAGTCATACCGTCTTTATTGGAAGCAAGGTTGCTGTTTAACTTTGCATGAATTATGTCAATCCTCTGTCGTTCTTTCGAGCAATACTTGGCATGTATCTTAGTTCACTGCTGGTCTAGAAAAGATGAAAACCTCACCATCCTTCATCCAAGAACATGCCCATGAGAAAAACTGTAAGTTATAATGAGATTATGTTTGAAAAGTTTTGATTTTTTCTTCTTAACCAGCCCAACTGACCGAGGTTGGAGAACAGGTAGCAAAAAGAGGATAGCGCCTCCGCTACGTGGACAGGACGTCATGGCGACCCGCGCACCGCGGAGACGGAACAGGATCGGAGACCGCGTGCTCCAGATGGCCCTGGACAACTCGGACAGGAGGGAGTACGGGAGGGGGCTGGTCGGGAAATGGCTGAAGAGGAGTTACAGGAGCAGTATGGCCATGAGCAGCGACATCAAGCATCAACTAGACACAATCACAGACTACAGGTACAACTTGGTCCTGTCTATTCAGGCAGGGTGCAAAATACTTTTTTGAGCCAGGTTGCCCATGTTGCAACCTAGGGCAAATGCTAGGTTGCACATCCAAATTTCAGGTTGCTCCAGCAACATTCAGCGATTTCATCAAATTAAGCTTGTATGTAGCATATAATACTACTAATATTTCAAAATATAAATTAGATAGTATTGTGTTCCCATTGACCTAACAACATCTTGTTTAGCCGAGGGCAGTGTGTTTTTGTCTTTTTCAGCTCAAATTCCACGATCTATGAAGGGTTTTGGATGGTTAAAAATGAAAAAGTGTTGATTTCTTTATTTCAATCGAAGATTTACCGAATTTTATGAGAGTGACACTTTTTTTGTGAGCTTCCAGGGCTCCGATTGAGATCTTTGGCTCAAAATATAAGGTTGCACACTGCGCTACCTGAGTTTGGAATTAACTTGCACCAACCGAAATATTGTTGCACTGTGCAACATGCAACCAGGTATTTTGCACCCTGGTTCCGGCAAGGATTACTAACTACCAGCCATGCAGTGAGCTGTCCTTGAAGTTAAGCCTGGAAGCCAGACTATACAAAAATAAAGGTTGCTTTGACCTTCAGATGTAAGCCTGCAGTGTTTGCCATAGAACACAGTGTAAGACCTGGAGTATGTTATTTTAGGGATAGGCCTGGGGAGGGGGGCAGGGTTTAAAAGATAAAGACTGGAGAGTTGTAGCTTGGAGTACCTTAGACAAAAGATGGTAATTTTTTTCCTTTTTTTGTTGCCCAGACCGTACTTCACATACTGGGTCACATTTGTACATATACTGATCACCATCATTGCGTTGGCCGTGTATGGCATCGCGCCCATCGGCTTTGCGGAGACGGAGACGACAGCGCTGGTGCGTACGCCCAAGCTTTCACTGGAGAACATCCCCAAGATCGAGAAGGACAACTTCTGGATAGGGCCTAAAGATGTAAGTAATCCTTTGAAATTGTTAATAGGTCTATTCCAACCTTAAGGTATTCCTACTAAAACTGACAATAGAACGTGTACAGTTACTGATTTTTGGATTGCTTTTACAATGTAACAGGGGGTCCCATAATGAGACAAAGTAAAACTCGTTCGAAGTTATGGTACTGTTGAAGTTAGGAGGCCATTGTTCATGTAGGTACAAAATGTAGGTTGAGATAGAAAATTTATGAATTATGGGCAAAAAATCTGCAGCCATAATCATTAAAAAAAGATTACACAAGTGCGTTTGAGAAAAAATTAACATTAGCACATTGCTGTTGATTGGTCCAAAAATCTACCATTTCCATCTGTCCTCAATCACTTGTCCATTAATGCTAACATTCAGGCCAGTCTTCATTCCCAGCTACCATTTTATACCATTATTTACATGTATACCTCATTTAATTTATGGATACCTGATGCACAAACAGTCGTATTCCACATTGGTAGTTGATTGTCTGGTATAAGTGAGACGAAAGGTATATTGTCTTACACTTTACAGGCATATCTTAAGAGGACGTTTGTAACGTATCAATAACACCATTTTGTCTGCACGATTGCGAGAGTAAAATGCCTTGAGAATAGATTGTTTCCAATCCGGTTGAGTGAAAAGTGCAGTAAAAATTACACGCTATCATGACTTTCTGGGCCATCACAGCCTTTCAGACACCACCAACAAACTGTTCCCCTAACCAAAAACAGATGAGATCATCAATTCCAATAGGAGTTGCACAGCTGGTGCGGTTACAATACTAGTATGTTCATGTTGCGTACCCTGCAATGTCTCGAGGTCGTTGACCTGAAGTTTGTATGAATACACTTTGGTAGAGCATATTGTACTTGTATTTCTTTAGGCAAGGCCAAAATTACATGCCAACTTAAGCACATCTGGTGCATTTGTCTAGCAAATGACAATAAGCCTGATGTAACAGGTGCAAGTGAGGGAGGGTCTACATGCCTTTTTTCCGTAAGGCATAGCGAGCTATTTTACTGTACATAGCAGGTCAAGATTAATTTCAGCCAGCCTACTCTAAATCAGAAAAAAGTATTGCAACAGCTTGCAACTTGGCAAACTAGAAGAAGAGTTAGCTTAGAATTTTGAATCATATATTGCAGGAAATAGAAGAAGAAAAGTATTTCAAGCCCTGGGCCTTGTCATTTTGGTGCATAGCAGTGAGAAATCTTTGATTCTCACAAGAAGAAACAGGTAAAAGAAAAAAGTAGGAAAAGCAGTTAATGTATTTTACTTTTGAGGTAAACAATCACTAATGAGATCGCTAATGGAAGACCGGACTGAGTGGTGCAGAAGGACTCATTGTCTCCCGAGATGACATCACAGATGTCCTCGTTCAAGGTTCAAACAATCACTTGTCTTCTCAAAATATTGATCTTTTTTCCACAGGAGGACCTTATACACCTTGGTGCCAAGTACTCGCCATGCATGAGGAAGGACCCAAAGATCCTACAGCGAATAGAGGACCAGAGAAGGAAGGAGAATGAAACAGGCTGCTGCATCAAGACAGACCAGTCAGGCTGCTATCAGTCTTTAGAGGATGACTGCTCGGTGAGTGATTTGTAGTTTTCTATGATTGATAGTAATGTCTTTATGTACTTTGACGAATAGTCTGGAGGCATAGCTGAAAAATTGTGCAAAAAGTCTAAAAGCATTAAGTTTGGCACACATGTAGTTGAATGTATTCTGAACAACTATAGATATGGAGTCATCTCAATTTCCGCCCAGAATCAATTTATATGCATAGAATTTATGGCGTGTTCAAAAATGTGTATTTTGGGTATTGAAGCTAAATGATCATGACCTGTAATTTGGAATGGCAATGCCTATGATAGATTCCAACTGGACCTCATTCACATTTTTGGCATAAACTGCTTACAATAGAAAACAAAAAATTTGAAAATTAAAAAAAAATTAGAATTAAAAAAATGTCAGATGGTCACTTGTTACCTGAATTTAGCACCTTGATTCTCAGCTTAAGACATTTATCAATTTTATCATTTATCTTAGCCTAGTGGCGATGCCTATGGCAGATTCAAACTGGACCTCATTCACATTTTTGGCATAAACTGGTTACAATAGAAAAAAAAGATTTGAAAATTTTTAAAAAAATAGAATTAAAAAAATGTCAGATGGTAACTTGTTACCTGAATTTAGCACCTAGATTCTCAGCTTAAGACATTTATCAATTTTATCATTTATCTTAGCCTAGTATCTTCATGTTGTTTCTGAAACTGTTGTTATTGTGTATTAAACATCACTGTATGAATTCATTGGGTAGATTTTTTTGGCGACGCCTCAGGGGCGGAGCCGTTTTTAGAGATTATATTTTCCTTTGCAGAAAACCTTTGCGGAGTTTGTGAGGTGGTCTGAGGACAGCCCAGGTCCAGATGGGAGAATATCTGGGGCTGTATGTGGACAGGACCCTGAGTAAGATAACCTTCTGTTATGTACTAAATACCTACACCCTTTATCTTTATGTTGTGTTTATTTATATATTTACACACATGTGTATTAAGATCTACCACATCTGTGGAAGGATTCACAAAGCAGGTGACTATCACCGTTTCAAGATACCCAGAGACCGAACTGTCAAGTTTGATCCACTCATATCGGGAAGGACCCCTTCTCTTTTCAATAAGTGTGGTGGGTTCAAAAATATGCTCAAGGTGTGGCTCTCCTCAAACTTGGGACCTCCATGTAACGTCCTATCTGAAGGACATTCCTAATTAAAGCTAGGTACTCAATTTCACTTGAGTGAAGTAAGGAAATAGGTGTTAAGTGCCTTTTCAAAGGGTACAACATTTTGGCCTGCCAAGAATTCGAGCCGTGAACCATAAGATTTTAATCGTTTAATATGAATGGTTTATTATTGTCGTCCCATGACACAACATACTAAGGCAGCCTATTGGCTGAACTGAAGTATGTCTTACAATCAGTCTAAAAGCAAACAGATATACATACAATAAAACATCACATATCTTAATCAAAAAGACTCAATTTAAAATATATACTTGCTAAGTGCTTATCTGCGGCGCTTTGTTATTGAGAAGGTCAACCAGGTACGGTAGTGTAGTCTTTCTATATCTACCGGTTCTACATTAAATTGAATTGCGTTAAGTGGTATATATATGTCACAGTAGAGATGGCGATTCAGGACAATCGGCGATTGTCCTAGGACAGATCGCGATCGCAGTCTGTCCTAGGACAAACAGCGATCGCGATCTGTCCTAGGACAATCGCCGATTGTCCTGAATCGCCATCTCTACTGTGACATATATATATAATAATTTCATCATGGTAGTTAAGCCAAACTAACTAGCGACTGTGTCCTTCTTCTTCAGGGCTTGTAAGAACCCAGCCTCAGTTAAACCACACAGATGGGCAGATGACATGACCAAATGGCCCGTAAGTATTTTCTCAATTACAGTGTTTTCTGTTATAAACTGTGATAGCTTGAAAGAGTTGAAATCACCAAGGGTACCACCGTTTGTCAGTGTAAAAGCCATTCGGGACTAGGGACAGCTGTGTCAGTGGGAATGCCATTGCAGCACAAGGGACAGTGTCAGTGGTGTCTAATATATGTGAATGTGAATAAAACACAAATAATTTTTGTGTCGTCAGTGTGAATGTTGTTCATCACCATCTGTGTCAATGTGAATGCCTTTCAAGACCAAGGTCAGTGTTAGTGGTGTCAGTATGAATGTTTAAGTGCAAAATATATGTCTTCGTCTGTGTGAATTTCACTCAAAGCTAAGGACAGCTGTGTCAACGTGAATGCCTTTCAATACCAAGGTCAGTGTTAGAGGTGTCAGTGTGAATGTTTAAGTGCAAAATTTATATCTTGGTCAGTGTGAATGTCACTCAATGCTAAGGACAGCTGTGTCAATGTGAATGCCTTTCAGTACCAAGGCCACTGTTAGTGGTGTTAGTGTGAATGTTAAAGTGCAGAATATATATCTTCGTCAGTGTGAATGTCACTCAGAGCTAGGGACAGCTGTGTCAATGTGAATGCCTTTCAGTACCAAGGTCAGTGTTAGTGGTTTCAGTGTGAATGTTAAAATGCAAAGTATACATCTTCGTCTGTGTGAATCTCACTCAGAGCTAGAGACAGCTGTGTCAGTGGGAATGCCTTTCAGGACCAAGGCCACTGTTAGTGCTGTCAGTGTGAATGTTAAAGTGCAAAATATATCTTTGTTAGTGTGAATGTCACTCAAGTCTACATGTAAGGACAGCTGTGTCAATGTGAATGCCTTTCAGTACCAAGGTCAGTGTTAATGCTGTCAGTATGAATGTTAAAGTGCAAAATATATATCTTTGTAAGTGTGAATGTCACTCAGAGCTAGGGACAGCTGGGTCAATGTGAATGTGGTGTCAGTGTGAATGTTAAAGTGCAGAATATAACGTTGGGTAACATAAATTCGGGATTTTTCCGATAATGGTTGACTGAAATCAATCTAGCAGAACAATAAACCATCCTTTTTTTCTATAATTCTGTCAGTATCATGTACTATCTTTGCACTAATCATATATATGGTAGATTTTGTCTCTAGTCGTGCTGACACCATAATATTTCAACTTGAAACTACCGTCCGCCGCACGCACAATAAAGGTGCTGTCGGACAGGGGGGCACATTAATTCGGGAGAGAAGATTCGTCTTGAATATCTTACCGCTAATCACATTTTATACAGCAGCTATTCGTTCCATCCTTGGCTTGAGGAGAGTGCTATGGATATAGACGTGTCCAAGTAAAAAAAAATACACGAAAAAACGGCCGTACCGCACACATCAGGCCAGTTCGGGAACAACCCGTGTGTTGAGTCGGTAGAACTTCACTCAAAGTCGGCCCATCGTCATCATCGGGCAACGTGTAACGTTACATTATTCATGGAAGATTAGCTGGATGCCGTAGCAATGGTAATACTACTATGTCCATGTGTTCCTTGTTGTGTTAGGAGCAAACTTTGAGGAAAATATCTTCCTCAGTCCACTATCACACGCAGCATTTAGACAAAAAAGTGTTCCTCACAAACCTTTGTCGTCTGCTTGACAACAGGATTCTGGTTAACAATATGGCGGCGGGAAAATACACGTGCCGTAGGTTGTAGCAACAGAGAGGAGTTTTGATGATTGATCACACTTAGAATCCAGTTGCAGGTTAGCAAAAGAGATTGTAATAAGTTGTCTTATAAATAATTGTGTTTAGCAGGCAGGAGATGTGACATTTGTCTTATAAACCAGCGAACAACCGTGCTGGGTGATTCTCCCACGAAGCCCCCAGACTCTGTCAATAAGGGACGGAGAGTTTTTGACGTCGCCAACTTCTAATGCATGGTTATCGAAGCTTTTCAGCCAGTGTTCTGAATACGTTAGTCTATCTGCTTTGCATTGCTGGCGTTATAACTGATTTTGCATGTAGCACATATCCCTAAATACGCCGTTTTCGAAAAATCGCGAATTTAAGTACCCCGCGAATTTATGTTACCCAACGTTATATCTTTGTCTGTGTGAATGTCACTCAAAGCTAAGGACATCTGTGTCAATGTGAATGCCTTTCAGTACCAAGGCCACTGTTAGTGGTGTCAGTGTGAATTGTAGAGTGCAAAATATATATCTTCGTCAGTGTGAATGTCACTCAGAGCTAGGGACAGCTGTGTCATTGTGAATGCCTTTCAGTACAAAGGCCAGTGTTAGAGGTGTCAGTGTGAATGTTAAAGTGCAAAATATATTTCTTCATCTTTGTGAATGTCACTCAATTCTAGAGACAGCTGTGTCAATGTGAATGCCTTTCAGCACAAAGGCCACTGTTAGTGGTGTCAGTATGAATGTTAAAGTGCAAAATATATATCTTTGTAAGTGTAAATGTCACTCAGAGCTTAGGGACAGCTGTGTCAATGTGAATGCCTTTCAGTACCAAGGCCTGTGTTAGAGGTGTCAGTGTGAATGTTAGAGTGCAAAATATATGTCTTTGTGAGTGTGAATCTCACTCAGAGCTAGGGACAGCTGTGTCAATGTGAATGCCTTTCAGTACAAAGGTCAGTGTTAGTGGTGTCAGTGTGAAAGTTAAAGTGCAAAATATATATCTTTGTCTGTGTGAATCTCACTCAGAGCTAGAGACAGCTGTGTCAATGTGAATAACTTTCAGTACAAAGGCCAGTGTTAGTGGTGTCAGTGTGAATGTTAGAGTGCAAAATATATATCTTCGTCAGTGTGAATGTCACTCAATGCTAAGGACAGCTGTGTCAATGTGAATGCCTTTCAGTACAAAGGCCAGTGTTAGTGGTGTCAGTGTGAATGTTAGAGTGCAAAATATATATCTTCGTCAGTGTGAATGTCACTCAGAGCTAGGGACAGCTGTGTCAATGTGAATGCCTTTCAGTACCAAGGTCAGTATTAGTGTTGTCAGTGTGAATGTTAGAGTGCAAGATGTATAATTAGCTGTGTCAGTGCCCATTATTGTTTCTGTGCCCTATGTAGGTGTGTAAGGAGCCTAGTTCAGGGGGCAGTCGGGCCCACATGATGTGTGAGGTGACGGCCCACCCCTGCTGTATAGGCATCACAGGCACCTGTGAGATCACCACCAGGGAATACTGCGAGTTCAAACATGGCTTCTTCCACCAGGAGGCCTCGCTCTGCTCACAGGTAACGGCGCGGTCACATTCGTCGTAGGCTCTTGTACATTTTGATGCCGTAGGACTTCCTAGTAGGCTAACGGTACAGTCGCATTCGTTGTAGGTTGTTATACTATGTTGATGTACACCCCCATGAAACTCCTTATGGGCCGTACCCGGAAATATGGGCCGCACCCGGTAAAAATATGGGCCATACCCGGAAATATGGGCCGTACCCGGTAAAAATATGGGCCGTACCCGGTAAAAATATGGGCCGTACCCTGTAACTATGGGCCGTACCCAATGGTGGACATCGCCCGGCCACAGTGCGTAGTCGCGTGAAAGTCGCGTCTAGATACCCTGTACCGCAACGATACACAATCACACATAGCCTATGCTCTGGCAAACATTCCTGGCCACCTCTCTGCCGAGTGGTGTTGTACAAATCGCCCCCAATTTCGAGAACACTCACACTAGCTGTGGCGAGATGCCGTCTGTAGTGCTCATCTGCATATTTTTACCGGGTACGGCCCATATTTCCGGGTACGGCCCATATTTTTACTGGGTACGGCCCATATTTCCGGGTATGGCCCATAGTTTTACCGGGTACGGCCCATATTTCCGGGTACGGCCCATAAGGAGTTTCATGGGGGTGATGTAGTAGGATTTTCTAGCAGGCTATGAAGAATGTTGAATGTGATCAAACTGATTGATATGATCATCTATATCAGTCATAAAAGATCCTATCGGAGGTTCACTTATAATAATTATTGCTTTGCAATCTCACATCAGATATATAGAGAATACTACACGATTTATTCGGTATCACCATTGGTTCCCAGAAGAGTACACCATTATTCATTGTCATCTTTTCATGTCATACCCACCTGAGAAAACGCACATTTCTATGCAAAATACACCAGAAATTTGGTGCCCTCAAACAAAAAATTGTAAGGACATCAATTCGAATGTTCAATTTTTTAAGAACAGTCTATGCAAAACGCCTTAGAATTATTTGATGGAAGTAGAAACGCATGTGATGCCATCAAATACAGAACACCCATACCAAACATTATCACAGCCATGGTATGACATAAGGGGTCTTCCACAAAATAGAACAATCCCATAGCCCTGCCCACCTCTGTCAAAACATAGACATGTGCAATAAAACATTAGAATACAATTACATGATGGACATCTCCCATTGGTCGAATCGCTAATTGTCATACTATCATTGGTTGAGCTGCTAATTGTAATGGACATTCATGGTCGGCCTAACAGTGTGTGGCTTAACATTGTGATAACAGTATGTTTCCTGTGCTCTGTCCAGGTGTCGTGTATGGACAGGATCTGTGGTCTCCTCCCGTTCATGGACCCGGAGGTTCCTGACCAGTTCTACAGGCTGTGGACATCACTCTTCCTACATGCTGGGTACGTCCTGAACTCTGATTCCCACCTCCCTCGTAACACCACCCCACAAACACTACTGCCATGTATTCCAAACTATAACAACAAGGGAATACCAGAAGGGGCATGGATGACCCACATTCCACCATTCCAAGACCTGGGGCTTACATCCAAACATACCAGAGATTACAAATGCCTGTGGACAAATTCCTATGCAATTTCTAGAATTCTTACAAACTGCACACAATATTCTACCATTAGGCTCGAGACTACAAATGTCTGTGGTAAAATTCCTATGCAATTTCTAGAAGTCTTGCAAACTGCACACAATACTATACTATTAGGCTTGCCCCTGAGGCGTCGCCAAAAATGTAGCAGGCAATGTCCAGACTGCACAGTTACCTGTCAGTCATGCTGGATCCAAAATACTGTAAATTTTATTTATTTTTGCGGGGATGAATTTTGCTGTAAAAGGAGAAAAGAGATTTTCGCTGTGTTTTACAATTGAAACAATTCTGTAGTTAAGTAATGATACTTTGAAAGGCATATTGTAAGACCATAAGGAACTAGAGTTCCAGGAACCCATACCATCAAAAGAGCTTCATGTATCTACCACTAAAAAATCATGACAATAGCATGTCCCAAACACAAGATATCAAAACCGTTAGTTCCACTGCAGTGCCTTAGAGAGTTGCTAGGGGGCCCAAAATCTAATCATTTCGAGGTTTCATCAAGACGTATACCCATACACCAAATATCAAGACAATCCACCCAGGCATGCTCGAGTTATCGTGTTCACAGACACATGCTCGCCATCAAAACCGTTAGTTCCACTGCAGTACCTTAAAGTTGCTAGGGGGCCCAAAATCTAATCATTTCGAGGTTTCATCAAGACCTACCCACATACCACATATCAAGACAATCCACCCAGGCATTCTCAAGTTATCGTGTTCACAGACACATGCTCGCCATCAAAACCGTTAGTTCCACTGCAGTACATGTACCTTAGAAAGTTGCTAGGGGGCCCAAAATCTAATCATTTCGAGGTTTCATCAAGACCTACCCACATACCAAATATCAAGACAAATTCCACCCAGGCATTCTCAAGTTATCATGTTCACAGACACACAGACACATGCTCGCCAAAATATAACCTCTATTTGATCCCTGTAGGTTGGTCCACCTGCTGATGTCAGTGATCTTCCAGATGACGATCCTGCGGGATCTGGAGAAGCTGGCGGGGTGGGGCCGCATCGCCATCATCTACGTCCTGAGCGGCATCGCAGGGAACCTGGCCAGCGCTGTGTTCCTGCCATACCAGGCTGAGGTAAGGAATGAGGGACTGGTATTTGGACAGCCATAATTACCATGAAATTACCATGGCAGTGTGCACTAACCAAGCATTAGTGCTGATTATGTATTTCTGGCATTAATGCTACATTAGACAACAGTTTGGCAAGGGTAAAAGAAGAAGACCTTTATTGTACATTTTTACCCCACTGGGCTAAGCACAGTTCACATGTTAACAATCATATACATATAAATGTGCGGCTAGTATAAAACTTTCGGCTTGCTCTCGCTTCTTGGTAATTGTATGAATGTAGGAGTCTACATGTATGATTAGTTAGAGTCGGTTTATTGAAGGCTGTAAGGAATATGAATTTACCTTACTATTCAAGTACTAATGTGTTTGAAGTGGGGAATGAATATTATTAAACAGTTTTATGTTCTCTACACTTCAAGGTCAACACAAAGATACAATTAACAGAATTCTTCATACCTCTCATAACTTTTCAAAATAAATCTCCAGCCGTGATAAGCTGAATGAACAAATTGAATGCTTTCCTTTCCCTGCTTCAGGTTGGACCTGCAGGTGCCCACTTCGGCGCGATTGCGTGCCTGTTTGTAGAGGTGTTCCAGAGCTGGCAGATGCTGCAGGCACCCTGGAGGGCCATCCTGAAGCTGACCATCATCGTCCTGGTGCTCTTCCTTCTGGGCCTCCTGCCGTGGATCGACAACTTCGCGCACATCACCGGCTTCATCTGCGGCATCTTACTCTCCTTCTCGTTCCTACCGTACATCACGTTCGGCGCGTTCGACAAGAACAGGAAGCGAATACAGATCATCGTGTCGTTCCTTCTGTTTGTGGCCTTCTTCTCGGGACTGGTCGTTCTTTTCTACGTCAGGCCGCTGACAGACTGTAAGGGTTGCGAGTACGTCAACTGTATCCCGTTCGACAAAACCTTCTGTAAATACCAAGGTCATGACCTCACCCCTAGAGACGAGACGACATGAAGTCGTTCTAAAACCTTGTAGATATCACATTGATAGTAAAACTGATGAAACAGTAACAGTAGATAAGTATTGTAAAATGTAGTACTACAGATGGGTACTGATTATAAAAGGACCCTTTTTTTTCTTCTGAAAATGTATCTCTTAGCCAAACAAATGATAACTTGTTCATTCATCTTGCTTCTAAGGGAATGAATTGCTGAAGGTTACAAAATGCTGCCAACATTTCTTGTAATGTTAACCAGAAGAAGTGTGAAGAATTATACGGGCAATACCTTTTATGATGCTGACTTGTTTTCAGGGCTGGAAAGTACATGTAGGCTGGTATGAAGCCTAATATTGCAGTAACTGTTGCTACCGTGTTACAGTATATTGTATGGTGCCATATTATGGTACGGATAACATTTTATATGCTTTATCATTCCAAGATTTTCTTAGCTATACATAGTGACGCCCTGCTGCTGAACTTATCCTGGTGCTGTCAAGCAGACATTTGTGCATAGGTGACTGGTTTCTATTCAAAGTGGGTTTTCATGTGTTTTAACAAGTGTTGGAACATGTATCACATGCACAAACAACACCTTAGTTTTAGACATCTACTCCTAACAGTACAGTGAACATGTAACCAAACATACCTTATTTGTGCTTCTTGAGAATAAGTACTAGGGGTGGGTACCCGTACCGTGTACCGGTACAAAACCGGTATTTCTTAATGGACCGGTCCAAAAAAAACGGTCCTTAAAAAATCAGTGGACCAGCTTATGGACCGATTAGAAAATTCATAGTACCAGGCTACCAGCAGGCGGCCACATAACTGGTCTAAGAAAATACAAAACAGCAGATTTAACGACTCGTTTTCGAAGACGTTAGCTGTGAATCATATCTAGAAACACTTAAAGGATGAGTAAACAGACGGCGGGGAGAGTATAGTAACTGTTATAATTTTAAGACAAAGTGCAAACCTAAGAAATTATATCGTTCCAGACATGACGTTTGGAGACTTTTACGTGTGTCGCTCTCCAAAATATGATGTACTGCGACACTACTATAATCAGGTACAGGTACAGGTCCGGACCTGGACCTGACCCTGACCCTCTGGACCTGGACCGGACCTGAATTTTATGTACCGGTACCCACCCCTAATAAGTAAAAGACCATAATTCTGCAAAGGGCTATTTCATTTAAAGCATTTGAGGGCTGTCAGGACAAAAATACTACCGTAACTTTCATTACATCCAAGTGTAGTTTGTATTGAATAGCTATTTTGCCTATTTGTCAAAAGCCTCTTAGATACTAGGATAAGATACTGTTGAGAGAGTGCCATTATATGATGGTATATTTATTTCAGTGAGCTTCTGAACAGTCCATGGTCAGAGATTAGCTTTCAAATTGATAAATGGTTTGTCCTTTCATCAGATAGAAATAGCTTTCAAAAGGCCAAATGCGGACATTTCTTGACAAAGTTTGCCAGCGGACTTGCCATATATGTTGTATCGCTCAACTAGCCCAGTAGTGGTTCATGCTTGTAGATTATTAAGATTATGATTAATGGTTTTTAAAGAAATGTTATTTATGCTTTAGAAGTGTAGCAAGGTTATGAATGAAGACTTTTTTCCTGTGAAATATGCATCTCGTATATAAACATTTACACGCAGTATTAGCAGATATACTGTACAGTTTGTCTGTTTAAAGTACTTAAAGTGAAATGTACACTCTCTGCTTGGTTTGAAAACAGCTGAAGCATTGCTTGACTCTTGTGATTTCAAGTTTTCAATTTTTGCATTGTTAATATATGAAGATCCCCCACACTTGCCTACACAAACCAGTGTTTTTGGAGAGTTAAGAAATGAAATGAAGTAAGCTTGCATTTACCATGTATTTAACTCTCCAAATGTTGATTTTTAAGTCTACCGTCATGGTAGTTCTAACAGTCCCAGAGACTGAGAATGAGAATGTACTATATGTATGAAAACAGCAACGTTGTAACCTGTGGTTATATACTATAATGTACACTTAACTGTCCATGTATAAGGCTCTTTCCAACTCAGGACATTGCTGTACTATACGGGATGTTGTATTTTTCTACTCGGAGCTGTGATCATCACTTGATAGATACAGCAGCTTAACCTTCTCCCTGATAAGGTAGCTTTATGGCACCAAATATGTTTTGGTTACAGGTTTAGTTAGCTGGGAGAAGATTCAAAAGGGTTGCTCAAACAAAACTCCAACTCATGAACGTTCTGTCAACATTGCTGGAACAGGTAGTCTACCAGTATAATCTCCAAGCAGATCTACACCGGGCGCGAAAATCGTATATGCTAGCCAGAGAAGGTCCAGTCAGCCAGAGAGGGTCCAATCAACAATTGGGTGTTAATAACCTTGTTCAGGCCCGTCTTAGCGCAGATCCTACCGGGCTGATTGGACCCTCTCTGGCTGACTGAACCTTCTCTGGCTAGCATATACGATTTTCGCGCCCGGTGTAGATCTGCTTGGAGATTATACCAGTAGTCTTGTGATTTAAAACATTATGTCTTTGATAAACACTAAGGAAAAGAAATGCTGTCGATACATCTGCAGTTAGAACTTGAGACAATTGTGTGAAGATTTGTAACAAAAGGAACTGAACAAGTCTACTTTAGTATGTTTCCTGGTTGCTCAAGATGTCTAATATGTTTATATCATTTGATAGAGTTGAATGTTGCTTCAAGGTTTATATGAGTAGTTTTGGGAAGGTTAAGTGGAGAAGACCCATCAAAACATCATTCTTTTTAATATCAAAGCAAGCAGATCTTGGATCAGGATTACCTTGAAACATTCATAAGATATCTAGAAAGAAATCTTGGAACCGTTTGTTTAAAGTAATCATGGATACAAAAGGATTTTATTCTTTCAAAGAGTGTTACATTTCAAGACCACAGGATTGCTTTTTGTACAGTAATCATACTATATGTTTGTCAGGACAAGAATATTAACTATGTCTCGCTTCCATTCTGTATGTCACTTATTGTTATACTTAAAATATTCTACTCGCCAAGAACTATTTGGCCCCCAACAAACGTTAACCAAGATGGATATAACGTTAACAGTATGTGGAAAATGAATTTATGGACAAGAAATTCATTGGAGACAATTTATACAGAAACTGGAATAAATGTATTTCAGGAAATGTTCTCAGTTTACTTTCGTTGTTGTGAGTAACTATTGTTGTAGTGAGTGAATGGTGAAACTGGTCTCCTTAAGAGACAAAAGTAAGCTATATTTTTGAATGTCAATTTTTGTTAGAAATTGCCTAAAAGTATATGATGGATACCTGCAGGTTTTTGTCATCGTAAATTTTAGAATAGAAGAAAATGATAAGAGAAGTCTGCTTCGTATTGTGAAATTTATTTAAGGAAAGGAAAAATACCAAGTTGGCTTGCCCTTCGAGGTTTTCCAAATTTTAATACTAAACAACCATTTATTTAGATGCTTGTCTATTGCAGATGGAAGTAAGAGACAGAAGATGACATGGTGTAGAGATATTTATGCACTGTAGCTTCCAATATTTGCCCCAATGTGTCAACTAACATGCAATGCAGCGGATCCATTAACTTTCCTAATTAATTATGCAAATTAGATTCCAGTTTGCATACATAATATGTTATTATGTACATTATCACTTAAGGTACCTACACACAGAAAATCATGACAATCCGTCTACACCTTTAGTTATTCTCTTTCGAACTCTGAAACAAAAGTAGCCCCTGCAGTTCCAAAAAACCAAGAAAAGCCGCTAGGGCGCCCAAACCTACACGACTTACTTTACCTCCAAAGAGCGATCTACCATTCAAAACTCATAGCCATAGTATGTCCAAAACACGAGATATCAAAAGATTTCTGCCCATCAAACGGCTCCCCTGGTGCTCGATGTTATATTGCAGCCTCACGTAATCCACACACTTAACAGAATTTCAAAAGGAAAATTGGATCTATTGATTAACAGCCATACAGAAACATGATTGTATTTGTTCAACGTCTTCTAGTTTTACAAAGGATACATGAAATTTGGACGTGGTAGAACATGACAATCTATAGGACATGTATGAGCTACAAATTGGTAACTTGTAAAGGAAACGTGTCATTTATGACCTAATGTCCGATGGTTTTGTTTATGAACAGAGGCATTTTCGAAAACATAGCCAAATAAACTTCAAAACTCAAACCCCTTTGGGAGACTTTCGTGATTTCCCCATTCCCGAAAAGACGGAAATTCGGCAGTTTGACGGTCGTTTTCGCCACTTTTCGGGAGACGACCGATAGTAGTACTGCAGATTCGGTTCTGGTAGGGTATTTAGTCCCGACTTGTAAAATGTGAAATTAACCACGAAACTAGGCTTAAATCCACTGAAAACTTTCCCAAATAGGTCCAGACATCTTAAAATTCATCTAGAATGACCTTTAAAACAATAGTTGACATAAAAAGGATTGATTTTGGAGCTCCGCGCCAGAAGCCCATGGCCATGTAGCCTTTTACATTATGTCCGCCTGTCAAAGCGCCACCTATATTCATCTACACATTGTTTCTTGTACGTTATTTGCTCACAGTTAACAACCTTGGCCTTTTACTCAACTGTTTATTGGCTTATATCATAAACATCTGGATATCAGAGCGCAAAATGATCTGAGCAAGGACATACGCTTGAAATATAAACTTTACTTAAAATACTGGGCTGTGTGCCTAAACGTTCGTGTTGACTCAAATCACCTCTTTCAACAAAAAATGCGTCGAGCCGCAAAAGCACGTTCAATTCGTGTTAGGCCATGGGGCAAATGTTTTGAAGTTGGCAAACAGACGTGCATACATATTCACGTATACAGCACTGTACTGTGTGTGGAAATATGTATACATCATCTCACATTCCTGTACGAATATTATCTCTTTGACCTTGAAAGCGTTTTTAAGAAGAGACATGAGATCGTCTGAAACTGCCACCAAAAATCACTGCAGTCGTTCAAAGGTGATCAGTGGTTCACGGAAGCGCTTGTAGCGATCCATGTATGAAGTGCTGCAAAACCTTGACATTTCTTTTCCCTCCGAACTTTGTACCAAACATTCCTTTGGTGAGTTACCAGATGGAACGCAACTGCCTGGAAACGGAAGCTTTTGATACCAATATGATCTAGACCAAGCTTCTGTTACTTGGCACGTTGAAATATGGAAGCTGCACTCGTGTACTATCATTGTCTCCGTGTCTTCAAATTAAGCTCGTCTTAGCCGCCCCTAAATGGTCCCCATTACTATACACTGGCTCTAATGAAGCAAACAGAACAACGGGTCCAACCCATCTTACATTAATCATTATTATGTTGCCAGTCCAAACGACCTCGTATCTGCGATTGCCGCCAATAATGATAAAGCGTTCTTTCGCGAGGTTTGTACAGTCTAAGTCCACTGTGTACCTGCCAGTAGTCATTACTAGACAGAGGATAAACATGAGTGAATTATCTACCGCTCACGAACACTCCAATCTAATATTTCAGCTGCCGGAAAGATAAAACCTGCCAAGCCAAAACATATACTCCCTTTGTTCGCCGCTGACAATGTCAAGCGGTGCGTATCTAAACAAGGCAGGTATGCGACAGGTAGTGTTTCTGGGGAAGAAAGAACGAGGTGGTCCGGTGACATTTTCGCCGTGAGCGATAGCTCGCAAGCTACCCTGGCGCTATTGTGGACCTAGTTAGTAAGGTCCCCCTTAGCGGAGATAAATGTTTCTGCAGATCGGCAGCTGATTGGTTGTTGGTTGGGAACCGTGCTTTGTTGTGGGTGGCCAAGTGAACCGGGACTGGTGGATTGGAGGTTATACTGATCTTGAGGTGCACGAAGGGGAGAGTGACTTACGATCGGAATTTTGAGGCACCGGTGCGTGAAAGTAGCCGGGATACGGGCCTTGTCGTGCGACGACCCATCCGGACGCTTGTAGCTCGACAGAACGACCCTTGACAACGTTCGGACGTATTCTCCGTGGTTTTACGGCACCTGCCACTGTTCAGTGCTCCTGTTGACACAACTAAATGCGTGCGTCCTTCTACACGGCCACACAATCGGCACCAGAAACCTAACCTAGCCGAGAGGTTATCGGAACACTGCGTGCTACGTGATTACTTCAACACCTCTCTAGAAGGACACACAATGAGGACTTGGTCTGCAGTCATCTGAAGGAACGCAAACTCCAGCGGTTGTTTGTTCACATGTTTGTCTTGCACATCTTCATCTTCTTGGCAACAAGGTACTCACGTTTTCACGGTAGTCGTTCCGCGCATAGCAAGAACTTACAGGGTCTTATGATATCCTAGACGCCATGACAGGCCATTACACAACAACGTCGGTGTCCAGGTGCCGTCCGGACACTGGACATCCAAACAAGTGACCGTTTCGAGTCAGTTACGTCTGAACAGTTCCAACTGAACGCTACTGTTGAGTGTAAACGATGCCGGGCCCGGGTATGACCATGACGAAGACTATAAAAATTCCACAGAGCAAGGTGACCTTCGCGGAGTACAGTAGGGAGTCGGAGGACCTAGTGAACTTGAGCTCCAAAAACGGCGCGGAGGGAAAAGTCACGGAAATGCTCCCCGGAAAAAGCAGCTTATCACGGATTATCCTACACGACAATGTCAGTCAGAAGAGGTTACTAGACATGAAACTGTCCGTGATTAACAACCAAGAGAGGCGGAACGACAGTCTGTTCAACCACTACAGAAAAACCTTCATCACAAGACTGGAGAGGAAGCAGAAGACTTGGGTCAAGGAAGACAATTATGTGAGGAAGAACTTGAGTTTTCCGGCTTTAGCTACGCCTCATATGGCTTGGGAAGGAGGGGGCACTCCCAGGAAGAAGCTCTTTGATTCTTCGTCGTACCCCTATGACGAACTGTCGGTGACGGTGCGGAGACTACACACCCAGCCGGCCCCGCATGTCCACTCAGACCGCGAGGAGTTGCCTAGACTCGCCACGGTACCGATGCAAACCAAGCGGCACAGTTACGGCAACCGGCCGCCCAAATCGCACCGAGGCGACGACAGCCCACGCGACGGCAAACAGATGCTCACCAAGCTACCCACGATAAAGTCCACGGAAACGTTACGGGGCGTAGCTATGCCCACGGGGGAGAGTTCAAAGACTTCTCACCACAACGGGTTTGTAGGCAAGAAGCTAACGGACAAACCACCTTCCAAGAACGCTTTCCTTCAAGATGATAGGTTCGCCCGCCTAGCTGCCTTGTTACAACCAGTGAAAAATTTCCCTCGCTTGGCGGTGATCAGAGAATCTGAGAGAGGAGGGAAAAGTTCGTCTGCGAGTAGCACAGTGGACAATGATTACAGCTTAACAGGGAGTCAGAAGGTCTTACACCAAGCAGTCAAGCACTACTGAACCGTTCCAGCGCCGTCCAACATGGGAGATACATGATACCGTACTGTTGACCGTTAGTTGTTTTCTAAACTTTCTGCTGTTGCTAAATTCGTCGCAAAGTGTAACGCTAGGAACTGATGTCAACATCACGTTTGGACGACGTTTTTAGGAACAAGGAAGGCTCATATTGAGTCAAAGAACGTTTTTTTACAGTACTTGTTTAAAACATTATAGTACATCAGTTGTTTTTACATTGCACAAAACGGGCGTTGAATTTTTCATGTTTGGGTCTTTCAGGATAACGTTGGATTCCTAAAACTAGTCCAAATCGACTCGATGCCGTTTGTCTATGAATTACCAGAGCCTAAAATATTAACTTACATGATGCAGAAATTCAGTCAGCCCTATTTCATGCGTAATGTCAGACTGAAAGTGTGGACGCCCAATTTTGGGTTTTACACCACCATTACTTTAGCTCATGATCACATGTTATGATGTGAGCTAAAACATGAATATCACAGGTAGAATGTTGTATCTATCCTCGTAACTTTTTGAATTACATTACTACAGCTGACACCAAAGAAATCTACCATGTAGTGAAATGTATGCTGCTACTTAATGTGATTCTAACTGTACATATTAGTTAAGAATTGTACATAGTCTCAAGCAATTGTTGAAACGTACCAATACCTGTCAAACGCGTGGTAGTTGGTACTCCATGTAAAATATTGTTTCATTGTTTGTTTGATACAAAACTTCTCACGAACTTTTTCCAAAGACATCTATTTATGCACAAACATGAAAAGCTGATAAACTATGATCTTTTTGCATGTTTTTTTTATCTGTCTATGTAAATAACGGTTATAAAAATATATGATGTAACATAGAAGATATATATGATAACGAATAACTTTGAACTTAGTATTTATTTTAGTTGTATGTCTGTTTTGCCCGTGCACGGTAGCAAAAAATGTTGCCATTGTTTCTGCATCTCAACGCGTAGTTTCCCCTTTCATAGCTAACAAAGGCAAGTAAAACCTATCCATGGTGAAGTTTACGACTTCAACAAAGAGCCACCGAGGCGGCGAAATCTCGGATTTCTTTCTCTTTTGTTTGGAGAGAAGGGCGAACAAAGATCTGCCTCCCATGTCACAGGTTAGAGAGACGGAGCGGGCAAAGTTCACGTCGTCAGGGGGCGACAAAAGACGGGTAGATACTCTCCCCCACGCGCTGTTATTTAAGCAAATAAACAGGGGGAACAAAAATCATCTCTCAGATTCTATTGCGCAGTGAACGGGTTGCAGGGA
Organism: Branchiostoma lanceolatum; assembly: GCA_035149815.1. Lineage (NCBI taxonomy): Eukaryota > Metazoa > Chordata > Leptocardii > Amphioxiformes > Branchiostomatidae > Branchiostoma > Branchiostoma lanceolatum. The sequence continues at coordinate 16,638,716 of CM068873.1, forward strand.
AAACTTGTTACGAAAATAGACTATTAGGGCCCTGTCACACTTGTGCGTATATGCAAGTGCGCATGCGTTCCGCAGTAACCTTTTTTTTTGGTGTAAGGAAATTTTGCAGGGAGGAAGTTGTTTCCTACTTTGACCCACCGTTGAGCAGTCTAGTTATCAAACCAACAGAATTACTTCCTCGGCTGCAAACTCAACCTAAACCAAAAACATGTTAATACGCAACCCATGCGGGCTTGTATATACGCACATGTGTGACAGGGCCCTTAGAGAGGAACAATTGTATACACGTTTTTGTAGGGGAACAAAAAAACAATAAAAAGTGGTGATATCAGTCGGAATACCGTTACATGTCTACTGTGGACAATTATGACCTTGAATTCAAACGGGGACATCTAGCGATGCCAACACCGGGAACAATTTATACCGGAAAATATAGCAACTAAACTGAGTTTCAAAAAGCGACGACGCCTGCATTTGGGCAACTAGCCAAACTTTATTTATTTATTTATTTATTTATTTATTAATCTTTAGGGTGGTCCCTTCAGTTAACAAAGTAGCTGATTACCAAGGGAGCCCTTACTTGCGAGTCAAAGTTTGTGATGTATGCCGGCCAAGAGGAATTTAAAGCAAGAAATATGATAATAGTTAACCACTTAAACAAAATTTACAGCTTAAAGAGACGAACAATAAAAACAACTCATTTCCTGTCATTATATATACCTAACGTTGGCGCTCTTACGTTAATTATAAGATAATGGATCATACGGTTGTTTGTGCTTAAAGTTTATGGTAGCCAATAACCATTTTCTCGTTTTTGGACATTTTTGATAATTTGAGTTTGCACGATTTACTTCCGTACTCATTTTTCAGTATCTACGTTCTTACTCCACTAAAAATCATTTCTATGTGGTACTCTTTCTTTTTTCCCCATTTTGGATACAATCGACACATACACAATGCACTGGTCACTTATCTCACCAAAAACTTATGTAAAAGTTAAAGCAACAAGAAACGCTAACTTTTCGAGAAAATGCAGGATATTTCCCTCCCTACCGTTGCAAGGTATAGGGAGGGAAATATAACAAGAACCAACCATACCATTACTACAAAATCACCCTGTTTGTAACTTGGTGCCACCTGTTAAAACAACTCCCCCGGGAGGGATTAATGTAAACGTGTTCCGTTCATGCTGTATTGCCGCCGTTAACAATGGTTGGCTATGTACGCCCTCTTCACTCGCCAAATAAATCACGAATACATTAGGTCATAAAGTCATCACGGGTACAAACACTTCAGATAAGCCAGCAGATCTTGTGGCTAATGTAGCTAAATACGCACCTAAGCTACATACAGACTCTAAGGAATTACGCACTATATTTGCGCTGTGCAAAGTAATTTGAAGTTAAAATACAGGATATGTCGAACAAGTAGAAAACTAACAAATTTTTTTGTACTATTCAAGTTTGAGAAAGTAGAAATATAATTCATTGTTCTGTCCCTAAAAGGGAAAATTGAATGTCAAGACTACTTAGAGTTAGAATCGGACAGGAGCAAAGGACGATCGATTGTAAAACGGGTTGGTTACATGTTAGTCTATTAAGCTACCGAGCGGTGGATCAACCGATAAGTTTGTGGTTGTTACCAAACAGGAAGGTCTTTCTTCAGATCTGGATGTTTTCAGAGATGTTTATTTGCGTTGGTAGCGGCGAAAACGACTTGATTTTTCTGTAATGGACGGGTAGGAAGTAATTTACTTGCAAGGATTAACACAATGGAATACATATTGCTTTCCTTTGGCAAAAAAAACACGGGGTTGCATCGTGCGCGCCAAGATTACTGCTGTTTTGAACGGTTGAAGAAAAAACACATATATCATGTCTCTTTTTCATTCTACTTGTGAAAATCTAGATACCAATTCCAGAGCAGTTACTTATCATGATTTAGTTTTATGTCTTTTGGAAAGAACACGTTCGCCAAGGCCCCCTACACTGCCCTTTCCCCACATGCTGGAACCAAGCCCACGCATGTCGCACTTGTTGCAAAGAGTGAGCATTTGCATATCAATAACAAGTGGTTGCGTCTGACAGGTGCCGACAGAACAGGTGGCCTGCATTTCACATGTCAGTCGCTAGGCCGCCCGGGGCTATAGCAACACACTGACAACCCTGCACAACGGGTGTTACTGAGAAGGACGCTGATATGCCCCGTCTTTAGAAAAGACAACGCCGTTAATCATCGTCAGATCGCACTGATAAACAGACTCGTGCCGACGCTGCTTTAATCGGGGACGGTGCAAACCAGATTTCTCTTCTCCAAGCTTAAGATGTCGCAAGCTAAAGGTGGTGTCGGGAAGCCGGCGGCTGTGGCGGCGGGTCCAAGTACCAACCCAGCCCGGGTAGCATCCGGCCGTACTCCGATAAACACCAACGCAAAGCACCCTGAACAGTGGACTCTGCTAAACGACTGGAACATGGAGAAAAGAGAACAGTATGAGGTAAGATATGCATATCGTGAGCATAACAAAGTTTAGTCCATTGCAATTTTAGGTACTGTTAAGATACAGCTTCTTATAGCTCGTTTTCATAGTTTTAACCAAGTGAAAAACAGACAGTCCTATAGTTGTCCAAGTGTTTTACATGCATACGGATTTAAAGAAGAAAAGAAAACTATGACGACATCGCCATGGAAATACATCTATTATTCATATGTACTTTCAAGACTTTGCAAATACAATTGTATCCGTAGAATAAAAGAATTGATTTTGTTTCATGAAGGATGATACACAGTTCCGTAAAGGAACTTCTCTTAATCATCAATCAATAGTATGAATGTTTTATATTCTTTCACAAACAAATATATCATTGTAGGCACTGTATAGATACGGATTCATGGTGAACGATTCCATATAAGAACGCTCTGTGTTTAAACAAAGGTGAATAGGAAAATGTGTTGTTAGTCTGTACAATAGAAGAAATGATTGATGAACGCACCATTTCACATGTAGGGTGCTTGTGTGCACTCTCAAAATGCCGGGACACAATTTACCAAACTGTACACTACCTGTTTGCCGTTCCTTTTAATAATAACACCTTTGTGTGGCGAAGGCTTTGGAACAGGACTTGGCATTCTGTCTGACAATTCAAGAAAAAGCACGCTTCAAAAATAAACGCAGAGTCAATATTTGAACAAACTGTGGAATGGGGATTCAATGTATCAGTGTAAACATAGACGCTCCATTTTTGGCAGCAGTCCATGCTTACATGGCGACGGCCCCCTTTGTTTCTTTTGTTTATGTTGGACAGGTAAAGTTACTAATTATGGAGATGTGAAAGCTATACACTGTTCGGCGCACGGACTGAGTTGGAAACCATTATTAATTGGAGGTTATTCGATTCTAATAGTTGGAATAGTGGTTATCCCTTGCTCAATTGCTCTCCTTTGCTCGTGTAATCTTAACGATTTATAGGATATTTACTAACATGTGAGATTAGCGATGCCCCTTTTACAAAAGAAAACAAACAAACAATACATTCCTATCACCCATTCCTTAAGTATGTCAAAGAGATAGGTTACCAGCTCAGCTTCTCAAGTCGGCTGTGATACCGTATATAGATATCTGCTGAAGACTCATGGTGAGTTTGATTGTGTTCCAGTACTGGTTCTTGGACGTTCAGACTCAGATAACCAACATGGCGACCAAGTTGGTAAGACGGCATTTTTCTGTCTTTCTGTGTGTGTGTGTGTTTGCGCACGTGTGTGTATGTGTGTGCATGTGTGTGTTTGCGCTTTGTGTGTGTGTGTGTGTGCGCGCGCGCGTGTGTGCGCATGTGTGCGTGTGTATGTTTGTGTGTGCATGTGTGTGTATGTGCGCGCGCGTGTGTAAATGTGTGTGTGTGTGACTTTGTGTGTGTGTTAATGTGTGTGCATGTTTGTCTGTGTGTGTATGTGTGCGCGCGTGTGTAAGTATGTAAGAAAGGCGCTGAGCCACTACTTTTTCTCTTCATTTCCGTGCTTAAACCATGCTGACTGAACTGTCTCAAAGCAAAATCGACATACAACGACATTATGATAACACTATCGTATCGAAAATGACTGCAACTTTCTGAGAAGGAAACATTCAACTGGAAGCCTAACAAAGCCTCTGTCCTTTCCCCTCTTGTAGGACCAGTCCATGTGGGAACATCCCCACCCCGAGTCCCCGTACTACGGCTTCCCCCCGCGGGACGAGCTGGAACTGCAGAACCAGTGGTTGCGTCATGTCATGGAAGACAAGATGGCGACCGTCCCGAACACCATGGCTTATGGGATAGCTAGGAAGATCAACTACTGAAGACCGTCTTTTAACAACACGATGCAGAAAACTGGCTCACGAACAAGAACAATTGCTTTATATTTCGTTTTAAAATGATAGATGGAACAGAATATCACTGATATCATTACCAAGTAGTCAACGAAAACGTCTACCCAGAAACACCGAAACACCACATGAAAAATAATCATAATAGTTCGCTGTATTCAAACACTGATACACAATTTTAATGCCGTCAGAAATACATCTTTTGCCAGCCAGTAGCAACATTGTGAAAGTACACTGTAGTCACGAAAGTGTCGCGTGTTCGTGGATGGTTTGTTTCAGTTCATCGATCATTCTTTTGCTGTGCGAATAAAAGTTGCCGTATTGCTGCTACTAGAACTACACGTGTTGTTGCATTCATTGACATTTTGCGTCATGAATTCAAAATTGACTGAAACGTCAGCAGACTAATCGAAACTGGCTGCACGTCATCGTAATAACTCTGATATACTTGTGTTATTCCTCCCAAAGCACTAAGTCTTACATATTTTCATATGTTATCAGTTGAACGTAACGTAACCCAACATTCACTTATGAGAGTAACATCCACACATATGATGTATTAAAGATGTGTAACGTTAGTTAGTGGAGTGGTATTGCTAAAAAATCCTGACGTGGTGCCAGTTTAATATTCATATTCACATGAGCGTTATGAATATTAATATCCGCACACGCGAAGTCATCCAACGTGCTTGTGGCCCTGGATTGGTCTACCTTACAACCTTTAGAAAATTAAAAAGTAGCAGAGCGAAAAAAACAACATAGATTGGAATATTGCTTTTGAGAAAATGAAGTCTGGAACAGACGGTATGGTTAATCAAAAATGGCTCGCCTTTCACATGGCGCATTTTTTTCTGCACGACTTGCCAAAATGTGATTTTACAGAACACAGTATATATTCAGTTCAATATAATTCAATCTTATTGAACAAACTAGCAGACATACTGAGTCTGAATTGCGATGGTCTGACAAAATCTCGGTAAGCACTTCAGCTGAGCTAATGCACTTATCAAACGTTTACAAATACATCTAGAAAATTTATACATATAAAAATGAAAATAACAAGTTTTTGCTCCCTAGAATCTATGATAGACACCATTAGAATATATTCATATTCAGTAACAATCACGTCACATTGTCAATTCAATACGCAAGAAGCACGTGAGACGCATGTGTCCTCATATTTTCTGGTTATTCGTCATCACATGTGAATTCTACAGTACTGTATGCAGCGACGTATTGGAAAAAGAAAGAAGGAGAACGCGAAAATTACTTTGAAAACAAGACCATAGCATATCCAGGTCAAAAGATACAAAAGACGGAAGTTCTGCTGCAGTACCAAGGTCACATAGCAGGGGCCCAAAATTGACCTTTGTCTCCCCAACACCTACCCACAACAAATATCATCATAATCCATCTAGAGCTTTTTTTAGTTATGCTGACTACAAAAAATCCGGAAACAGACATAGACACGCCAAAAACAATATCTCCATTTTTCATGGAGATAATAAAAATGAAGTCTGTCGCCGACAGGATGTGTTACGAAACGTAGTTTACCACGTGACCAGCTGTCATGACGTCATGCTAGACAAATTAGTGTCTTTTCTGTGTATTCGGTCTTCAGCAGGGGTCGCGGCGGCCAACATCTTAAGAACGCTCCGAATTTCTTCTTAAGGTAAGCTTTCTTGGAAACAAGGGATTACACAATTCCTTATTCAGCCATGGTGAATAAATCATGTGGGCTACAGTGATGTTAATCTCTGAATTTGTTTTTGAGCTGCCTTCTTTAATAGATTCAGTTACCACAAACTGCGAGTTGAATCAACAAGGCACAACCGCACCCCTCTAGAGCACAGAATCGATCAATTTTTATCTCAAGTGCGGTAAAAAATTAAGTACACTTTATTGTTTGAATTGTACTATGTATGTTGATGATAGACATATTCTATTTTGTTAAATAGAAATTAGATTCCCTCACTTAAGATATAAGTGCAGCACTGAAAATGTAGATTCCTCGAGATTTTTTTAAACAGAAAATCTTACCTTTTCATCATTACCAAGGAGTGAGAAGAAGCCGAAACTATATGGTAGACAACGATACGTGTGTATGTTTTTAAACATAACTCTGTGACCTGTACGTAGCTCAATTGGGCCAACAAATTACAATCAAGGTCTTCATTCATTTATATAACTCTAGAGATCTTCTCATTGATTTTATATCGATGGCGCATGTTTATGTCGTTTGAAATTATGACATCAAATATCAGCCGTGAACAGCGGATCGATTTTTGTAAAAAAAAACAGCACGGTTCTTTCTTGCACAGGCTGCGAAGAGGTGTTTTACCTTGCCCCTCGAAAATAACCCATTCATTTATTCATATCTACCTACCTACCTACCTAGTCCCTTGACCCCCGGGTCGTTGGGGGGGACAAGGTAGCAGTGAAGATGGACATCTGTCTCCAGGCTCGTCTGTTTCTTGCAGCAGCCAGCCTTTCAGTCTAAGGGACGTCCACTCTAACCTAACTATTGATATCTAACAGTAGACAATATTGGAAGCAGAGATTGTGAAAACATGATTATGTAGCAGCGATGAAACGTTCTCACTACATTATCAAATACTGTATCCTAAGGACGGGTAGACAATTTGGATTTCTGTTTTTGATTGCGACATTTCAGGTGTGATGATACAGGGGTGGGTACCCGTCTCTCCCTGGCCCAGGTGTATCGTACGCTTCATCTTGTGATTTTCTTAAAGGTATGTGGGTGTTTTTAGCTTTTTTTCTCTCAAAAATACTTAAATGCTCTTTCTCTAGAAATGTCAGGCACTCCAAGAAACTGTTGTTCATCTCTGTGTGTTATCTCCCATAGTTTATCTAATGCGCTGTTATACATTGAAAGAACGGAAACGGACAATTCCACAGGCAGAAGATTCTAGAAAACATTCTGTTTTTGAATAAATATCATGATGCTGACATGAATATGCATCTAAAATGTACGTGCATGAAACGAACAAATGAATGAATTATGCAATTTTCTGGGTTTTTTTCAAGTACATTAAGGTATTGCCTAATGGTGGCTGAGGAGTTTTGGATGTTATTGAAAAAAAAACTTTATTAACCTTCCTCAACCTTAATTTTTTCAGGTAGTACCTTAAAGCAAGGTGATAATTTATGCAAATTAGTTTGACGTCATGATGACGTCATCAAGAGTTATAAGGCCACGCCCATTTTTAGAAAAAAGGCTCTCCTTGGCGTGTACTTCGATGTTTATCAATAATACAAAAGATTTATTATGCTTGTGCTTCATTTTTCATTTGAAAAAAAAAACACTTTTATTTTGAATGTGTATATTCTTAGTAATTGTTTTCTGTTTATTCTTAGGAGGTTAAACCAAGAGTTCTTGTGAAGAAACAAGGAGATGCCCTGTGGCGGGAGTTAGGGTGAGGTGGTGGCACGTATAGATAACCCACATCTTTACAAGCCTTGAAAGATCGAACGTATTGTCCGGCCAGTCGGTTCAGTGGTCAGACATTCTAGTATTGGTATACATTAGCTGGTATTCATAATTGGTATCGATCAGAAGCAAAGCAATAAATATACTGTGTCGTAGCGGAATAACAAAGCCATCGCTGCATGTTGCTACAACAAACCACTCCTATTAACAACTAGATTTGTCCTAGACAAAAAAAAATGCTCAGCTGTTATACGAAACTTTCCCTTTAGTCTGACGAACCTATCTTTTCAGGAACCTTTATTTGTAAGAAAAGCTCACTGTGATATGATAATTCTAAAATGATATAGTGGAAGAAGGATTGATAAATGCAATGTTATTGCACTTAGTTGCGGCGTTATATTAAACCGATATAATCAATGCGCCATGTTGCCACATTCACACCACCATGCGACACTCTTAGAGATCTACAGACCTCTGGTATTTCACAGCATGCTTGTCGTTCTGGTTTTGTTCCTCGTCCCTTTAAGCACGGCAGACCAAGCCCTACAAGTTACAAAACTGGAGCTTCTAGGATGTGACGTATCTTTTGATAACAGTTACTTCTTTTCGCAAGGAAGTCGAAGTGCACGGGAAATAACCTGTGACAACAGAGGCTTATCAAGTGTGCCCGAAAACATTCCCACGTCACTATTTCAATTCAAGCTTCCTAACAACGCTATAACTGACTTTCCGTGTATGGGCATGGTCAGTCTGTACATGCTGAGTCTACGCAACAACAGTATCAGTTACGTGCCTTGGACATGTCTGAGGAACATGCCATCGTTATCCCGCTTAGATTTGTCATACAACCAAATCTTCTGTCTCAACCTCTTTCCTGTTAAGCCTTTCCTGGTCCGTCTTAGAGTGTTGAACGTTTCCTACAACAATCTGAAGGTCATTCCTCTGTGTGATCTAGGGATTGATGTAAGGTCAACAAAGGAGTCACGTGTACCCTATGCGGTGGCTTTAGGGGGTAACCCTTTCCACTGTAATTGTAAGATGGCCTGGCTCGCTGATACGGCCATAACAGCGGAGATATGCCGGAGGGCACCGTCGGTTTGGTGTGTGAATTTCTTTGAGGCCAATGCATTCGCACGCGCGATGTTCGCAGACCAGTCCTTGTTCCGCTGCAAAACACCACCCGAGCTGGAGGGTGCAGAGCTCTATAGACTGAATATATCCGCGTGTTATACATGGAATAAGACAAAGCAAGCATATAGGCCACTGTACGAACCGGGACCCTGTCCTCTAGACTATCCCTGTCAAAAAACAGACCCTGACTATGTTCGGTCTAACGTCACAGAGGCACTGGACATGTCAGAAATGACAGAGGCACCGGACACGTCAGAATTGACAGAGGCACTGGACATGACAGAAGTGACACAGGTACTGGATATGACAGAAGTGACACAGGTACTGGACATGCCTGAAATGACAGAGGCACTGAACATGTTAGAAATGACAGAGGCACTGGACATGTCAGAAGTGACGGAGGCACTGAACATGACAGAAATGACAGAGGCACTGGACATGACAGAAATGACAAAGGCACTGGACATGGCAGAAATGACACAGGCACTGGACATGACAGAAAAGACACAGACACCGGACATGACAGAAAAGACACAGACACCGGACATGACAGAAAAGACACAGGCACTGAACATGTCAGAAGTGACACAGGCACTTGACATGTCAGAGATGACACAGGCACTGGACATGTCAGAGATGACACAGGCACTGAATATGACACAGATGAACCAGACCTTGAACATGACTGAAACACGACAGACCCTACGGCCAACCATGACAGAATTGATCCAGAGTTTGACCATGTCAGAAACGACACGACGTCAGACCCTAGACATGACGAATATGACAAAAACTCCAGAAATGACAGAAACGACTATAACTCCTGACATGACATGTGCAGAGACGCCCCTGACCCAGCCCACGACCCATGACAAGCCATCTGCACAGTCCGATGCTATAGAATCTGGCTGGGTGATGACTATTGTGGTTGTTGCAATGATTGTTGTCGTCTGTGGTGTAGTATTTGCCGTGTATTGGGTGATGTTTAGGAAGCGACCTGACAAAAAGACCTTTCTGGGCCACCTGAGCAATATGGCTGCGGCCCAGACTGTTAAGATCAGCCAGCAAGCCCAGCTTAGTAATCAGAATACAAACTCTGCAGCTGACATGTACGAAACTATACCTAACACTAATGACGGAGACTCGGCTTATGCCAAGTCGCCATATGTTTTCGATATCCCTCAGTATCATCTTAGCGATATTGAAATGAGCGAAATATTGAAAATCAGAGGTACAAAAGTGGTAACCGGTCAAAACATACCGGAAGATCAGCATATCTACGACAATAGATCTGTTTCTATTGCCAGTGATATTGATGAGATGGAACCATACGCAACATCTTACATGACAGATATCTTTCCTTCAGGAAACTATATCTAATAGTCCAGGAGGAGATTCTCAAAAGAGGCCTAGCACACCCTTTATATATTTAGTCCACTATCATAGAATCATAGCTTGATGTCCCTTGATCATTTTAAGGTATGTTGTTCTATGGTCCAGGTGGGACATCATGGTTCCAAGGCTCTTTATGCAAATTTATGCAAATAAGGCAATTATGTCATGAATTGAAAAGAAAACAGCATAATTTGTTGGATACCTGTCCGAATGACATCAAACTTGGAGAAAGTCACAAACAACAGGAGAGTGTTCCTTTTCAGAACCTTGAAAGTGCCTGGCATGTTTCTATGGCAACCGTTGCTAAGGAAAAGATACTTCCATAGCAACTCTTCTTCTCTGTTAAAGATTGCGCCCTTCTTTTCAACATAAGGCCATGTTGAGTTGATTGCTAATGCAAGCTGATGCAAGCGTGCGAATGAAAAATAAAAGTTTAGCAAAAAAAAATGCCTTCATTATGAAATCTACGTAGTCAGGAAGGATTGATTAACAAAACTAAACACACAGAGTATGACATACCGAATATAAATAGATTCTTCATTATTGTTCTTTTCTCTATTACTTTGCAATTGACTTTGGTATTCTACAACACTTGTATCCGTTTTCTGAAATATTTGTTGCAATTTACAGCATATGTTTTCTCATTTTGCAGCTGCTTTGTATGATTTACAGTACGGCCGAAATTTTTTTGTTTGTTTTTGGAAACGGACGAAAATTAATACGCACGTGTGTTATCCATACATGTATAATCAAATCAACATGGCCTTATTTTCTAACAATTCTTCTTTTGAAGATTGCATTGTCTTTCCATTATAACTTGTTGGTGAGTCTAAAATAAATTCCCTGGTGTTGAGTCAAGTTATCAGAGAAAATACCCTGTACCCTATCAGAGCAAATACTGTTTGGCAAATGAATGTCAAAATATTCAATGATTCTTGGTTCATATTTCCTATATCGTAGCTGTATGATGCCAGTGATGGTAGTAATCGCACTAATGTATTCACAGCGTTTACCTGTATGTACACATTAAGACAATCATTTTTGTCGACACTCCAATATAGTCACAAATTATATCTGAATCTAGAGATATCTATGAAAATGTCTGATGAAAGTAAGAAGTATTTCACGTATGTTTTTTAATTTACAATCAGCCATGTACGGGCATGTAGAATGTAGTTGCAAAACTTTTTATTTACTTTCTGGTGGGAATGTGCACACGTTGTGGAGTCAGTAGCAGTCAAGTGGTGAATACTAGTATTCAGTAAGCCTCAGTTGTAAAAGCAAAATACAAGTTTTGGTGCATCATAGTAGTAACAGGATGCACGCTTGGATTGAAGTATTAGAATGGTTGACATTAACCAAATAGAAATTATACATAATGTATCTAACGCCCTGGAATAGTATATCTAAGGTTTTGTGTATGTTCATGATATTCAAGAATTCGTTAGTTTGATACGTTGTGAAGATTGTAAGACACACCTATATATAGCGCCTTGACTTAGATGACAAGAATATGTAGCAATTGTAGATTCAGGAAAACTTACTAGGACTACAACACTACAACTGTTCAGATGAAATTAAAACAAGCTCTGTTAGATTGTGCTTGTATTGCTAGTTGGATCATGTAACCAACACGGAGAATTGCAAGTTGCATGTGGTTGATGATGATAAAAACAACAACATTTAAACTGTGGTAATGTTTAGTAGCTTAGAGACGCTCATGGTGTTGTATACATTCACAACAAGTGATCTAATTTGGAAAACCTCCGTTTTGAAGTCGAACACCTAGACACATACAAGCTCTATTAGATTGTGCTTGTATTGCTAGTTGGATCATGTAGCCAACATGGAGCATTGCAAGTTGCATGTGGTTGATGATGATAAAAAGAACAACATTTAAACTGTGTTAATGTTTAGTCGCGAAGAGACGCTCCGATGGTGTTGTATACATTCACAGCAAGTGATCGTATTTGGAAAACCTCGGTATTGAAGTAGAGCACCTAAATAGACACATACATGTTGTGCAGCAATGTGCCGTGGTAAGAAAATCTATGTTCCGTTGCCAAGCTAGCAGACTGACGTACATGTAAAGATACTTCATGTTGGACCAAGAAATAAAGATATATGGCGCTTCAAAGCAGTGTGTAGCTTTTGACTCGTAGGCAGACAATTTAGGCATTAACTCTCTTGTCTTGAAAACGTTAAAGCACGGGGCGACAGTCAGCAAGGAAACTACATCAAGACGACATTGGGTCGACCATGACAAACGTTTCGCAAAAAAAAATGCAGGCTCTGCTTCAGTACCATGGAAAGCAGCCAGGGGGTCAATAATCGAATCTGTCCTTTTTGTCAACTCCTACGCACACATTAATGTCCTACGAATCCATCCATAGTTTCTCGAATAATGCTAATCACAAACAAACCCACAGACAAACAAACAAACAAACAGACCGACAGACAGACAGACAGACAGACAGACAGACAGACAGACAGACAGACAGACAGACAAACAAACCAGCCTGCAAAAAAAGCACCGAACCGAAAACACGACCACCTTGGCAAAGATAAAGAAGGAAACAATGTCTCCTAGAAGTCAAAGTTCCAATATGCACTTTTTTCCACATGAGGGCGTTGCAGTGATTATTGTATGAATCGTAGTGGCTAGATGCTTAGCCAAAGAAAAGAGGCATATGTAGCTCAGTTAGGAGTAAAAGTTTTCACCCAAAGTTGACTAAAAAAGAACGCTGCAGCTGGTTCTACATTACTCCAAGCGAGACTTGTAGTCATACCACTCGCCTTTAGATTGGTCTGTTTCATTCACCCACGCACTGTTGGTGGGAACGTTGGGCCTGTCAATCAGATTTAAAAAAATCTCAAACATAAGATAACTGATGAAATTCCTACGCGCATCATGCTAGACAAATCAACTTATGTTCTTCTCAGTTGGCTTTCGGTAGGTGATACGGGAGTCGGTATGTGCAGATTTTCCTCAGGTAAGCTACGAGAATTTTCAAACAACAAAAGTTGTTTGAAAAAAATCCTTTCCACGTAGTTATTCTAATGTAAATCTATCTTCTAGTAAAAATTGATTGACTAGTAAGAGAATTCTTTTATCTGTCTTCTAATGAAAAAAATGAGATGCAGGGGGGGGGGGACAATATCTTGATCATTTTTTCACCAGAAAGAGTGTACGTAAATTTGACTTTGAAAAAGACTCAAATTGCACAATAAATTGGTAAAATGATGTGATCACATGTAACAGTAGTTTCCGATGGGACTACTTTTTGAAATAAAGAAATGATATAAGTAGCCAAAAGTAGTATTTCAGTTTTAATACATCAGAATGGTGTCAATAAGAGACAGCACATTTAATCTCCGTAATGCTGTGCAGTTATGTTTCACGAGTCTTCCAAAAAGAAAGCAGAGATTGTAGGAATTAGATGATATAGTAACGGTTAAGTGTCCACCATGTTATCAACCATCGCAAAGACAGGTAGCCAGACAATTAAGCCTTCTTTTTTGCCTGCGTCATCGCAGGAGGAGAGATGATACAGCGGCAGGCACCTGTCTATCCCACGTGTCTTTGAAGATATTGGGCGTGTTCTGAGGTATGTCCGCTTGCTCAACAGAATTTAATACATCAGTGAATAGTTTCATCAGGTTGGTAAGTCACTTAATGAAAATACTCTTTTTACACAACCAAGAGATTTATTCCACCTACGTTTCGGTGACCATCTGTCACCTTCTTCAAGGCAATTCTGACTAGGGACCGCATAGTGATGTCATCTCCTGTGTTTGTACATATGTAAATACTTTGCGTTTGGGAATGCATCTCATTATGTATAAGCAGCAACACCTGTGCTGCATTGCTATGTGAACTAGTCAGAATTGCCTTGAAGAAGGTGACAGATGGTCACCAAAACGTCGGTGGAATAAATATCTTGGTTGTGTAGTAAAGAGCATTTTTATTCAGAATTTAATACATTCCATTTTATAGATAAATTCAAATACATTCTAGAAGGAGACATCCCTTACTGTGTACAACTGGGTAAATATATCAAAGCATGTTTAGATCTTAGAACTAGTAGTCCTAGGTTAAACTCGACATTTTGAATTATTCATATACTTGTACGTAGGTTAATCATTTTGTATCCCATAATTGTTTGCGTGTATAGTTGTAGAAGACTTTACGAAAGTCGCTGTACTTTTGTTGTGTCAATAAACTTCAATTTTTTTTAAAGATTGTTGTTGTAAGTGTTTCTAACATGTCATTCAGTGCCTTTCTCTGGATAGGCCAGTTTTAAAAACTACATCTTTAATATGATATATTTCAAAACATCAAAGGTCAACGAAGTTAACTGTTTTGGGAATACCAAAGAATTAAAACAACAGCTTTAGACATAATTCTAGCATTAAACATGATGATTTGTCAAATATTGTACGTGTTAGGTTGACGTTGCCCTTGTTCTGCGATTTGAGTCACTGGCTAGGTCCAGACAAACACACTCTCCCAGCAGTAAGGCATTTCCTGACAGTTTGTTTTTCTAATTCGATTCAGCAGAGGTCGCTGGTTCGGCTGAAGAAAACCTGAGACTTCGAAGCCACAGCAGACACAGCAACAGGCCCTTTTGTTGGTCAAACTTAATGATTGGTAGTTTCATTAATCAGTGAAAAAAGTCTACTGTAATTAATTGTAGCATGATAACAAAAGCTGTTTCTACTGTGTGTTGCTACAAACGACACCCATCTAAGTATATGACATAAACATAGAAAGCTCACTTAATAGTCTACACGTTCTTAGTTCAATCGTTAATTTTTGGCGACGCCTCAGGTGCGGAGCCTTCTTTATCATTGCAGAGGGACCTAAAGTTTAAGGAAATCACACACAACTTTAAAAGTGAATATCAACCAATATAATTTACTACACGAAATGGTTGGTGCTTTTCGCCACATTCCTGACACCATGCAATATTTGCAGAGGTCTAGCAGGCTTCTGAAATCCTCCAAGGTTAGCATGCTTCTCGTTCTGGTATTGTTCTTTGTATCTTCAAACGTAGCAGACCAGGCATTAGAACTTTCAAAACTTCAAGTTCAAGGATGTGATGTGACATACCACCCATCTGTACCGATCGTATGTAGCATTTATTGCAACAACAAAGGTTTGACAAGTATTCCTACAGAACTGCCCAAGTCGCTACATGAGCTTCAGTTCCCTAATAACGCCATAACTACCTTTCCATGCACGGTGCTAGGCAGTCTGTACAGGCTGAACCTGCGGAACAACAACATCAGTCACGTGTCTTGGCACTGTCTGAAGAACATGCCAAGGCTAGCTGAACTAGATTTGTCTCAGAACCAACTTTTCTGTCTCAACCTCTTTCCTGTTAAGCCTTTCTTGACCAACCTACGACTCTTGAACGTTTCCTTCAACATGATCGGGGATTGGCCATTGTGTGATCTTGGCATCGACCTAACAAGTACAAACAAAGTAAGCGGTGCTACACGCTACCATGCGATGATAAGGGGTAACCCTTTCAACTGTGACTGTTTCATTGTTTGGCTTATTGAAGTGGGGCGCCTAGTAGAAAAATGCCGGGGTAAAAATACCGTATGGTGCACGCGTTTCTTTGAGGGACACGTAGTTGCAAATGATATGCTTAGCCATCCTTCTTTGTTCCGCTGTAAGACACCTCCTAAGCTAGAAGGAAGAGAACTCCGTTACGTGGACGCGATAGCGTGTTATAAATTCAATAATACACTGCAAAAGTTCCAACCGCTGCACCCACTAAGGCCCTGTCGCTCAGACAATCCCTGTCCCACAAAAGTTGAAGACATGTACGAAAGTGTGACTAACGTCACCACTTCTGCTCCGTTGCCACAAGCAAGTCGTAGCTCCAAAATGTTCCGGACGAGTACGTACCCTGCCCTGCGAGAGGCCGAAACATCCCCAAAGCTGAAAGGTATTTCCGACGTCAATTATCCTACCATGACCGCTATCTTTACCGAAGCGATTGATGTTGACCTTAGTAATGAGTCAGTCCCAGTGGCTATCTTGACGCAAGCACCAGAAATTGGGTGCTACATTTACTCTAGATCAGAGTCAGAAACGGGACAGATTCTGACCGACACAAACACGACAGTGACGGTTAACATTAAGGACGTGACACAGACCCTCAAGCCATCTCCACAGTCTGTTGCAATGTCGTCAGGATGGACAGTTACAATCATAATATCTACACTTGTTGTAGTGGTTAGCGTTGTCGGTTGTGTAGCGTTTGCTGTTCGACGGGCAAAGAGTGGGGACCAACCTGGTAAAAATGTCCCAATAAGTCGCGTGAACAACATGCCGGCTTGCCAGGTTGTAAACAACGTTTCGAATAATCGAGTTCACCTCAGGCAGAACCTAGACGAAAAACAGTGTGGCGATAGTGACTCGGGCTCAGACACATATGAAGATATATCTGAGAACAATGAAGATTATGCGAGGTCCTACGTTTTCAATGTTCCCCAATATCATCTAGGGGAGATTCCAATGAGGGCAATCATTTGTAACAAAGCTGGAAATGTTTCCGAAACACAGGCCAGTAACGATATCTATGCGAATGAAAATGTGGGATAAAGCATTTCTTTCCTTCATGAAAAGATGACCAACTCTTTACGAACCTTTCTTTCGCTCTTTCGTTTGGTTAAGGATCGCATATTTTCCCCCAGCGCCAGAGTTCCACGGCCGTCTCCAAATGATATTAAACTTTTCGAATGACGTGTTATAAGAAATTTTCAATGATTATGCAAATAAGGGCGTAATTTACATCAATCAAATCCGTTGGTCGATCATCTTCTCTTACCAAACAACACAGGTTGTTCAAAGTATAGAAGATTTATCTTGGCGAGTAGCATCTCCTCATGCATTATGTAAACGGGGCCCTGGTGTGGTTTTTTTTTTAAATAATGTTCCCATTTATCTCACTTAAAATATCTATCTCATAATCTTTGGAGATTTCTTGGCAAGGTTCAGTTATTTATTAAAATTCTTTTCTTGGCTGTAAGAATATAAATATAATGCAATACTATAACTATTGGTTATGATGGTAATGATGCTAAGGTCATGTCATGATAGTAAAAGTGCAATGTCACATATAGTAAATGGTCTTACTGTGACATGTCTTCATGTAAATTTGTGCTTATCTAAATAGTGCAAGGCAGTGAGTGAATGATTTATAAAATTAAGTATAAAAGTGAGCATTGCAGACTGCGATATGACCGCACATGTGAGACAGACGTTTTGGTCCATGATGGTAGGTTTGATAGTGGGAATTATGTACTAGAAAGTTTGACACTAGGAAAGGATGGAATATGGCAATTGTCTTGTGTATGTTGATGATGACAACATCTTAATTGCTGTGTATCAAATACTGTAAAACATGAATATAGTACCCAGAATAAGAAACAGTGTAATCAAACATTATGTCACATTTGTAATGCGAGGATTCCATCATAAATCACCAAAAGTAGAGCTTGGCACATGTATCAGTTGTTGGGTCATTTAGCCGGCACGGCATATTCTGAGTTTTACGTGGTTAGTGTAGTTGTGGTGTATTTGGATTCTCGACTTGCTCGGAGTTAGCGCCGTTTCTTTCTGCTGAACGGGTGCCTCCCTTGATATATTCCCATCTAGACGTGCTGTCATCCGACTTCATTTAGATTTGTATCTTTCCTCGCCCCCAAACATTGCCGGGGGGAAATATGGACCTTTGAACAATTCCAAGAACCTAAAATCAAGTCTGCAGAAGACAAGACCGTTGATGAAACGCCCCAGGAGGGATGGCACCATGATAGACAACTTCAAATTAGCCGATTTCATCCTCAGTCATCCATCAGTAGGTGCCACAGGAGGCAGCATATCAAGTTTCTTCAGGTAAGCCAACTAAAACACTAACCATTGTCAGTTTTATAAGACAGAAACCTGTGGAAGTAGCCATTACTTCGTCAGATGCTTAGCCAAAGACAAGTGGCCTATATAGCTCGGTTAGAAGTACAAGTCCCAAAATTAACTTAGAAGCAGCGTTGCTTTTACAACTGTCACAGAACCTAATGGGACAACCCCTTGTTTTGAAGAAACATTACCAGCAAACGCAAGCTTGTGCTTTGCCAGTAACTTTCCTTGAAAATTTCTGGTCCGGGAGTAATTTAGTTGACGGCAGAAAAAACAGCACAGTTCTACTTTTCTGTAATGCTGAAGGGTATGCTTCACCTAATTAGGACCGAAACACTTGGGCTGCCATCTCGACTCGTGACTGGAAGGTCTCGACATAAGCAAGCATGTTTCACCTTTAAAAAAGAGAGGAGAAATTGTAGGGATATGATTTTATAGGGAGTAAAGATTAAAAAGGTCACCATGTAATCGCAAAGTCAGGTAGCCAGATAATTAACCCTTCTTTTTGCCTGCGTCATCGCAGGGGGAGAGACGATACAGCGGCAGGCACCTGTCTATCCCACGTCAACCCAGTCTATGAAGATTGGGCGTGTTCTGAGGAATGTAAGTGTTTCTCACCAATTCTCTGCATAAGCCAGCTTTAAATGACTATTTCTGTATGATAGATTTCAAAACATGTTTGGTAGGCAATTATAATGATCGGTAAAGATCACAGAGGTTAACTGTTATGGGAATACAAAAGAATCAAAACAACCGCTTTTGACATCATTCTAGATCATGAGACATGATTTTGTCAAATATTGCACGTGTTAAGTTGAGGTTTCCCTTGTTCAGTGATTTGAGTCACTTGCTAGTTCCAGACAAACACGGACTAGGACGCTGTCCCAGCTGTAAGTATTTCCTGACAGTGTATTTTTCTAATTCAAAGGAGAGGTCGGTGATTCTGCTGAAGAAAACCCAAGACTTCGAAGCCACAGCAGACATAGCAACAGGCCCTTATATTGATCAAATTAGAATAATTGGTTACTTTCATTAATTAGAATCAGTTAAAGTAGTGTACTGTAATTAATTGTAGCTTAATAACAAAGCTACCTCTACCGTGTGTTGCCTAGCTTAAAAACGACAGCCAGATAAGTTATATAACAGAAATATGGAAAGTTGAGTTAACAGTTTGCAGGATCTTGATTTTGAGGTTACATTTTGGTGACGCCTTAGGCGGGTAGCCTGCTTTATTTGCAGTGGTACCTGAGGTTTAAGAAAATCACACACACACACACACACACACACACACACACACACACACACACACTAACACACACAGACGCACACACACACACACACACACACACACACACACACACACACACACACACACACACACACACACCTGTCCCCAAAGTTGCATAATATAATTGTCCCAATACACTGAAATTATAAAGTCCACCGTAAACGTGAATGTCAATCACGAAATGGTTGGTGCATTTTGCCACATTCCTGCCACCATGCAATATTTGCAAAGGTCTAGCAGGCTCCTGATATCCACCAAGGTTAGCATGCTTCTCGTTCTGGTATTGTTTTTTATATCTTTAAACGCAGCAGACCAGGCATTAGAACTTTCAAAACTTCAAGTTCAAGGATGTGATGTGACATACCACCCATCTTTACCGATCGTATGTAGCATTTATTGCAACAACAAAGGTTTGACAAGTATTCCTACAGAACTGCCCAAGTCTCTGCATGAGCTTCAGCTCCCTAACAACGCCATAACTACCTTTCCGTGCACGGGGCTAGGCAGTCTGTACAGGCTGAACCTGCGGAACAACAACATCAGTTACGTGTCTTGGCACTGCCTGAAGAACATGCCGAGGCTAGCTGAACTAGATTTGTCTCAGAACCAACTTTTCTGTCTCAACCTCTTTCCGGTTAAGCCTTTCTTGACCAACCTACGACTCTTGAACGTTTCCTTCAACATGATCAGGGATTGGCCTTTGTGTGATCTTGGCATCGACCTTATAAGTACAAACAAAGTAAGCGGTGCTACACGCTACCATGCGACGATAAGGGGTAACCCTTTCAACTGTGACTGTTTCATTCTTTGGCTCATTGAAGCGGGGCGCATAGGAGAAAAATGCCGGGGTAAAAATAACGTATGGTGCACGCGTTTCTTTGAGGGACACGTAGTTGCAAATGATATGCTTAGCCATCCTTCTTTGTTCCGCTGTAAGACACCTCCTGAGCTAGAAGGAAGAGAACTCCGTTACGTGGACGCGAGAGTGTGCTATAACACATTAAATAATACATTGCGAAATCTCCAACCGCTGCACCCACTAAGGCCCTGTAGCTTAGACAATCCCTGCCCCACAAAAGTTGAAGACATTTACGAAAGTCTGACTAACGTCACTAACGTCACCACTTCTGCTCCGTTGCCACTAACAAGTCGTAGCTCCGAAATATTCCGGACGAGTACGTACCCTGCCCTGCGAGAGGCCGAAACATACCCTGCATCCCAAAAGCTGAAAGCTATTTCCGACGTCAATTATTCTACCATGACCGCTATCTTTACCGAGGCGATTGATGTTGACCTTAGTAATGCGTCAGTCCCAGTGGCAATGTTGACGCAATCACCAGAAATTGGGTGCTACATTTACTCTAGATCAGAGTCAGAAACGGGACAGATTCTGACCGACACAAACACGACAGTGACGGTTAACATTACGGACGTGACACAGACCCTCAAGCCATCTCCACAGTCTGTTGCAATGTCGTCAGGATGGACAGTTACTATCATAATATCTACACTTGTTGTAGTGGTTAGCGTTGTCGGTTGTGTAGCGTTTGCTGTGCGGTGGGCAAAGAGTGGGGACAAACCTGGTAAAAATGTCCCAATAAGTCGCGTGAACAACATGCCGGCTTGCCAGGTTGTAAACAACGTTTGGAATAATCGAGGTGACGTCAGACAGAAGCTAGACGAAGAACAGTGTGACGATAGTGACTCGGGCTCAGACACATATGAAGATATATCTGAGAACATTGAAGATTATGCGAGGTCCTACGTTTTCAATGTTCCCCAATATCATCTTGGGGAGATTCCAATGAGGGCAATCATTTGTAACAAAGCCGGAAATGTTTCCGAAAAACAGGCCAGTAACGATATCTATGAGAATGAAAATGTGGGATAAAGCATTTCTTTCCTTCATGAAAAGATGACCAACTCTTTATGAACCTTTCTTTAGCCCTTTCGTTTGGTTAAGGATCGCATATTTTCCCCCAGCGCCAGAGTTCCACGGCCGTCTCCAAATGATATTAAACTTTTCGAATGACGTGTTATAAGAAATTTTCAATGATTATGCAAATAAGGGCGTAATTTACATCAATCAAATCCGTTGGTCGATCATCTTCTCTTACCAAACAACACAGGTTGTTCAAAGTATAGAAGATTTATCTTGGCGAGTAGCATCTCCTCATGCATTATGTAAACGGGGCCCTGGTGTGTTTTTTTTTCTAATAATGTTCCCATTTATCTCACTTAAAATATCTATCTCATAATCTTTGGAGATTTCTTGGCAAGGTTCAGTTATTTATTAAAATTCTTTTCTTGGCTGTAAGAATATAAATATAATGCAATACTATAACTATTGGTTATGATGGTAATGATGCTAAGGTCATGTCATGATAGTAAAAGTGCAATGTCACATATAGTAAATGGTCTTACTGTGACATGTCTTCATGTACATTTGTGCTTGTCTAAATAGTGCAAGGCAGTGAGTGAATGATTTATAAAACTAAATATAAAAGTGAGCATTGCAGACTGAGATATGACCGCACATGTGAGACAGACGTTTTGGTCCATGATGGTAGGTTTGATAGTGGGAATTATGTACTAGAAAGTTTGACACTAGGAAAGGATGGAATATGGCAATTGTCTTGTGTATGTTGATGATGACAACATCTTAATTGTTGTGTATCAAATACTGTATAACATGAATATAGTACCCAGAATAAGAAACAGTGTAATCAAACATTATGTCACATTTGTAATGCGAGGATTCCATCATAAATCACCAAAAGTAGAGCTTGGCACATGTATCAGTTGTTGGGTCATTTAGCCGGCACGGCATATTGTGAGTTTTACGTGGTTGATGCATAGATTATAGATATAGATGCATATATATCTTGAGTATGTATTTTATATATGATGTGACGTTTTTTCAAGATACGAACATGCGCATTGGTGTTGCGCTTCTATAGTTGATGTACATGTATTAGTAAGTTTGCTTTTTGAGACGATTGATGTTATACATGTTAGTTGACGATGTAAAGAAGACATTTCTAAAGCACGCTTTTGATTTTATGATGAATAGAATTAAAAACGTCTGAACGAGTGAAACACAAACTGAAGCTCTTAACTCATTTCTGACTTAATAATTACTCCAGAGAAAGAATTCATTGTAGGGAAAAATTCCACACCATCTCAACGTCTCAACAGTCAGCAATTATTAGCGTCCCAATGGTCAATATTATTCTACCAGGGGCTATGTCAAGAATTGTACAATTCTTAAGCTTAGTAGGATTCAAAATTTGCTAATATATGTCCCTCTGCAAGACATCACCGTAATTGTATGAACACTAGGTTGAAAAAGTTCACAAATACCTTGCAAATGGGCGAGAAGATCAGTTGGGTACCTTTTAAAGAGAATTTTCAGAAAAATATCAAACGATTCCTACGAGGAATGTTCATTTAGTGTAGTTGTGGTGTATTTGGATTCTCGACTTCTCGGAGTTAGCGCCGTTTCTTTTTGCTGAACGGGTGCCTCCCTTGATATATTCCCATCTAGACGTGCTGTCATCCGACTTCATTTAGATTTGTATCTTTCCTCGCCCCCAAACATTGCCGGGGGGAAATACGGACCTTTGAACAATTCCAAGAACCTAAAATCAAGTCTGCAGAAGACAAGACCGTTGATGAAACGCCCCAGGAGGGATGGCACCATGATAGACAACTTCAAATTAGCCGATTTCCTCCTCAGTCATCCATCAGTAGGTGCCACAGGAGGCAGCATATCAAGTTTCTTCAGGTAAGCCAACTAAAACATTAACCATTGTCAGTTTTATAAGACAGAAACCTGTGGAAGTAGCCATTACTTCGTCAGATGCTTAGCCAAAGACAAGTGGCCTATATAGCTCGGTTAGAAGTACAAGTCCCAAAACTAACTTAGAAGCAGCGTTGCTTTTAAAACTGTCACAGAACCTAATGGGACAACCCCTTGTTGTGAAGAAACATTACCAGCAAACGTAAGCTTGTGCTTTGCCAGTAACTTTCCTTGAAAATTTCTGGTCCGGGAGTAATTTAGTTGACGGCAGAAAAAACAGCACAGTTCTACTTTTCTGTAATGCTGAAGGGTATGCTTCACCTAATTAGGACCGAAACACTTGGGCTGCCATCTCGACTCGTGACTGGAAGGTCTCGACATAAGCAAGCATGTTTCACCTTTAAAAAAGAGAGGAGAAATTGTAGGGATATGATTTTATAGGGAGTAAAGATTAAAAAGGTCACCATGTAATCGCAAAGTCAGGTAGCCAGATAATTAACCCTTCTTTTTGCCTGCGTCATCGCAGGGGGAGAGACGATACAGCGGCAGGCACCTGTCTATCCCACGTCAACCCAGTCTATGAAGATTGGGCGTGTTCTGAGGAATGTAAGTGTTTCTCACCAATTCTCTGCATAAGCCAGCTTTAAATGACTATTTCTGTATGATAGATTTCAAAACATGTTTGGTAGGCAATTATAATGATCGGTAAAGATCACAGAGGTTAACTGTTATGGGAATACAAAAGAATCAAAACAACCGCTTTTGACATCATTCTAGATCATGAAACATGATTTTGTCAAATATTGCACGTGTTAAGTTGAGGTTTCCCTTGTTCAGTGATTTGAGTCACTTGCTAGTTCCAGACAAACACGGACTAGGACGCTGTCCCAGCTGTAAGTATTTCCTGACAGTGTATTTTTCTAATTCAAAGGAGAGGTCGGTGATTCTGCTGAAGAAAACCCAAGACTTCGAAGCCACAGAAGACATAGCAACAGGCCCTTATATTGATCAAATTAGAATAATTGGTTACTTTCATTGATTAGAATCAGTTAAAGTAGTGTACTGTAATTAATTGTAGCTTAATAACAAAGCTACCTCTACCGTGTGTTGCCTAGCTTAAAAACGACAGCCAGATAAGTTATATAACAGAAATATGGAAAGTTGAGTTAACAGTTTGCAGGATCTTGATTTTAGAGGTTACATTTTGGTGACGCCTTAGGCGCGTAGCCTGCTTTATTTGCAGTGGTACCTGAGGTTTAAGAAAATCACACACACACACACACACACACACACAGACACACACAGACACAAATACACACACACACACCTGTCCCCAAAGTTGCATAATATAATTGTTCCAATGCACTGAAATTATAAAGTCCACCGTAAAAGTGAATGTCAATCAACGTTATTTACTTCACGAAATGGTTGGTGCATTTTGCCACATTCCTGCCACCATGCAATATTTGCAGAGGTCTAGCAGGCTCCTGATATCCTCCAAGGTTAGCATGCTTATTCTCGTTCTGGTATTGTTTTTTATATCTTTAAACGCAGCAGACCAGGCATAAGAACTTTCAAAACTTCAAGTTCAAGGATGTGATGTGACATACCACCCATCTGTACCGATCGTATATAGCATTTATTGCAACAACAAACGTTTGACAAGTATTCCTACAGAACTGCCCAAGTCGCTGCATGAGCTTCAGCTCCCTAACAACGCCATAACTACCTTTCCGTGCACGGGGCTAGGCAGTCTGTACAGGCTGAACCTGCGGAACAACAACATCAGTCACGTGTCTTGGCACTGTCTGAAGAACATGCCAAGGTTAGCTGAACTAGATTTGTCTCAGAACCAACTTTTCTGTCTCAACCTCTTTCCTCTTAAGCCTTTCTTGACCAACCTACGACTCTTGAACGTTTCCTTCAACATGATCGGGGATTGGCCATTGTGTGATCTTGGCTTCGACCTAACAAGTACAAACAAAGTAAGCGGTGCCACACACTACCATGCGATGATAAGGGGTAACCCTTTCAACTGTGACTGTTTCATTGTTTGGCTTATTGAAGTGGGGCGCCTAGTAGAAAAATGCCGGGGTAAAAATACCGTATGGTGCACGCGTTTCTTTGAGGGACACGTAGTTGCAAATGATATGCTTAGCCATCCTTCTTTGTTCCGCTGTAAGACACCTCCTAAGCTAGAAGGAAGAGAACTCCGTTACGTGGACGCGATAGCGTGTTATAAATTCAATAATACACTGCGAAAGTTCCAACCGCTGCACCCACTAAGGCCCTGTCGCTCAGACAATCCCTGTCCCACAAAAGTTGAAGACATGTACGAAAGTGTGACTAACGTCACCACTTCTGCTCCGTTGCCACTAGCAGGTCGTAGCTCCGAAATGTTCCGGACGAGTACGTACCCTGCCCTGCGAGAGGCCGAAACATCCCCAAAGCTGAAAGCTATTTCCGACGTCAATTATCCTACCATGACCGCTATCTTCACCGAAGCGATTGATGTTGACCTTAGTAATGCGTCAGTCCCAGTGGCAATGTTGACGCAAGCACCAGAACTCGGGTGCTACATTTACTCTAGATCAGAGTCAGAAACGGGACAGATTCTGACCGACACAAACACGACAGTGACGGTTAACATTACGGACGTGACACAGACCCTAAAGCCATCTCAACAGTCTGTTGCAATGTCGTCAGGATGGACAGTTACTATCATAATATCTACACTTGTTGTAGTGGTTAGCGTTGTCGGTTGTGTAGCGTTTGCTGTTCGACGGGCAAAGAGTGGGGACCAACCTGGTAAAAATGTCCCAATAAGTCGCGTGAACAACATGCCGGCTTGCCAGGTTGTAAACAACGTTTCGAATAATCGAGTTCACCTCAGGCAGAACCTAGACGAAGAACAGTGTGGCAATAGTGACTCGGGCTCAGACACATATGAAGATATATCTGAGAACAATGAAGATTATGCGAGGTCGTACGTTTTCAATGTTCCCCAATATCATCTTGGGGAGATTCCAATGAGGGCAATCATTTGTAACAAAGCTGGAAATGTTTCCGAAACACAGGCCAGTAACGATATCTATGAGAATGAAAATGTGGGATAAAACATTTCTTTCCTTCATGAAAAGATGACCAACTCTTTATGAACCTTTCTTTCGCTCTTTCGTTTGGTTAAGGGTCGCATATTTTCCCACAGCACCTGGGTTTCACGGCCGTCTCCAAATGATATTAAACTTTTCGAGTGACGTGTTATAAAATGTTTTGATTGATTATGCAAATAAGGGCGTAATTTAGATAAATCAAATCCGTTGGTCGATCATCTTCTCTAACCAAACAACACAGGTTGTTCAAAGTATGGAAGATTTACCTTGCGGAGAAATGCTAATATAGCATCTCCTCATGAATTATGTAAACGAGGCTCTGATGTGGATGATTTTTGTCTAATAATGTTCACATTTATCTCACTTAAAATATCTATCTGATAATCTTTGGAGATTTCTTGGCGGGGCTCAGTTATTTCTTCATGTATATATCATGCTGTCCACGAACACACAGACATGCACACAAACGAATCATAAACTTCTTGGTGAAGATAAAAATCTTTGGAGATTTATTGGCAAGGTTCAGTAATTTCTTCAAATTCTTTTCTTGGCAGTAGGAATATAAATCTAGTACAATACTATAACTATTGGTTATTATGGTAATGATGCTAACGTCATCTCATTCTCTATAATAGTAAAAGTGCACTGTCACATATTGTAAGTAATCTTACTGTTTCATGTATTCATGCACACTTGTGCTCATCTGAACAGTGCAAGACAGTGAGTGAATGATTTAAAGCTATGTATAAACTTCGATCATAGCGAACAGAGATATGACCACACATGTCAGACAGACGTTTTGGTCCATCATGGCAGGTTTGATAGTGGGAATTATGTATTAGAAAGTTTGACGCGAGAAAAGGATGGAATATGGCTATTGTCTAGTGCATGTTGATGATGATTAGTTCTGTATTGTTGTGTATCCAATGTAGCATACACTACTGTATAACAAGAATGTAGTAGCCCGAATGAGAAACAGTCTAAGCAAACTTTATGTCACAATTGTAATTTGACGATTCCATCATAATTGTAATCACCAAACGTAAAGCTTAAGCTTGGCATATGTATTAGTTGTTGGGTCATTTAACCGCCACGGCATATTGTGAGTTTTACGTGGTTGATGTATAGATTATACGTATAGATGCATATATGTATATCTTGAGTATACCTATTATGTATATGTATGATTTGATGTTATTTCAACATACGAACATGCGCATTGGTGTTGCGCTTCTACAGTTGATGTACATGTATTAGTAAGTTTGCTTTTTGAGACGATTGATGTTATACATGTACATGTTAGTTGACAATGTAAAGAAGACATTTCGTAAGCACACTTTTGATCGATGATGAATAGATTGAATTAAAACGTCTGAATGTTTGAAACACCGAGTGAAGCTCTTTACTCATTTGTGAGTTGATGATTACTCTAGGAAAAGCCTTGATTTGATCGAAATGTTCCTCACTATTTGCAGACGTCTCAACTGTCACTAATTATCAGCTAAAGCAAATGTCAGAGTCCCGATCGATGGTCAATATTATTCTACCAGGGGATATGTCAAGGATTGTACAACTCTTATGCTTAGTATGATAACGTTAGGCACCTGACGTTTACGACAACTGGCTTCCATATTTCCCTCCGCAAGAGACAACTGTCATTCAATATGAACACTAGGTTGAAAACGTTCACAAATACCTTGCAGATGGGCCAGGAAGCCATTGGGTACCTTATTTAGAGAATTATAGAAAAACAGCAACAAAGATTCTTAACCCTTAAGCTGCCAGGTTTTTTAGCCAAGTAAAAATCAAAAATGTTTGACCCCTGACCTCCCTCACGAAACCCGCGAAACACCCGGCGGCGCTAACTCCCCTAACTACCCGGCTTCGCGCGCTACACGCACGCAAAGCTGTTTTGTTCTGGGGAATACCCTATCCCGGTTATAACCGGGTCCAACACACAAGGCATATCTATGTATCCCTAATTAAGTCGGGATGTAGATGTCGTGAATTTGGATTCTCGACTAGCTCGGAGTTAGCGCCGTTTTTTAGCTGAACGGGTACCTCCTTTGACATATGCCGTATTCGTGCTATTATCCGACCAGCATTTAGATTTGTCTGTTTTCTTCAGCCCCACACACCGCCTGTGGAAAATACGGACCTGCAAACAATTCAAGAACCTAAAATCAAGTCTGCAAAAGACAAGATCGTTGATGAAACGCCCACGCGAGTGATGGCATCACGTACGACAACTGCAAATCAGCTGTTCCTCCTCAGTCAACCTTTGCCAAGTGCCACTGGAGGCTGCATATGTTAGTTTTTTTTTCATTTAAGGTAACTAAACTATCAACTAAACTAAACTATCAACCATTGTCAATTATACAAGACTGAAACCATTTGAAGTAGCCATTGCTTCTACAGAATCTGATGCTTTGCCAAAGACAAGTGGCCTATATAGCTCGGTTTAAAAGTACAAGACCCAAAATTAACTTCGAAAGAGCGTTGCTTTTACATAACTCCAAAGTGCATCCATCTGGTCGGCCTTTAGATTGAGCTATTTCTTTCGCCCACGCACTGTTGGTGGGAACTACGGGCATGTAGATTAATTTTGCATAAAATCCACAAATGCAAGACATGTGCAGCTGACGAACCTCCTACGCGCATCATGCTAGACATATCAGCTTATTATGTTCTTCTCAGTTGGCTTTCGTGAGGTGCCACAGGAGGAGGTGTCTTCAAGTCTTCAGGTAAGCTTGTTTGTTTGAAACAAGAGAAATAACTGTCACAGTGGCCAACAGGACAAACATTGCCAGCAACAGTAAGCTTGTGCTTTGCAAGTGACTTTCCTTGCATGCAAATGTTCTGGTCCGGGAGTAATGTACTTTATTACAGAATGACGTCTGTAAAAGAAAGCACAGTTCTATTTCTGTAATGCTGCAACGGTATGCTTTACCTTCCAAAAAAAGAGCAGAAATTATAGGAAAATGATTTCATAGTAACGGTAAAGTGCATCTATTCAACCATCGCAAAGACAGGTAGTCAGACAATTAAGCCTTCTTTTGTTTTGCCTGCGTCATCGCAGGAGCAGAGACGATACAGCTTACGGCAGGTAACTACCTATCCCACGTGTTTATGAAGATTGGGCATGTTCTGAGGTATGTAAGTGTCTCTCACGTATTCTCTGCATAGGCCAGCTTTAAATGACTATTTCTTTTACGATATATTTCAAAACATGTTTGGTTGGCAATGATACTCATCGGTAAAGATCACAGAAGTTAACTGTTTCGGGAATACAAAAGAATTAAAGCAACAGCATTTGACATCATTTTGATCATGAAACATGATTTTGTCAAATATTGCACGTGTTAGGTTGACGTTGCCTTGTTCTGCGATTTGGGTCACCGGCTAGTTCCAGACAAACACAGACTATGGGGCTTTCCCAGCAGTTAGCATTTCCTGACAGTGTATTTTTCTAATTCAAAGGAGAGGTCGGTGGTTTTGCTGAAGAAACCCCAAGGCTTCGGAGCAACGGCAGACACAGCGACAGGTCCTTTTGCTGGTCAAACAAAATAATGGGTAGTTCCATTAATCAGAATAAGTAAATGCGGACTAGTGTAATCAATTTATAGCATGATAGCAAAAGCTGTTTCTACTGTGTGTTGCCTACAAGACACATAGTAAGCTGAGTTGATAGTTTGCACGTACTTAGTTCAATCCTTAATTTTTGGCAACGCCTCAAGTGCGGAGCCTACTTCACGATTGCAGAGAGACCTAAGGTTTAAGGAAATCACACAAACACTAGTTCTCAAACTGACATACTATGATTGTCCCGTTGTACTGAAATCATGACTTAAAAGTAAGTATCAACCAATGTAATTTACTTCCCGAAATGGTTGGTGCATTTTGACACATTCTTGCCACCATGCATGACTTGCAGAGGTCTAGCAGGTTTCTAATATCCTCTAAGGTAGGCCTGCTTTTCGTTTTGGTACTGTTCTTTGTATATTCAAACGTAGCAGACCAGGCATTAGAACTTTCAAAACTTCAAGTTCAAGGATGTGATGTGACATACCACCCATCTTTACCGATCGTATGTAGCATATATTGCAACAACAACGGTTTGACAAGTATTCCTACAGAACTGCCGAAGTCACTGCATGAACTTCAGTTCCCTAACAACGCCATAACTACCTTTCCGTGCTTGGGGCTAGGCAGTCTGTACAGGCTGAACCTGCGGAACAACAACATCAGTTACGTGTCTTGGCACTGTCTGAAGAACATGCCGAGGTTAGCTGAACTAGATTTGTCTCAGAACCAACTTTTCTGTCTCAACCTCTTTCCTATTATGCCCTTCTTGAACAACCTACGACTCTTGAACGTTTCATTCAACATGATCAGGGATTGGCCTTTTTGTGATCTTGGCATCGACCTAACAAGTACAAACAAAGTAAGCGATGGTACACACTACCATGCGATGATAAGGGGTAACCCTTTCAACTGTAACTGTTTCATTGTTTGGCTCGAAGAAGTGGTGCGCCTAGTAGAAAAATGCCGGGGTAGAAATACCGTATGGTGCACGCGTTTCTTTGAGGGACACGCAGTTGCAAATGATATGCTTAGCCATCCTTCTTTGTTTCGCTGTAAGACACCTTCTCGGTTTGCAGACAAAGAACTCCGTCACCTGGATACCAGCCAGTGTTATACACTCAGTAAGACATTGGGAAAGCTCCAACCGCTATACCCACTAAGGCCCTGTCGCTTAGACAATCCCTGCCCCACAAAAGTTGAAGACATGTACGAAAGTCTGACTAACGTCACCACTTCTGCTCCGTTGCCACCAACAAGTCGTAGCTCCGAAATGTTCCAGACGAGTGCACACCCTGCCCTGCGAAAGGCCGAAACATACCCTACATCCCCAAAGCTGAAAGGTATATCTGGCGTCTTTAATTCTACCATGACCACTATCTTTACAGAAGCGATTGACCTGAGTAATGCGTCAGTCCCAGTGGCAATGTTGACGCAAGCACCAGAAATGGGGTGCTACATTTACTCTAGATCAGAGTCAGAAACGGGACAGATTTTGACTGTTGCCATGTGGTCAGGATGGATGATCACTATAATTACAGTTGTTGTAATGATCGTTGCGTTCGTCGGTGTAGTGTTTGCTGTGTGGCGTGAAAAGTTTGGTGATCAACTTGGTAAGAATGTCGCAATTGGTCACGTGAACAACATGGCGGCTATCCAAGTTGTAAACAGTGTTCCGAGTCAGCATGTTGACGTCAGACAGAACGTAGACGAAGAAGGGTGTTGTCATAGTGAAACGAATGAAGCTATGTCTGTCAAAGACCACCCTTATGCAGAAACGTATGCTTTTGATGTACCTCAATACAGTCTTGAGGAGATTCCAATGAGTGGTAAGATTATTTGTGCGAAGGCTGGAAATGTTGTAAAAGCACAGCACAGTGAACATACCTATGACAATGAAAAGTGAGATTCAGATTCAGCTTTATTTCTGATTGGCATTGCGTGTGACATTCATATAAAACAACGTATCCACATGAATGGCGCCAACAGTTACTTCACGTAACAGTTACATAAAATCGCTGAACAAATTTGATACATGATTACGTAAGGTTTTAACATTTTAACAACGATCAGATAAAATGTTGTCATGGTAAAAGTAATAATCAATACTGAATTTAAAAGGAACTTCACCGCCTATTATATATACATTACTAGGGGATAGAAAGGAACATACAGGGAGATAGAGCGATTTTGTTTTTAATTAAAAAAAGGCCAACCCTTTATCAACCCGTTTCGTTTTGTTAAACCGGCAAAACTTTTACCCCGGGCAAGTCGTAAAGGGAGTGCTCCTACTGTGAGCTGCCCATCAGTTTGAGAGGTGAATTGACCCCCATAACCACATAAATTCATAAAAAGATTAGATCGTCTGCCAGTCTAGAACAATAGCCGGGACAGATTACCATAATGACTGTCAGAGAATTCAAAATTTTTTCTGTACTGGTTTTCCTAGGAACATTATCAAAGAAAGGCAGAATAGCTCAGATATCTCTCAAAAAGTCACATAATCCAAGGAAGTTTCAATCAGACATGACTTGAAGAGTAATTTGTACATGGTAAACTTTCTCAGCTAGCCAGGCCCCCACGGATGTGCTCTGTACGACTGCCAGGCACATTCTGAAGCCCATAGTTTACATTATCCTGTGTTTATATAGTTTACTTGTGTCTTTAAGAATCAGACCTTTGTCCACATCATGCACCAACATGATCTTTCAATTGGTGATTTCCTGGCGGGGTCCAGTTATCTCTACAAATCATTTTGCTGTTAGAATGTCATCTAAAATAATGTACTATAGTAGTATAACTATACTTTATGATGATGATGATGATGCTAAGGTCATTACGCCTTTCTATGATAGTAAAAGTGCAATGTTACATATAGTAAATGATCTCACTGTTACATGTATTCATGCATGTTTGTGCTAATCTAAATAGTACAAGACAGTGAGTGAATGATTGATTGATTGATTGATAAAGCTAAGTGCAAAAGTGATCATAGCAAGTGAGGACTTGACCACACAGACAGTTTTGGTCCATCGTGGCGTGTTTGACAATAAAATAATGTCTCAGAATGGTTGACACGTAGAAATACATGGAATATGGATATTGTCTCGTGTATGTTGATGACTATTAGATCTTTAATATTGAATGTTCAAAACAATATACACCATTGCATGCCAAGAATGGAATATAGAGACCAGACAAGGCGTAAGTGCATGTTATAACACAATTGTAATGTGAAGATTCCATCATCGATTTACCAGAAGTAAAGCTAGAGCTTGGTACATGTATTAGTTGTTGGGAAATATATAGCCAATACGGCATGCTGTGGCTTTTACGTGGTCGATGTAAAGAAAATACGTACACATGCATATGCATATCTATCTTGTGCATTCATTTTATTCATGATTCAAATGTTAAGGCAACATAAGAACATGCGCATTGAAGTTGCGCTTCTACAATTGATGTACATGTATTAGTAACTTTGCTTTTTGAGACGATTGATGTTATACGTGTTAGTTTGGAATGTAAAGAAGACATTTCTTAAGCACACTTTTCAAAATCTTTTGGTTTGGTGATGAATATAATTTAAAAAAATCATCGTTTGACACACAGAGTGAAGCTCTTTATTCAGTTGCTGATTAGTCCAGGGAAAGACTTCATTGCATGAAAAATTCCTTACTATTCGCAGACGTCTCAACATTCAGCAATCACATAAAAAATATAGCAGTTGCTCTATCTTTAACTCAATTCAGGCGAAGGTCAAAGCCCCAATGTTCAAGTCCACAGTTTAGTTGGAGTAGATTAGGCAACTGACACTTCAGAAAATTGGCTGATTTGCCTCATCAAGAGGTCATCGTCATCAGTATTAACACTCGACATTACCATGCAAATGAGCCAGCAGACTAGTTGGGTACCTTTATTTAGAGAATTTTAGCAAATCCAACGATTCGTAGTCTTCATTTAGTGAAGCTGTGGTGTATTTCGATTGACGACTAGTTCAAAGCTAGTGCCGTTTTTTTGCTGAGCGGGCGCCTCCTTTGATATATTCCCATCTAGACGTGCTGTCATCCGACTTTCATTTAGATTTGTCTCTTTCCTCGCCCCCCAACACTGCCTGGGAGAAATGGAGACCTTTAAACAATTCCAAGAACCTAAAATGAAGTCTGCAAAAGACAAGATCGTTGATGAAACGCCCACGCGAGTGATGGCATCATGATAGACAACTGCAAAACAGCTGATTTCCTCCTCAGTCATCCATCGGCAGGTGCCACAGGAGGCAGCATATTAAGTTTCTCCAGGTAAGCCAACTAAACTTATTAAGCATTGTCAGTTATACAAGACAGAAACCTGTGAATGTAGCCATTACTTCGTCAGGCGCTTAGCCAAAGACAAGTGGTCTATATAGCTGGGTTAGAAGTACAAGTCGCAAAATTAACTTCGAAGCAGCGTTGCATTTACAACTGTCACTGTGGCCAATGGCACAATCCCTTGTTGTAAAGAAACATTACCAGCAACAGTAAGCTTCTGTTTTGCCAGTAACTTTCCTTCCAAATTTTCTGGTCCGGGAGTAATTTTATTGACGGCAGAATGACGTCTGTAAAAGACAGCACAGTTCTATTTTTCTGTAATGCTGCAAGGGTATGCTTGCCCTTTCAAAAAGAGAGCAGAAATTGTAGGGATATGATTTTATAGTAAGGGTAAAAGGTCACCATGTAATCGCAAAGACAGGTAGCCAGATAATCAAGCCTTCTTTTTGCCTGCGTCATCGCAGGTGGAGAGGCGATACAGCGTCAGGCACCTGTCTATCCCACGTCATCCCAGTCTATGAAGATTGGGCGTGTTCTGAGGAATGTAAGTGTTTCTCACAAATTCTCTGCACATGCCAGCTCTAAATGACTATTTCTGTATGATATATTTCAAAACATGTTTGGTTGGCAATTATAATGATCGGTAAAGATCACAGAAGTTAACTGTTTGGGGAATACAAAAGAATGAAAACAACCGCTATTGACATCATTCTAGATCACGAAAAATGATTTTGTCAAATATTGCACGTGTTAAGTTGAGGTTGCCCTTGTTCAGTGATTTAAGACACTTGCTAGTTCCAGACAAACACGGACTATGACGTTGTCTCAACAGTAAGCATCTGCTGACAGTGTATTTTTCTAATTCAAAGGAGAGGTCGGTGGTTCTGCGGAAGAAAACCCAAGACTTCGAAGCCACAGCAGACACAGCAGCAGACCCTTATATTGATCAAAGTAGAATAATTGGTTACTTTCATTAATTAGAATCAGTAAAAGTAGTATTCTGTAATTAATTGTAGCTTGATAACAAAGCTACATTTACCGTGTGTTGCCTAGCTTACAAACGACACCCAGATAAGTTATATGACAAAAATATGTTAAGTTGAGTTAATAGTTTGCAGGATCTTGATTTTAGAGGTTACATTTTGGTGACGCCTTAGGCGCGGAGCCTGCTTTATTTGCAGTGGTACCTGACGCTTAAGGAAATCACACACACACACACACACACACACACACACACACACACCTGTCCCCAAACTTGCATAGTATAATTGTCCCAAAACACTGAAATTATAAAGTCCACCGTAAAAGTGAATGTCAAGCAATGTAATTTATTTCACAAAGTGGTTGGTGCATTTCGACACATTCCTCCCACCATGCAATACTTGCAGAGGTCTAGCAGGCTTCTAATATCCTCCAAGGTTAGCATGCTTCTTGTTCTGGTATTGTTCTTTATATCTTTAAACGCAGCAGACCAGGCATTAGAACTTTCAAAACTTCAAGTTCAAGGATGTGATGTGACATACCACCCATCTTTACCGATCGTATGTAGCATTTATTGCAACAGCAAAGGTTTGACAAGTATTCCTACAGAACTGCCCGAGTCGCTGCATGAGCTTCAGTTTCCTAACAACGCCATAACTACCTTTCCGTGCACGGGGCTAGGCAGTCTGTACAGGCTGAACCTGCGGAACAACAACATCAGTTACGTGTCTTGGCACTGCCTGAAGAACATGCCAAGGTTAGCTGAACTAGATTTGTCTCAGAACCAACTTTTCTGTCTCAACCTCTTTCCTGTTAAGCCTTTCTTGACCAACCTACGACTCTTGAACGTTTCCTTCAACATGATCAGGGATTTGCCTTTTTGTGATCTTGGCATCGACCTAACATGTACAAACAAAGTAAGCGATGGTACACACTACCATGCGATGATAAGGGGTAACCCTCTCAGCTGTGACTGCTTCATTCTTTGGCTGTGGGAAGTGTCCAGCCGAGTAGAAAAATGTCGGGGTAAAAATACTGTATGGTGCACGCGTTTCTTTGAGGGACACGTAGTTGCAAATGATATGCTTAGCAATCCTTCTTTGTTCCGCTGTAAGACACCTTCTAGGTTAGCAGGAAAAGAACTCCGTTACGTGGACGCGAGAGTGTGTTATAAATTCAATAAGACATTGCTAAAGCTCCAACCGCTGTACCCACCAAGGCCCTGTCGCTTAGACAATCCCTGTCCCACAAAAGTTGAAGACATGTACGAAAGTTTGCCTAACGTCACCACTTCTGCTCCGTTGCCACCAACAAGTCGTAGCTCCGAAATATTCCGGACGAGTGCGTACCCTGCCCTGCGAGAGACCGAAACATACCCTGCATCCCAAAAGCAGAAAGCTATTTCCGACGTCAACTATTCTACCATGACCGCTATCTTTACCGAAGCGATTGACGTTGACCTTAGTAATGCGTTAGTCCCAGTCCCAATGTTGACGCAAGCACCAGAAATTGGGTGCTACATTCACTCTAGATCAGAGTCAGAAACGGTACAGGTTCTGACCGAGACAAACACGACAGTGACGTTTAACATGACGGGAATGAAACAGACCCTAAAGCCATCTCCACAGTCTGACGCCATTTCGTCAGGATGGATAATTACTATCATAATATCTACACTTGTTGTAGTGGTTGGCGTTGTCGGTTGTGTAGCGTTTGCTGTGCGGCGGACAAAGAGTGGGGACCAACCTGGTAAAAATGTCCCAATAAGTCGTGTGAGCAACATGCCGGCTTGCCAGGTTGTAAACAACGTTTCGAATAATCGAGTTCACCTCAGGCAGAATCTAGACGAAGAACAGTGTGGCAATAGTGACTCGGGCTCAGCCACATATGAAGATATATCTGAGAACATTGAAGATTATGCGAGGTCGTACGTTTTCAATGTTCCCCAATATCATCTAGGGGAGATTCCAATGAGGGCAATCATTTGTAACAAAGCTGGAAATGTTTCCGAAACACAGGCCAGTAACGATATCTATGAGAATGAAAATGTGGGATAAAGCATTTCTTTCCTTCATGAAAAGATGACCAACTCTTTATGAACCTTTCTTTCGCTCTTTCGTTTGGTTAAGGGTCGCATATTTTCCCACAGCACCAGAGTTCCACGGCCGTCTCCAAATGATGTTAAATTTTTCGAGTGACGTGTTATAAATTTTTTTCCTTGATTACTAGTATGCAAATAAGGGCGTAATTTACATAAATCAAATCCGCCAAAAATGTTTCAGAAATATAGTCCAGTAACGATATATAAGATAATGAAAGGGTGACCAACTCTTTGTCAACGCTTTCATTTGGTTAATTTTTCGTATTGATTATGCAAATAAGGGCCTAATGTTGATAAATTAATTTAGTTGATCGATCACCTTCTCTAACCAAACAACACAAGTTGTTCAAAGTGTAGAAGCCTTACCTTACAATCATGCAAAATTCATGACACTCCGTCAAACCCATCCTGAGTTATTCTTTCCCAAAGCTAAAGGAAATCGGCCCATGCAGTTCCAAATAAGCCGCTAGCATTTACATTCCGTCCCAAGAGCTATCTACCATCCAGAAATAATGACCACAACATGTCCACAACAAGAGATACCAATACCGGAATTAAGCTACGTTCTGCTGCAGTACCGTTGAAAAGCGCTAAGAGGCACATTATCGAACTTGATCTTTGTTTTCACGACCCCTATCAACATACCAAATATCTTCAGGATCCATACGCAGCTTCGCGAGTTATGCTGTCCACAAACACACAGACATACACACAAACGGCACTTGAATCATAACCTTCTTGGTGAAGATGAAAATCTTTGGAGATTTCTTGGCAAGGTTCAGTTATTTCTTCAAATTATTTTCTCGGCTGTAGGAATATAAATCTAGTACAATACTGCAACTATTGGTTACTATGGTAATGATGCTAAGGCCATGTCATTCTCTATAATAGTAAAAGTGCAATGTCACATATTGTAAGTTGATGTTTCATGTATTCATGCACACTTGTGCTCATCTGAACAGTGCAAGACAGTGAGTGAATCATTTATAAAGCTATGTATAAACTTCGATCATAGCAAACAGAGATATGACCACACATGTCAGACAGACGTTTTGGTCCATCATGGCAGGTTTGATAGTGGGAATTATGTCTTAGAAAGTTTGACGCGAGAAAAGGATGGAATATGGCTATTGTCTAGTGCATGTTGATGATGATTAGTTCTGTATTGTTGTGTATCCAATGTAGCATACACTACTGTATAACAAGAATGAGAAACAGTGTAAGCAAACTTTATGTCACAATTGTAATTTGACGATTCCATCATATTTATAAATCACCAAACGTAAAGGTAAAGCTTGGCATATGTATTAGTTGTTGGGTCATTTAACCACCACGGCATATTGTGAGTTTTACTTGGTTGATGTATAGATTATACGTACAGATGAATATATTTGTATATACATATCTTGAGTATGCATTTTACGTATGATTTGATTTCAATTCAACATACGAATTCGAACATGCGCGTTGATGTTGCACACCAACAGTTGATGTACATGTATTAGTAAGTTTGCTTTTTGAGACGATTGATGTTATACATGTTAGTTGACAATGTAAAGAAGACATTTCTTAAGCACACTTTTGGTTGTATGATGAATAGAATTAAAACGTCTGAATGTTTGAAACACAGAGTAAAGCTCTTGACTCATTTGTAAGTTGATAATTACTCTAGGGAAATCCTTGATTGCATCGAAATGTTCCTCACTATTTGCAGACGTCTCAACTGTCACTAATTATCAGCTAAAGCAAATGTTAGAGTCAAGATCGATGGTCAATATTATTCTACCAGGGGATATGTCAACGATTGTACAACTC
Organism: Branchiostoma lanceolatum; assembly: GCA_035149815.1. Lineage (NCBI taxonomy): Eukaryota > Metazoa > Chordata > Leptocardii > Amphioxiformes > Branchiostomatidae > Branchiostoma > Branchiostoma lanceolatum. The sequence goes on from CM068873.1 coordinate 16,677,972, forward strand.
TTAAGCTTAGTATGATAACGTTAGGCCCCTGACGTTTACGACAATTGGCTTACACATTTCCCTCCGCAAGAGACCACTGTCATTTAGTATGAACACTAGATTGAAAACGTTCACAAATACCTTGCAGATGGGCCAGAAGAGCCTCTGGGTACCTTATTTAGAGAAATATTTAAAAAAAACAGCAACAAAGATTCTTAATGTTCATTTAGTGTAGATGTCGTGAATTTGGATTCTCGACTAGCTCGGAGTTAGCGCCGTTTTCTTAGCTGAACGGGTGCCTACTTTGAAATATGCCATATTCGTGCTATCATGCGACCAGCATTTAGATTTGTCTGTTTTCCTCGCCCACACAGACTGCCTGGGGAAAATACGGACCTGCAAACAATTCAAGAACCTAAAATCAAGTCTGCCGAAGACAAGACCGTTGACGAAACGAACACGCGAGTGATGGCATCACGTAAGACAACTGCAAAACAGCTGTTCCTCCTTTGCCAAGTGCCACAGGAGGCTGCATATGTTAGTTTTTTTTCATTTAAGATAACTAACTAAACTATCAACTAAACTAAACTATCAACCATTGTCAAGTATACAAGACATAAACCAGTTGAAGAAGCCATTGCTTCTACAGGTGATTTGCCAAAGACAAGTGGCCTATATAGCTCGGTTTAAAAGTACAAGACCCAAAATTAACTTCGAAAGAGTATTGCTTTTACATAACTCCAAAGTACATCCATCTGGTCGGCCTAAAGATTGAGCTGTTTCTTTCACCCACGCACTGTTGGTGGGAACTACGGGCCTGTAGATTAATTTAGCATAAAATCCAAAAATGCAAGACATGTGCAGCTGACGAACCTCCTACGCGCATCATGCTAGACATATCAGCTTATTATGCTATTCTCAGTTGGCTTTCGTGAGGCGCCACGGGAGGAGGTGTCTTCAAGTATCTTCAGGTAAGCTACGTGAACAAAAGGTGTTTGAAACAAGAGAAATAATTGTCACAGTGGCCAACAGGCCAAACCTTTGTTGTGAAGAAACATTGCCAGCAACAGTAAGCTTCTGCTTTGCAAGTGACTTTCCTTGCATGCAAATTTTCTGGTCCGGGAGTAATGTAGTTTATTACAGAATGACGTCTTTAAAAGAAAGCACAGTTCTATTTCTCTGTAATGCTGCAACGGTATGCTTTACCTTCCAGAAAGAGAGCAGAAATTATAGGAATATGATTACATAGTAACGGTAAAGTGCATCTATTCAACCATCGCAAAGACAGGTAGCCAGACAATTAAGCCTTCTTTTTTGCGTACGTCATAGCAGGAGGAGAGACGATACAGCGGCAGGCACCTGTCTATCCCACGTGTCTATGAAGATTTGGCATGTTCTGAGGTATGTAAGTGTCTCTCACGTATTCTCTGCATAGGCCAGCTTTAAATGACTATTTCTTTTACGATATATTTCAAAACATGTTTGGTTGGCAATGATACTCATCGGTAAAGATCAACGAAGTTAACTGTTTCGGGAATACAAAAGAATTAAAGCAACAGCATTTGACATCGTTTTGATCATGAAACATGATTTTGTCAAATATTGCACGTGTTAGGCTGACGTTGCCTTGTTCTGCGATTTGAGTCACCGGCTAGTTCCAGACAAACACAGACTATGGCGCTCTCCCAGCAGTAAGCATTTCCTGACAGTGTATTTTTCTAATTCAAAGGAGAGGTCGGTGGTTCTGCTGAAGAAACCCCAAGGCTTCGGAGCAACGGCAGACACAGCGACAGGTCCTTTTGCTGGTCAAACAAAATAATGGGTACTTTCATTAATTAGAATAAGTAAATGCGGACTAGTGTAATCAATTTATAGCATGATAGCAAAAGCTGTTTCTACTGTGTGTTGCCTACAAGACACATGGTAAGCTGAGTTGATAGTTTGTACGTTCTTAGTTCAATCCTTAATTTTTGGCAACGCCTCAAATGCGGAGCCTACTTCACGATTGCAGAGAGACCAAAGGTTTAAGGAAATCACACAAACACTAGTTCTCAAACTGACATACTATGATTGTCCCGTTGTACTGAAATCATGACTTAAAAGTAAGTATCAACCAATGTAATTTACTTCAAAAAATGGTTGGTGCATTTTACCACATTCCTGCCACCATGCAATACTTGCAGAGGTCTAGCAGGTTTCTAATATCCTCCAAGGTCAGCCTGCTGTTCGTTATGGTATTTTTCATTGTATATTCAAACGTAGCAGACCAGGCATTAGAACTTTCAAAACTTCAAGTTCAGGGATGTGATGTGATGTACCACCCATCCCTACCGATCGTATGTAGCATTTATTGCAACAACAACGGTTTGACAAGTATTCCTACAGAACTGCCGAAGTCACTGCATGAACTTCAGTTCCCTAACAACGCCATAACTACCTTTCCGTGCACGGGGCTAGGCAGTCTGTACAGGCTGAACCTGCGGAACAACAACATCAGTTACGTGTCTTGGCACTGTCTGAAGAACATGCCAAGGCTAGCTGAACTAGATTTGTCTCAGAACCAACTTTTCTGTCTCAACCTCTTTCCTATTATGCCCTTCTTGAACAACCTACGACTCTTGAACGTTTCCTTCAACATGATCAGGGAATGGCCTTTGTGTGATCTTGGCTTCGACCTGACAAGTACAAACAAAGTAAGCGATGGTACACACTACCATGCGATGATAAGGGGTAACCCTTTCAACTGTAACTGTTTCATTGTTTGGCTCGAAGAAGTGGTGCGCCTAGTAGAAAAATGCCGAGGTAAAAATACCGTATGGTGCACGCGTTTCTTTGAGGGACACGTAGTTGCAAATGATATGCTTAGCCATCCTTCTTTGTTTCGCTGTAAGACACCTTCTCGGTTTGCAGAAAAAGAACTCCGTCACCTGGATACCAGCCAGTGTTATACATTCAATAAGGCATTGCGAAAGCTCCAACCGCTGCACCCACTAAGGCCCTGTCGCTTAGACAATCCCTGCCCCACAAAAGTTGAAGACATGTACGAAAGTCTGACTAACGTCACCACTTCTGCTCCGTTGCCACTAACAAGTCGTAGCTCCGAAATATTCCGGACGAGTGCATACCCTGCCCTACGAGAGACCGAAACATACCCTGCGTCCCCAAAGTTGAAAGGTATATCCGACGTCAATTATTCTACAATGACCGCTATCTTTACCGAAGCGATTGATGTTGACCTTAGTAATGCGTCAGTCCCAGTGGCAATGTTGACGCAAGCACCAGAAATGGGGTGCTACATTTACTCTAGATCAGAGTCAGAAACTGAACAGATTCTGACCGAGACAAACACGACAGTGACGTTTAACATGACGGGAATGAAACAGAACCTAAAGCCATCTCCACAGTCTGTTGGCATGTGGTCAGGATGGACAGCTACTATCATAATATCTACACTTGTTGTAGTGGTTAGCGTTGTCGGTTGTGTAGCGTTTGCTGTTCGACGGGCAAAGAGTGGAGACCAACCTGGTAAAAATGTCCCAATAAGTCGCGTGAACAACATGCCGGCTTGCCAGGTTGTAAACAACGTTTCGAATAATCGAGTTCACCTCAGGCAGAACCTAGACGAAGAACAGTGTGGCAATAGTGACTCGGGATCAGCCACATATGAAGATATATCTGACAACATTGAAGATTATGCGAGGTCGTACGTTTTCAATGTTCCCCAATATCATCTTGGGGAGATTCCAATGAGGGCAACCATTTGTAACAAAGCTGGAAATGTTTCCGAAACACAGGCCAGTAACGATATCCATGAGAATGAAAATGTGGGATAAAGCATTTCTTTCCTTCATGAAAAGATGACCAACTCTTTATGAACCTCTCTTTCGCTCTTGCGTTTGGGTAAGGATCGCATATTTTCCACGGCCGTCTCCAAATGATGTTAAACTTTTCGAGTGATGTTAATTTTTTCATTGCTTATGCAAATAAGGGTGGCATTTACATAAATCAAATCCATTGGTCGATCATTTTCATTAACCAAACAACACAGGTTGTTGAAAGTATAGAAGATTTATCTTGGTGAGTAGCATCTCCTCATGAATTATGTAAACGGGGCCCTGATGTGGATTATTTTTGTCTAATAATGTTCACATTTATCTCACTTAAAATATCTTTACCATGTCAGGTTTCCATGGCAAACTTGTTTTACAATGCAAGGAATCCTTACCGACCTCAAGGGAGCATAAGGATAAACGTGGGCAGACACAATAGCAAATGGTCATGGTCTTACTGTGATATGTATCCATGTACATTTGTGCTTATCTAAATAGTGCAAGGCAGTGAGTGAATGATTTATAAAAGTATAAAAGTGAGCATACATGTCAGACAGACGTTTTGGTCCATTATGGCAGGTTTGATAGTGGGAATTATGTGTTAGAAAGTTTGACACTAGGAAAGGACGGAATATGGCTATTGTTTTGTGTATGCTGATGATGATAAGATCTTAATTGTTGTGTATCAAATACTGTAAAACATGAATATAGTATCCAGAATGAGAAACAGTGTAAGAAAACATTATGTCACATTTGTAATTCGAGGATTCCATCATAAATCACCAGAAGTAAAGCTAAAGCTTGGCACATGTATCAGTTGTTGGGTCATTTTGCCGCCACGGCATATTGTGAGTTTTACGTGGTCGATGCATATATTATAGGTATAGATGCATATATATCTTGAGTATGCATTTTATATATGATGTGACGTTATTTCAAGATACGAACATGCGCATTGGTGTTGCGCTTCTACAGTTGATGTACATGTATTAGTAAGTTTGCTTTTTGAGACGATTGATGTTATACATGTTAGTTGACGATGTAAAGAAGACATTTCTTAAGCACGCTTTTGATTTTATGATGAATAGAATTAAACACGTCTGAACGTGTGAAACACAAATTGAAGCTCTTAACTCATTTGTAAGTTAATAATTAGTCCAGAGAAAGACTTTATTGCAGGGAAAAGTTCCACACTATCTCAACGTCTCAACAGTCAGCAATTATTAGCCGCAAGCAAATGTCAGAGTCCCGATGGTCAATACTATTCTACCAGGGGCTATGTCAAGAATTGTACCATTCTTAAGCTTAGTAAGATTAAAAAATTGGCTTATATATGTCCCTCTGCAAGACATCACCGTAATTGTATGAACACTAGGTTGAAAACGTTCACAAATACACTGCAAATGGGCGAGAAGAGCAGCTTGGTACCTTTTAAAGAGAATTTTCAGAAAAAAATCCAACGATTCCTACGGGTAATGTTCATTTAGTGTATTTGGATTCTCGACTTGCTCGGAGGTAGCGCCGTTTCTCTTTGCTGAACGGGTGCCTCCTTGGATTTATTCCAATCTAGACGTGCTGTCATCCGACCAGCGTTAGATTTGTCTGTTTTCCTCGTCCCCACACACTGCCTGGGGGAAATGCGGACCTTTAAACAATTCCAAGAACCTAAAATCAAGCCTGCAAAAGACAAGATCGTTGATGAAACGCCCACGTGAGTGATGGCATCACGATAGACAACTGCAAATCATCTTATTTCAATCGGCAATCGAAAGGTGCCACAGGTGGCAGCATTTTTTTTCAGGTAAGGTAACTTAACTATCAACTATTGTCAATTATACAAGACAGAAACCTGTTGAACTAGCCATTGCTTCGTCACATGCTTAGACAAAGGCAAGCGGCCTATATAGCTCGGTTAGAAGTACAAGACCCAAAATTAACTTAGAAAGAGCGTTTTCTTTACATAACTCCAAAGCGAACGTGCAGTCATTTGATCGGCCTTTAGATTGGTCTATTTCTTTCACCCACGCACTGTTGGTGGGAACTACGAGACTGTGTACAAATCTTATATAAAGTTCCAAATATGCAAGATAGCTGACTAAACTCCAACGCGCATCATGCTAGACATATCACCTTATGTTCTTCTCAGTCAGCTTTCGGCGCCACAGGAGAAGGTGTCTTCAAGTATATTCAGGTAAGCTACGTGAACAAAACTTGCTTGAAACTGTCACAGTGTCCAATGGGACAACCTTTGTTGTGACATAACCAGCAACAGTAAGCTTCTGCCTGAGACTGACTTTCCCTGCAAAATTTCTGGTCAGGATCAGTAATTTAGTTTACAGCAGAATGACGTCTTTGAAAGACAGTTCTATTTTTCTGTAATGCTGCAAGGATATGCTTTACTTTCCTACAAGAGAGCAGAAATTGTAATTGTTGGAAGATGATTATATATAGTAACAGTAAAAAGCTCACTGTGTAATCAACCATCGCAAAGACAGGTAGCCAGACAATTAAGCCTTCTTTTTTTGCCTGCGTCATCGCAGGAGGAGAGACGATACAGCGGTAGGCACCTGCCTTTCCCACGCGTCTTTGAAGATTGGGCGTGTTCTAAGGTATGTAAGTGTTTCTCACCAATTCTCTGCATAGGCCAGCTTAAAATGACTATTTTTGTATGATATATTTCAAAACATGTTTGGTTGGCAATGATACTCATCGGTAAAGAACAACGAAGTTAACTGTTTCGGGAATACAAAAGAATTAAAGCAACAGCATTTGACATCATTTTAGATCATGAAACATGATTTTGTCAAATATTGCACGTGTTAGGTTGACGTTGCCTTGTTCTGCGATTTGAGTCACTTGCTAGTTCCAGAGGAACACAGACTATGGCGCTGTCCCAGCAGTAAGCATTTCCTGACAGTGTATTTTTCTAATTCAAAGGAGAGGTCGGTGGTTCTGCTGAAGAAACCCCAAGGCTTCGGAGCAACGGCAGACACAGCGACACGTCCTTTTGCTGGTCAAACAAAATAATGGGTAGTTCCATTAATTAGAATAAGTAAATGCGGACTAGTGTAATCAATTTATAGCATGATAGCAAAAGCTGTTTCTACTGTGTGTTGCCTACAAGACACATAGTAAGCTGAGTTTATAGTTTGCACGTACTTAGTTCAATCGTTAATTTTTGGCAACGCCTCAAGTGCGGAGCCTACTTCACGATTGCAGAGAGACCTAAGGTTTAAGGAAACCACACAAACACTAGTTCTCAAACTGACATACTATGATTGTCCCGTTGTACTGAAATCATGACTTAAAAGTAAGTATCAACCAATGTAATTTACTTCACGAAATGGTTGGTGCATTTTGACACATTCCTGCCACCATGCAATACTTGCAGAGCTCTAGCAGGTTTCTAATATCCTCTAAGGTAGACCTGCTTTTCGTTTTGGTACTGTTCTTTATATCTTTAAACGCAGCAGACCAGGCATTAGAACTTTCAAAACTTCAACTTCAAGGATGTGATGTGACATACCACCCATCCCTACCGATCGTATGTAGCATTTATTGCAACAACAAAGGTTTGACAAGTATTCCTACAGAACTGCCCAAGTCGCTGCATGAGCTTCAGCTCCCTAACAACGCCATAACTACCTTTCCGTGCTTGGGGCTAGGCAGTCTGTACAGGCTGAACCTGCGGAACAACAACATCAGTTACGTGTCTTGGCACTGCCTGAAGAACATGTCGAGGTTAGCTGAACTAGATTTGTCTCAGAACCAACTTTTCTGTCTCAACCTCTTTCCTCTTAAGCCTTTCCTGACCAACCTACGACTCTTGAACGTTTCCTTCAACATGATCGGGGATTGGCCATTGTGTGATCTTGGCTTCGACCTAACAAGTACAAACAAAGTAAGCGGTGCTACACGCTACCATGCGATGATAAGGGGTAACCCTTTCAACTGTGACTGTTTCATTGTTTGGCTCATTGAAGTGGGGCGCCTAGTAGAAAAATGCCGGGGTAAAAATACCGTATGGTGCACGCGTTTCTTTGAGGGACACGTAGTTGCAAATGATATGCTTAGCCATCCTTCTTTGTTTTGCTGTAAGACACCTCCTAAGCTAGAAGGAAGAGAACTCCGTTACGTGGACGCGATAGCGTGTTATAAATTCAATAATACACTGCGAAAGTTCCAACCGCTGCACCCACTAAGGCCCTGTCGCTCAGACAATCCCTGTCCCACAAAAGTTGAAGGCATGTACGAAAGTCTGACTAACGTCACCACTTCTGCTCCGTTGCCACTAACAAGTCGTAGCTCCGAAATATTCCGGACGAGTACGTACCCTGCCCTGCGAGAGACCGAAACATACCCTGCATCCCCAAAGTTGAAAGGTATTTCCGACGTCAATTATCCTACCATGACCGCTATCTTTACAGAAGCGATTGATGTTGACCTTAGTAATGCGTCAGTTCCAGTGGCAATGTTGACGCAAGCACCAGAAATGGGGTGCTACATTTACTCTAGATCAGAGTCAGAAACGGGACAGATTCTGACCGACACAAACACGACAGTGACGGTTAACATTACGGACGTGACACAGACCCTAAAGCCATCTCCACAGTCTGTTGCAATGTCGTCAGGATGGACAGTTACTATCATAATATCTACACTTGTTGTAGTGGTTAGCGTTGTCGGTTGTGTAGCGTTTGCTGTTCGACGGGCAAAGAGTGGGGACCAACCTGGTAAAAATGTCCCAATAAGTCGCGTGAACAACGTGCCGGCTTGCCAGGTTGTAAACAACGTTTCGAATAATCGAGTTCACCTCAGGCAGAATCTAGACGAAAAACAGTGTGGCGATAGTGACTCGGGCTCAGACACATATGAAGATATATCTGACAACATTGAAGATTATGCGAGGTCCTACGTTTTCAATGTTCCCCAATATCATCTAGGGGAGATTCCAATGAGGGCAATCATTTGTAACAAAGCTGGAAATGTTTCCGAAACACAGGCCAGTAAAGATATCTATGAGAAGGAAAATGCGGGATAAAGCATTTCTTTCCTTCATGAAAAGATGACCAACTCTTTATGAACCTTTCTTTAGCTCTTTCGTTTGGTTAAGGATCGCATATTTTCCTACAGCACCAGAGTTCCACGGCCGTCTCCAAATGATTTTTAACTTTTCGAGTGACGTGTTATACAATTTTTTTACTGATTATACAAATAAGGCCGTAATTGACATAAATCGAATCCGTTGGTCGATCATCTTCTCTAACCAAACAACACAGGTTGTTCAAAGTATAAAAGATTTATCTTGGCGAGTAGCATCTCCTCATGAATTATGTATACGGGGCCCTGATGTGGATTATTTTTGTCTAATAATGTTCACATTTATCTCAATTAAAATATCTATCCTTTAACCTTTGAAGATTTCTTGGCAAGGTTCAGTTATTTCTTCAAATTCTTTTCTTGGCTGTAAGAATATGAATGTAATACAATACTATAACTATTGGTTATGATGGTAATGATGCTAAGGTCATGTCATGATAGTAAAAGTGCAATGTCACATATAGTAAATGGTCTTACTGTGACATGTCTTCATGTACATTTGTGCTTATCTAAATAGTGCAAGGCAGTGAGTGAATGATTTATAAAAGTATAAAAGTGAGCATAGCTGACTGAGACATGACCGCACATGTGAGACAGACGTTTTGGTCCATGATGGTAGGTTTGATAGTGGGAATTATTACTAGAAAGTTTGACACTAGGAAAGGATGGAATATGGCAATTGTCTTGTGTATGCTGATGATGACAACATCTTAATTGTTGTGTATCAAATACTGTATAACATGAATATAGTACCCAGAATAAGAAACAGTGTAATCAAACATTATGTCACATTTGTAATGCGAGGATTCCATCATAAATCACCAAAAGTAGAGCTTGGCACATGTATCAGTTGTTGGGTCATTTAGCCGGCACGGCATATTGTGAGTTTTACGTGGTTGATGCATAGATTATAGATATAGATGCATATATATATATATCTTGAGTATGCATTTTATGTATGATTTGATGTTATTTCAAGATACGAACATGCGCATTGGTGTTGCGATTCTACAGTTGATGTACATGTATTAGTAAGTTTGCTTTTTTGAGACGATTGATGTTATACATGTTAGTTGACTTTGTAAAGAAGACATTTCTAAAGCACGCTTTTGATTTTATGATGAATAGACTTAAAAACGTCTGAACGTGTGAAACACAAAGTGAAGCTCTTAACTCATTTCTGAGTTAATAATTACTCCAGAGAAAGAATTCATTGTAGGGAAAAATTCCACACCATCTTAACGTCTCAACAGTCAGCAATTATTAGCCGCAAGTAAATGTCAGAGTCCCGATGGTCAATATTATTCTACCAGGGGCTATATCGAGAATTGTACATTTCTTAAGCTAAGTAGCATAACGGTAGTCGCCTGATGTTTTCAAAAATTGGCTTATATATGTCCCTCTGCAAGACATCACCGTACTTGTATGAACACTAGGTTGAAAACGTTCCCAAGTACCTTGCAAATGGGCGAGAAGAACAGTTGGGCACCTTTTAAAGAGAATTTTCAGGAAAAAATCAAACGATTCCTACGGGTAGTGTTCATTTAGTATAGTTGTGGTGTATGTAGATTGGAATCCTCGACTTGCTCGGAGGTAGCACCGTTTCCTTTTGCTGAACGGGTGTCTCCTTTGATATATTCCAATCTAGACGTGCTGTCATCCGACCAGCGTTAGATTTGTCTGCTTTCCTCCCCCCCCCCCCCAAACACTGCCTGGGGGTAATGCGGACCTTTAAACAATTCCAAGAACCTAAAATCAAGCCTGCAAAAGACAAGATCGTTGATGAAACGCCCACGCAAGGGATGGCATCACGATAGACAACTGCAAATCATCTTATTTCAATCGGCAATCGACAGGTGCCACAGGTGGCAGCATTTTTTTCAGGTAAGGTAACTATCAACTATTATCAATTATACAAGACAAAAACCTGTTGAACTAGCCATCGCTTCGTCAGATGCTTAGACAAAGGTAAGTGGTCTATATAGCTCGGTTAGAAGTACAAGACCCAAAATTAACTTGGAAAGAGCGTTTTCTTTACATAACTCCAAAGCGAACGTGCAGTCATTTGATCGGCCTTTAGATTGGTCTATTTCTTTCACCCACGCACTGTTGGTGGGAACTACGAGACTGTGTACAAATCTTATATAAAGTTCCAAATATGCAAGATAGCTGACTAAACTCCAACGCGCATCATGCTAGACATATCACCTTATGTTCTTCTCAGTCAGCTTTCGGCGCCACAGGAGGAGGTGTCTTCAAGTATATTCAGGTAAGCTACGTGAACAAAACTTGTTTGAAACTGTCACAGTGTCCAATGGGACAACCTTTGTTGTGACATAGACCAGCAACAGTAAGCTTGTGCCTGAGAGTGACTTTCCCTGCAAAATTTCTGGTCTGGAAGCAGTTTAGTTTACAGCAGAATGGCGTCTTTAAAAAACAGTTCTATTTCTCTGTAATGCTGCAAGGGCATGCTTTACTTAACAAGAAGAGAGCAGAAATTGTAATTGCTGGAAGATGATTATATAGTAACAGTAAAAAGCTGATCGTGTAATCACCCATCGCAAAGACAAGTAGCCAGACAATTAAGCCTTCTTTTTTGCCTGCGTCATCGCAGGAGACGATACAGCGGCAGGCACCTGTCTATCCCACGCGTCTATGAAGATTGGGCGTGTTCTGAGGTATGTAAGTGTCTCTCACGAATTCTCTGCACATGCCAGCTTTAATGACTATTTCTGTATGATATATTTCAAACATGTTTGGTTGGCAATGATACTCATCGGTAAAGATCAACGAAGTTAACTGTTTCGGGAATACAAAAGAATTAAAGCAACAGCATTTGACATCATTTTGATCATGAAACATGATTTTGTCAAATATAGCACGTGTTATGTTGACGTTGCCCTTGTTCTGCGATTTGAGTCACTGGCTAGTTCCAGACAAACACAGACTATGGCGCTGTCCCAGCAGTAAGCATTTCCTGACAGTGTATTTTTCTCATTCAAAGGAGAGGTCGGTGGTTCTGCTGAAGAAAACCCAAGGCTTCGAAGCAACAGCAGACACAGCGACAGGTCCCTTTGCTGGTCAAACAAAATAATGGGTAGTTTCATTAATTATAATAAGTAAATGCGGACTAGTGTAATCAATTTATAGCATGATAGCAAAAGCTGTTTCTACTGTGTGTTGCCTACAAACTACACCCAGCTAAGTATAAAAACACAGAAACATAGAAAGCAAAGTAAATAGTTTGCACGTTCTTAGTTCAATCGTTAAATTTTGCCGACGCCTCAGGTGCGGAGCCTACTTTATCATTGCAGAGGGACTTAAGTTTAAGAAAATCACACACTTGTCCTCAAGCTGACAAACTCTGATGGTCCCAATACACTGAAATCATGACTCAAAAGTAAGTATCAACCAACGTAATTTACTTCACGAAATGGTTGGTGCATTTTGCCACACTCATGCCACCATGCGATATTTGCAGAGCTCTAGCAGGTTTCTAATATCCTCCAAGGTCAGCCTGCTGTTCGTTGTGGTATTGTTTTTTGTATATTCAAACGTAGCAGACCAGGCATTAGAACTTTCAAAACTTCAAGTTCAAGGATGTGATGTGACGTACCACCCATCCCTACCGATCGTATGTAGCATTTATTGCAACAACAAAGGTTTGACAAGTATTCCTACAGAACTGCCCAAGTCGCTGCATGAGCTTCAGCTGCCTAACAACGCCATAACTACCTTTCCGTGCTTGGGGCTAGTCAGTCTGTACAGGCTGAACCTGCGGAACAACAACATCAGTTACGTGTCTTGGCACTGTCTGAAGAACATGCCGAGGTTAGCTGAACTAGATTTGTCTCAGAACCAACTTTTCTGTCTCAACCTCTTTCCTCTTAAGCCTTTCCTGACCAACCTACGACTCTTGAACGTTTCCTTCAACATGATCAGGGAATGGCCTTTCTGTGATCTTGGCATCGACCTAACAAGTACAAACAAAGTAAGCAACGGTACAAACTACCATGCGATGATAAGGGGTAACCCTTTCAACTGTGACTGTTTCATTGTTTGGCTGTGGGAAGTGTTCCGCCTAGTAGAAAAATGCCGGGGTAGAAATACTGCATGGTGCACGCGTTTCTTTGAAGGACACGTTGTCGCAAATGATATGCTTAGCAATCCTTCTTTGTTCCGCTGTAAGACACCTCTTGAGCTAGAAGGAAGAGAACTCCGTTACGTGGACGCGAGAGTGTGTTATAAATTCAATAATACAATGCGAAAGCTCCAACCGCTGTACCCACTAAGGCCCTGTCGCTTAGACAATCCCTGTCCCACAAAAGTTGAAGACATGTACGAAAGTCTGTTTAACTTCACCACTTCTGCTCCGTTGCCACTTACAAGTCGTAGCTCCGAAATGTTCCGGACGAGTACGTACCCTGCCCTGCGAGAGGCCGAAACATACCCTGCATCCCCAAAGCTAAAAGCTATTTCTGACGTCAATTATTCTACCTTGACCGCTATCTTTACCAAAGCAAGTGATGTTGACCTTGGTCACACGACAGTCCCAGTCCCAATGTTGACGCAAGCACCAGAAACTGGGTGCTTCATTTACTCTAGATCAGAGTCAGAAACGGGACAGATTCTGACCAAGACAAACACGACATTGACGGTCAACAATACGGAAATGACAAAGACCCTAAAGCCAACTCCACAGACTGTTGCCATGTGGTCAGGACGGATGATCACTATAATTACAGTTGTTTTAATGATCGTTGTGTTGGTCCGTGTAGTGTTTGCTGTTTGGTTTGCAAAGGGTGGTGATCAACCTGGTAAAAATGTCCCCATTGGTCACGTGAACAACATGGCGATTATCCAAGTTGTAAACAGTGTTCCGAATCAGCAAGTTGACGTCAGACAGAACGTAGACGGAGAAGGTTGTTGCAATAGTGAAACGAATGAAGCTATGTCTGACAAAGACCACCCTTATGCAGAAACGTATGCTTTCGATGTACCTCAATATAGTCTTGAGGAGATTCCAATGAGTGGTAAGATTATTTGTGCGAAGGCTGGAAATGTTTTAAAAACACAGGACAGTGAACATATCTATGACAATGAAAAGTGAGATTCAGATTCAGCTTTATTTCTGATTGGCATTGCATGTGACATTCATATAAAACAACGTATCCACGTGAATGGCGCCAACAGTTACTTCACTTAACAGTTACATAAAATCGCTGAACAAATTTGATACATGATTACGTAAGGTTTTAAAATTTCAACAACGACCAGATACCATGTTGTCATGGTAAAAGTACTAGTAATAATCAATACTGAATTGAAAAGGAACCTCACCGCCTATTAAATTTATATTACTAGGGGATACAAAGGAACATACAAGGAGATAGAGCGATTTTGTTTTTAATGAAAAAAGGCCAACATTTTATCAACCCGTTTCGTTTTGTTAAACCGGCAAAAATGTTACCCTGGGTAAGTCCTAAATGGAGTGCTCCTACTATGAGCTGCCCAGCAGTTTGAGAGGTGAATTGACCCCCATAACCACATGAATTCATAAAAGGATTAGATCGTCTGCCAGCCAAGAACAATAGCCGGGACAGATTGCCATAATAACTGTCAGAAAATTCAAAAATTTTCTTTACTGGTTTTCCTAGGAACATTATCAAACCATGCAGAATGACTCAGATATCTCTCAAAAAGTCACATGATCCAAGGAAGTTTCAATCAAATAAGATCCCTTGGATAATCAAGACAATACTATCTACAACTTTCAAACATGACTTGAAGAGTAACTTGTACATGGTAAACTTTCTCAGCTAGCCAGGCCTTCACGGATGTGCTCTGTACGGCTGCCAGACACATTCTGAAGCCCATAGTTTACATTATCCTGTGTTTATATAGTTTTACTTGGGTCTTTAAGAATCAGCCCTTTGTCCACAACATTCAGCAATATAATATTTCAATAGGTGATTTCCTGGCGGGGTCCAGTTATCTGTTAGAATGTCATTTAAGATAATATACTATAGTAGTATAACTATAGTTTATGATGGTGATGATGCTAAGGTCATTACGCCTTTATATGATAGTAAAAGTTCAATGTTACATATAGTAAATGATCTCACATGTATTCATGCATGTTTGTGCTAACTAAATAGTACAAGACGGTGAGTGAATGATTGATAAAACTAAGTGTATAAGTGATCATAGCAAGTGGGGCCGGGGACATGACCACATAGACAGTTTTAGCCAATCGTGGCGTGTTTGACAGTAGGAATTGTGTCTCAGAATTCTCGACACGTAGAAATACATGGAATATGGATATTGTCTCGTGTATGTTGATGACTATTTGATCTTTAAAGTTGAGTATTGAATATAATATACACCATTGCATGACAAAAATGGAATGTAGAGACCAGAAACGGCGTAAGAGTATGTTATGTCACAATTGTAATGCGAAGATTCCATTATCGATCACCAGAAGTAAAGCTAAAGCTTGGCACACGTATTAGATGTTGAGAAATATAGCCACTACGGCATGCTGTGGGTTTTACGTGGTTGATGTTAAGAAAATACGTTCATATGCATACGCATATCTATCTTGTGCATGCATTTTATTCATGATTCAAATGTTAAAGGAACCAAAACCTTGCCCTGGGGAAGTCGTAAAGGGAGTGCTCCTACTGTGAGCTGCCCAGCAGGTTGAGGGCTGGATTAATCCCCCATAACCACATAAATTCATAAAAGGATTAGATGTCTGCCAGCCTGGGACAATAGCAGGGACAGATTACCATAATAACTGTCAGAGAATTCAAACTTTTTTCTGTACTGGTTTTTCTATGAACAGTATCAAACCATGCAGAATGGCCCAGATATCTATCAAAAAGTCACATAATCCAAGGAAGTTTCAATCAGATAAGATCCCTTGGATAATCAAGACAATGCTATCTACAACTTTCAGTTTGGGGGAAGCCAACCTTGTTCAAATTTTCAAACTTTCAAATCGACCCTGTCAACGTTGTGTTAGAGTGTCTAAATGGATATAAATTTCCAATGTCTTCCCAACATTAGCCTAGGTTGTGTGTCTAGAAATATGACTTGGGATTTTTTGCGTCTTCTTGTTGTTGTAACCAGCATAGAATAGGGCTCTGTAGAACAGTACATATAACTGCTAGCCAATGTCTCAAACTAAATTGCAAGCCAGTGTTGTCATTACTTTATTTCTTGGCTTAGACTGTCCTTCAAGCTAACTTCTTTATGTGTGGCCATACTTCAAATTCTTATATGTTATCTAATAGTATAGATTTCAAACATGACTTGAAGAGTAACTTGTACATGGTAAACTTTCTCAGCCAGGCCTCCACTGATGTGCACTGTACGGCTGCCAGGCGCATACTGAAGGCTATAGTTTACATTATCCCGTATTTATATAGTTTTACTGGGGTCTTTAAGCCAACATAAGAACATGCGCATTGAAGTTGCGCTTCTACAATTGATGTACATGTATTAGTAACTTTGCTTTTTGAGACGATTGATGTTATACGTGTTAGTTGACAATGTAAAGAAGACATTTCTTAAGCACACTTTTCAAAGTCTTTTGGTTCATGAATATAATAAATAAAATTATCGTTTGAAACACAGAGTGAAGCTCTTTACTCAGTTGGTAATTAGTCTAGGGAAAGACTTCATTGCATGAAAAATTCCTTACTATTCGCAGATCTAGACGTCTCAACATTCAGCAATCAAATCAAAATTCAGCAGTTGCTCAATCCTTAACTGAATTCAGGCGAAGGTCAAAGCCCCAATGTTCAAGTCCACAATTTAGTTGGATTAGGTTAGACAACTGACACTTCAGAGAATTGGCTGATGTGCCTCATCAAGAGGTCATTGTCATTAGTATGAACAATCGACTGACAACCTGTACAAATACCATGCAAATGAGCCAGCAGACCAGTTGGGTACCTTTATTTAGAGAATTTTAGCAAAAATCCAACGATTCGTAGTCTTCATTTAGGGAAGTTGTGGTGTATTTGGATTGACGACTAGTTCAAAGCTAGTGCCGTTTTTTTGCTGAACGGGTGCCTCCTTTGATATATTCCCATCTAGACGTGCTGTCATCCGACTTTCATTTAGATTTGTCTCTTTCCTCACCCCCAAATACTGCCTGGGGGAAATACGGACCTTTAAACAATTCCAAGAACCTAAAATCAAGTCTGCAAAAGACAAGATCGTTGATGAAACGCCCACGCGAGTGATTGCACCATGATAGACAACTTCAAATCAGCTGATTTCCTCCTCAGTCATCGATCGGCAGGTGCCACAGGAGGCAGCATATCAAGTTTCGTCAGGTAAGCTAACTAAACCATTAACCATTGTCAGTTATACAAGACAGAAACCTGTGGAAGTAGCCATTGCTTGGTCAGATGCTTAGCCAAAGACAAGTGGCCTATATAGCACGGTTTGAAGTGCAAGACCCAAAATTAAAATCGAAGCAGCGTTGCTTTTACAACTGTCACAGAACCTAATGGGACAACCCCTTGTTGTGAAGAATCATTACCATGAAAAGTAAGCTTGTGCTTTGCCAGTAACTTTCCTAGCAAAATTTCTGGTCCGGGTATAATTTAGTTGACGGCAGATTGACGTCTGTAAAAGACAGCACATTTCTATTTTTCTGTAATGCTGCAAGGGTATGCTTCACCTTTCAAAAAGAGAGCAGATATTGTAGGGATATCATTTTATAGTAAGGGTAAAAAGGTCACCATGTAATCGCAAAGACAGGTAGCCAGATAATCAACCCTTCTTTTTACCTGCGTCATCGCAGGAGGAGAGACGATACAGCGGCAGGCACCTGTCTATCCCACGCGTCTGTGAAGATTGGGCGTGTTCTGAGGAATGTAAGTGTTCCTCACGAATTCTCTGCAACAGACCAGCTTTAAATGACTATTTCTGTATGATATATTTCAAAACATGTTTGGTTGGCAATTATAACCATCGGTAAGGATCACAGAAGTTAACTGTTTAGGGAATACAAAAGAATTAAAACAACCGCTTTTGACATCATTCTAGATCATGAAACATGATTTTGTCAAATATTGCACGTGTTAAGTTGAGGTTGCCCTTGTTCAGTGATTTAAGTCACTTGCTAGTTCCAGACAAACACGGACTAGGACGTTGTCCCAACAGTAAGCATCTGCTGACAGTGTATTTTTCTAATTCAAAGGAGAGGTCGGTGGTTCTGCGGAAGAAAACCCAAGACTTCGAAGCCACAGCATACACAGCAACAGGCCCTTATATTGATCAAAGTAGAATAATTGGTTACTTTCATTAATTAGAATCATTAATTGAAGTAGTCTACTGTAATTAATTGTAGCTCAATAACAAAGCTACCACTACCGTGTGTTGCCTAGCTTACAAACGACACCCATATAAGTTATATGACAGAAATATTGAAAGTTGAGTTAATAGTTTGCAGGATCTTAATTTTAGAGGGTACATTTTGGTGACGCCTTAGGCACGGAGCCTGCTTTATTTGCAGTGGTGTCTGAGGTTTAAGAAAATCACACACACCTATCCCCAAACTTGCATAGTATTATTGTCCCAATACACTGAAATTATATTAAGTCCATCGTAAACGTGAATGTCAAGCAATGTAATTTATTTCACGAAATGGTTGGTGCATTTTGCCACATTCCTCCCACCATGCAATACTTGCAGAGGTCTAGCAGGTTCCTAATATCCTCTAAGGTCAGCCTGCTGTTCGTTCTGGTATTGTTCTTTACATCTCTAAACGTAGCAGACCAGGCATTAGAACTTTCAAAACTTCAAGTTCAAGGATGTGATGTGACGTACCACCCATCTCTACCGATCGTATGTAGCATATATTGCAACAGCAAAGGTTTGACAAGAATTCCTACAGAACTGCCCAAGTCGCTGCATGAGCTTCAGCTCCCTAACAACGCCATAACTACCTTTCCGTGCTTGGGACTAGGCAGTCTGTACAGGCTGAACCTGCGGAACAACAACATCAGTTACGTGTCTTGGCACTGTCTGAAGAACATGCCGAGGCTAGCTGAACTAGATTTGTCTCAGAACCAACTTTTCTGTCTCAACCTCTTTCCGGTTAAGCCTTTCTTGACCAACCTACGACTCTTGAACGTTTCCTTCAACATGATCAGGGATTTGCCTTTTTGTGATCTTGGAATCGACCTAATAAGTACAGAAAAAGTAAGTGGTGCTACAGACTTCCATGCGATGATAAGGGGAAACCTTTTTAACTGTAACTGTTACCTTACCTTGCTCATGGAAGTGGTGCACCGAGTAGAAAAATGCCGGGGTAGAAATAACGTATGATGCACGCGTTTCTTTGAGGGACACGTAGTTGCAAATGATATGCTTAGCCATCCTTCTTTGTTCCGCTGTAAGGCACCTCCTAAGCTAGAAGGATTAGAACTCCGTTACCTGGACACCAGCCAGTGTTATTCATTTAATAAGACATCGCGAAAGCTCCAACCTCGGCACCCACTAAGGCCCTGTCGCTTAGACAATCCCTGTCCCACAAGCGCTGAAGA
This sequence comes from Branchiostoma lanceolatum, assembly GCA_035149815.1. Taxonomy (NCBI): domain Eukaryota; kingdom Metazoa; phylum Chordata; class Leptocardii; order Amphioxiformes; family Branchiostomatidae; genus Branchiostoma; species Branchiostoma lanceolatum. Next base: position 16,697,449 of record CM068873.1, read on the forward strand.
CATGTACGAAAGTCCCACTAACGTCACCGCTTCTGCTCCGTTGCCACTAACAAGTCATAGCTCCGAAATATTCCGGACGAGTACGTATCCTGTCCTGCGAGAGGCCGACATGATACAGGCTCTGTATGTCACAGAAGTGACACAGACACTGGACATGTCAAAAATGACACAGGCACTGGACATGACAGAATCGACACAGACACAGACACCAGATATGACTGAAGCGACACAGGCACAGGACATGACAGAAATGACACAGGCACTAAATATGACTGAAGTGTCACAGACGCTGGACACGACAAAAGCGACACAGACACTAAATATGACTGAAGTGACAGAGGCACTGGACATGACTGAAGTGACAAAGGCACTGGACATGACAGAAATAACACAGGCACTGGAAGCAATGACGGAAATGACACTGAGCCTAAAGCCACCTCCACAGTCTGTTGCCATTTGGTCAGGATGGATGATCACTATAATTACAGTTGTTGTAATGATCGTTGTGTTCGTCGGTGTAGTGTTTGCTGTGTGGTGTGCAAAGGGTGGTGACCAACCTGGTAAAAATGTCCCAATCGGTCACGTGAACAACATGGTGGCTAGCCAAGTTGTAAACAGCATTCCGAGTCAGCAAGTTGACATCAGATATAATGTAGACGAAGAAGCTATATCCGAAAAAGACCACCCTTAGGCAGAAACGTTTGCTTGCGATGTACCCCAATATGATCTTGATCAGATCCCAATGAGTGTTGAAATCATGTGTGCGAAGGCTGGAAATGTTTTAAAAACACAGGACAGTGAACATATGAATGAATGAATGAATGATTTATTGCACAACAATTGCATCAGTGGCAATGTATGGCAAATTACAGACAACATAGGTAACAATCTAGTTCTATACATGTATAAGAATATACTACTTACTATAATACTATATCCAGTGTGATCTATGGCCATTGCAACGTGGAACTAATACAGACTAAGGGTTGTTTTTCTAGGCTAATTGTAATCTAAGGAAATTTCTAATTACTATAACGCTACATCAAATGCAATCTACTTTAATTGCAACGTGGAGCTATATCTAAATTACAGACATTGTGTTGCGTGTTTCTAGTCTAATTTGCGACTTTACATTTGTCAATTCTCATTCAGGAATGGTACAGTTTCGTTTTTGCATAGCGTGGTAGATATATTGGCCTAGGTGGATAGATATGGAATCTGGACATGACATAAGTACATTAAATGTATCGCTATCTGTGTAAGGTAGGGTAATATTTGACTTACATGTAATTGATTGCATAAGCACTTGTCTTTCAGCATTATATGTAGGACATGTTATAAGAAAGTGGTACTCGTCTTCAATACTATCTTGGCATGAAGGACAACGTCTCTGGTCTGCCGATATACTGCGATGGCGACCTTTTTCAATTTCCAGGCAATGTGCACTTATTCTCAGTTTGGTTATGTTGGTCACAAAATTTTTGTTTTGGATAGACAATAGGTAGTTTTCTATACTAAATTGAGTTTTGATTTTAGAGTACACTTTAAGTTTATTATTACTGTTTATTTTTTGTCTCCAATCAGAGAGGAATGTGTCCTTCATGCGTTCCTTGAATAAGTTCCCGAAATATTTGGCATCAACATTAGGATTGAGCCAGATATTTCGGAAACCATGTCTAGATAACATATCTTGGACATGAACAGCCCAATCTTGATCTTATTCAACGGCTACATCATAAGCTTTTCTCACGATTCTGTCATTAGGCAAGTTGTTAAGTCTAAGCCAATATTTGATAAGGTGGGTTTGGGCAATAAAAAAGTGAGGTATAGCGATTTTGCTTTTAATGAAAAGAAGGTCAACCGTTTATCAACCCATTTCATTTTGTTAAGAATCAGACATTTATTCACAACAGATATCTCTGCAAATCATTTTGCTATCAGAATATGATTCAAAGTAATATACTATAACTATAGTTTATGATGGTGATGATGTTCATCACGCCTTTCTATGATTAGTAATTGTGCAATGTCACATATGGTAAACGATCTTACTGTTACATGTATTCATGCATGTTTGTGATTATCTGAATAGTACAAGACGGTGAGTGAATGATTTATAAAACTAGGTGTAAAAGTGATCATAGCAAGTGGGGATATGACCACAGTTTTAGTCCATTGTGGCATGTTTGTTTGAGAGTAAAAATTATGTATCAGAATGGTCGACACGTAGAAATACATGGAATATGGATATTGTCTCGTGTATGTTGATGACTATTAGATCTTTAATGCTGAATGTTCAATACAATATACACCATTGCATGCCAAGGATGGAATGTATAGACCAGAAATGGCGTACCTGTAAGTGCATATTATGTCACAATTGCAATTTGAAGATTCCGTCATAAAGCACCAGAGGTAAAGCTAGAGCTTCTCACATGTATCAGTTGTTGGGAACTGTAGCCACCACGGCATATTGTGGGTTTTACGTGGTTGATGTAAAGAAAATACGTACACATGCATAAATGTTTTCGCATGCATTTTATTCATGATTTAATGTTAATTCAACACACGAACATGCTCATTGAAGTTGCCCTTCTGCAGTTGATGTACATGTATTTGTAAGTTTGCTTTTTGAGACGATTGATGTTATACGTGTTAGTTGACAATGTAAAGAAGACATTTCTTAAGCACACTTTTGGTTTGGTGATTAATAGAATCTGAAAAATATATATTGTTTGAAACACAGAGTGAAGCTCTTTACTCAGTTGGTAATTAGGGCAGGGAAAGGCTTCATTGCATCGACAATTTTTTTACTATTACTAATACTATCATTACTAATACTATTACTATTACTAATACTATTTTTTACTATTAGCAGACGTCTCAACATTCATCAAACAAGTAAAAATGTATCAGTTGCTCAATCCTCAACTCAGATCAAGCAAATGTAAAAGCTCCAATGTTCAAGTCTTAAGTTTAATAGGATGCGGCTAGGCAACTAGTGTTGAGAAAATTGGCAGATGTGCCTTCGCGAGAGGTCATCGTCATCAGCATCAACTGAAAACGTGCACAAAGACCATGCGAATTAGCCAGCAGACCAGGTAGATACCTTCCTTTGTAGGATACTAATGTCAATTTCAGCAAAAGTCCAACGATTCGTAAATGCGCATTTAGTGAAGTTGTGATGTATTTGAATTCAGGACTACCTCAGAGTTAGCACCGTTTTTTTTTGCCGAACAGATGCCTCTTTTGACTTATGCCAAATTGAATATGTACGTGCTGTCATCCGACCAGCGTTAGATTTGTCTGTTTTCTTCGCCCCCACACACCGCCTGGGGGAAATGCGGACCTTTAAACAATTCCAAGAACCTAAAATCAAGTCTACAGAAGACAAGATCGTTGATGAAACGCCCACGCGAGTGATGGCACCATGATAGACAACTTCAAATCAGTTGATTTCCTTCTCAGTCAACCATCGGCAGGTGCCACAGGAGGCAGCATATTCCGTTTCTCCAGGTAAGCCAACTAAACGTATTAAGCATTGTAAGTGATACAAGACAGGAACCGGCTGTTAAAGCAGCAGTTGAGATCCGAGATCCCTTGACAAAAAAGGGACATTATAGAAAACTGTTATACTAGTGCTTATACCATAGTGTTGTCTTTGACAAATGATTAAGGTTTTTCTATATGTGAAACGTTTCTGGTGTAGGGGAGATTGTTTCGACGGAGACCTGTTGCATACAGAAAAATACTAGGGAGACTACAGGGACCTGTTTTACTAGTGCTTATACCAGTGTTGTCTTTGACAAATGATTACGGTTTTTTATATGTGAAACGTTTCTGATGTAGGGGAGATTGTTTCGACGGAGAGCTGTTGCATACAGAAAAATGCTAACAGCGTAGACCTACTATTACCATGGTTTACAATTATTCTCTTTTGATAAGAAGGGAGAAAAACTATCCATCACTGTACGCTCCTACACAGTTCTGTTTTCAGACGACGTTAGAAGTCTGCTGTAGTTTGCAAATCGATATAAATCATTCATCAATTCATATCTGACGATAGTAAAAAGTATTGCAACGAGAAAACCCACGGCCCTAACCATATAGTAGATGTAAAACAATTGCTTTATAATCAACCATCTCAAATAAAGGTAGATAAATGAGCGTTCTTTTTATTACAGCAGTTTCCATTCACCAGGAGCTAGGCAATTGTCTCTCGAAGGAAAAGACACAGCCAAGGCTTTCCCAAAATGTAAGTGTTTGGGTATTTCTGTCAGAGTAGTAGTTAGATACATTTGTCTAAAAAGACCAGGTTTGTCAGAAACTTTTGTCGAAGACATACATGCAGTAACTCACCTGCCAACAGAGAGAGAATTAATCATTTATTCTTTGAGTGTTGATGCTTCACTTTCTGACACTGTAATAGCGCTGCTAGAGTTTGTTGTCATTTAGATTTTTAATGCCTAAGTCTTTGGTGCATAGGGCGAGGCCCATCTCCGTTTCTATAGCTGTGGTCATCATATTTAAGGTAGCGTGCGTAGTCCAGTGGTTAGCGATCTTGCCTCTGGAACTAGAAGCCCGGGGTTCGATCCCGGCTGTGTCGCTCACTCGACATGCACTCTACCGGAAAGGGTCGCAGTCCTTAGGACAGGACACCCCAGTCCACAGAAGTGCGCGACAAAAAAGTGACGAAAGGGTTTCGAGGGGCTGGGTTTGAGTTTAGATTTCTCATAATGTGCTTCGAACTGATATTAGATACTAGCATGGCTGAAAAGCGTATGAATTGGTGTGTTTTGGGTGAAAATTGCGTTTCGATCTGAGCCTTACTTCCGGATATCCATCCGCGTTGATGGTGAAATGTCCCTTGGCCCGAGATTGACCTTTGTTGCGTTCTGTGGGTCATGCTGACATGCCTCGCGCCGTGGATGATTAAAGAAATCTAAGTACTAGAATTTTCTTTATAATTGGCTCGACTGTACGCTAGGTTTTTCTCTTTCTGACAACATCAGTCGTTTCTACCCAGAAAATCTTTTCTACGAGTTTTATCTTACGCAAAAGTGCCAAAATTTGACCATCGTTTTTGACGTGAAAATTATGTTTTTGTCTCCTGATTTACCAAAATTAGAGAGGTTGAAGAAACAGAGCTCAGCTGGTCCTATAGCGGAAGGGATAGGCTTTCATCCCATACACAGTTGATTTACTTAGGAACACTTCCCTGGAAGAGACAGTACCTAGACTCGAGGGTGCGCAGCCTCCAATTGAAACCCCAAATAAACTGGGGTGTGCTCCCTTAAGCCATGGTCCACTGCTCGTTGTGCTTGTCGAAAAGAGCTAGGGGAATTTCCCCGGTACATTGAACCTGTAAATACTGTATATAGCGTTTATCCTCTCTGTCACGACCAGTGGAAGATTGAGCTCATCCGTTCATTGAGTTCATTTGAGCTAAACTGGTTCGAGATCAATGTCCATTTTTCCATCTCCAAATACTTAGTTATAAGCAGAGAAAAGTGTATGTGCCTCGATCTTTGGTATGACCCGGCCAGGGATTGAACCCGCGACCTGGGTACCTATACCAAATACAGGGAATTTGTTAATTCTGAGCATCTTTCTTCTTCAGTTTTTAGGAGATCAGTGTACGTTCTGGTGCCGAAAACCCAAGACGTCTGCCTCATCCAGGGACTAAAGCTGTAGGGGTGGCACCTATATATACGAAGCGGTGTACACAGCCCTTAAGATCGGCTAGCAACCCACAACATTTTGTTGCTAGGCATGCTAAGTGGTGTTTTCACTGATTGTAAATAACACAATCGCTCTGCTGTACTGTAGACTTTACTATAGTGGCACACAAAATCAATCTGGGTACTGTGCTTTTACAGGCACTAGTATATTGATATATTCTGTTTTTGAAGTGCAGAAATATTTTTCTTTCTCCATTAGGTTGTTTGTAAATTTAGCCTCCCAGATCAACATGCCACAGAGATCTAGCAAACGCCTGATCATGATATCCCCCGCCATACTTCTCGTTCAGGTTCTGATCATTTTACCTGTGATCGTAGCAAGAAAGACCCCAGACTTTTCAAAACTACTAGCGCTAGGATGTGACGCTAACGTGGATAGATTATCTTGTGACAACAAAGGCTTGACGAGTGTTCCTGACGAAATTTCAAAGGAAGTATTTAAGCTTGATCTTCCCAACAACGCCCTGAATACCTTTCCGTGCTTGGCACTGGGCAATTTGCATTACATCAACCTACGAAACAATAGTATCAGTCATTTCCCTTGGAAATGTCTTAGGAACATGCCGCGGCTGGTTCGATTAGATCTGTCACAAAACCAGATTTTCTGCGTCAACCTTTTTCCCGTCAAGTCTGCCTTGCCCTCTCTACTCCAAGTAAACATTTCCTACAACCGCCTGACAACTTTTTCTTCCTGTGATTTAGGGGTTGACATGCTCATGATAAAGCAGTCAGTTGAAAGAGATGTATACAGCTACCGTGCGGACGTATGGGGCAACCCTTTTCACTGTGACTGCAGTATGGGTTGGCTCGCTCATTTGGCAATAAACGTGGAAAGGTGCCGACGTCAAGCAGGGTTATCAATATATTGTTTTGACCTGCAAGCGACAAATACAATGGCGCAGCAGATGTACAAACATCGGGACTTGTTCCGCTGTAAAACACCTCCGAAGCTTGAGGGCATAGAACTCTATAGATTGGATGTGTCAGAATGTTCCCGAAAGCCCTGTCCCCTAGACAGTCCATGTCCTACAGCTAATCGTGGCATTCATCAGCCTAATGTCACCACTTTGTCTTCGTTGCTAACAACTAGCAATAGTCCAGAATTATCACGGACGAGTACGTATACAAAACTGCAACAAGATGAAACATCTAAAAAAGTGGAAGGTATTTCTAACGCCACAAATGCTATCATGACGGCACCGGACATGACAGAAATGACAGAGGCACTGGACATGTCAGAAATGACAGAGGCACTGGACATGTCAGATATGACAGAGGCACTGGACATGATAGAAATGACAGAGGCACTGAACATGTCAGAAATGACAGAGGCACTGGACATGACAGAAATGACGGAGGCACCGGACATGTCAGAAATGACAGAGGCACTGGACATGTCAGAGATGACAGAGGCACCGGACATGTCAGAAATGACAGAGGCACTGGACATGTCAGAAATGACAGAGGCATTGGACATGTCAGAAATGACACAGGCACTGAACATGTCAGACATGACACATGCATTGTACATGTCAGAAATTACACAGGCACTGGACATGTCAGAAATTACACACGCACTGGACATGTCGGAAATGACAGAGGCACTAGACATGACAGAAACGCCAGGGACCTTGATGACAGAAATAATACAGACTTTGGACATGTCGAGTCCACTAGCCGTTGCCATGGCATCAGGAGGAACGCTGACTATCATAATAATGATAATAGCGGCAGTAGCTGTATATTTTGTAAAGAATAGAAAGCGACCCAGGGCTGGAAAAAATGCCCCGCTTGCTCAGGCAAAGAGCATGGCGACGGGCCAAGTTTCAATCAACACTCTCAACCAACAAATCCCAGACACCCAAGTTGATGATTGTCTAAAAACAGACTCAGATTCTGATGACACGTATGAAACCATGTCTAACTGAGCGATGAAGCGTATAAAGGGTATCCACGTGTGCATGTTTGATGTAACCCACAATATCATCTTCAGGCGGTTGAGATGAGTGGTAGAATTAGTTGTAACAAAGCTGCAAATGATAAAAAGATACAGTGAGGGCGGTGAACAGTCAACAATGTAGACCCAATTTCTAGTTCCTTATTATATAAAACGTTTCGTTTGTGATTTTGTGGTAAATGTTTGCCTTAGTCAGTCGTGGGTGCAATTATCTAAGAAAACACTGATCTGTACAAATATATGTGATGTCATATTTGTAGTACATGTATATCAATCATGAATGATGTTATTATTGAATTCCACAAGATTTTAGAAGTATTGGGCCAGATATAGTGATTTCATATGTATTAATGGATACGTATGCTAATTTCTTCAATATGAAACCTTGACAGGGGTGTTTTCGTCGCGATAGTGAAAATGTATATTAATCTAAACATTATGAAGAATCAACGAAACCGACTGGTGAAAATTTATCCAGGCTGATTCCTTTCCATATCACCTCTGTATTGGTAACGTTGCATGTATGTATATATTACTTTTTATTTAGTTTTCCAGGAGTCAATATAGAACCCTGCACATTTACATTAGCAATTCATAATTACTATCAAACTTCACGGATTTTTAGTAATGCCACCTTCATGCCTAGTGACTTTTCATGTTTTGTCAATCTGGGGCAGATCACGTGACACCAAACGTATATTACTTCCATAGTGACGCCAGTTGCGGTAAATTCAAAATTTCTTGAAATTACATTAACAGTTGTTGGGATAATGCCAACTATATCGTCTCATGTCCTTCATATGACTTATACTGAAGGTTCATGCGCCACACTTAAGTCACACATATTTGTCAGAAAAAGCCAGAAATCATGAAAAACACACATCTTCGTCGACGTCCACCATCTTGAATCTTTGCGGCAGGTGGTCATCACGTGATCCGGCCTAGTTGATATCTATGTGTATATATATATTTTGACCTCAGGATGCAAGTTGAAACAATGACACCCATATTCTGAGACATAAATCGATACATTTATTCGTTAATTTGAATTCTTTGACATTAGATCTATATTTACACGTGTGAGAAATATAAACAGTAAAGCAGCATTCTCGGACGGACAACAATGAGTCCCCATAGACATCTTTACAAACGTACATGATGGGTACACTTTGTATTGTATAAACTATAACAGTAGTCTCTGTAATTGTTATCAAAATTTGAACAATACATGTACAGCTTTAGTGCATCGCTAATCTTTTATCACTAATTTGTTTTATTCTTTATACCATCATTTATGTAAGGCACTGTTGACACGTTCTGACCTAAAGTAGTTCTGTTAGTAAAAGTATCATTGTTGGACCCAGAAAAGCAGTGACTTCGTTTCTGAATAGAAAAGTGATGAACGTCAGTCTTGCTCTTGATCATTTTTACTCGTTGGAAGTAATATCGTTTTCTCAGATAGTTTAAGTAATGTATGGACCATAACTTTAACTTGGCACAGTATCTTGAATCCACGTAGAATTCCTCGTTCCACCTGGACGCCCCGACACGTATCTTCAACACAGACCGCGAGGACTGGCAAAAATGCATAACATCATTGTGTAGTGCCTCGAAGTGGCGCACTTCCTCCCAGAAATCAGGCCCCTGCGCTTCAATCTTTTTCCACAAGGTGGCGTTGAAGTGGTTGTATAAAGCGTAATCAACGTTCGACCATTTCTGATGTATTCTCCTCTGCTTAGGGGAAAGCTTAGTTCCCTTATACTGATAGTTCCTCTTGTTCTGTCTCCAATACAAGATATCTGACAAAGACCAGCAAAGATATCGCTTCAGCAACACCAAGGATTCATCTAAGTGTTCCAGAATGATCACAAGTAAAAATTCTTCATCCATTTTGCGAATAAACTCTTTTACCGCGGTGTCGTTGTCCGATTGAGTTCTGACGGGGAACCCCAAGTCAAACGCCATGAAGTTCCTCGTTTTTGACGGGATTATATCGCGTCGCCGTCCTTCGTACATCGCAGGGGACTTTAGAAATTCTCCTACGGGGTTTTTGCCGAGAATTCTGAAGACTTTGGCGAGTTTGTACCAGTTGAAGACTGACTTTAGATGGCTGAAAGGTTCCCGTATGGTAGTGATATATTTTGTGTTCCTAGGCATGATACTGCTTATTGTCGTCTTATTAAAAATAACGTGTTGTACAAGAATGTTGTATTCCCCAGTCAAGGAAGGTAGTAAGTCACCCCGTCTCATCTGCTTGGGCCAGCCCAAGTTGATCCCTTTCCGAGGAAGAACGAACGACAGGTTCCGAAGATCGCCGAAGCGCTGGAGGAGACAGGTAACAGTCGTTCCCCCGGCCTAGGGGAAAACAATAAATGATAAAGCGTCAAGATTCAGAATTTATATAGTTATTCATGAAATGCATTTTTTTGCCGCAAATATCTTTAAGTTTATTGAAGTGAAATTTTACCTTGTGAACTTTGACAAAGGCAAGGTTGGTTTGTTCTTGGCACGGTCGGCATGGCAACGGGGTTCGGGGTGAGTTTTGAGTGCTGAAGCCTGACGGGTAGTACACGATGTTCCCGCCATTGTACATCCCCACCCACAACAGCACACAAACTGCTGACGTCACCACCATGGCGTGTTTCCACTGCGACGGACACATTTCTGTCAGAAACAACATTCAGAAACAGTCAGAATATTAATATCGACTTTAGAAAATATCAGATAACTTCATTTCTATGCAATTCAATGCTGACAATCATGAAAATGATACAATATTGCAATTCACAAGTACAGACGAAAGAATTACTACACAGGTTGAGTCAGGAAAATGACGACATGAATATGTGATGCAATGCAAACATGAATTGTACATATTGTCCATTCCTTTACGTTTTGGATGCAATGCGAGAATATTTTCGTGATGGTAGACTTCACCCCTTCACGCAATCAGGGCCTATGACGTTATCTCTCTCTCTCTCTCTCTCTCTCTCTCTCTCTCACTCACACACACACACACACACACAGATTGCAGACTTACACACAGAAACAGACAGAAACAAACACAGACAGACAGACACACAGACACACGGACACTCATTCACCCAGAGAGAGAAAGAGAGAGAGAGAGAGAGAGAGAGAGAGAGAGAGAGAGAGAGAGAGAGAGAGAGAGAGAGAGAGAGAGAGAGAGAGAGAGAGAGAGAGAGAGAGAGAGAGAGAGAGAAGCACAGAGAAACACACACAGACAGACACAGTCAGACACACAAACACACGAGCACACATTTACACAGAGAAAGGGGAGCACAGAAAAACAGAGAGAGATACAAAGAAGACCCAAATAATACTTAAGTGCGTGTGGGTGATAATCCCACCAATCATAGTAATAATCACCTTCAATTCTTATCACGACGTCGAGACTATTTTTCTCAAACCGACACGCCGACATGAACCTGTGCTCACACATGCTCGCACGTAACAATACAGTTTATATGTCTACGGTCCCCGCCGTATCATTCTGTATTCAGCGCCAGTGGTGAGCTGAATGGCGGAAATAAATCCTCGCACGGTTATACCTGACTGAATGTACAAGAGGGGTCCTCCATAAGGACATAGCGCCCTTTCCCAATTTACCTGGCGCGTTTTCCATCTGGAGGGATGCTATATCAAAGAGAGGACGGGCCTCATTGAAAACCACTACTAGTTGATCAAGTGTATATGGAATTTATGAATCACGATATACTCCAGGTATATTTCATTGCTCAAATCGAGAAGTATATATCAATTAAAGCAGGATAGACCATACCTGGGATTGTAGATAGCAGAAGTAGTCTTTTGCTCCGTAAGTGGAAAGGTTTTGTATTCTATTTTTGTTTTTCTCGTGCAAAAGGACCTGCGTATTGCTGAGAACAAATTGCTTGGGGGCTTGTTGTAACGTTTTGTAGTGATGTTTCGAAGAGAGCGTTGATTTGCCGAGAGCGCCGAAACATAACAAGCACGTCACAGGTAAAAATTGCTCTCATTCAACTACCACTACACCTCAGGCAGTGATCATCCCGCGTCTATAGAGCAAAGGGGCCCGCGTTAAATTAGAACTGTGGTCTTATTACAGAGGGATGGCGGGCTCTTCGATATATTCTTTAAGCTGGGTACAAAGTATCGGTCACAAACAACCAATTTGTCTGTTAAAGGGATTATGTAGAGGAGTTTCTTTCGTCTTTTTGTGAAAAAAATGAGTGTGGCTTCGGGGTAAATATAGAATGTGGCTTACAACTCACAATAGCAAACGAAGCTGAATAAGAAGTAGAAAATACGTATTTTATAAGTTATGGGGAGAAAGTAAAAATTAATCTGCTATTCAGAGACAACGTAGTTATCCTACCTAGCTTTACAGGTGTCACTGGCACAGTATGATATCACAAAAATACTGTATATGCAGAAATATTCGCGGGGCTTCAATTTCGCGGTGGGGAGAAAATAGAGTGCTCGCGGTGGTTTTGAGGTCGCGTTTGAAACAATAGTAGCTCTACAGTCACACAATGGAACGGCTTTCCGCGGTGGGTTAAATTTCGCGGTAAAGACTTCACCGCGAAAACCGCGAACATAGAACCACCGCGAACATTTCTGCATTTACAGTAACAATGTTGACTAGAGTACACTTATCCCTGCGTAGCAGGTGGCCCCTCGCGGTAACTTCAGACGGTACGACATATCGCGTAGTAACAAAAAGCGAGTTCCCACTATGCGAGAAGCGAAATCACGACGGCGAGACTTAATTACCGGCGTATATTCTAACCGTGGGTTACTGCAAGGAATATCAATTGTTAACGCAATATTTGCGAGCAGTTTTGAAATAAAAGACGTATGATTTGTACGTACGTACAGGGTGTGACGCACTAGATCTGAGATATTCAATTTCACCAATCTCATAAAATTTAGTGGGCGGGCATTTAACTTAATGTCACGCAACAGCAGCCAAGCCGTGGCTACCTGTAACGTGATTGTCATGTTGCGGTCAGCGTTCTATAATCTAAATGCCGGGTTACACGTCACTTGTGGTGGCGCCGTCATTCGGAGACGTCGGTCCCGTTTTGAAAATGTAGAAAATAGGAGGGCGGTACGCACCGGTGTACAGTTAGCGAAAATTATTCAAAGAATGAAATAAAAGATCAGACTACATTCGTGGTACGATTGTTTGTCGATTTTCATCCAGGCTATGACAAAACCAGTCGGGTTTTTTTTACGATTAAGTTTTTAGGTTCGCAATCTTTCTTATTGTAGCCCCCCCCCCCCTCTTTGAAATTGATAGATTAATAGATTGACGTTATTCATTTTCTTGATTTGGAATATCGTTTAAAAACAAGTTAAGGTTGAATGTTTCTTCTGAAAACTCCCCGTGCACGAGATACGTGCCAAGGATGTTATTTTTCAAGCTCCAAGGCCAAATCGATTCAGTGTTCCTTTTCCCACGACATTGTGAGGCGGGCTGGCCCCATGTCCCGCAGTGTGGCATGTCCGCCCAGCCAGACACTTGTACAGTACAACAGCACGCCTGTCCCACACCGGACGGACGACCTCTCACGCACACAAACACACGGATGTCCCTGTACAACTGCCATGTCACTCCGCACAGCTGCACGGGAACTTGAACCCAAGAAACGTAAAAAAATAAATAAATGAGAAAACAACAACAGACGTTTATCTTATCACAAAAAAAGACACATGTTTTGTCTGGATAACTACTTTTTTTTCTGTTCGACCTAGTTTTTTGTGTACACTCCCCTATCCCGTATCAAATTAGATGTAACGGTCGAATAAACGTCTCCAAGATTTAAAGCCATGGATTTTGCAATCACTTTTACGTTATATAGTATCCGTGTATGCATTGTTTTCGGGTGTGTATTTCGGGAGTGTTGCATGTGTAAAAAAAACGACTCACTCGTCTGTAACGCTAGATGAGCTCATTTTTCATACAGGCTCGGTCGGTTGACATATGAGTGGAATTAATTCATAAGAGCGTTGTAATTAGAATTTCATTATGACTGATTCATCCACAGACGATCCTATACTTACATGCCATGAATATCCATTCTCTTGTATAGGTCCAAGATTTCCTATGAGTTTGATTTCTCGACATTTCCATGTAAATTATATCACGACAGAGATACTACAAGCGACCGACAACACCTTAAAAGGCATATATTTTCAACAACTTTTTCATCTCTGTAAGAGATAGACGACGACGAAATTTGACAATGAATACGAACATCTTCCCTCTACTCAGCCGCTGTCGTCTCCTGATCATTACCCACCCTTTAGCTAGTTAGTACAGACCTATACAAAATAGAAAGTCATGTTACATCCTCACCTCCATTCACCCTCCTCTCAGGTGGTCTCCAGCCAGCCTTGCCCCTCCGTACCCCAATCACGTCCGATCGAAGGCCTGCCATCTCGAATTTAGTCCTCTTTCAAAAATGAAGTGGCTCAGATTGCTCAGTAGTGCCACACGCTGACTGACAAATCATGCACCTCGTTTTTCTATAACGCGCTGTACCACGGTGTCGTTGGATGCTGTCTCCCCAGTGAATGTCGCCCCTTTTTAAAATCGTTACGTTCTGCTGCGGTAGAGTGGTTGCAGTGGCCAAGCATAAATTTTCACGGCCGCAATACGCACTTAAAAGCTGGCGATTACATCTTTGACCATACACATCCTGCGATCCACCTAGCGAGATAAATGATTTAACGGTGTTCACCGTGACCCGTCTGGGATTGGCGTTACGTTGCCCGAGCAGACGGAACATCTGTCTTGTCTATCTTAAATTTCGCGAGCGCAGCGACCGATCGTTGGGCACTCTAAAACCATTTGGGCATGTTCGGGTCGATCTAAATATAGGAAAATATGCATGAAATCTGCGCCCTTCACGCGAGCCTGTATGGGTTATTATACGACTTAACGTTACACCGTTCGCATATCAATCCGGAAGTTTATGGCTGATAACAATGAGGAAAATAGTGTGACTGAAGGGGAGGATTCATTAACCGTCATTTCTGCAGTTGGAAAATCCTCCCCTCTGACGTTAAATGGATCATCCCTTGGATTCATAATAAATGCTAAGCAAATGTCAAGAAAAGGTCTTAGGAGGGCTAATTTCTAACATGACAAAAGGTCATTCTTATCACATCAATAATAGTTAATACAGCTAAAAAAGGCTGAGCAATATCTTAACACAATTTCATCTTTTTCTAGCCCAATACCTGAGACATTTTTTAAATCTAGCACAATAGCTTATTACCTTTCGTTTAAGGTCAAATAGCCAGTCAAATAGCATTCACTGCATGACAACGGGAAATGCGATCTGTTCATATCATAGTTAGGACAGTATACGGGGGAACATGGGGGCTATGGCGTAATTGCCTAGTTAATGATAAATACCCGTAATTTCAATACAAATCGCCGATATTTCTGTCTACAGCATACGTGATGAGTTTTGTATTAACAGTGCAACATAGGATAAGAAACGACGATAGAATACAAAAATGGAAAACACGCAGTGCGAGGTCGCCCTTTCTTTGCTGCTCAGACCTTTTAATCACGTTTAACGGATTCTGTGACTCGTAGACATTAAAGTGCCTGTGCGTCACACCCTTGACGTAGGAATCGACCGTAAAATGAACGTACCATAAAACCATCTGGCGACGATATAGGCCCGCCCACAGCAAATCGCATGTATAACACTGTACGAAATGGCCTCGGATCCCGGCGGATACGTACAGGGATTCCTCCGGAAATATCCCAAAGCCCGTGCGGATCTATTCGGATCCGTTAGTTACGTTGGATCCGCCTGTATCCGTCAATATCCGCCCAAAATACAAAAAAAAAATCCCTGTATCCGAGGCCATTTCGTGCAGTGTAAACGTAACTTAGCGGCCGGGGCACTGTGGCACTATGGCTCACCATCACTGAATAAATGCAATATTTCACAAGTGATCCATATCATGTATACAAGGTCATGGTCACAGTCGCAATCGTATGTCGTCGTGCGATTTTGTCGTTTTTGATGTCGTAGGATTTACAAGTAGGCCGTGACAGAACCAACCGCAGACCATAATCTAGAAAAAAAAAACAGCCTTTTCGGTAACAAGACTGCTAAATCTTGTACGACACTTGCGCGACTATCCCACAAATGCTCTCACACTCAATTTACAATCGTACGACAATCGTGCGACGACTGCGACCAGGCCCTTGTGATAAGACAAAGACGAAACCAGGAAGAAAAAGAATACGTCATTTTGAATAGTTTATTTCTTGCTGTAGGAATTTTGCCCATGTCGGTATAGAGTGAATCAATAGCATTCTCAAGTAGAATCTATCCAAAGACAAATGCATACAAATACAGAGAAAACAATGAAGAGACAAATGAATACAGCTAAAAGATTACCGATAAAGGTAAAGCTGGTTTAGGATAGCACTTAACAGATGGGTGAACAAAATTCTCTTTGATACTTGTGAAATACTTGACAATTCAACTTTTGGTTGATATCAATACGTCACTGATAATTCTACATCTACGATATAGACATTGATAATTTACAATAAACAGCCAGACAAAAGACATCTTACAGACCGAAAAGACCAAGGAAAAGGAATGGAAATTTATTTGTTCTCTTCTGCTGTACGAAATAACCTATAGCTATGAAAACAGCGTATGCCACAATATATTAATGATACGAAACAAGATATGTCTATTGCACATATTAAAAAACATATTTCGAGATGTTTCTTTGCCCTTTTGGGGATCACGACATTTCAAGAATGAAATATTTCTCATCATCATCATCATATGATACATGTATTACGGCGATACAGCGGTAGTCGTGACTGGAACAAATCTAAAGTGCTTGTGAAATCGTCAACTATTGGTGATGTTTCTAGTAGCCAGAATACGATAGTTTCCCGTCCCCGAAAAGCAATGCACGCTCGCAGGTACTCTTTTCTGTTGACTTATTGTTATTTTTTGGTCGTGATATTTTTCTTTGAGATTGGTCATGTATGTTGTTTGAGGAAGTCTTAACCTGTCGCAAAACTCAGTGTTCACCATGAACTTTTTGTTCCATTTTGACGAAGGGATTTGAAGTTTCCACGACGATTCCGCGACTGCACAGAATTGCACGACTTTAGTCCGCATGTCCTCAAAATGGTAGACTTCGTGGAAGAAGTCGGGACCTTCGCGTTCGATTCTTGCCCATAAGGTGGCGTTGAAGTGATCGTACAAAGCATAATCCACGCGCGACCATCTTCGATGTGCAACTATGAGGTCAGGGTATTCTCCCAGCATTTTGTACTGATAGTTTCTTGTGTTTTTTGGAGAGTAGAGTATGTCGCTAAGAGACCAGCACATGTATCGCTTCAGGAGTACCAGAGATTCGGCCAAGTGTTCCAGTATGAGAACGAGATCGAACTCTGAGGCAACCTGTCGTACGAATTCACCAACCGCGCTCTCGTTCCCAGCCTGTGTGAGATTTGTGAATCCAAGGTCGTACGCCATGAAGTCTCTAGTGTAGCGAAACGGCAGCCTCGTCCTGAAGTTCCTCTCATATTTGGCGGGTTGTTGCAAAAACTCTCGGACAGGATCTTCTCCAAGGATCCGGTACTTTCTGGGCACCTCGTACCAGCTGAAAGATGACTTGAGCTGTTCGAAGGGGTGACGTAATATAGTGACGTAAGCTGTGTCACGTGGCATGATACTCCGGATTCTCGTCTTGTTGAACAACACGTGATCGACAAGAAGGTTGAAGCCACCATCTAAGACCGGTCGGTAGTCGGTCGGTCTCAACTGGTATGGCCACCCGAGGCTGACGCGGGCCCGAGGAATCACGAAGGAGAGGTTCCGGACATCCCCGAAGCGCTGGAGGATGGTGCTCACGGTGGACCCGCCAGCTTTGTGGACTTTGGCGAACGTGATGTTGATCTGTTCCCGGCAGGCGCGACAGGGAGAGGGAGGCCCCAGACTTCTACAAAAACAAAGGAGACAGAACATGTTTCTTTCTACGTGATGATCAAAACAACGTGATGATCAAATTCTACTCCTCATGTTAAAGTCTCATTCATGAGTTTTTTTCGCCCCATAGGCTAACATGTTATAAAACGTGTTTTACATGGACGCGTTCGTAATGAAGCTATAGGAAATGCACCGATGTTAATCATTTTATGTTGAGGATATCTACCCTAGATCATGTAAAAAAAATTGCCAACAGTTTCACTACATGAAATCTCTTTTGATAGCAATTACAAACTGCACTTGGCTACACCCCAAAAAAGCCACTTTCCAGCTGCAAGCGCATGACCGCATCACACACGATACCCTGGCTGTGTACCTCCGACCTCGCGCGCGGCTGCCGAACTTTGCCTGCTAATTTCTTCAGATACAAACAAGCTTTCGTCAGTTTGACGCTTGAGATCAGCTGGACTAGCTAAACGGGAATTTCCCACAGATGTAGACACACGTTCACGCAGCCGTTCATTTTTTGGGCAACGGACTCTGTGCCCACTCGGAGTAATACAGGAATGAGACCTTAAAGGAAACCCAAGCAATAGTAGCGCCCGAAAATCAGATTTTGAAAGTCAATTTATTTAGTCATTTCTATACATGATTAGTTCAAACAACACTATCACAATGTATAGCGACGTCTATGATGCAAAAATATGACGTCGTTGTGATGTGAGAACTCACTGAAAATCATCGCCGGGGTTTTTGTAGGCTCGCAAAACTAAGGGTATCATCGTACAGCACGTTAGATTTTTGCATGGTTTTAAAATGCTCAAATTATGAATGAAGTTATCATGCAAATGCAATAAACAATGTTAGTAACGTTAAATGTCATTACCATAAAGATTTCAGCATCTTTTTTATCTCCATTTCTTGGGCCCTAATATTGCTTTGGTTTGCCTTTAACAAGAGTTCGGAGACCTCAAATCTCCATGAAATATTCTGATCATGCAAATGACTTCCACATTTGCATACACTATCCTTGGTCATGTAGATTACGTAGATTATATAGGATACAGATTTTCCAAATTTGAATGATTTGCATTTAGTAATATTTCGTTACATCGATGACAGTTGGACATCCAGGTAATCCTTGGTCATGTATATAGATTATATAGATTATATAGGATATAGATTTTCCAAATTTGCATAATTTGCATTCAATAATATTTCGTTACATCGATGACGGTTGGACATCCAGGTAATCCTTGGTCATGTATATAGATAATATAGATTATATAGGATATAGATTTTCCAAATTTGCATAATTTGCATTTAAAGATATTTCGTTACATCGATGACGGTTGGACATCCAGGTAATGAGATACACAAGACAAAAGTGACGTAAGCAACTGGCATGGATGGATTCTGTAAACTTCAAAATATATCCAGTTGGTTGAGTAACCTTTTAATTGTGAACCTTTGGAAGAAGACAGAAGTTATAATGTGACAATTAAAGACTTAAAAAACACACCGCGCTACAAAACAGAGCTAGATATACCTGTGATATGGTAGAGTGAATATCTTAGGATATTCAGGTACGCCGTACCTGTCACCATACAGAGCCAGAGAGTACATGGTACCGATGCAGACGACAGCGCACACACCAAGGGACGCCATCACTGAAGGTCGCCATGGCAACGTGATCATCGCTGTAGGAAAAGGTGACAGTCGGTAAGCACATCAAAAGAGACATGTCATACTGGGAAAGGATGGCGAAGGCCATTCAAAATAACGTCTGATATTTTTGCATTTAGCAGTGATTTATGAAGGAACAAAATGACAAGTGCAAAGTAAACTTGTTTTCCTTCAGTACGTCACGTGTCTATAAGGTCATGTGTCCAAAGGGGTTGGTCATTTTAACCTGAAAAAGCGCCTTTTAGAAGGGCACAAAATCGGGGCATGTCAGAGGATCGTGCCCGGGACCCCACTCCGCGCCGGGACCCATTGGCAAGTTCTGAGCCAGACGCTTTAACTATTACGCCACGCGACGCCGCATTTTTCTCGTACCCGAGGTATTACAAATGGAACATATTTCACGTTAGATTCTAATTTCCGCTTGCCCCAAACCCACATGTTGTGTGGTCCATGTTCACATGGAGCTATGCCCGTTATAGGTCAGGGATTAAGCTGTACGATATCCTGTGTACGGATAGGTTATCCACTGGTCGTTTTGTACACTCTTAACCTTCTTTCTGTTACCTAACCCCGTGACCAATAGAAAATTAGGTGTCACTGACGGCTACTTCAGTGTGCTAAACGTTCATTGACAAACAAACATTGAAAATTTCCTATTTTTCACCGATCGTTTCTATGCAGGAAGTTATCCACTGGTTGTGCTGCGCAGTAGGAAATAATTCATATCTAGTATATTGCAGAGATCATTTGCACACTTTTGATTAGATCATTTCCCATTCTCTGTAAGATAATCGTGGCCTTCTCCTTTTACATAAAAAATGCCCAGCGTTACTTTGACTCGTGCCCGGTTGCGAATTGGAGAAAAACACACATTCTCGTCAGAGAAACTGGATCTAGCGCCGTGACGCTATCTACACAGACAAAGGAAGGGACCGCTCATTTACTAGTATCTTGTCACCGAGTTCGGTAGACTACCAGTCTACGGGATTTGATTGACAGAATTGGGTAGCGTCTGTGTTTTTACAGCTTTACTTCTCAATCGAAGGTTAGGAGTCAAACGGAGTCAAGCCGCATCTGTACTGACCCTTTGTCCGTCAATGGTCCAAGAAAAACAGACTTAGCTGTACACAAGGGGTGCCGTTGCTTCGATAATTTAGCGCTGCAGAGATTATTGTTTTCATAATCCTTATACTCGGACGATAGTACATAGTTATATGCAATATTCTGCCGCGCAATCCTTAAGAAATGGAAGAAATTCAGTGGAAAAAACATAAATGCATTTATGTAACGCAGTTATGGATTGGGGTCATTTTGCAAATTCTGAGATCCACTCAATTCTAAATGCTCATGCGATGTCTGCTGACCAATGAAATGGTGCACATATGTGACAATACAGCTACATGATTAGAACTCCGCACGGTGGATGATGAACACTTAAGATGGATTGAAAGTGTTGAAGATACTGTAAATGCAGAAGTGTTCGCGGTGGATTTATGTTCGCAGTTTTCACGGCGACCTTTTCACCGCGAACTTAAAGCCGCCGCAAACATATTTATCCAATACTGTAGCAGTAAGTGACTATAACGCTGCCGCAAACTTAAAACCACCGCAAACGCACAAAATAAAAATCACGCATTTACAGTATTGGCTGTCCTTCATTTATCACTGAAAAAAATCCGATCTTTACGAATACATTTAAGCATGTTTGAGTGAAGAAACAGAACCTTTACGCATGCTAAAGAGCGAATTTCATGCAGTGTGTCTCGTTGGATTTTCATGTAGAAACTAAGATTGCGTTTAGGATGGAACAACGGTATAACATCTATGGTTACCTATCTTCCTGATAAAGTCTTACTGTATTTCATTATCATCGTAGCGCAAAAAGCTATCTGCCAAGAGAATGTCGAAACCACAGGTGGTCCAGAACACAAAATATCAAAGCCGGACGTTCTGCTGCAGTACCGTGGAAAGTCACCAGGGGCCCAAAATCTAATCATGCCCAGTTTTTGTCATAGCCTACCAACATACCAAATATGATACAAACCCGTCCAGCTGTTCTTTAGTTATCTTGGTGACCAACACTAGACACACTGTGACACACACCGTGACACACACCGTGACACACACACACACACACCGTCACACACACACACACACACACACACACACACACACACACACACACACACACACACACACACACACACACACACACACACAAACACACAGGCGTCATACACACACACACACCGTCACACACACACACACATCGTCATACACACACACACACAAACACACAAACACACACACACACACACACACACACACACACACACACACACAACTTTCTGGCGAAGGCAACAATCTCACTCAGACACACAACATGCTCGGCAGCCATTGTACGACCCCCACAACCAGCGACTCTACAAATCGTACAATTACAGCAGTTTTCTGCATTACGCGTCAGCGCCCGGCCGGGCTATCCTACCTAATGAGCTCCGTGTGTCTGTGTGTCCGGGCTGGCCCTCCTCCATACTTAATCACAAAGTACGAGCCTTGCGTCGTACAGATAGAACACCTGTTGAAGAAGATGTCTCCAGGTGAGGAAAGGACCGCCTGATGATAACTCGCTGTCTTCAACAGCGCTTTCCTCTGCAGACGACTACCGTTAAGTAAGGGGGCACCTCATTAATGCTATGCGGGGATGATAGTAGTCTCTACCAGACTAACCGCGTCGGCTGTAGAGAGAACATATGCCGGGGGACTTTGGCCATGGAGGATAACATTCCCATCCGCAATATTGGACCCTATCTCCATAGCCGACCCCCTTCATACAGTTGACTCTATTTGGCCCATTACTACTATTTTCCCAGCGACCCGCAGAGACTGGTATACGTTGATAGATAGGCAGATATACGTTGTAATAATCACAGATGGCATTGTTGGCGAGCAATTGGTGAAAGCGAGTTTTTATTCGTATAACTTTGAATGGCACTATCTCTATAGTATAACTTCTGTTAACTGTCCTTTTTCAGATTCAAGACACGCTCCGCACGAAGAAGAGTGTATTATTTGGATTCCATGGCTCAAAATATTTCACTTAAACGAGAGGAGAAACATTCACGCCGTGTGCGAACGTCTATAAGGCAAGATGTTGATATTAACATGTTTGAATTAAGTCGTTCTGCGAAAAGACACAAGCCACTCGCTTGAACTGTTGTTTAAATGTTTAAAAAACCTTCACAAGAGTCTCTAGGCCTATAAATGTTCTATAGATATTGCGGCATTTGAACAACCGGATTATTATTACAAGGCGAGTGAAATGAAATAAACTTGATTAGGGTTAAGTGCGAATCAGAACTGGTTATGTATATATGATACGCCTTGTTCAGAGTCGGAATGGTCCCGGTATGGTGTATCATAACTAAACGGTTAACCAGCTGCCGGTGCGTTTGAAATGTATTCTACGCTCTAATTGGTCAACCGAAATTGTTATTCATTCTCCGTACGCCCTGGTACAACATACATATATAAACATACTATAAGCCAGGAGGTTATGGGATATTGACATAAAGCAATACAAATGCTTTTCCTGGAGGGATGAATGTGTCTTTCTTGGACGCCTACTGTGGTTTTAGCAATAACCGATTTTTCACGACACAGCAGTGCTATTCTTCGTTTGCCCTGCTCAACTGTGGCTGCGGTGCTGTGAATTCTGTTCCTCGCATTATGGGTGAAATGAAGAACGTTTCCCTGAACAAGCTTTAAGGAAGATCAAGGGATGATACAAAATGTACTCTGTATCTTTCACTATGTCGTAAGAACAATGCGCTGTGCATTCAACTGGTTGCTGACATCATACTCAAGATTTAAACTAATGATGACTATTGGTGTGCGCGTCTGTGCCTGGCTAGAGTATTAGAGCGCTGCCCAGCGACGGTAGAAAATGGCACAAAGTATTTTCTCATCAATTCAACCATCGATACGATATTGTGAAATTTTCAAAGTAGGCAGTGTCGTCGGGATCGGGAAAACAAGGTTTTCATTCTTTGATCAGTTTTGATGCTCGGGGCTCGGTGAGGTTTGTTCCCGATGCTGTTGAAAGTACGGACCTTTCATGCCCATTCTACCTTCCGTGACTGCCCGGGGACATCTGACTTAATCGTAGTTCATCATACGACCGTCTTGTCTTTGATGTAGCACCGATAGAATATCAAAACTCGTTTGCTCAAGAAGGTGAAAAGAAATAAAAGAAAAAAAATAGCGATAAAAGAATGCAAAGGGTGTTGATAAGAAATATTCACAATTTGGAACGAACTACAAATAATGGCCAGGAGCTTTGATGTTGTTTCTAGTGCCTCGTTATTATTTTGTTTTTTTTGGCCCTTCAGTCTGCATATAGCACTCTCGTTGCAAATTGATACAGCTTACGTGTGGCGTAGTTAATTAAGGTACGACAGTCGATTGGACGACTATACTATAGGGCCGTCGTGTCTTCTTTGCGGTAGCACCGATAGAATATCAAAACTCGTTTGCTCAAGAAGGTGAAAAGCAATAAAAGAAAAGATAGCGATAAAAGAATGCAAAGGGTGTTGATGAAAAATATTCACAATTTGGAACGCACTACAAATATTGGCCAGGAGCTTTGATGTTGTTTCTAGTACCTTGTTATTATTTCTTTTTTTTTGGCCCTTCAGTCTGCATATAGCGCTCTCATTGCAAATTAATACAGCTTAGGAGTGGCGTATACGTAGTTAATTAAGGTACGATAGTCGGTTGGACGGCTATACTATACGTACACGTAATAACCACAGAATGAGATCAAGTCTTGCGGTGCTCATGTTGCAGAAAAATAATTGGAATAATTATATCTAATAACGTGGCTTGTTAGAGCAACGTGAATTCAAATCTGCTAGCGAAAGGGACCAGAATCGCCATATTTTATGATGCATAATTTCATTTTAGGAGAGGAACCTGGGTATCTGTAGCCTCCATAGCAGGCTCTGAACCGGCCTTTTTGGGGGCTAAATAATACACCTTTTGCAGCCAGCCCGTAACCATCAGCCACCCCCGTAACCATTTTGCCGGTAAAATGGTTACGGGGGTGGTTGATGGTTACGGGCTGGCTGCAAAAGGTGTATTATTTAGCCCCCCAAAAGGCCGGTTCAGAGCCTGCTATGGAGGCTAGGTATCTGAGTGTATCTGTATCTATATAGCCGGTATAATCGCCATTCGGCGTAACACACCAGCTTCGCAGGCACGCGGCGCAGCAGCAGCTTGTTGTATTACACCAAACAATCTGTTATGTCTAACCTTTGCATATCTAACTGCATGCATTGTTTAAAGCTATCTAATGAGGATGCTTCCACGGTACTTGGTTGCAACGAGTTCCACTCTACGATCGTTCTAGGAAAATACGAATTTTTGAACACATCAATCCTAGGTTGAAAAGTCTGATACTTAAAGGCATGGCTATTTCCAAGTTGTCCTTTTCTGAGCTGGTATTAGATACTTATTACTCGGTACGTCCACCACTTTATTAGGTGAACCAAATATTCAATAGATCAGGCAAAATCATACGTCGTTGATGAAGGTTAGACATCCAGGTAATAAGATACGCCCAAAATTGCTACTCAAGCAACTGGATTCAAACATTTTATCCAGTTGCTTGAGTAACAATTATTGGCGTAAAATCATCTGTCGTTCTCTATTTTTCACATCCTTTTTCTCCTGGTCCCTTCCTCAGAAAAAAAAAAGATCTGTTTTGTCGTGAAATGCTTGCTGACATTAGATATGATTTCTTTCTATCTAAGAATATTATGTACAAGTCAACGATTTGTTCGATTTGTTCAAACGATGTTAAGTTAGTCAATGATTGGTTTCAAGAAATAGGCTAGTCCGATTATGCTATGATTTGATATCTAGCTTAAGATTTTGCAAAAAAATGACAAAATACATCTTTTGTTAAGAGACTCTGGTCTTGTGAACTTTGCTTTTAAGTGCATTTTTGAAACCTTTTTTAAACATGCTGTACGAACATGAAGAGATCTGCCCTAATCCAGCGGACAATCTCTTTCCTTTGTGCTATTGGCTTGTCCATAGTGCCAGGCTTCCTAGCAAAAATGAACTAGCCCCAGATCAACACCGCACAGAACGTATCAAACACCACGCCTCCGTACCCCGATAGCTCAACACAACGCAGATGGTACCACTAGCAGCCCACACCGTATGCTATACGTGGTATTGCCACAACCAAAGCGCTCGAGCCTGACAAGCGACCATAAACTTTTGAGGTCCGTCCTCTTCTATTAATGCATGATTATCAAGACCCTCTGAAAATGTCTTGGACACCCGAAAATCTGAAGTGTGCATACCTTAATTACCTTCGATGAGAAGGTCATGCAGAGGGTAGCGTCTGTATGTTTGTATGTATGTAAAATACCAGCATAACTCAAGAAGGCCTAGATGGATTGTTTTGATATTTGGTAGGTGGGTAGGTCTTGATGAGACCTAGAAATGATTAGATTTTGGGTACCCTAGCGGCTTGTCACGGTACTGCAGCGGAACTTCCTGTTTTGATATCTCGTGTTCTGGACATGCTATGGAACTGATTTTTGGGGATATTTTTAACTTCAGTCTTCTTTTATATTGTGGGGGTCTAAGGGTACTCTGCAGAATAAGGAACCCACTTAATACTAATACCTCAAACGACGTCTACTGGTTACTGACGCTACATATCTGAAACTGTAGTATTGTTTTTATTCGAAATGTTTACGTTTTCGCAAAAAAATGACAGACTTTGGGTAAAGACACTAACTGTGGCAGTCTATCTTTAGATACAAGTGATTAGAATATACTCGACAAGATCGATAATCTTGTCGCAAATATGAAAGGCCGATCGCCGTGCATTCGACACTGAAAACAGTACGCTAAGATTTATCTCTAGTTATGATATAATATCTTTGATGACTTCGTCAACAAACGAGAATCTTGCCAGTCCCTTTATTTTACCAATACACGGGATATATATAAGACCGCTGCGGAATTACATTAGTAGACGTTACGTGATATGCATATCATAAAGTACATTTGCAGTGTGGACACTAATCGGTCGCTAATGCTTGTATTCAAATCCCTTTGATATCAAGTGAATACAGGCGTTCACACGAACCATGGTACAACAACCATCGCAATAACTTCACGGTGTTAAATTTGAGACCACCACGTATAACTAGTACATAAACAAACGTCGACATGCCCTACTTACCACAGAATCACACGTTGTTAAAAGGACGCTGGGGGGTTTTCTGCCCTTCTGCCTGGCTAAATATATCCCGGAAGGACCGTCTGACATTCAGGAGGGGGTTTCCAATATCCGAAAACTATGTTTAGTCGTGTCGTGAGTCATGACATGAAGTCTGGCTTTGTTCCCATTGTAGAACTGAGGTCAAGCAAAGAAGTGCAGCTGTCGGTGAAGTTTCTAAGGGGGGCGGGGGTTGCTTTACCCCCTTGCTGAAAATACGTACGATGGCCCCGTAGTACAAAAGAAAGGAGAGTGTTTTTTTAAAAAAAATGTCTTGTCGACCTCCTCAGGTTTTCTCTTAAAGGAAACTCAAACAACACTAGGGGCTGGAAATCGGATTTGTCAATTTATTTCGTTTATTTCTATACATGATTAGTTCAAACAACACTATCACAATGTATAGCGACGTCCATCATGCAAAAATGTGATGTCGTTGTGATGTGAGAACTCACTGAAAATCGTCGCCGGGGTTTTTGTAGGCTCGCGAAACCAAGGGAATCATCGTACGGCACGTTTTTTGCGCGATTTTAGAATGCCCAAAGTATGAAGTTATTACGCAAGTGTGCTAAATAGTGTTAGTAAATGTCACTATCACAAAGATTTCAGCATTGTTTCCCCATATTTTGGGCCCTAATATTGCTTTGGTTGCCTTTAAGCAAATGGTATCTACATGAATACCCCCACGTGCACGAATACGCCCTTGGGTTTACCACTAATAAGTGCCTCCAGACTGACTGATCTCAAGCCTCATTCGTCTTTGCCAACTGTAATAACAACTTTTTGTCAGTCAAGGCGGATACGATGTGCAGGTGCCATACTCCATTCCTGATGGTGCTTGTAATGCTAGCAATGTGCTTTTTGCTCAATTACCACTGGGACTGTATATTATATCTAACGAAATCTAAAATCATTAGATTGTTACGTTCGTGGTATCTATATATAGTTATAGTGCGTCTGTACTGTTTTAAGGCCACTTGCACTGGAATGATTGTTGTCCGACTAAGTGGAACAAATTACAGAATGCAAATTCCATCTTAATCGCCCACAGATACAATGTAGAATAGTAGTGACTATTTTCATAACGGAATTATTATGTAGCATGAGACATCCATCTATGAAATAATAAAATGCAAACTTCAAACAGACTAGATTTGCAGCACTGAAATCATAAACCTGGGGCTAGAAAATCCTGAGAAACAGTTATGATCATTTTGGTATCTTCTATCTCAGAGCTAACGTAGAGCACCTAGAATATTAATGTGAAAGGGCAAGAAATTTGGAGAAAATTACCTGTTATCCTTTAGACAGCTTCCTGCTAGTCTCGTTGCTAGTTACCAAAAGTCTATCTCACTAATAAACTCCAGCAGACAGGGACCTAAAGGTTTCAGTTAGGTCAAGTACAAGGCGAAGAAAGTTGGAGAGGAAAAAGTACCTGTTATCCTTCAGACAGCCTCCAGTTGGCAAGTGAACAAAAGTCTACCTACTAATAAACTCCAGTGCTGTCTACCTGCTAACACACTCCAGCAGACAGGGACGTTCTGTTAGGTCCATGGGGACGTGGTTGACATGGTAGAGTATCACCCTCAGGCATATGCTGCATTCTCACGTGTTAAAGGTCCCATCTCCTCAATCTGTTGGGTGGGTGCTACCGACATTGATCTAGAGATGTTGTGCCCTGTCCCTGACTTGTCTAATAACAGTCGTTGGTGTAACCGTCATCACTCATTATAGCTTTATAAACTAATGCAATGTAGGTTTCCCAAGTTTATACACCTTAGCAACACGGAAAAGTTCATATTTCTAATGGCTGTAGACAAACCCTTGATTATTAAGTACATCTGTACCTATATTTACACCGTTACTAAGAAGCGAGAAGAGGCCAAATTCACGTAATTATTAGACTAGTGCTAGCTCTCATTGTATATATATATTTGCAAACTGTGATGTTTTCTGTTGTGACCTGTACTGAACCCAGTCGGTATGTGTGTACAATAAAGGTCTTCATTCATTAAACCACGTCGTCAGTTGTCATTATTTCCTACACTCTGACACATACATCTAAGGGCTTCTCCAGCAGAAAATGCTGTGATATCAGAGGGATTGATCTAATTGGTACAGCTTATCATTCGGAGCCCCTATCTCAACTGGACCTGCGGCACGTTGGCGACCTTGCTGCGACCAATTTAGGACGCAGGGAGGCCGCCAATGTGCCGCAGATCCAGCGAGATAGCGGTTTAAGGTTCTTACATATGAAACATGAGGCTAATAGATGTGCTCTATTCAATCAGCTTATTAAATTTGTTCTCTATTACAGTCGAAAATCAAATCTATAACTCGTTTGTGGGTTAGCCTTTACCACTCCAACATACCAGTGTGCCAGAGAATATTTCGTGCATGGAGACACCAGTAGAGTGCAGAAGGCTTAATATGGTTTAAACATTCTGTATTCTAAAACAAAACAAAAGGTCGGAGACCTCAAATCTCCATGAAATATATATTATGCAAATTAGACCCACATTTGCATAATTTATATTCAACTATGTTCACTGTCACATAACTTTCCAATGCCACAAATATGAAATTCCAGTTATCTACCAATGTGGAATTACAGTATTTTCTCATTGATTATGCAAAAATAGGTCTTCATTTGCATAACTTATATCTATCAATGTCCCTTTATTACTCAGTTACAACATATGTTGCATTTTTGAACTGTCGAACGTGGTTTGACCAGCTGTCCGGTCCCCGGGGAATATTTGACCCAGTTTCGAACCAACAGGTGACACCTGTTTACTTATGCAAATCCAGTCCCAATGTGCATAATTTGCACTTCATTGTGTACATCTCTGTCTAAGCTATCTGCATATTAAATAACACAGAAATCTGTTGTTCCTTTCTTCAGTTATTCTCCTTGGAAGATTTTGACAAAAATGCCAATGTAGTTCCAGTGTCACATATCAGGAAGCCCAAAATCAACCTTGACCATTGTTCTCCCAACACCTACCCACATACCAAATATCATTACAATCCATCCAGACATTCTTCAGTTATGCTGACTTTCAGCATCCGGACGCACAAACAAACACACACACGCAAACACACACGCAAACACACTCAAAACAATACCTCCATGAAAAAAATCTCCATTTTTCATGGAGATAACAAAACATAACATAGAGAAGTTTGCAGATACACAAGTCATTTAATGCATGTAAAATTAAGATGATTATAACTCATGATTAAGTATTGTAAATCTTCCTTGAAGTCTTGATGGCAATTGTACATTAAACAGGTATTTCCTTAACCTTCTACCTGCTGAGTTAGTTTCTTGGCACTAAATTCGTAATGGTTGTGGAGATAGGCAGCAGGGAGAAGGTTAAGCTTGTCCAACAATGGCAAGAGTAAGATGGATAAGGCAGCTATTGCTGATGTCGTGACCCACACACATAATATACTAGTACCCATTTGTTACACCTGGGTGGAGTGGGGAAAGTCGTGAAAAGTGCCTTTTTCCCAAGGGCACAACATCGGTGGCGTCAGGGGATTCGAACCCGGGACCCCTGGGTTCTGAGTCGAAAATCCTGCCGTTACGCCACACGACCCCACTAAGATAATTGAATACTTATCATGCAAATAAGGAGCTAACTTGCATAATGAATGAGGAAAGTTTATCAATCTGCCGAAAGCTTGTTGCCCAGCTAGCCTGTGGCTATTACAAGGGGCTAGCCCTGGAATTATGATGACATATTTTTTGGAAAATCACTTTTTACATAGTAAGTAATCTAAAATATGGATAAATCAGATCATACAGTAGGAATCTTTGGATTTATAAATCATTCTAATCTTCCTCTTGAATATTTGACCATTAGACGCATTGATAGTTGTGCTAACACAGGTATATGCATCAATAATGAGATATGATTAAAGAAGAAAGGTGTGATGAATATGATGTTGCACATCTCTTGTGCTAATCATGTTCTGGACTGCAGAGGTAACTTGGCAGCCAGCTCAGCATATTCCTTCCCGTCCGTCTGGGCCCCCTTTTTCTTCAGGTGTTCTAACGTGCGCACCTGAGAGGTGACAAGACAGAAAAACAGTGAGGATCCATGATTCATTCATTTGCTCATTCATTCTTGAGTGGTCAATATGCTAATAACTGAGTAGGGCTCGAAATTCTTCATTGGAAATAGGTGCACTCAACCAAAAAATTAGGTGCACAGAAAAAAAATTTGGGTGCACCAAATAAAATAAAGTTGAATGTCAGCAAAACATAAGTTTGACACTACTGCCTCTCTTAAGAACTTCAATCTGTAATTCTATCCAGATTTCAAATTTCAACCAAGCAATACATCAAATAAAGTACAACAA
This sequence comes from Branchiostoma lanceolatum, assembly GCA_035149815.1. Taxonomy (NCBI): domain Eukaryota; kingdom Metazoa; phylum Chordata; class Leptocardii; order Amphioxiformes; family Branchiostomatidae; genus Branchiostoma; species Branchiostoma lanceolatum. The sequence continues at coordinate 16,728,499 of CM068873.1, forward strand.
AAGGTTATATAATTACTTTTTCTGATGTGATTTCAATAACATTCTGTATGCTAGTGTACAAGAGAACCATTACCCAATAGAGTACAAAAATATCTAGGTGCACCAGTGCACTCACAGTCAAAAATCAGGTGCACAGCTCCAATTTTGGGTGCACAAGGGTGCACATGATGCACCCACTGTTTCGAGCCCTGCTGAGGCTATGCCAGAAAGAGAAAATCTGAAAATGGAATCCTTGTCCACCATTTTAGTCTGTTTGCTCCAGTAATTATGGTGAGTCCCTGCCCCCTTCCCTCATCTCTCCCTACTCCCACAGGGCAACACTGAAACTTACATGCTGTTCAGTAATGAGGCCCAGGGGACCAATCAAATGGTTCATTACAACTCGTCTGTTACCCATTTACCCATGTGTGGAAAGCAAGTTACTCCCTATTGGATATTTACAATATGTTCATTACACAGGAGGGGTGTCAATTAGTTTTTGACCTTGCACAGAAAGTCTGAAAGTATGAAGCCTTTTATTGGGATCATTACTTTGCAGATGATGCCCATCTGAAAATCTGTAAGGTTAGGAGTGAGAAGGAAAAACCATGGACAAAGAGCTGCAACCTGAGGTGCATGGGTCAACTTTAGGGATGTCCTCACCCACATTTTCCTGTTGAGATACAAACTTTCAAGGTATTCCTTAAGCCCCCGTCACAAATAAGAAATTCAGCTTGTCCTGTCAATTACGCGGGCTTCAGGATAATTTTAGAAATAAAAGTTAATCCAAATTTTGGCTTTTTACCAGGTTAGTTGATACTGACTTCGTCCATGTCCAAGACATGGTACCATCTCATGGGGGATTTTTAGTTTTTAGTGTTCGATGGACGTCGCCCGAGATTTTCATTGGAAAATACGGTCGACGCTCGGGCGATTTTGAAATTCGTCGAGCTTCAGGCAGTCTACAAAGTCGACCGACGCTCGCATGAATTGTGATGCCGGCTTCATGTAAAACATTATGACATAATCTATGTCTTCACAGATTTCATGGCTTGAGGAACACAAGAATTGACCAATACATTTCTGATCACAGTTCTAGTGTCTTGATTATTGATGTTTTTTTCCATTCTCACCTACTCATTTTCAAAAGGGCATCACCTGAAAATTAATGACCACAACTTTTTGTAGCCTGCTTTTTTGAGATTTGGTGGGTATTCATAAAAGGCGTCATACTTAATATTCATCCCCCAAATTTGAGTTGTGCCCCTTTTTTCCGGGTGAGGCTGAGGACTTGTTCAACACTCCTCATATTATGTACCTATATGTATATGTTAACCAAATGAATGCTTTAAAGGCACCCAGAGCACTTTATGAGATTTGAAAACTGGATATATTATGCATGGTTGCTGTAATCTTTGCGAAATTGACAATTAATGCCACTGTTTACCACATTTTGCGTTCGGATTTCTTATCAAAAGTGCGCAAAAACGGTACAAAAGCAATGTACATGGTGACCATTTAGTTTCACGTGCCTACTTTAAATACTGTAAATGCCATAACCCCGCCCACCTCCGTCAAAACGTAGAAATGCAAAATCAAAACATAAAAATGCAAATATTTGACGGACATGCAGTCACCCTCTCATTTGTCGAACCGCTAATAGTGATGGACAGTCAGGATCAGTATATTAGGGCTCGGATTTTCTATCAGTTCTCACCACACAATGGCATCGTATCTTTGCTCATTCAATTTCGATATGTAATGAATGGTATAGTGTTATTGAAACTTACTATGTGTAGGAAAGACTAGAAATTTGAGGGTTTTTTATTCAAGTTTCAAGCCTCATAAAATGCTCCGGATGCCTTTAAGGACCTGTGGGTGGGTCTAGAGCGAAATAGATATGAAATAATGTAGATATGCTCCTCACCATGACCTTGGTGTCTCCGTACCCATGTTTCTGTGCCAGGTTCCACAGGTTGACGGCCAGGGAGCCCATCTTGCCTGATCCAACGTCTCCGTGTACCACCATCTTGGTGAAGAACTCCAGCGCAAGTGCCGACTGTCTCCTCAAAGCCTGTTGCGCAGGAATTCAACACTTTCACTTTGAGTTTGCTGAGACTATAAAAAAATTTCACTGCAATAAAACCAATTTTCTTGTCCTGAATCCTCAACAAAGACTAGTAGAAGAAACTTAATTTGTAGAATTTCTTAACCGAACATCACAGTATCTAAGAGTTCTTCTGTATGTGTATGTAATGCATCACAGGACTTCAAAGAAAAGCAACTCATACAGTATACAAACAGGTATATCCAGTCCAAACAGGGCCATCGTTAATACCTTTTAAGTTACAATGTGCCTTAGACGCTTCAAAAACGTGAGCTCCTCCCTTTTTTTACTAGATAAAGAGAATGTTTAATAGATAACCTTTTCTCTGAATGCAACAGCTATCTATACAATTCTGATTGCAAAGTACGTTGTAAATGTATATAATTACCTTTGTAAACATTTACCGTTTTCAAAACCTGATTCTAATTTCTAATTTCAGTATAAATTAACTGGTGAGGCTTGAATGAGGTTAACCTTCCCCCTACTGCCAAACCCCATGACTAATAGAGAATTAGTAGCCAAATGGCTATTCCAGAGTGATAAAGGTTAAAAACAACCCCAGTCTACAGTACCTCCTGTTGCTGCAGGTACTTGAGATGCTCCAGTACTTCAGTGATGAGTGTGTTGGCGATCTGCTGTACCTCGTTCAGAAACTTTGGGTCACCGCCGTACAGTCTGTCGTTGGAGTCGACTGGGAAAACAGAGGCAGTGGGAAACATTCATACCAAACCCTAGTGAAACGCCCTGCCTGGCTCGGTCGTGTTGTCTCCCACAGTTGAGACTTTCCGGGCCAGGCTGGAGGCCAGCCTGCCTGAGCCCGGGACCTCTCCCCCCCCTCCCTACTTTGCCCTTGATGGGGTCATCTAGGGGGTAACCCCTTCATTGAAGTTGAAGAAGAAACTCGATCAGGCTCTAAATTTTGATCTAACCAGCCACACGGTAGAGGAGTTTTTGCCATATTTGTTTAGCGCCAGAATGTTGCCGAATGTCAAAATTTCCAGAGACTTGGGTGTATGTTTGGCCTAAAATCCTACACTATCACATTGAATGGGGCTAGAAGACCAGCTGATCTCTAAAAACCAAGCAGAAATTGAAAGGAAAGCGGGCAGATTACTGATAAAATGTAATTCAGAGCTCGCAGATTCATTAGCCGATTTATTTTCCTGAGAGGGTGTAAGGGGGTATTATGAGATTCAAACCATATTTATAATGATAATGATAAACCATGCTAGTCAGAAAGTAAAGACTGACCTTTGTTGACATGATACAGGTAGCTCTCCTAGATGGTGAAAACAGGGGAAAAAACAATGTTATTGGTTTAGGGAAACAGAGTTTCAGCATGCCACCGAAACTTGCACAATGCCTCAATAGTAATGGCTCACATGTAAAACGTACCATAAAATTCCTATTTACGTACGCACCCCTCCTAACGTATGCACCCCCGATTTGGGAATGATTGCGGGCCTTACTCAGTGAGTTGAAACGTTCAGGGTAAAAACCCTCCTTACGTATGCACCCCCTCTCAGCATTTCTGTGGATAGTTAGAGGTTGACATGACGATCCTTTCGATGATGTTTACCGACTTAAAAGATTACTGAGATAATATGTTTCTGGTTAGAAAATGTCAATTTAAATGTATGTATTATTTATTCTTTATTCCTGATTGATTGTGTGGTAGCATTCCACACTTCATTTGCATGAAGATGTACCATACTGTCATGCTGATATGCGTTTTTTCCGAGGAAGAACCCCTCCTAACGTACGCACCCCGACTTTGGCGTCGGCCTGGAGCACCTGTTTGCGACTTGAAAAGTTTAAAAAGTGCGTACGTAAATAGGGATTTTACGGTAGTTTAGGGTTAACTCTTGCACCCCGAATTCTTTTAGCTCCTGTCACATAGTTGACGAGCTTCGGCCATTTTGTTTATTGCCAGAAGGTCGGCAAGTCTAAAAATTGCCAGAGACTCCAGCATATTTTCCACCTGAAAATCCGCCCAATCACATTGGACAGGGCTTTGGAACCTGCAAACACTGGCCAACCTCTAAAAGTCCTGCGATGACTGAGAGAACACCTGGCGTATCACTGCTAAAATGTCATTTTGAAGCTCGAATACTTAATCGCTTTTACGGGGGATTAATGGCAACCAAAGCAATATTAGGGCCAAAAAAATAGAACTAAAAAATGCTGAAATCTTTACCATAATTGACATTTACTAACACTGTATAGCACATTTGTGTAATAACTTCATACTTTGAGCATTTTAAAACCGTGCAAAAACATGCTATATACAATGATCTCCTTAGTTTTGCGAGCCTTCAAAAACTCTGGCGACAATTTTCAGTGAGTTCTCACATCACAACAACGTTGTATTTTTTAATCATGGACAATATTATACATTGTGATAGTGTTATTTGAACTAATCATGTACAGAAGTGACTAAACAAATTGACTTTCAAAATCCGATTTTTGGGCCCTAATAATATTGCTTGGGTTGCCTTTAAGTACAACCATCTTTTTCTGGTAGCTGGGATTAAAAGTGGAGAAACTATGACTAAATCCACAGTTTGTATCTGATGTTGTACACCTGTTGTTCTTACCTGGCTCATAGCTGAGAGAACACACGTCACGCTCAGGTAGGACCTGACTTTAGCATCACTGTTGTCCTCCCAGGTGTAGTTCTGCAGCACGTTGAGAAGCCCTCGGATCAGGTACAGAACACCCTGGTCTGGGTTATCCTGGGGGGGAGGGGGGCAGGGAGACAACAAATGCTGTCAACTGATTTACATTCGCTGCGTTTTAACGTCGTGGTTGAAACAATTTTATAGTACAGTAGAAATACAAGTAAGACATGTTTGAAGTGTCATGAATTTGTGGTGGAAAGGTCACTACAAAAATAAAACCACTCCAAAAGTCTTAAGATTTATAATTTCCATTTCTTTTAAATTTTTCATGCATTATGGGAAACTACAAATCTTCATATGCATGTCTTTAACCTTTAGTATACAAGAAAGTGAATTGCAAGTATACTAAAATTTATGATAATTATGTATAGCATATTTTAGCATTATCCTTCTGTTGATGAATAATCTTTGAAAGAAACCAGGTAATTCATTGTTAATCGTAGATAGTAGCCTACGTTAGAAAAGGACAAATCAAATATGATTAGCATTTCAACATAATAAATCTATCTTCAGAGGTATACAATAAAACTCAGCATTATCCTGCATCTATGCAACCTATGAGAAAAAATACACAGACTAAAGATGCTACAAGATGCATAGATCTTAGTTCCTAATCACAGCTAATTTCTGTTGTTGAAATGTTGGACAGCTCACCGGCACGACGAGCAGGTTGGAGACAAAGTTGTTGATGTACTCGGCCAGGAGAGGTTCCGTGGACCGAACCTTCCCGTCCACCAGGATCGTCCGCGGCACCTCGGGCAACAGGCCAATCGCTGCCTTCATAAAGGCATCGCCTAAAAAGAACCGAAGCAAGCGAGGAAAAAGAGACATTAAATTCTCTGACAATGTAATACAGCAGAATCCGCTTATTTGCATAATTGATTTGTCAATGCATTTTATGCAATCATAAGGAGTAGTCCATTAACCCTATGGGACAAAATGAGTGGCACTGAGTGGGGAGGGGATTGTTGTGGTTACTAGGATGGCACGTGAAGGAAACACACACACTTTGTGTCAAATTCACTCACTCCCAGGTTATACAAAATGTAACATATTGAATTCATAAGCATATCATCAGTTTATTTACACATGTTGAGTGCAAAAGATGGCAACTTAGCAAAAATTTGGCAATTCTATTCTTCTGTATCCTATCACAGCAAATGACAATGGAGTCGCAACAGCTTTTTCAAAACACAAAGGACAATACCTGGGTAGCAAGTTGAAGAAGGCAACCATTTCTTGTACAAACCATATCCTCCAAAATATTCTGGATTTCGGTATCAATTTATCTCATCTGTATCAATCAATCATTCGCAGGCATATCTGTATAGCAAATTAAAAAAAAACCCTGTTCATTCACCATGACAACATCATTGCCATGGCAACCCTTCGGCCACACCCACCTTGTGTGAGAGCCCTATTCACCATGGCAACCGTTCAGCCACACCCACCTTGTGTGAGAGCCCTATTCACCATGGCAACCCTTCAGCCACACCCACCTTGTGTGAGAGCCCTATTCACCATGGCAACCCTTCAGCCACACCCACCTTGTGTGAGAGCCCTATTCACCATGGCAACCCTTCAGCCACACCCACCTTGTGTGAGAGCCCTATTCACCATGGCAACCCTTCAGCCACACCCACCTTGTGTGAGAGCCCTATTCACCATGGCAACCCTTCAGCCACACCCACCTTGTGTGAGAGCCCTATTCACCATGGCAACCCTTCAGCCACACCCACCTTGTGTGAGAGCCCTATTCACCATGGCAACCCTTCAGCCACACCCACCTTGTGTGAGAGCCCTATTCACCATGGCAACTCTTCAGCCACACCCACCTTGTGTGAGAGCCCTATTCACCATGGCAACCCTTCAGCCACACCCACCTTGTGTGAGAGCCCTATTCACCATGGCAACCCTTCAGCCACACCCACCTTGTGTGAGAGCCCTATTCACCATGGCAACCCTTCAGCCACACCCACCTTGTGTGAGAGCCCTATTCACCATGGCAACCCTTCAGCCACACCCACCTTGTGTGAGAGCCCTATTCACCATGGCAACCCTTCAGCCACACCCACCTTGTGTGAGAGCCCTATTCACCATGGCAACTCTTCAGCCACACCCACCTTGTGTGAGAGCCCTATTCACCATGGCAACCCTTCAGCCACACCCACCTTGTGTGAGAGCCCTATTCACCATGGCAACCCTTCAGCCACACCCACCTTGTGTGAGAGCCCTATTCACCATGGCAACCCTTCAGCCACACCCACCTTGTGTGAGAGCCCTATTCACCATGGCAACCCCACTGCCACACCCACCTTGTGTGAGAGCCCTATTCACCATGGCAACCCCACTGCCACACCCACCTTGTGTGAGAACCTCGTTTACCATGGCAACCTGGCTGCCATGGCAACCCCACTGCCACACCCACCTTGTGTGAGAGCCCTATTCACCATGGCAACCCTTCAGCCACACCCACCTTGTGTGAGAACCCCGTTTACCATGGCAACCTGGCTGCCATGGCAACCCCACAGCCACACCCACCTTGTGTGAGAGCCCCGTTCACCAAGGCCACCTGTCCTGACACCAGGTACAGGTTGAGTTGGGAGAAGATGTTGTTGATGGATGGAATGGTGATGAAACTGTAGGCTGCACATGCCTGGAAAACAATACAAGTATAGTAGTTACTCTTTTAGACGTGGATACTCGTACATGTACCTTTCAACATATGTACAACATATTGACAACAGGCACTGTAAAATTCTCTACTTTGATGGGACTGAATTACTGTAAATGCATTTAAGTTCCCAAGGTTTTAATTTCGCGGTAGGGAGAAAATGGAGTGTTTGCGGTGGTTTTAAGTTCGAGTTTGAGACAATAGTAGACAAGTAGGAATGAGGGCAAAAAATAATCGTGGTGGTTTTAGTTCGCGGCAAAGAGCTTACCGCTAAAAGCGCGAACATAAAACCACCGGAACATTTCTGCATTTACAGTGTATAGAGAGGCACACAAACTGGCAGACCTTTCTCTGAGCAAGACACATTTTCTTTGACTACATGTATCTGATGATTATCTATATCATAAAAATTTAATAATACTAAATAGAATAAAACTGAGGATGGTTTCCATGATAAACCAACGGAATTTGCGAATAGAAGCCTGAAATTTCTTATTCTACAGTAGACCACACGTTTTTAAAGGGAATGGAAATTGTTCAATTTCTCTTCCCTCTACCTTATGTAATTTCAAAATTACATTATGAGCATCCTTTACATCACCATCTGTTGATCCTTTACATAAGAGGCTTTTACACTCAGCTGTTACTAATGTTTGATGATTCCTATTCCAGATGTTGACATTTAAAAGTGAACTCATCTCAAGAGTCTCATATTGCCTACAGGGCTGTCTTGTAAAGTGAAAAGGCACCTTCTTCAGCAGAACTGCTGTTAAAGGCAACCCAAGCAATATTAGGGTCTGAAAAATCGGATTTTGAAAGTCAATCTATTTAGTAATTTCTATACATGATTTAGTTCAAACAACACTATCACAATGTATAGTGACGTCCATCATGCAAACAAACTGAAAATCGTTGTTGGGGTTTTTGTAGGCTCGCGAAACTAAGGGAGTCATCGTACGGCATGTTTTTGTTATAAAATGCTCAGAGTATGAAGCTATTGCGCAAATGTGCTAGATAGTGTTAGTAAATGTCACTACCATAAAGATTTCAGCGTTTTTCTTATTTCCATATTTGGGCCCTAATATTGCCTTGGTTGCCTTTAAGAGTATGCAATGAGCATTTGATTGTGGTTGCGGCTTTTACAATTACCGAGTCCATTGAAATGGAATAAACATGTTTTTTTGTTGATCATCATCTTTGTACTGTAGATGTTAACATGATAATTAACCAAGGGTCCCAGCAGAGCTGACAACAAGTCAGAAAATTTGTTTCTAGTGCTAAATTTTCTCTAATAACAGCACAAATGACACACCTAGGGAATATTAAACCTCATTAGTACTGTTGGCAGCATCGTGGCTCTATCCTGAGGGAAAAACTACTGTTGGACCGACTTTGATCATAAGTAAGTCACGACTCTCTGTTGAGATCCAATACTGTAAATGCAATTAAGTTCACCGTGATTTCATTTCGCGGTGGGGAGAAAATGGCGTATTCATGCTGGTTTTTACCTAGCATTTAAAGCAAGGCGGTAAGGCGGTAGAAGACAAAACAAGCATTTTCATGGTGGTTTCTAGCTTGCGGTGAAGAGGCAAAAACCGCAGACATTAAACCACGGCGAACTTGAATGCATTTACTGTAGCAGCTGCACTGGAAGCATGTAATAGGATCAGAGTTGCAGCTTTTTCAACTGCCTATAGTAAGTAGTCCATTGAAATGGAAGAAACATGTTTCTTTGTTGAGTCATTTCCAAAGGTTTGACCAAAAGGAGTTGTACCTAACTTCAATAGAATCCTTTCATGTATGAGAAAGGGCAAGACCTTTTCGCAGATAATGTTGGGTCTTCTTTGAGATCCGTCTAGCCTGTGGATAACACGCTACTTTTATACAGAAGCTTGCAACTTTCATCTATTTTTTGAACAGCTGTTTCACTGCATATATTGGTTGGGTATAATATGATGACATGGCAAACATGCTATCATAATAGTAAATAAAGGAATGAGTATGATATAATAAGAGAAACTAACTGTGTAATTTAATGCCATTTTCCAATTTTCTCTGGAATTACATTCTAGAATGTCCTGAGTCTTGGCGCTGTCAATAGCTTTAACCTTCTGTATGCTAAGGTAGCTGTTTGGTACCAAATTTGTATTGGTTAGGGTTAGGCACCAGGAAAAAGGTTAACAATATCAATCCAACACAATTTTACAGGCTATCTTTCATCATAGAAGCTCGTACCCTAAAGCCCCCGTCACAAATAAGAAATTCAACTCGGCCGACGTGTTGGTGAGCTTCAAATGTGCCTTTTCGGCCGAAGTACGGCCGGCGGCCTGTCGATTACGCGGGCTTCGGGCGATTTTTAGAAGTAAAAGTTGATCCAAATATTGGCCTTTTACCAGGTTAGTCGATACTGACTTCGTCCATGTCCAAGAGATGGTACCATCTCATGGGGAATTTTTAGTTTTTAGTGTTCAAAGGATGTCGCCCGAGATTTTCACTGGAAAATATGGTCAACGCTCGGGCGAGTTTGAAATTCGGGCGAGCTTCAGGCGATCTACAAAGTTGGCCGACGCTCGCATGAATTGTGACGCCGGCTTAAGCGATGTGTTCCACACTCCCTCAGATAAGAGATTGACAGGAGCAAGGAGGTTGAAAATAAGACTCCTTGACAGGAGTAAGAATTTATAACTTCTGAAATACCACTTACTTGACCCAGGATCACAAAATACCTGCCCTATGGCTTGACCAGTATTTCTGCTATTCTTCAAAATCTGTTTTTCTCATTCAGTTGCTTGACTCTCTTATGGAGAAAACAGCAACTTCTGTGTAACAGTTCACTGACTGGCATGGCTGACATACAAGCTAATACACTTTTGCCAACTGGATGCATAAGGCCACACCAATTTTTGTTTTTTGTTTCTTGGAATCGCCTCTCGTGTTTTTCCCATTTTGAAAAAAACACAAAAACAATTGGGTCACTATTGCCATTAACAAACTTTTACTCACAATTTTACTATTTGTTCAGTTATGTTGTAAAACTAAATAGCCACCAAAATAGATTATAAAGGCCTGCACATACCTAAAAAGTGTGGTCATATTGATCATAAGTTATGATTTTTGATATATTACAACTGTTTCTCAATATCAATTCATATATTACATAGCAAAACAAGAGTCTTAGGACCCAAAATCTCCATGAAACTTTGTTTTTCTATTAAACCAGTTCCCCCCATTCTATATCGCTCAATGGTATGACCCACACTGGCCGGGCAAGGGGAGAAGTGGCTATAAATAGCTACTGACCTAGATAAGAGACCAACAGATGGTGCGACCTCATATTCCTCATTACTTATGCAAATTCAGTACGAATTTGCATAATTAGCACTTCAGTTTGTACATCTCTGTCCAACCTACCTGCATATCAAATAACATGAAAATCTGTCGCTCCTTTCTTCAGTTATTCTCCTTTGAAGATTTTGACAAAAACGCCATTACAGTTCCAGCGACACATACCAGAGGGCTCAAAATCGACCTTGACATTTCTCCTCCCGACAACTACCCACATACCAAATATCATCACAATTCATCTACACGTTCTATAGTTATGCTGATTTTACGCATCCGGTGACACATACATACACACACAGTGACACAAACATACACACACGCGCACACACACGCAAACACACTAACTTTGCATGATTTGCACTTCAGTGTGTACATCTATGTCCAACCTACCTGCGTACCAAATAACATGAAAATCTGTTGTTCCTCTCATCAGTTATACCCCTTTAGAACATTTTTACAAATAGGCCATTGCAGTTCCAGGGACACAAACCAGGGGGCCCAAAATCGACCTTGACCATTCTCCTCCCAGCGCATACCCACATACCAAATATCATTACAATCCATCTACACGTTCTACAGTTATGCTGACTTAAAGCATCCAGCGACACACATGCAAACGATTTACCTCCTTACTTATGCAAATTCGGTCTCATTTGCATAGTTTGCACTTAAGTGTGTACATCTTGGTCTAACCTACCTGTGTACCAAATAACATGATGATCTGTCGATCCACTCTTCAGTTCTTCTACATTGAAGATTTTTACAAATACGCCATTGCAGTTCCAGTCACACATGCCAGGGGGCCCAAAATTGACCTTGACCTTCCTCCTCTTAACACCCACCCACATACCGAAAATCATTACAATCCATGTACAGGTTCTACAGTTATGGTGACTTTAAGCATCCGGTGACACATACATACACACAAACACCAAACGCACGCAAAACAGAATATCCATGAAAAAGCCTTTTTTCATGGAGATAATTAAGGTAATTGTGTTACTGTAATTACATTGTATAGTAAAAGATCAAAGAAAGGGGTTCATTGCATAAAATGAGCCACACAAAGCTGAAACTTGAATAATCCTCTTATTCTTTTTGTTATGTAAACCCTTATCTTGACCCCAGACTATTTGAAAAAAAAAAATTTTTTTTTTTACCCTGTCCCTCCAATTCATTTCTGAAAAAAATCCGAGAAGCAACAAATAAAATTGGTGAGGCCTAATACAGACAGTTGTGCCAGATTTCCAACTGAAAGTTCACAGCACATATACACACAGGTTAATTACACAGTGACCCATACATAAACAAATCCATAGCTTAACAGACCTTTCTACCAGTTCAGGTGACAATTATACTTGCATCTACATTGTAATTGAACCGCAGGGAAAATGCCAATTAAACTCACAGTGGAGTTTCGAATTTTGAGTTACTACTTTCCCTACCTATCAATATCAATTTGCTATTTCAGCTCTTGATGCCAACATGATGATAGACTGAACAGGAAGTTTGACTAATATCCCAGCAGGGTTGAAAACAAATCAGGAAATATTATCGGTTCTACTGCTAAATTTTCTCTAATAACAGCACAAATGACACGCCTAGGGAATATTAGACCTCATTAGTACTGTTGGCAGCATCGTCAAATATTTGCATTTCTATGTTTTGATTTTGCATTTCTACTTTTCGACGGAGGTGGGCGGGGCCATGGTATCGGTCTATTTACACTAGGCGCGTGAAACTAAAAGATCACCATGTAGCTTATTTTTGTGCCGCTTTTGAGCACTTTTGATGAGAAATCTGCACGCAACTGTGGTAAATAGTCATATCAAATATCAATTTCATAAAGATTACAGCAACTAGAATATTTCCAGTTTTCAAGCCTCATAAGATGCTCTGGGTGCCTTTAATGTACAGACATGTATAGGAGGACTAACCATTTTCTTGCTAACCTCTACTCTAATCAATACGACTTTACTACGTAGATGGACCCATGGAAGAAATAAGATTAAATCAAGACCAAGAAAGCAACAGGAAATGTTTTCACAACATTCTACTGCTGACATCACCAGTTTCAAACAACGTCTTGCCAAGACCACACTTCTAGCAGGTGGCTCATCTCCAAACCAGAAGTAAACATTCTAAATCTGCCAAACAACAGTTTCCTGACAGATTGCTAACAAAGCACAGTAGGGCTATACCAAACTATTTTTCCTTCAAAACAGTCAGCTGTGGATACAGGCAGGGCTAAGCTTGCTTCCCATTGAGTTTGGTCTGGTTACATGTCTGTAACCTTCTACGGGTATGTTTGCAGGTGAGTCTCTATTGTGGGTTATTAGGGGGTATATTGTGACGTCGGGGTGGCGTAACGGTTAGAGTGTTGAACTCGGAATCAATAGGTCCCGAGTTCGATACTCACCATGCCCCGACATTGTGCTCTTGGGAAAGGCACTTTACACTACCTTCCCGGACGGTGGAGTGACACCCATCGAGCCTATTCAGCTAATCTGTCAAACTGTGTGCCAAAAAACACACTGCGGATCTGGTTGCCGATGTGCCAACATCTAGCACATTTGCCACTCGGAACCGTTAAAAATTAAGGGCTATATATTATACTGGAAATTCATTTATTTTTGCTGGGTTTAATTTCCCAGTAGAAGGCAGTCGGTTCAAATAATCCTGTAGTTCTTAAGAAATTCATAGGAAATTCGCTGTGTCATTAACTTTCAGTAGAGGGGTCATCACAAAAACTGCAAAAATGAAACCACAGCAAAAGTTTAAAAATTTTAGTATGTTACTCAAGTCTGGATGTCTATTATTACTAAAGGGAGTGTTTTTTTTAAATGTTTGTGTAACCCTGGAATTACAGTTAAAGTTCAGTACTTAAATTTGTGAGGTCATTTGAGCAGAAGAGGACAACATTGCAATGAAGTTCCCCAATCTAGTTGAATCTGCCAGCAGTAGCCCTCAAAACAAGTTAAAAAAATCCATTCATAGCATACTAGTACAGCAGTTTCCTGACATACATTTGTACTAGTGCTGTGTACTGGTACTGTGTGTACCGGTTCTGTACCGGGAAATTGATTCCGTACAGGTCCAAAATACCGGATCATGAAGTACAGGACTGGTACTGTACCGACATAAATTTACACCATGTATGTGCTTATTTTGTGACTGATCTCCTGACCTCATGCAACACTAAACGTGACCAAAGTGACACCTTGGAACAGCATAACTGATATGCAAACAGATCATTCAGCCAGGCCGGGAGTTTTGATAGCAAGACCAAGGGAGTTTGGCGGTAGGAAACCTAGTTATGTTCTTTGAATAAAGATACTGAAAACAAAATGTTCTATTGAAGAAGTTAAGAAAAACAATATGTTAATTTTCAAATTGTTCAGGTACAGATACAGGTCCAGACCTGTACCTAAATCTCCGTACTGGTACCTGTACCTGTACCTGATGTTACGTTTAGGTACGCAGCACTAATTTGTATGCTTGCTGATCATAGCTTTATGGTAAGGGAACTGAGAATATTGGCAAGCGTACTGCAACAAAGATTCTGCCTTGGAATAACAACATAGCACCCACACTTAACCACTAGCAGCTGATATCATTCTTGGCATCCAAGGTAATGTCAATATCCTGCACTTTCTATAGTGACAATGAAGAACTCATTTCTGCTACTACTGCTGAGTGCCACCTGCTGGGCTGAGCCTGAACTGCAGGCAACACAAACATCCCACCAGAGCCCAGCAGGCTGTATGAACAACATCACTATCATGTCACCCCCAGGGGTACAGGGGCCACCTGGACCTCCAGGTAATACCATCACTCTCCAATGTAGAGATTGAACTTTCTGCGTGTAATATGACCATTAACTGTTACTGTAACTGTTGTCAACTTCGCTTAAGGCCTTTACTTTTTGGTTCAACATGTAAATGTACATTATGTCATGCCTGGGCCTGATACGGGTGTTCCAGACCATGTGATAACTATCCGTATCACATTATAAAGGGTTCGGGAGTTGTATCACACGGGCTTCCGCGGAATATTTCGAATGCATTTTGAGCGCGCCGGTTGCGCCGCCGTCGTGAATTCGAATACTGGATTCGTAGGTTGGAATCAATGTTGTTACAGTTTTTTGGTCGATGACACAAAACCCCCTCAACTTCTGGCGCATTCCGCATTGAAATGTGTGTTTTCTCGGGTGGGCATGACATAGATAAAATACAACACGGTGTATTCCGCATCACCCTCAGTCCCAGCCCTCCCGCGGGTCGGATCGTCCTCCGGCCTACAGGTGATCCTACCTGCGGTTGGGCTGGTACCTCGGGTGATACGGAATACCCTGTGTTGTATTCTATATGTAAATGTGCATTCTGTATGTGATATAGTCACCTTATCAACTACCAGGGAGTATAGTACATGTGCATGTAGTATATACATGCAAATGTACATGTACTATACTACACTGAGTTAGAATGGGAGAAAATGTGTACTTATTACCTATTACCAGTGCTAACACATGCATAGATAAATCAACCCTTGCAATACCATGACTATCCCATAGGAGGCTATGGTGAACCGGGACGACCAGGTAACCAAGGCCCGCCAGGCAAGCTTGGTCCGCGAGGTCTTCCCGGCGCGCCCGGTTCCACCACCGACCCTCCCGTTCACGTAGCCTTCACCGCTGTCCGCACATCCAACTTCGGCCCAAACGACGAGGAGACCACCATCCCCTTTCAAGTAGTGCATACCAATATTGGCGGCCATTTTGACAAAGACACAGGACATTTCACCTCCCCAGAAAGGGCTGTGTACCATTTTAGCTTCAACTTCCTGAGTAGATCTTCTGACTACAACCTGTTTGTGATCCTGAAGCACAACGGTCGTAAGATAACGTCTACGTACGAGGGTAAGGGCAGAAGCGCGGGAGGGAGCGCTGTACTATTGTTGGAGAAGGGGGACGAGGTTTGGCTTGACCTCGGGAAGAATTATGCCATCTACGACAATGCTAACATGTACAGTTCCTTCTCTGGCTTCCTCCTCTTTACTATGGAGGATGGTGACTTGGGAAAGGAATCGTAGGGAGGTTGTGTGATAGTGGAAATAAAGAATAAAATAGTGCTTATGGCAATCAGTGTGACAAAAAGACTAGATGGCGGAAGAAATGTGTACAAAAGCTGAACTGTAAACGACACACTCTTTTTAACAGTTTTAGAAGTTTTCATTATTTCTGGTGGTTTTTAAAACCATCAATGAGAATCAGAAAATAAGACCAATCTTACCAATTTGATTGCAATATATAACAACTTTTAGTCACTACATTTTGTAATTCTACATGTATAAGACTAGTCTAGACATTATATTTTGATAATACAGAAAATTTGTTTGCCCTTTAATATAAAGCAATGATAACACTCTAATAAACTCACCCTAACAAACGCAGCAGTTTTCCTGGAGTGGTTGCCCTTCACCACCTTGTGGGTCTCCATGGAAAGTTGGTTCACTCGCTGGAACAAAAACGAGATCCTTGGTAACAAATATATTATGCAAGCACAAAAATTACATTATGGAAAGACAGACAGACACACACAGACACACAGACACACAGACACACACATGGTAAATGTGTTGCTTGCATCATATCTATCAGTACCCTGATATATACATGTATAGAATACACCACGGGGTATTCCGTATCACCCAAGGTACCAGCCCGACCGCGGGTAGGATCGCCTGGCGGCCGTAGGCCGGAGGGCCATCCGACCCGCGGGAGGGCTGGGACCGAGGGTGATGCGGAATACAACGTGTTGTATTTTATTTATGTCATACCTTGGTCATACCCACCCGAGAAAACACACATTTCAATGCGGAATGCACCAGAAGTTGAGGGAGTTTTGTGTCCTCGAACAAGAAATTGTAACAACATTGATTCTAACCTCTGAATCCGATATTCGAATTTCCGACGGCAGCGCAACCGGCGCGCTCGAAATGCATTCGAAATATTCTATGGAAGCCCGTGTGATAACACTCCCGAACCCTATGTGATCCGGATAGTTATCACACGGTCCGGAACACCCGTATCAGGCCCAGGCATGACATAAATACGTATATCAGCTAGCGGAGCTTGGGTTTACAGCGTAGATTGGGGCGGGGTCGGTCTTCGGGGGGCAGCGGGAGGGTGGGCCGGGAAAGCTTGGGATTGCGTGCGGTGCTCGGTGGCGCGCCGATTACGGTGTCTGGACTCCCAGGGTAATCTACCAGTTACATGTACATGTAAGTCCCAGTCACATATTCAGGAGCTGACCCCACGACTTTGCTTACAAACACTCCCCAACCAAGGTTGGCACTGGGTTGGAAGTAGTCTAGAATCCATCCTATCAATACTCTAGCTCCACTTTGTTCCTCTAATCGCATTCAGAAGAAAATGACTTTCCCGTCTACTTCTGAATGGAATTCAAAGTCTGCTGGCTGCTTGCCAACCAACTCTCAACCACAGATGACCTTGCTCTTGACCATAGTGTAAGTTTGGCAGAGGTTTGGAGGCCATGGTCAGCTATGTGTGACAGGGGCTTTAGCAGGAAACTTTTAAAGAAAAACAGTGACATATCTAAAGCACCCACCTGCACCAGCTCAATCAACACTGGCTCAAGGTTACTGAAGGTCGCCCTGGCTTCCACGTAGAAACTCAGCTGCTGCTCAAAGTCTCTTCCAAAGGAAATCTGATTAAAAACAGACCAATCAGGAGTCACAGTTAGGAACTCTTCCAAAGGAAATCTGATTAAAAACAGACCAATCAGGAGTCACAGTTAGGAACTCTTCCAGGAAAAACTATAGTTGGTAAATGACTGAAAGATAAGCACCTTGAACTTTTTACTCACCCTTCTGATGAAACCACAGATAAGATTGGAGATGGCTTTCTTCTCATCCTCCAGTGTAAGTGCACTGTGGAGGGTAGAGGCAACCGTCAACTACATATACGTAGGAGTAGAATGGAGTCAATACGTGGCACTGCGGTGGCAGGGTGTTTGGCCCCAGAACCAAGAGATACCGGGTTCGAATCCGGGGTTCCCTGATTTGTCCCGTTGACGTTGTGCCCTTGGGAAAGGCAATTTACACGACTTTCCCCACTTAATTCAGGTGAAAATGAGTACCTAGCTTCGGTTAGGGACATCCCTCAGATAGGACTTAACAGGAGGTCCTGTGTTTGAGGAGAGCCACAACTCAAGCACGTTAAAGAACCCAACACACTTATCAAAAAGAGTAGGGGTTCCTTCCTGGTGTGTGTGGATCATATAAATCTGTCCGGATATGCAGCTTGTACTCTTCAGTACAAACCTGGTCTGTTACGCCTTCATGCTGTTTACCGGGTATGCAATACAAACAAAATCTTCATTGCTACCTTGTCCCCCCACGGACCCGGAGGTCAAGGGACTAGGTAGGTAGGTAGGTAGAATGGAGTAAAAACTAATTTGTTTGTCGACATTAAAAAAAAAATTAACGGTTCTTATACTGGCAAATGTGCTGGATGTTGGCACATCGGCAACCAAGTCCGCAGTGTGTTTTTTGGCACACAGTTTGACAGATTAGCCGAATAGGCTCGGTGGGCGTCACTCCACCGTCCGGGAAGGTAGTGTAAAGTGCCTTTCCCAAGGGCACAACGTCGGGGCATGGTGAGTATCGAAAGCGGGACCTATTGATTCCGAGTTTGACGCTCTAACTGTTACGCCACGCCGACGTCACTTAAAGTCGACATTTAAAGGACAGCCTTATTCCTTGACTTTTATATAACCGTTAAGGTATAAAATGAACACACACTGGAGAATCGTTTGGTACCACTAAAGATACATTCTCAAGTACTCATATGCATTATTTGCATATAATTTTGCAGTTCTAGCAGGTAATGTGTACTTACTTCACAGAGTCGTGCATAGTCTTACAGATGAACATCAGGGCATTCATGATAACAGGGTCAGACGTGGTGTCTTGCTGAACCCTGTACAAAAGCAATTATATGGAAGTCTAGATCTATAACTGTTCTATTTTGGGGCCTCAATTGCCCTATTAAAAAAACTCTGAGCCACCAATGTTGTCAATTTCTCAGCCAGTATTCTTGCAAATGTCTAAGCAATGATGTTCAAACTAATCTGTGCACCCATATTTTTCAATCATATCACAATTCTGTATTTTTTCCGGACCTAAAAAAAGGACAGCTACAGAACTACCTTTCTCCAGGGAGTTTCCTATGAACAGTCCTAAAAAAGAAATCTTCAAATTGTGTTATTCTAATTCTCTGTGTAACTTGTACCTTACACCATGTCAAATTATATTACCAGTAATCATAAAATCAAAAATATTGCTTCTGTATATATATTGTGAAGCCTACTCCCAGCATAATGACTTTTTAGAGCCAGAATCTAACACCAATTCAAAAAAATGTATGAAGACTACAGGCATAGGGAGAAGTATAGTGGTTAAAAAGAACTTCACAAATTATAAGTTAATAAAAGCAGAATCTAGGGTTTCTAGTGTAACAGCAAGGAAAACAAGGCACAAGACAACACAACTCAATCCACAAACAGAACACAGTTAGTAACCACAAACACCCCTTTAAATCTCCTTGCCTTTTCTTGTAACCGGCAGTATACAGGGCGCCCGGTCTAGCACCGCTGGGGGGGAGGGACATAATCATAGGTGCAATCAGGCAATTACTGATGAAATCAAAATCATTGAGTAATGATAACAGAAAGGAAGCAGAATTGAAAATGTAATCAACATTCACAATGCAAGTTAATCATCAATGGTCATCAGTGACTCAAACATATTTTTCAAACATGAATATTGAGGAGGAACATAGAATTTAAACAATTTCAGTTCTGTGACCCTCCCAGCTCCTGCTTATATCATTATTCCCATGGCATTAAAAAATATCAACTAAAAATAAACAAGGTAAAGCTATAACGGCATGATAAGTAATATCATGATGATATTTCACAGACCCCCTATATTCGCTCGTTCTCATTTAAATGTACACATTTTGTAATCTCCGTTACCTATTGAAATAAGACGTTCCTGGCATAAGGATATGCCACATATAAGAATTGTCAAACTGTAGTTTTTATGAGGACTTAAAACTTTTCTAGCTTTTAAAAACGGCAGTTTGGTACCTTATATGTGGCATTTCTTAATGCCAGGAACGTCTTAATACTTCTAGCGGTAACGGAGATTACAAAAAGTGTACATTTGAATGAGAACGAGCGATTACCAACCATCTATACAACGGTATAGAACACAAAAGTTACTGTAAGTCCAACAATACCACCATGTTATAACCCACTCCTTACCTTGTGAATGTTTCCATGACGGTTTTACATACTTCCACCTTGACGGACTCTTTTTGGAACATGTCGATAAAGGGCAAAAATTTGTCCTGAAATGAAAAAGAAAAATATGTAATACACATATATGTCATGTAGTTTAATTCTATATAGTCACTGATTTATTTACTATATAAAAAATGTATAGTACATGTAAGTGTATGGGAGAAAAACTACAATTGTGTATAACCACAATTATATGTATTATTGTATGTGACAATCTAAGCATCAAATATGAATAAACATAATTACACAGCATTATGTATCCTTCGTGATATACTATTAGTCTATTACATGTGATTATCTTCATTATTGTATATGATCTCTTCAGATCATCATTTGTAATAATTCATATAATACCCTTTATACATTTATATAATACCACGATTATACATGATTATCCTAACCCTTTTGATTTTTATGACTCTGTACCACTGATTAAAAAAATGTATTTGTTAACTTGTTACAAACAGCAGGACAGATAAATGTGTATTTTGTGTCTTAAAAAAATCTTACGTTGAAAATGATAATGTGTTGACCTCGTATTGAAGTACAAGAACCTGAAAGTCTACATGCTTGTAAAAAGGTTGACCTTACCATGGAAAACAGCACAGCAAAGTCATGCATGTGGGACAGCACCTTGGTCACAATGGACTGCAACTGTCAAAGGAGGTATGGAATACTTCATTGTGGTAAATCGAGCCATGAAATTCATCAACTATTTCACCACAAGCTTAGCAGTTGAATGGCTATTTCAATGACTTCAATAATCATGTTTCCTATGACTACAAACTAAATGCAAGGATATTTAGCTAGACTACAAACTAAATGCAGGAACATTTAGTTAGACTACAAACTAAATGCAGGAACATTTAGTTAGAGTACAAACTAAATGCAGGATCATTTAGTTAGACTACAAACTAAATGCAGGATCATTTAGTTACACTACAAACTAAATGCAGGAACATTTAGTTAGAGTACAAAGTAAATGCAGGATCATTTAGTTACACTACAAACTAAATGCAGGATCATTTAGTTACACTACAAACTAAATGCAGGAACATTTAGCTAGACTACAATCGAAATGCAGGATCATTTAGTTACACTACAAACTAAATGCAGGAACATTTAGCTAGACTACAAACTATATAAATGCAGGATCATTTAGTTACACTACAAACTAAATGCAGGAACATTTAGTTAGACTACAAACTATAAATGCAGGAACATTAAGTTACACTACAAACTAAATGCAGGAACATTTAGCTAGTCTACAAACTAAATGCAGGATCATTTAGTTACACTACAAACTAAATGCAGGAACATTTACTTGCCTGATGTAGGGCTTAAGTATTACTTAAATGCCTCATCCTGTAAAATAGTTTGCAGATTGTATGAACAGAAATACCTGTGGATAGAAGTCCTCAAAGGCTCTGTCTGGAACCATGTGCTTGATGATGTCACCAAGAATGGTGTTCACTTCACGTTTCTAATGATGTAGTTCACAAGAAAACACAGTATCAAAGCATGTTGTTAACTTCAGTTCCATATGGACAGAAACACAAACCAATGTTGACAAAGGGCAACATAAGAAATTCCTGCCACTTTGAGGAAAACTTACCGTGAAATGTTTACAGGGATATTCAATCCAAACCTCGGCACAGGAAATATAGTTCTGTAAGATATGGAACAAAAGAAATGATAAGACTTATGAAACGTGTATGCATTTCATAGATATCAAGTTGAACATTCTATTTGTCTGTGTCTCAGATACTTATGTATTCTATACCTCCAAGAATGGTAAACAATGGGAGTGATTTGATATTTGATGTTTTCTCCTTTCTTCCATCTGGAATGTGTTGATAACTAACTATCAGGTTCATATGTTTTTGTAGCTCATAAATACAAGCATTTGATATGGACTAATCTCTTCACAAAACAAAGTTTTGCTGAAGGCTACAGATACAGTAGATACAAAAAACTATTTGCATGGCCCATTTGTCAGCGCAAATTATACGACTCCCCGGCTGTCCAAAATAGCGATATTGACGTCCCGATATCGATTGTTTGCAAGCATAACAATAGCAAGAAACAAAAGAGTGCAATTGTTGAATGGTAGATGGCGTCCCCACTCCCGACACTACAATGAAACCCAAAATTTAGCCTATAGTTGTGGGTGACATTTTACGATATAATCGGACAAGATTCTATACAATACACCAAACTTTACGGTTATGGGCGATACAGTTATGCATTGTTTTTACAATTGAGTGAATGGTAAATGGTTTGGTGTTTTGGAATAATTCTATACAGATAGACGAAATACACAGAAAAAAGTTATACAAATAATTGGCATATACTGTAGTAACTAATAAGGATACATTAAAGTGAAGAGAAAGCACAAAGACTTACTGCAGGATTCTTCAGCTTCATCACAATCTTCCACACCTGTGGGAGATAGAAAACAAGCAAGACCTTAAGTCATGGAGGACAGCAACACACTTCCAACAGTTCAGAAGTGTTTTTTGTTTGTTTGTAGTGCATACCCGGTAAACCACATGAAGGCGTAACACACCAGGTTTGTACTGGAGAGTACAAGCTGCATATCCGGACAGATCTATATGATCCACACACACAGTGGCAAGGACCCCTACTCTTTTCGATAAGTGTGTTGGGTTCTTTAATGTGCTTGAGGTGTGGCTCTCCTCAAACACGGGACCTCCATTTAACGTCCTATCTGAGGGACGTCCCTAACCGAAGCTAGGTACTTATTTTCACCTGAGTAAAGTGGGGAAAGTTGTGTTAATTGCCTTTCCCAAGGGCACAACGTCAACGGGACAAATCAGGGAACCCCGGATTTGAACCCGGTATCTCTGGGTTCTGGGGCCAAACACCCTGCCACTACACCACCGCGACGCCACGTGATGTATTGATCTAGATGTTTTGCTTTTATTAAGATGTGACATATAAAAAAGGCAGTCCCATAGCCTTTTTGAGGCCATAGGGGCAGTGGGTTGTTATCCGCTGTGTCTAGAGCAGGGTATTGGAGGGCAGAGCCCAGCCTTCTCCTTCCACCACCTTTTACCTCCCCAACCAAAGGCAGGTACCCATTTTTACACCTGGGTGGAGTGAGGAAAGTCGTGTGGAAGTGCCCTTCCCAATGGCACAAAATCGGTGACATGACATGATATATAAATCACATGTACATGATATATAAATCACATGTATATTTAAGTTGGAGACAGCCCTCACCTCATTCAGTGTCTGCAGCCTCTGTTCTTCTGGAGGGTCGGCCAGGACCATGTTAGCACCCAGTGATGCGTACAGCTCATGCTGGGGAGGAACAGCAATGTCAAGGTCATCAAGGACCAGGTGTATACACAGTTGTGTCAGAATGAATTTGAATTCAGCACCAGGGACAGCAGTGTCAGTGTGTATTCAACACCAGGGACAGCCATGTCAGTGTGAATGTGAATTCAGCACCAGGGACAGCCATGTCAGTGTGAATGTGAATTCAACACCAGGGACAGCCATGTCAGTGTGAATGTGAATTCAGCACCAATGACAGCCATGTCAGTGTGAATTTGAATTCAGCACCAGGGACAGCCATGTCAGTGTGAATGTGAAGTCAGCACCAGGGACAGCCATGTCAGTGTGACTGTGAATTCAGCACCAGGGACAGCCATGTCAGTGTGAATATGAAGTCAGCACCAGGGACAGCCATGTCAGTGTGAATGTGAAGTCAGCACCAGGGACAGCCATGTCAGTGTGAATGTGAATTCAGCACCAGGGACAGCTATGTCAGTGTGAATTTAGCACCAGGGACAGCTATGTCAGTGCGAGTGTGAATTTAGCACCAGGGACAGCTATGTCAGTGTGAATGTAAATTCAGCACCAGGGACAGCCATGTCAGTATTAATGTGAATTCAGCACCAGGGACAGCCATGTCAGTGTGATTGTAAATTCAGCACCAGGGACAGCCATGTCAGTGGGAATGTGAATTCAGCACCGCACCAGGGACAGCCATTTCAGTGTGAATGTGAATTCAGCACCAGGGACAGTCAAGTCAGTGTGAATGTGAATTCAGCACCAGGGACAGCCATGTCAGTGGGAATGTGAATACAGCACCGCACCAGGGACAGCAGTGTCAGTGTGAATTCAGTACCAGGGACAGTCATGTCAGTGTGAATGTGAATTCAACACCAGGGACAGCTATGTCAGTTTGAATGTGAATTCAGCACCAGGGACAGCCATGTCAGTGGGAATGTGAATTCAGCATCAGGGACAGCTATGTCAGTGTGAATGTGAATTCAGCACCAGGGACAGCCATGTCAGTGTGATTGTGAAGTCAGCACCAGGGACAGCTATGTCAGTATGAATGTGAATTCAGCACCAGGGACAGCCATGTCAGTGTGAATGTGAATTCAGCACCAGGGACAGCAGTGTCAGTGTGAATGTGAATTCAACACCAGGGACAGCCATGTCAGTGTGAATGTGAATTCAGCACCAGGGACAGCCATGTCAGTGTGAATGGGAATTCAGCACCAGGGACAGCAGTGTCAGTGTGAATGTGAATTCAGAACCAGGGAAAGCCATGTCAGTGTGAATGTGAATTCAGCACCAGGGACAGCCATGTCAGTGTGAATGTCACTTTCAAGGGTAGGCTGTCCTACTGAAGGTTCTTCAGCACCAAGGACATCTGCAATGACCGATGTGCTTATCATTCAGTAGTGAAGACAACAGCACATATCTGAATGTCATTCATCACCAATGGCAAACTTCACTTTGAATGCTCTTAAGCAATTAAAAGAGCTGTGTTACTGTGAATATGAGCATTTGTAGATATCGTTAAGAGCCTACCACACAATGCTATGCACTAGTGCTGCGTACCGGTACTGTGTACCCGCACCGTACCATAAAAATTGATTTGGTACAGGTCCAAAATACCGGATCATGAAGTACCGGTACTGTACAGATATAAATTTAAATATGTGCTTATTTTGTGACTGATCTCCTGACCTCATGCAACACCAAACGTGACGAAAGTGACACCTTGGAACAGCGTAACTAATATGCAACAAATCATTCAGGCAGGCCGCAAGTTTTGATAGCAAGGCCAAGAGAGTTTGGCGGTAGGAAACCTATTTATGTTTTTTGAATAAAAATACTGACAAGTTGAAAACAGTTAATGTTTTTGTCATTGCAGAAGTTCAGATAAACACATGTTAATTTTTCAAATTGTTCAGGTACAGGTACATGTCTGGACCTGTGCCTAAACCTCTGTACCGGTACCTGTACCTGTACCTGATGCTACGTTTAGGTACACAGCACTACTCTGCACAGAGTGACGATGTAGATAATCCGAGATTTAGTACATGAACAGTTTGCCAACCTTTGGGAAGCCTGCCTCCTCACAGTCTCTGATGATGTCCACAAACTTCAGGGCTCGGCTGGCGATGTAGTCTGGCTTAAAGGCCGACATGACGGAGTTCAGCAGCAAGGCACTGTGGGAAGGAAAATATCTTGATTTAAGTACAGATATGATAGAGGGATAAAGTGATGATGATGATGATTTGGTTTATTTCATATCATTAATAAATATCACAGTTTCGCAGTGTACGCAACGCGTGCACTGAACTGAACTGGGAATACATCGGTTTGACTCTTGACATTATTTAGCTTCATAAAATTATTTACAATTGCCTTTACTTATATACGACTTTTTCAGAACATTACAAGAGGTTTAGTGACAGAATTTTTCTTACTCAATACGATAATATATCCAGGTACATTGCATTTACAAATATAGATCAGAACATGATTCAAATACTGTACAATACAATTACATTACAGAAACCACATCGATTCTTAATCTGTGAATACAATAAAATAACACTCGGTGCTGGTACTTTTTGTTGTGTCTCCCCCCAAAAGTGTCTCCCAAAGTAAATTTTTCAATGCTTACAACTTTGCAGCTCATGCCAGGGATTAATTTCATGGAAAACATTTTCTGCAATTGCAAAAGTTTAAAGTAAGGAAAGAGTACTGGGCAATACACTTACCTGTTGCACTGCTTCTTGCAATGTTCCAGTACTTCCGTCATGGTGTCCTGTACAACACAACAATGTTTAAATAACAAGGCCATTATTGTTGACTTTTGAATTACTAAATGAACCATTATAGGCAATACAGTTATCAACTGATTGGTAGTACATACATCTATGTGCATATTTGTTTGTTTGTTAGAACCTCTGTTTATTCATGATAAGCTCAAATCGGCACGCAGGCCACTTTTTATTGAGGTCATGAGGGAAGTAGAAGTCAGATACAATATAGCAGAGATGCACAGTCATCTGAGTCCTAATAACTCTATCAACATATATCATAATATTTATGGTACAACAATATACAATTGCTACAACATATACTAGGGATAATCATACTAAAGGATACTGAATTAGATAAACTCTACATAGTCCATTTCTAATTACATGTATACACAATAGTAACAGTGTACTAAATATTCATAATGTGCCCTCTGACCTCTGATGCCCGATGAGCCACACACTGCAGTATCCAGTCCAGTGCAGGGGTGTACAGGTGCAGGTACTGGGCCATCTCCATCTGTTGTACAGCCAGGATGTTCTGCACACTGTCACTCTGCAGCTGTGAGAAATGCAACAGGTGTTACAGATGTTACAGATGTGTGCTTATGTTACAGGTACGTGTTTATGTAACAGGTGTGCACTGTTGGAGATACTATAGACTTACATGTCACTCTGTAGCTGTGTTACATACAACAGGTGATGTAGATGCTACAGGTGTGTGTTTATGTAACAGGTGTGTACTGGTGAAGATGCTATAAATCTACATGCCACTCTGCAGCTGTGGCACATGCAACAGGTGTAACAGATGTTACAGGTGTGTGTTTATGTTACAAGTGTGTACTGGTGGAGATACAAGTACAAGGTATTTCGATCACACCCTGCAGCTGTGAGACACACAACAGGTGTTACAGGTGTTTACATGTGTTTCGGGTGCATAATATATAATATGTTATACAACATGTGTCTCTTTTTATATGCAATGTTTGACAGATGATGACAATTGTCCAAGTGTAAATTAAGCCATAAATGACAAGTTTCTCTTTATTCTAACAGCCCAGAATTACCTGTTTGTAAGTTGTAAGGAAGTCATACAGGTTGATGGCCACATGATCATGCACTTCAGGTGCAACCAGGATTCCCACCTGTATCAAGGACAAAGAAAGCAGGGCTTAAACAAAATACACTCTCAATGTGGCAAACTCAATTTCACAGCTTGCTGCTGACAGATAACGGGAAAACTGAGACAGATCCTAGACTTTTTATTTCAAACACAGGCAAAAAAGTTGAGTAGGTAAATAGTAAGGACAACCTCAAACCAACTGTACACACTCACGGCAGATCTTCAGAAAAGACGCTGGTAGCCGCGTATAGTTCCTGTTCAGAACTTTATTCGAGCCCACACCGACATATGTTTCGCCTGTGTGTGGCTTTCTCAAGGATCAAGGCTCAAATGAGCACAGTACAGTGTGTTCTGGCTTTTATAGGCCAGGTCAAAAATGCCCCAGGTGGCTTAATCAATCACAATACATCAAAAGGCAAAAAAGTTGAGGATATATATGGTTGCTACAGTACTGTAAAAGGGGAAATGTCCACAGGGATTTAATTTTTTGGTAGGGAGAAAATGGAGTGTTCGGAGAAAATGGAGTGTTTGTGGTGGTTGTAATTTTGTGGTTGAAACAAGGGGGTAGGTAGGTAGAAGGCAGAACAGCTTTAATGTTGCGAAGAAGAGGTCAATGTGAAAACCATGAACATTTTACAGTATATCTGTATGGGTTTAACTCTTTCAGTTGGTCACATCTTTCTGAGTCTCCATCGAGACATGAAAACCTTTAAGACCAATTGACTGTAGAAGAAAAAAAAGAAGGAGAAAAATACATTTGCCATTTTAACAACTCACTTCTTCTGCCTTGAGACAGATATTTGCCGTTTGGTCCGCTTTCTTCAAAAAGAAAAAAAAATACAAAAAAGAATACAAAAAATACTTTCTTCATTCGCAAAAACAATGAACAGGTTTTTTAACCCTCTGAAAATAAGCACCAAGCTACAAAGAAAATTTAATTCAACATAAAAGCATAATGAAAAAATTAAAAAAAATTCACATAGGATCATTAGGTTTATCTAAAGATAGATAGTGGAGGAAGCCATTGTAAATGATTCACAACTCAAGAACAGAAATTGACATAAAAGTGTGGACATTATCTACTGTCTGTCTGTATCCACCTACTGGATAGATATAAACCGGTTGATGAAAATAAAAAAGTCCGTATTCACCCTACAAAGGTAGGTCCTGGCATATACAGCAACCAAAGGGTCTCCAATTCCTCTCATCATATTGGACAGCCTCAGAAGTGCCTGAGAGTATTCTCTGTCAACAAATAAAAGATAAACATGAAACAGGCACTAAACATGTGGGCAGCACTTGTTCCATTTAAGTTCCGGTTCAGAATTTCAAGTGACCGTACCTAGAAGTAGTCCGTGAGATAAGATGCAAATCATAGGTTTCTCGAAAGATTTGGCTCCAGATTTTTCAGTTATCGCTATAGCAGTGTGTTATCTTTTATATTTCCTGAAAAGCCTGATCTTCGTAGCGTTTTCTGTGCAGAGTTTTGGTCATCCTCGGGTATTTCCTGGTATAAGTGCGCGACGACGGTAACGCGGCTTTGTCGCCTGATTACCCGAATCGTGCGTTCTATGTGTGTTTTGCATGGTTTCGCACCATTGGGGATTGCGGAAAACGTATCCTAACAATTTGTTTCAGTTTTCTTAATTGCACAGAAAGAATGATGACTTTTATTGCCATGTAAGTTATTATCCTGGGAAAACCCATCTTTTTCCTGCAGTGACCTTGGAAGAATGCACCCAAAATAGCAGTTTTCGGGTGAAAAATTGCTTAGAAGGATGATTTTTACTAAAAATGAAGTTTCCACAGAAAATGTCAACTAAGCTTGCCGGGCAGTGGCAAGGCACCCCTTTCCACCGGAAACATTGAATCGCCCGGAAAACGATGTTTGGAGAAGCGGTAAGCGTCTTTCTGAGAACGTGTCAGATTGGCCCCGAATCGTAAAAGAAACTCCAAACCGAGACCTTAACTACTGCTCTGGCATGTATATTACCTTGTCCTGCTCCTGTATTTTGGGACTTATTAAATAAATACATCTTTATGTAGGGTGGACCAATACTGGACTACAGAAAAAGATTCTTTGAAGATATGAACAAAATATAGAATGTAGTGGCATAAGAGACAATATTTGAGATATCTTAATCCTTGAAAATAAAATTCATACTTTCTGAAAGATAAGAAAGTTTAAAGTGATTATGCCACCAATAAACGTAAATTCCCTCTATGACGCCACAGCAACATCAAAAGGGTGTCTATTTTGTATAAACGTCTTTGTTCATTGAATAATACTTACCATGGTTGAATATGATCAGGAACTGTTAATATATTTTATTGTCACTAGTGGCACAAGCACTTTAACTTTCTCCCTGCCGCCTAACTCCATAACCAATAGGGAATCGGGCGCCAAACATTTACTTCAATGTGCTAAAGGTTAAAGAGAAGTTTTGAACACCACATGACTGTCCTTACCCTGAAGTCAGGAAGCTGTAGCACCTAAGAATGGCCGTCTCCACATACAGTCTCGGGATCAATTCACGGATGGACGCGATCTTATAGAACCAGTTTCTACAGGTTTCCTTGGCAGAGCCAGGAACTTGGTCAGGGGTGAAATCCTCTGTGTATAAAAAATGTAAACAATAACATGTTGTTTAGAATTTAAACTGTGCAGGGAAGTGAGCCAAAGGTTTATCTACAGTATCTACTGTCTCTGATAAAAGGTAATCAGAAGGACAGGCTAATTGAATCAAAATCCAATCTAAGATACTAGTACACACTACTTGATTCAGTTAAAATTTGATGCCTGATAACTATCAAAATAGTCAGTGGCATCCCGTGGCGTAGTGGTTAGAACATTGGACTGTCAAACAAGGAGACCCGGGTTCAATCCCGGCTTTCTCCCAGACATGTCTGGACATGCGTCCCGATGTTGTGCCCTTGGGAAAGGCACTTTACACGACTTTCCTCACTCCACCCAGGTGTAGAAATGGGTACCTGACTTCGGTTGGGGAGGTAAAAGGCGGTGGAAGGAGAGGGATGGGCTCCGCCTTCCAATACCGTGCCCTAGACACAGTGGGTAACAACCCACTGCTCCAACGGCCCGAAAAAGGCTATGGTACCTTTACCTTTACCTTACCAAGTAAGTAATCACCCACAAAAACAGACTTATGTGAAATATACCATTGTGCATTTTACACAATTGAAAAAAAAATTAATTGAAACTAAACAAAGCCACCCCCATATGTTTATGTTAATGGTAGAACCCACCTGGGAGCATCTGAGGCACCTTACTGCCAGGTGGGAAATATGCAGATTTCTGTCGGATCCTCTCGTACACCAGGTGACCTGTGGTGAGAAAAAGGATGAATAAATTTATTGTATCAAGGTCTTGATATTCATACTGTAAATGCATTTACTTTTGTGGTGGTTTTATTTTGCAGTAAGACAGAAGAGTTGCGGCTAAAACAATCGTGTAGTACAGTAGAAATATACATCACAGGTTGATGTAATTTTGCAGTTAGAAGTAAATGCAAAAACCATCAAAAACATTTCAAGATTTACAGTGGTGTAAAGACCAGAGTCATGAGAAAGATATCCTTACCAAAGGTGTCCAGGATATCAGTGATGAGCACAAACTTGCTGGGGTAAAACTGAATCACAGAGATGTCTACCAGCAGCTTGGAGCACTAGAGAATGGAATAAATACAAGCCATTAGGGGTGGATACCGGTTCGCTGGACCTGATTCGGACCTTTATAACATCCAAGAACCGAGTCCAAAAAACCTGAAAGCCTAAAACCTGAGTCCAAAAAAACCTGAACAAAGTACAAATATATGTTAATATAATATATGTTTCTATTTATGTTTGATAAAAAGTGTTTTGAGTCTCCCCTCTGACAAAAAAGGCATTTAAAATAAGTGTAACATTCAAATATCAAATACTGGTTTATCTTGAAAGTCTTCTCACCAAGAAACTTTTACAATCGAGCGTGTCAGTACTAATTCTCTATGCTTAATATTGGTCTAATAAAACAAAACATCAACTGGACAGGATCAGGTCCGGACCTGAACCTTAATCTCTGGACCTAAACTTGGACTTGGACGTAATTAAGCCAAACCGGTATCCACCCCTACAAGCCATCATATACAATGTACATGTATTTCATATATAATGTTGGGTTACATATGGTCTGTAAGAAAGGCAAAGAAGACATGAATATGCATTGAGTTATAGCACATAGATGTAAACAGTGAAGCATGACTGACAGCTATTTCTTCTATCTTAAATTTTATAAACTGTATAATCAAAGCTATGGTCTGGAAGGGTACAAAATGAGACTTAAGGTCTCATTCATGAGTTTTTTTGCCCCATAGACTTACATGTTATAAAACGTGTTTTACATGGGCGCCTTCGTAATGAAGGTATAGGAAATGCACCAATGTCATTCATTCTCTGTTGAGCTCATCTACCCTAGATCATTTGAAAAAATTGCCAAGTACCAGTTGGCATACAATGGCAATTACAAATGGCACTTAGCTAGACCCCCTAAATAGGCACTTTCCAGCTGAAAGTGATCGACCGAATTACCGCCAATGTCCGGCTGTGCACGTCCGACCTCACGCGCGGCTGCCGAACTTTACCTGTTAATTTCTTCAGTTACAAACAAGCTTTCATCAGTTTGACGCTTGATATCAGCTGGGCTAACTAAAAGAGTTTTTTACACCGATATAGACACACATACATGCAGTCGTTCATTTTTTGGGCAACGGACTCTTTTAGGGTACTCTCATCTCCCAAATAAACATACCCCCCGGAATAAACATACCCCCTGGACAAATTTTTAAAATCTAATAAACATACCCCCCGGAATAAACGTACCCCCCGGAAAATTACCAAATCGACACGTTAACTGTGTCCATGCTACTTCTGTCTTAGGGAAAGAAGATGATAAGCAGGTAGGTTCTTTTTATTTACATATTCTATATTAGTATGTAAATAATGAACCGAATAACTGTAGATATCTTGTTCAAATTATAATCATTTTCTCCACTTTTGGAAAAATTGGGCATAGGTTCCCCGCGGGGGCCAACGGTGCTTCAAATTCAACAAGTGAAAATGTACATGATACATGTATTTTCTACTTGGAACTTGAACCAAGTGATCAAGGAAAATTGTTGTATAAACTGGCATATCATTAAAACAGAAGTAGTTGCCAAACTTCTCAGTTCACTTGCATGGGTAACACCTTGTACAAATGTATCAACATTTAGAACTTGAACAGAAAATTACCATATCCTGAATATCCGATGAAAATACAAGTATTACGTATTTGTAAAAGCCATGTAGAAAAGGTTGAACTATGACATGTATGATGTTAGTTGTTACTTAAGTACTTTTTCTTGCTCAACTTTCCATTTATCATGTATGCATTGCATATAGAAACATGGATTAATTTTGTAAACATTACTAGAAGTATATGCTTTCCACAAAATCACCTTATTATAAAGAACATTATCATATATTCTCCTTTATTGTGTTGTTGCAATCCAAATAATTTCAAATCCAAAAATTACCCTTGATGTATGCAGAAAAAATCTTTCATTTTGAGAAACTTAGTTGTCAGCAAATTCATTGTTTAGATGTGAGAAATCTCAGGCTTGCTCTATTTTGTGCTCTCTCTTTATGATTAAAAGTTCCTTGGTTACATCTAAAACATTGCCTCAAACCACAGGGTTCTCATGTTACACATCAAAGCATGAGTCAGACGGAGCGGCACCGAACACAGGAACACAGACAGTAAGGGGCGGGGCTAACAGAGAGCTACATGAAGTTCTGAGAATACTCAGCCAATTTGTTTGTAGGGGAGTGATTTTTGTCAAAACATCGTAGGTGATAATTACTGAATATAGATTGCAACTTAGTGTTGTTTATCAACTATTAAAGGGGGAATTCACTTTCTTGAAATACCACACATTTCTGACAAAGACAAAAGAGTTTTATTGGAAGATCAAAAAGAGTTGTTTCCCCTTGGTAGAAGTGAGTTCTTCCGTCCGTGGGAAACTTCTAGTGGCGTGCGTTACTGTACTGTGGCGATTTTCCAAGGGCTGAATTTTCTTGTTTGTGGTAGGAACGGTAGGATTTAAATGTTTTTGTAGATTTTAAAAGTATTATTCAGTTTTTAATGCTAAGACACTGTCATAATGTGGTGTTATTTTCATATTCTAAAAGTTTTGAGGAAAGGCTGTATTTCACGTGAGTAGAATTTACATGCGACTCAATGGAAACTTCAGCATTCATGGTGTTGATTACGTTGTTCCAAGGTTGTTCTTTTGGCAATGTTTTTGTCTTTTTCGAGCGTAAATTTTGCGATCACTGTAAGAATTCAGATGGTCTAGAACGGGAAAAGACTGTCAATGTTGTTTATATGAAAAATAGATTTCAAAACTTAAGTGTGGCGTCTTATTTTGTCTGAGATAACAACATTTACTTTGTATCGAGATCGACTGACATGTTAGTACCGCCAGGATTTCACAAATGCCGGGTCATAGCAGCAGGGAAATCAACGCCGCTAGGCCGAAAAATAGCAAATTATGAGCAAAAATGTCGGGGAAATATGGGCAGGAATACCCAAACTTTCGTTTTTGATGGGATCCCTGGTTAGCAAAACTCAAAAAATTAATAAACGTACTGTCCAAAATAAGAACGTACTGGGTGGATTTTGAGGCTGAAAAAAATAAACGTACCGGTACGTTTATTTGGGAGATGAGAGTACCCACTCGGAGTAATACAGGAATGAGACCTAAAATACAACAGAAACTTATATCTTTGGCCCCACCCCTGAAGCAGTGCCAAAAATATTTTTGTAACAATACATAACATACTTAATGCCTATAACTAACCTGGATGGCGATCTTGAGTGCCTTGACTCTCTGGTCCTGTTCCCAGGCACTGATGAGAGCCTGGTTCAGCTCCTCAATCCTGTTCACATAGTCCTGCTGACTCAGGTTCAACATCTCCTTCACAGAACCCTACAGGAACAGGTTTTGTATGTGCATAAAAAACTTCTTTTGACTTAAAGATAATTGTAACTTTGGAGTCTTCTTCCTTCCTACATCAGGATGTAGATGTTATCAAACAAACAAAAATCGCCAAAAATTGATATTTCAAAATATACTCGTAGACACGCGCAATTCTTTAAGTATTACTGTGACAGACAGTCATGTACATTCCTGCAAAGTTTTATTGATAAATATCGAAGTACAAGCCAAGGAGAGCCTTTTTTCTAGAAAAGGGGCGTGGCCTTATAAATCTTGATGACGTAATCATGACATCATACTAATTTGTATAAATTATCACCTTGCTATAAGGTACTACCTGAAAGAAAATGAAGGTTGAGGAAGGTTTATAAAGCTTAAGAAACGTTTTTTTCAAAAACATCCCAAAATTCCTCAGTCACCCTTCAACAATATCTTTGCATTCACAGTGAAGTTTGCCCTTGGAGATGAATGACATTCAAACATACAATGTTGCCCCCACTACTGAATGATAGTCACATTGCACCTGTCCTTGGTGCTGAAGAACCCTCACAATCACACTGCCCCTAGGGCTGAATCTACATTGACACTTACACTACTGTCCCTGGTGCTGAATTCACATTCACACTGGCATGAATGAGATGAATTTATTCACATTTAAGAGACCTTGTATCTGTATCTGTATCTGTATCTATATAGCTGGTACAACCGCCATTTGGCATAACACACCAGCTTTGCAGGCACGCGGCGCGGCAGCAGCTGGTTATATTACACCGAACGGTCTGTTACACCTAGTCTTTGCATATCTGACTGCAACCGTTCTTCAAAGCTACTTAGTGAAGATGCTCCTACAGTACTTGATGACAACAAGTTCCATTCTTCTAGTACTATGGTTCTTGGAAAATACAAATTTTTGAACACATCAATCCTTGGCTGATAACTCTGGTACTTAAAGGCATGACTATTTCTAGTCCTCTTCTGAGCTGGCATTAGATACTTGTGACAATACATTAATCTTAAACGAGTTTAAAGGCAAAGACAGTTCCTTTGTGAAACAGTTCTGACCTCCTCAAAGTCATCCAGTTGTTCCAGTCTGTTCTTGACCTTGTCTGTCATGGTTGTCTGGACCTGGGTCTTCACTGCCACTGTGGGTAGTGGGTAGCATAAATCTACATATTAGTCTACAATGGTACATGTGTATATCAAATACATTTACATGATGATTGTGCATCCTGCAATCCCACCTAAAAAAAACAGAATAAACCGAAATCCATTCAGGTCAAACTTTCCACTACACGCATATATGTATGGATCTAAACACTACATATGTATGAAAGACATTATGAAATTGATTATGACATCAAACTACATAGATGTAGTTCTCACCTTTTTCCCTATCAGATGGGGACAAGAAGCTCTAAAAGTTGTCAAAAAAAGAAATTGCTTTATTATGATAAACAACAAGAAAGATTCCTTCAAGTTTACCTTAAGGGAGCACACCCCAGTTTATTTGGTGTTTCAATTAGAGGCTGCGCACCCTCCAGTCTAGGTACTGTCTCTTCCAGGGAATTATTCCGAAGTAAATCAACTGTGTATGGGATGAAAGCCTATCCCTTCCGCTACAGGACCAGCTGAGTTCTGTTTCTTCTACCTCTCTGATTTTGGTAAATCAGGAGACAAAAACATAATTTTCACGTCAAAAATGATGGTCAAATTTTGGCACTTTTGTGTAGGATAAAACTCGTAGAAAAACATTTCTGGGTAGAAACGACTGATGTTGTCAGAAAGAGAAAAACCTAGCGTACAGTCAAGCCAATTATAAAGAAAATTCTAGTACTTAGATTTCTTTAATCATCCACGGCGCGAGGCATGTCAGCATGACCCACAGAACGCAACAAAGGTCAATCCCGGGCCAAGGGACATTTCACCATCAACGCGGATGGATATCCGGAAGCAAGGCTCAGATCGAAATGAAATTTTCACCCAAAACACACCAATTCATACGCTTTTCAGCCATGCTAGTATCTAATATCAGTTCGAAGCACATTATGAGAAATCTAAACTCAAACCCAGCCCCTCGAAACCATTTCGTCACTTTTTGTCGGGCACTTCCGTGGACCCCGGTCGCGGAAGAACTGGGGTGTGCACCGTTAAGTTTTCTGAGAACATTTTCTCTTACCAATAAGTATTTTTACTACAATGCACAAAGTAGCTTGATGTAAAAAAAACATCATGGTTTCCAAACAAATTATATTCAATGCATAACCATACAACCTTAGATTTGTTTGCTTACTATGTAACTCTAATAGTATAAAATATGACATGTGTATTAGAACTGAGGTTTGTGACCAAAGAAAAAAAGGAAACAATTACAATGCTGTTGCAAGGTTTGTGCCATATTAGTTGCAACTTATGCTTTTGCTAGGCTTTTAGCATCTCAAATAACTTACCGTAGTGATGGAAAGTCTCTCCGAGGTTGTGTACTTGCTCAGGATGTTGGCCTTCTTTGTAGACCATGGCTCAAAGGACTCATCAAGAGAAGACTTCTTCCCTGGTTTGGCCTTCGACCCTGACTCAGCCTTTAAGTACATAAAAGAGGGATATAGTCAAAACTCCCAAGAAGACCACTCAGGGGACCAGTTGAATCTTGTCTATGTGGACAGGTGGTCACTTAGCCTGAGTACCAGCCTCTGTAGTGACCGCTGGCTAAAAAAAAATCGAATTTTTTTGAGCCAGCGGTCACTACGGAGGCTGGTACTCAGGCTAGGTGGTCACTACAGACAGGATTCTTAATGCTTATGTCAATGGGAAAATCATCTAAGGGACCATAATAAAGCGGTTACATTGGTCTGACACAGGTGGTTTAGGTGGTAACTTATACAGGTTTAACTGTATATGTATGAATCTTAACATTAACTTGTAAGTTAAATTCCTATGTATGTTAAACTTTAAAGGCATCCAGAGCATTTTATGAGGCTTGAAACTTGAATAAAAAACTCCAAATTTCTAGTCATTCCTACACAAAGTAAGTTTCAATAACACTATACCATTACATGTCGACATTAAAGGAGCAAAGATATGATGTCGTTGTGTGGTGAGAACTGTAGAAAATCCGCAAGCCCTAATAGACTGATCCTGACTGTCCATCACAATTAGTGGTTCGACCAATGAGAGAGTGACTGCATTTCCGTCAAATATTTGCATTTTTATGTTTTAATTTTGCATTTCTACGTCTTGACGGAGGTGGGCGGGGCTATGGTATCGGTCTATTTACACTAGGCGCGTGAAACTAAAGGATCACTATGTAGCTTATTTTTTGTGCCACTTTTGAGCACTTTTCATAAGAAATCCGCACACAAATGTGGTAAACAGTGGCATTACATGCCAATTTCATAAAGATTACAGCAACTTATATATTTCCAGTTTTCAAGCCTCTGGGTGCCTTTAAACTCTATTCTACAGGATGGATTAGAGACTGTCTGAAATGTACATGTGCAAGCCATTCAATGTTAAGTTAACAGAAAGTAGAATAGACCTCATGTCCTACCCTGTCTCTCTTGGGTGCAATACTAAGAGGGTCGGTAACGACGTGTTCTGCCGCAAACATAGACAGGGGGTCCGTACCATCCAGGGAGGAGGACAGGGGGTCGACAAACTCTGTCTCTGCTTTCCCACCTGTCTTCTTGGCCTTAGACTCTGTCACCTGGGGGCAGAAACACATGTATGATTCTTGTGCATTGGTATTGGTATATGTACACTATGGCACATAATGAATTCACACTGACACTATCTTATTTAAAAGTTTACCACTACAAGAAGAGCAGTAGGTATTCCAGGGCTCGAAATACTGGGTGCATGTGCACCTGTGTGCACCCAAAATTGGAGCTGTGCACCTAAATTTTGACAGTGGGTGCACCAGTGCACCTAGATATTTTTGTAGGCTTTAGTATAGGGTAAAGGTACTATTGTACACTAGTATATATAATATTCTTGAAATGTTGGTATCAGAAAAAGCAATATAACCTTTTATGACAATAGAATTACAGATTGAAGTTCTCAAGAGCGTTAAAATTTTCAATTATGTTTTGCTGTAAAATTTGTGATTATGTTTTGCTGACATTCAACTTTATATTGTGGTGCACCCAAAATTCTTTCTGTGCACCTAATTTTTTGGTTGGGTGCACCAGTGCACCTATTTCCAAAAATGAATTTCGAGCCCTGTATTCTAAGTTCTCTATTATCTGGCGTTTCAATACCACCACTTTTCTTTCAGTAGAAGACAAATATGCAATTCCTACTGCAACTGTTTGAATGGAATAGCTAAGATCAGGTTTGATGATACAATCTACACACATTAGGCATGTATATGACTTGAACTTACTTAAGTAAAGACAAACTCCTTAACACATTAATCCTGGGTTGACAACACTTCTATAATAGTATAATACTTGAGGTAAAATATTGTGCTACTATAAAACTTAAAAGCAAGGTATATCAGTCATGACTTACCGTCACAGTCATTGGTTTAAGAGGATGGTTATCGGTCGTCTCCCTCACACAGGCTTCCTGTTCCTTCTCACTCGTGTAATCCCTCATACGAGGGACCCTTAGAAAGATTTAAAGGCAACCAAAGCAATATTAGGGCAAAAAAAAATAGAAAGGAAAAAATGCTGAAATTATTTTGGTAGTGACATTTACTAACATTGTTTAGCGTATTTGCGTAATAACTTCATACTTTTAGGGTTTTAAAACCCCGCAAAATTGTACTGTACGATGATCCTCTTAGTTTTGCGAGCCTACAAAAACTCCGGCCACGATTTTCAGTGAGTTCTCACATCACAACAATGTCGTATTTTTGCATCATGGACGTTGCTATACATTGTGATAATGTTGTTTGAACTAGTCATGTAGAGAAAATATCTAAATAAATTGAATTTCAAAATACGACTTTTCGCACCCTAATATTGCTTGGGTTTCCTTTAAGGTTACAAATCAGCCCCCTATCTAGATCTATTGATCCTTACAAGGTATGATTTCACTAATCAGGTAATGTTCTGAGACTTATTACTGTACATGGCAAGATAACATATTCTGATAAGTGTTTTCAAGTGAGAAATGAAACAATCAAAGATCAAGGCGGTATGTGTGGGAACAATCGTAACGTTATATCAAGGAGGTGGTTATACATGTACGTATACGCAGGAAAGTCCGGAAACTTGGGGGGAGGGGCTACCATTGTTGTTTTGCAAAAAGGGTACTTAATTCGATATTTCTGATACCACTGATGCTAAACATTCTTATAATCACAATCTTAGGTCCTTCAAGAGACATTGCTTCCTACGAGTTGGGCAATATAAACAACAGAAGCCTTGCAGAATGGGAAAAAATGACGAAATTGGGAAACAAACCACTGATAAGCCGCCATCTTGGTTGGTCAAAGGTCACAAAGCTGTCTATTGTTGGAGGGAAATAATCCTCAGAGAAAAATACGATTTCAATCATTTTAGAGTCATTTCATCACTTCAGATATTTTTTACCTGAGCAAAATGTATGAATATTGTGCTTGCATATATTCGTTGTACTTAGTTGACCAAAAATGTTCTTTGCAATGTAAGATTGAACAGGCACTGCGTATAACAAATCATAGGCCAGTCGTAGCACATGAAAGAGACATGGCGGCGCAAGCAGGCACGGGAAATGATATGTCCTTTCTTCCGTTGGTTCACGAGATAATTCGAGGGTTAGTACAACGTTTAGGAGAGTTTTTCATCAGTTGATACTATGTATGACATCACAAATACTTGTTTAACCCCGATGGTTGGGAATGAAACCGTGTATGGTGCCTGTCTTACGAACTGTTTTCTTTCTCCTTTGTCCAGGATGGATATGGAATCTCCAGACGTCAATCAGAAGATTACAGAACTGAAAACAAAATTCCAGAAATGTCGGACAATGGTGGAAGAGATGCCAGGTACTATTGCATGCTTGAATTATTCTATATTCCTTTAACCTTTTATCATAAAGCCCTGACATCCGAAATACATTGATGATTTATCATAAAATCTTGTGTTTTCAATTTAGGACGTTGCAAAAGCTTACCAGTTTGACTTTAAGGACAAGTTGAGTAGCTACTAGTACTAAGATGCAAGAAAACAGTGTATCACATTATGTAAATGTACAATTAAGTAAAATATTAGTGGTGTTAGATCTATGTACATAACATGTACATGTGACCCACTGTACTCGACTAAATTCTTGATGGACATTGCATGCTCATACTTTCTCTCCCGTCACGCGATAACTGATGACTAGGGGTGGATACCGGTTCACTGGACCTGATTCGTACCTTTATAACATCCAAGAACCGAGTCCAAAAAACCTGAAAGCCAAAAACCTGAGTCCAAAAAAAAATGAACAAAGTACAAATGTATTTTCTATTTTGTTTGATAAAAAGTGTTTTGAGTCTCCCCTCTTACAAAAAAGGCATTTGAAATAAGTGAAACATTCAAATATCAAACACTGGTTTATCTTGAAAGTCTTCTGACCAAGAAAGTTTTCTAGTTGTGCGTGTCAGTATTAGTTCTCTATGCTTAGTATTGGTCTAATAAAACAAAACATCAACTGGACAGGATCAGGTCCGGGTTCAGATCCGGACCTGAACCTAAATCTCTGAACCTAAACTTGGACTTGGACCTTATTAAGCCAAGCCGGTATCCACCCGTACTGATGACTATTATGTACTTGTTTTATCACAGGTATTGACTGCAGTGAGGAGGAACAGAAGCAACAGATAGAACAGCTCAGACAACAGGTCACCACAAAAACAGACTTACTCAAGAAGTACAAGAACTTGTGTGCATTTGAGCTGCCAAGATCATGACAACTGAATGAACTGATTGTTTTTTAATGTGCTTTTTTAGTGCAGTTATAAATGTCAACAATTATACTGTTGGTGTCCCGGAGTATACTTTTTTTACATGATGATTTCTGTAGCAACAGTGAAAGTACTAATCTCCAAGCAGATCCACACGGTGCACCGAAAATCTTATATGCTAGCCAGAGAAGCTCCAGTCAGCCAGATAAGCTCAGCGGTGCGGACTGGAGCTTCTCTGGCTGACTGGAGCTTCTCTGTCTAGCATATACGATTTTCGGTGCACCGTGTAGATCTGCTTGGAGATTATGAAAGTACCAGCACTAGAATGTTTAGGAATGCAATCAAACCTGTACAAGTGACCACCTCTACCTAAGGACCACTGGGTCAGTGTGGCCACTTTTTGGTGGTCTGTTAGATAATTTTATCAGTCTATAGTGACCACCTGTTCACATTGACTATACGGAGTGGTCTTCTTGGACAGGTTTGACTGTATAGCAAAATACAGAAGCATTTAGGCAGGTTGATAAAAGTTTTTTTGGATAAATGATCATAGGGTGACTATGTCTAGTTTTTATTAATAACAACTATGTGAAATAGTCCTCTGTACACTCAATTAATCACCTGACCCATGTGTCTTTTGAGTTATTACTTTTATCATTTCATTCTTTTCATTCTTTAGTATAAGCTACCTGTACCTACATGTAGCTTACTGGAACGTTGATAGCCTTAGCACTATACTAGATTTGTAAGTCCAAGATGTACATAACAGTGGGAATAAATTTGTCTTGTGTCCATTTTATGAATATGGGTACTACCCAAGGTGTGCTTAGAACCAGAAACTAAGACATGTGTCTTTATATTTGTTGGTGTAGGTAGTGCAATTTTACTAGTATTACTGGTACCCACATAGGCACTCCATTGTCTTTACAATATCATGTGACTTGACCTTGAGTAGTGAAGTTTCAAAAAGCATATATTGCCCAGCCCTAGAGATAGATTTACTAAAACAACTTACAAGTTGATTTGTTGAGCTACAGTACAGGGAAAGATGGACCTATCTAAGCTGAAGAAGCAAATGATGCCGTGAATGCACTTCAGCACCAAGGACATGGCTATGAATGGAGCTGTGCACATTGTTCACCCCAGGACAGGGTCATTTATGAAATCATTCCTAATGTCCTTACTCAGGATGTAAGACATTCAAAACTGAGTGATGAATAGAGAAGTTCTTTTATTTAGTAGCAGCCCTATATATCGTTATGGACTGAACTCTTCAAACATAGTTTGCATCACTTACACATTCTCTATCAAAGAAATAAATAATGCTTTTTCAGGTCTGACTGGTGACTATATAGTAACACGCTGCTTTTACACATTTATTTCTATCCCGAGTAATGGAAAACGTAAAGAAAAGGACAATCACGGAAAGTTTATTAAAGAATGACTGACAAGTAGAAGACACTTCATACAAAAAGTGGCAATATGTTTCCAAACGATTAAATCTTCGACATAGGCACTGTAGTACAGTTAGTTTGTGGCGTTAAAAAAGACTTCAGATATCAAGAACCACGTAAATATCATTGGTGTCCACTTCTTCGTGAATCTGCATCGCCGAATAAGTGATTGCCTTCACTTCAGTTCCCTGTGGGTGCTTGCTGAGATCAAAGGTTTCTCCGTATCCGACCGACTTGATCTTGAAGTTTTCCCTGTCAAACTCCACAATCTTCACGTCCCTTGCGATGAAGAAGGGTTCTGCACTGAAAGCAAACAGCCACTCGTCTAGGAACTGGTACAGTAAAGATTCCATGTCGTCCCCCTCTGCTTCCGTCTCGTAGGTGTCCAAAGGCTCGACGGTGTCTATCTCAGTCATGTAACCAAACATGCCTACTGCACACTGTTCAAACGCTTCCTTCACGTCTTCCCCCCATGAGTGAAGCTGTACATCGGCTGTGTGGTCCAGATACTCGTATTTACAGGCGTATTCACCGTCGTCGCCCCCCTCCCACTCGGGATCGTACTCCGCTCCTTCTTCCTCCATTCTTGGCTGGGTTTGTCCTCCCTGTAGCGACTTGCGGACAGAATGTTCTGGCTTGCTGTGCTCAATGTTCGCCCACTTATCGTGGCTAGGTCCCTTTGAAGCTTCGAAACACTGTCAGGTCGTAAGAAATACACTCAAAAACCGACGAAGTCACAAAGATTTCAGCATGTGTTGCAACATCCGCCATGACAGTTGACCTCATCTTGACCTCTAGCGCATGCGCACAGGCAATGTTGTGGAAGTTGTCTGGGATCTACTCCGAGCAAGAGTATACAGTATATTTCGTCTGTCGTGGCCCTACATCCGGGACATCGTCTGTGGCGGCCAAATCGCCTGTGGTGGCCATATTACGTCACTGCAACTTCACAGACCAAGATGGCGGCTTCGGATGGCGAGAACAGAGTAGTGAGGACGGAATTTGACGTGATAACCCTTAATTCTGCTAGAAGTTTATGTCGTTTTATGTACTACGTGAGGTTTTATGATTCGTCAGCATTACGATGGCATGTTTCATGGCCTGGTTTGCCATAATATGACTGTACTATGACTCATTTTGGAGCAGAAGATCGTACTACGCCTATAGAGAGACCACGTCTGGCGAAACAACAACAACAAAGCTATGAACAGCAATGTAAAAGATCCATCTTGCAGTTCTTCAAGGTAAAATTATTTAATTGTGTGCAATGCACTTCTACTTGGGGCAAGGAGACATCCACAATCTAAATTCATTAATTAACTACTAGTTATTTTTCTAGTCCTATGATTCTGATCATGATCTGTAAAATTTAGTATTAATCATTATAACGTAACGTTATATTCTTATAAAAGTTACATAATAATTTATAGTTAAGTATTCAGATCACAACATGCATGTTTCATTTGCTCTTCTGGCTGCTTATAGTGAGTTTAAGTCACAAAACAGAAGTTTAGGAATTTCAAAATTATACAGTGACACGAAATCAGCCCTAATCAAATGTACAGCAAGTAGTTACATTACAGTAACATATGACGTCATTTTAAATGATAATTAACAAGCTCTCCATGATGCCCTACCCCTGACACCACCAATGATCATAGCATATTGGGTACCACTGTAAAGGGTGATGAATATTATTTAAAGTAGATTTGCTTGATG
Source organism: Branchiostoma lanceolatum (assembly GCA_035149815.1). Taxonomy (NCBI): domain Eukaryota; kingdom Metazoa; phylum Chordata; class Leptocardii; order Amphioxiformes; family Branchiostomatidae; genus Branchiostoma; species Branchiostoma lanceolatum. Next base: position 16,772,973 of record CM068873.1, read on the forward strand.
TACCGTAAATCATATAATTGTATTAGGTTTAGAAATGGTTCACAATGTGTTCTACTATAAAAATGTTCTTTGTACATCTCTGACATCCAAGGACCTAAGGTCTAAGTCCCAGGTCCCAAGTATTGATCATTTCCTGATATTGAATGTGTTGTATTTACTTTTGTGCTCCTGTCCTAGGGTATAACTATGGCTCTGCAAGACACATACGACTGGCTGGAAAAACAAGCTGGGTAATGAGGTAATTTTGCCTGTAGAATTTTTTCACTGAGAAAGATTAATAAAGGCCTCTTGCTTTTACCAACTATTATACTTACAAGTACTTTCTGGGCTTGAAATATAGGGTGCATGTGCACTTTAGCTGAACTCAACTGGCTTAACGACAAAGTAAGCACGCTTATGTGTTCATGTACCTTGTAGAAAATCTTTTTACACACAGTGAGTAAGAAAATATAGAGACTAGGATGTAAGTCCATTTGTGTTGACATTCAAATACCAACAACACTTGAATGATACTCAGCGTTTGTGCTATATGGTAGGAGGCCCATGTATTATATATGTGTGTTTGTGGCATATGTTGTAAATTTTGATTTATCAGCAGTTGTGCTATGTTCATCATTTTAACTGCAAACTCATAGCATTACACATGAGACATGACTTTCAACCATGAAGTTGAACCCTCCTAACATGAAATTAATTCCTCACAAACATAAAACAAAAGTTAAATCCATTTGTTTAACATATAAATGTACAATGAAGGTTTCAATTTACATGGTTTAAAGATTGTTTTTCTTTATCTTCAACAGATCATCAATGTTAACATGAATATGGTTATGGACAGAGGTAATATTCAGGTGGGTGTATAACTTGTTACAATGAGTCTTTTACTTCCTAAACAGATGTAAAGTGCCCATAGCCCTATGTTTTGGTATTCTGTGTTAACTTTGTTATTTATGTGTTGTGTTCAGGTATTGGGCATGAGAAGCAAATGCATCAAGTATTATGACTCCATGGGTGGGATGGGTTGATTTATTTTGTCTTTTACCATGCAATGGGATTGTTCACCATACAAAGTGTACATGTAGCTTCACCATCCAGAAAACATTTGGACTGAGAACATTAACATACAATGTACTGCTGTCTAAACCTTTGCTTTGTTTTTACTTTATCACCAACAGATTACCAACAAGCAGAGCATAAGGACAAGAAGGAAAGCAACTTGGACTTGTCTGATTGGACATCACAGTATCCTGAGGTAAAACTGTCAGTTTGCTTGTTATTTTAGGATGTGCTTTAGACAAGAGTCTGTAGGTCTATCTGATACTGTTGGGATCTCTGTTTCTTCTGCAGAACATCCAACAGCAGATGAATGCTAGTGACTGTTGAGTGTTTGCCTGTAAATTCGCTGAGTACGCCAGTTGGGACACAAGCATAATCTTTGACCAGGTAGGCATCATTCTGCTCTATGATTCTATGAATATGTTCGCCTTGGCTTATGATAAAAAGGGCTATGTAAGTTGGTATCTAGATCTTACTAAAATAGTGTTTGCAATCTATGTTTGAGGGTTTGAGGAAAATATGGTAGTATGCTGGATTCATACCATATTCCCACTATCTTGGCCAGTTGTGGCACTGTGAATTCATTATAACAGTTCAATTTGAATACATTTCATAGTTTTTTCATTGTCTCCCATCCATGATTGTTGGAATACCCATCTACCTTAATGATAACTTATAATGTACAAACAGTGACAAACAAGTACTGTATTTCTCCTTACAGACACACATGGCCTACTTCAGAAGAAGCATGGTATGGGAGATCCTCAATAACAAGTTGTTATAATAGCAGCAGTCCACTTACTTATATTAGTGAACATTATGTAAAGGTGACAAATTTTTACAGAACAAGTTAGACAGCGTGCTGTCAATGCCATGTCATCTTCCAATCGAGATTAATGCATCATTGATATCAGGAGTATGGTAGCCGGTTGTATACGGAGAAAGTTACAGCAAATCAATGTGAATATCCATGTATGGAAAACATCTTTGATGTGATTTTTCACCGTTTGCTTTCCTTATATAAAGTTAATTGCATCATTGATGTCAGGAGCATGATAGCCGGTCGTATACACTTTTGGAGAAAGTGACACAATTCAATGTGTATATTTATCTTATTCTATGTATGGAAAAACATCTTTGATATGACTTTTCTATAATAAGTATAGGTATACTGTTAATTTCATCATTGTGCCTTTTTTAAGTCAGCTAAAATAAAGAAAGTCTGTGTTCCTATCCTGAAATAAAGTTCTTTCCACCCTGGATGTCAATCACTATAGATGTTGTTTTTATGATTGCATCCTTGATGCATGTGAAGCACAGGGCATTTTATAATACTGATACTAGTAATAGGTAGTATTCAAAAGGATATTTCACACCCATTGCATTTATAGCACACTGCTGATAGATATTGAAATAATAGTATGAGTGTTATGAAAATGACAGAGACCAAAAGGTCCAGTTATAAATGCTTTTTCATAGTAAAGAGTCAGCATTTTGAATTTCAGCCTCTCCTGGCACTCCGACAATGTCCTGGGGGCTTGGCTCTTTGAGATAAGTTCAATTTCAGCCAGTCCTGGCAGTCTGACCTAAGCATGACCTGGGGGCATGGTTTAACAAGCACACCGGTGTTAATATAGATACTGGGAATACTGTTACGTGTAATAGTACATGGGTAGTGTAGAGTCTAAAAAGTCTAGTTATAGATTGACAACATGTATGTATGAAAAATACAATATACAGTTCACCATTAATTTGGAAACCGTTATATCTCGAGCTCTGTCATGAAGAACAGTGAAGTGAAGTGTGAAGAAGACCACCTGTCCAAGAAGACTGCTTTTCTTCGGTCCCAGGGTGGTCGTCTTAGACAGTACTGTACTTGTGTACTTATTGGGATATATCTCTCCATAAAATGTGGGCTTCATAGACGGTAGCAATCACATATTACAGCGGAACTGAAACTTTCGAGAGAGAGAGAGAGAGAGAGAGAGGGAGAGAGAGAGAGAGAGAGAGAGAGAGGCTTGACGCGATTGAAGGTAAAACCGACCCTCGGCCAGACGTTGCCCCGGGACTGACCCTGGGCCGCAGAGTGCGAACCGGTACCCGCCGGGAAGACCGCTGCGGCCCCTGGACTCCGGCCGGCCCGGGCCAGGAATGACGGGGTCGATTGCGCCCGCCCTTCTTTTGAAGACCTCGTGGAGTGTAACAACCAGTCGTCGCCGGTGGCTGGCCGGCGGCGACCGAGAGCAGTTCTCGCCCTCTGCCCGAAGGAGGCATTGGACTGCGGGACACCCGCTCGAAGTCCGACGTTTAAGGATAGGTCACTCGCCCGCTAAACCGATTGCATCGAGGCACAGACCACAACATCGTACCGGGGTGCAAGAGAAGAGCCGTCTCACCTAGGCCCCGCCGTGAGACTCACTCAACCATACCACGCAGACGAATCCTAGTCAACTCGCCCCAAGTCCAACTCGCCCTAACTATTCACTACCAACTCGCCCCAAATTAGGGCTTATTAAACTTGGTTTTATACTGGTTTTATAGAGCAGAGAAGACAAAGAAGGAAAGAGAGACAGCAACCTTAGATCTCCTCTGATGTCCAAACTGTGGACGAGACTGTCACGCCAGGATTGGACTTCAGAGCCACATGAGAAGTTGCCGAATCCAGAGTTCTACCATCATCTGAAAAGATGGAAGGATGCCTACTAATACTGGTTTTATATGCATGAATCCTACTTCTAAATACTAGTATTACTTGTACATGTGCTAACAAAACGGTGTGACTCTAATTCAACATTTCTTTTTTGCTGAGCACGTATTCAGCAACGTACTCGGCTGGCGGACCCGGTCGGCATGTCGGCCCGCCGTGCCACCGTGTACGGCCGCTAGCTCTAGTCTCACTCGGCTAGACATGCAACATGGCCCGCCGGCGCCCCCGGCATTCATCAGCGTTAAATGCGCAGAGAAGAGAAGGTTGAAATTAGAGTCACAAGGCTTTCTTAGCATGTAAAGTAATATTTAGAAGTGGGCGAGTTGGTAGTAAATTGTTGGACTTGGGGCGAGTTGACCTGTTTATACCCCACGGAGACTCACGACGCGACGCCCCTCCGCCAGGATGTTTGCGGCCCCAGTTGCGCTCACCCGCCCAAACTTTTCACCGGGAGGACCTGACTCCGTCCTCGACGAGGCTACTCGGGGTGGCTCGCTGGTTTAGCAGGGTAGGGAACGACGGAAACTCGAGGCACCCGACAAAGCTTCAAGGGAGCTGCCGGGTCCGCCGCCAAGCGAGTCGGCATGGGCGCTCCTGGCTCTTCGCCTGCGCTGTCCAGGACGTCTGTCAGCACTCCGCCGGCCGAGCATTGATCGCAAGACCGATCGGCCGGCGTCGAGGTGTGCAGACTCGCCAAACTTCTTCCGTGCGGAGCGCTGCGACCGGTTCGACGGCGGCCACGTCCCCGTGGAATGTGCCTGGTGCCTTCGGGTCTCGCTGCGCCCGCTGTCGGACCGAGGACAAGCAATCGACCGCCACGCTGCCCCACGCCTTTCGGGGCAGGGACAGGGGCCGGGCACTGGCCCCTTCGCGTGTTGTTTCCACCGAGACGGACTGTTCCCATAGCCAGTGCGTTACAACGGCCCGCGCGTCGTCGGCGACGGGTGCGCCAGGCAGCTGCAGGGCGGCCGAAATCAGCGGCGATGTCCGGTCGCCCACCCGACCCGTCCTAAAACACGGATATAGTACAAAACCAAGAGGGACAATGAAGGTGAAGGGCCGTCCGTCGGTCCGAGGTGGGATCCCTGCCGTCGCCGCTCGAGTGGAGCCGGGCCTTGAATGCAAGTGGTAAGCAGAACTGGTGCTGCGGGATGAACCGAACGCCGGGTTAAGTAAGGCGCCCGATGCGGACGCTCATCAGGCCCCAGAAAAGGTATTGGTCGATACAGACAACAGGACGGTGGCCATGGAAGTCGGAATCCGCTAAGGAGTGTGTAACAACTCACCTGCCGAATCAACTAGCCCTGAAAATGGATGCGCCGGAGCGTCGAGTACATGCCCGGCCGTCGCGGCAGTATGCTCCGGCCGAGCCAAGCCACGACGAGTAGGAGGGCCGCCGCGTTGAGAGCCGAAACCTAGGGCGCGGGCCGCCCACGCGGGCCGCCCACGCCCGAAAGGCACATTTAATTCGCGAACGCGGAGATGGGCGCCCGGCCTCGCACCGGGTCGTCCAGTGGGCAAGGAAAGCGAACCCGGAGACGTCGGGCTGGGCCCGGGTTAAGACCGTCGTGAGACAGGTTAGTTTTACCCTATTGATGAAGTGTTGTTGCGATGGTAATCTTGCTCAGTACGAGAGGAACCGGCGCAGGTTCAGACATTTGGTTCAGGCGCTCGGTTGATGAGCCGATGGTGCGAGGCTACCATCTAAGGGATTATGACTGAACGCCTCTAAGTCAGAATCCAGCCGAGAAAGCAACGATATGCTTGGCGCCTCCTGGAGTAGCCTGGTATTCAAACCTATTATAGCTCCCGAGGCGATACCGCTCTCCCGCGGGGAAAAAGTCTAGTCCGCCGGCGATGTATGTCCTTGGTGCTGAGGCCTGTCCTGAGGGAGGAGCGCCGTTCCGATGTCAGAGTCCGTGCCTGTGTGCGCTGGGCTGCCCTGGCCTGCCCGCTGCCGCCCGAAGTAGTATCGGTGCGTGGACGGTGGCCTACCTCGTTCCGATGTGCAGGTAAAGGGCGGCAGGCCTGTGAAGGCCGTACCGATGCGGTTTAAGTGCGGGGACGGTGGCCGACCCCGGTCCGATGAGCAGTTAAGGGGCGGCAGGCCCGTACAGGCCGTACCGATGCGGTGTAAGTGCGGGGACGGTGGCCGACCCTGGTCTGATGTGCAGTTAAGGGGCGGCAGGCCTATGCAGGCCGTACCGATGCGGTATAAAGTGCGGTGACGGTGGCCGACCCGTTCCGATGTGCAGTTAAGGGGCGGCAGGCCCGTGCAGGCCGTACCGATGCGGTGTAAGTGCGGGGACGGTGGCCGACCCCGTTCCGATGTGCAGTTAAGGGGCGGCAGACCCGTGCAGGCCGTACCGATGCAAGTGCGTGGACGGTGTCCGACCCCGTTCCGATGTGCAGTTAAGGGGCGGCAGGCCCGTGCAGGCCGTACCGATGCGGTGTAAGTGCGGGGACGGTGTCCGACCCCCTTCTGATGTGCAGTTAAGGGGCGGCAGGCCCGTGCAGGCCGTACCGATGCGTTGTAAGTGCGGAGATGGTGTTCGACCCCGTTCCGATGTGCAGTTAAGGGGCGGCAGGCCCGTGCAGGCCGTACCGATGCGGTGTAAAGTGCGGGGACGGTGTCCGACCCCGTTCCGATGTGCAGTTAAGGGGCGGCAGGCCCGTGCAGGCCGTACCGATGCGTTGTAAGTGCGGAGATGGTGTTCGACCCCGTTCCGATGTGCAGTTAAGGGGCGGCAGGCCCGTGCAGGCCGTACCGATGCGGTGTAAGTGCGGGGACGGTGTCCGACCCCGTTCCGATGTGCAGTTAAGGGGCGGCAGGCCCGTGCAGGCCGTATCGATGCGGTGTAAGTGTGGGGACGGTGGCCGACGGTGGCCGACCCCGGTCCGATGTGCAGTTAAGGGGCGGCAGGCCCGTGCAGGCCGTACCGATGCGGTGTAAAGTGCGGGGACGGTGTCCGACCCCGTTCCGATGTGCAGTTAAGGGGCGGCAGGCCCGTGCAGGCCGTACCGATGCGTTGTAAGTGCGGAGATGGTGTTCGACCCCGTTCCGATGTGCAGTTAAGGGGCGGCAGGCCCGTGCAGGCCGTACCGATGCGGTGTAAGTGCGGGGACGGTGTCCGACCCCGTTCCGATGTGCAGTTAAGGGGCGGCAGGCCCGTGCAGGCCGTATCGATGCGGTGTAAGTGTGGGGACGGTGGCCGACGGTGGCCGACCCCGGTCCGATGTGCAGTTAAGGGGTGGCAGGCCCGTGCAGGCCGTACCGATGCGGTGTAAGTGCGGGGACGGTGGCCGACCCGTTCCGATGTGCAGTTAAAAGGCGGCAGGCCCGTGCAGGCCGAAGGATGTACTGATGCGGTTTAAAGTGCGGGGACGGTGGCGCTCCTCCAGACCGTTGCCGGCCCGTTTGAGAGGACAGCCCGCCGTATGTCCCGCCACGCCACGCCGCGGCGCTCACGCCGTGCACTCTAAATCCCACAAGGGGGAGAGGACACGCGAGAGACACCGGCAGACCGCCGAGTCCGTCGCTGCCGTAAGGTGGGATCGCGCCGTAAAAGTGGCCGCGAACCCTCGGGAGCCTGAACGCAGAATTCCCGGCCACACCTGACCGTTGCTTCCCTTCAACACCCGAGCCGTCCCGTCATGCAGGAACGTTCCCGCACTCTCATGACCGACTGTTCGCCGAGGAGGCGGACGGCCGGGTCTTCGACCACCGAGTCCGCAAGGCTTACTCGCACGCAGACGGAAGGGGCAAGCCGTTGCCTTTGGGCCGGGTCGCTCCTCCGAGGAGAAAGACGGACCCGGGCTTCGCCTCCACGGAGGATTGCCCCGGCGCTCGTTCCGGTCGCCCTCGGCACGGTCGTCTTCACCCGCAAGAGTGGAGGAGCGGCCGCCTTCCAAGCCGGTTGTCGATCTCTGGCTGCCCTCGCGGGGAGTGGCAGCCTTGTCGGCGGGGTAACAAAACGACTGGCGAGAGAGTGTGCGATTTCTCGCCGTCATTTCCCGACCCAGTAAAAAAATGACCACTTTCTCAAGGTAGATTGAGCAACATTCTTTTCAATGTAAACCACCGCAACTTGGTCACATCGGAGGCCAGAGGCGACCTCTCCCGCCGACCGCCCACACCGTAGCCGGTCCCCGCCCGAGCCCGTCACGCCGCCACCCCCGCTACCATCGGGGCCGCCTGACACCTCACGCACCCTGATCGGTCGCCTGGCGGAGCCACGAAGCCGTCCGCGGTTGTCCGACTTAGCCGGGTGATTTGGGCTGACTCCCTGCCGAAATTCCAATTTGATCAATTTCATTCAGGATCCATTTAATTCCACTTCGTTCGATTTCGTTCAATTTGATCCATTTCGTTTTATTTAATTCCATTTCGTTTATTTTCGTTCAAATTCATTCCACTTCGTTCAATTTCACAATGGAAAATAAATCATATTTCATCAATTCGTAATTAATCTTTTTTAGTTGATATAACAAATTAAGAATCAGTGCGTGCACACTGCCTAGCCTAGAAATAGAAAAAGGTCGGTATTATAATGTAATTTAGCCAACCAGAGACGATGTCCCTCATGTCAAGATAGCGTCGAAGATGAATATCATTTTCTAATGTCCAGCCTATACAAGTACTGTAGAATGTGTAGATAGGCGAAAATATGATCACCTGTAAATCTAGTATCCAAAAAACTTGCCAAAAACAAACACAGACATTTTCAAGCTACTTATATATATCTACGTACTTAAGCCAATGCATTTGTAGCGCTTTACAAAAGAGAGAATGTATTGTAACAGACAGAAACGTTTAACACACAATATGTCATTACGCCTTTTACGTCCATATCCCTATAGTCATAGTTTTTAGAATAGACTATGCTTATAAATTGCTTTGTCATTCTTGCCATACATTGTACCATGTACAACTGTCGAGGAATAAAGTTCATCCATCCACTTAATTCCATTTCGTTCGATTTTGTTCCATTTCGTACGATTTTGCACTTCCTACAGCTGTACACCCCCACTCACTCATCCTCACATAATCTGGGAATGGCAAGTGGCGCCGCTAGCTCTGCATACTGTCCTCCACGCCGTTCTGTTTGGGGCCGCACACCCCTACACACATGAAATGGTACATTCCGTCTGTCGTGGCCCGCCTGTCATGGCCCGCCTGTGATGGCCATACTAGCCATACTCGCCACTCGGAGACATCCCCCACTTGACGTGACAGCCAGCTGATCGTCAAGATGCCGGTTCGTCTTTTGGTCGTCCTTGGTCCTCAAGTCTTCGGCGTCTTTCTCGTCATCTTGGCGATCACGCGCAACCTTCAGACAACTGTGCTCGCTCTAGCCTTTCTCAGTGCGTGTGTGTATCATTTCCGCATCAGTCCCGTGAGCGAGAAGGCGGTGGAAGCGGTGCTAGGGCGGTCTCACGTCGTCGGCCACCGGGGCGCCAGTCGCCAGGCCCCCGAGAACACCATCGCCGCTATCCGGACGGTAAGGCACCAAGTAGCCCGTCTCTTTGTTTTAGATTAAGAGAAAAAGAAAGAAAATTCACTTAGATATGTTGCTATGTAACGTCAGTAACTACGAGGGGACCTAAATATCAACACCTTTATATATGCACATGGGCTGTTCGACACCACCCTATGTATACCCGAGATACAAAATTACCTGAGGCTAAAATCATAGTAGGACAAGAGGCCGTAGCTTACATTGTACGTCTAACAAGAACATTCACAAAAACAAACAGGAGGTTGCTATTCTTCAAACACAGGATAATCCCCTGGTGGAACGGACTCCCAGAAGAAGTAATCAATGCTCCCTCAGTGAATGCCTTCAATTCAAAGCCAGATTCGACAGGTACATGGAATGTCACCCTGTTTAGTACAACCAGAGAGCATTGGAACACCCACTTAAACCCACCATGACAGTCGAGTGAAAAGTAATTCAACAATGAAGAGCGGTCTAAACTGGAACAGTCCTACCTGACCGAAAATTCTACTCTACTCTACTCTACTCTACTTTGTTTTATATGAGATTAGATATCTTCGGTCAGTTCAGACTGGAATTATTGGGCTAATCCCACTGAGAACAAAGACAGTACTACTGTAAAAACCCAAAGAGACGAGTACGCCGCTCCCGGGATTAGAACCCGCGCCAATCCCGATCCTCACGGCTTGGGAAATCAAGGCGCTAACCACTAGGCTAAAAGGTCCGGACCAGTTAGACTGGTCAGTTAGTGGAGGTTGGTCCCCACTGTTACACTACTCCCCCTTTTCTTTTTAGACTCGTCCCGAGTCTCCGAGTACGAAATTCCCTGTGTGATCTGATCGTTACTCACAGGGCCGGCGTGGGAACCACTGTGGGAACCCAAAGGGACGAGTATGCCGCTCCCGGGATTAGAACCCCCGTCTGTCCCGATCCGCACAGCTTGGGAAATCAACGCTCTAACCACTAGGCTAAAAGGTCCGGACCAGTTAGACTGGTCAGTTAGTGGAGGTTGGTCCCCACTGTTACACTACTCCCCCTTTTCTTTTTAGACTCGTCCCGAGTCTCCGAGTACGAAATTCCCTGTGTGATCTGATCGTTACTCACAGGGCCGGCGTGGGAACCACTGTAAAAGCCCAAAGGGGCGAGTATGCCGCTCCCGGGATTAGAACCCCCGTCTGTCCCAATCCGCACGGCTTGGGAAATCAACGCTCTAACCACTAGGCTAAAAGGTCCGGACCCGTTAGACTGGTCAGTTAGTGGAGGTTGGTCCCCACTGTATCATGTACGTTACACTACTACTAGTATTGGAAATACATCTTACTAATACTGTACACCCCTCTCCCATCTTTTTTGGAACAGCCCATTGTTATGTTTTATTTGTTTGGTTGGTCACAGATTATGTCCCAAGAGCTTTGATCAAATGATAAAAAAAGTCTTGATCTGTCGGGATATGTAACCTGACTAAATCGTGCTCCTTTGGGGTGGGGTCATTATCCCCAGCTAGCGAGAGATAAATGTATAAACACAAATTGCTATCAGGATATGCAGCTTGTACAGTCTTCAGTACCCTGGGGGCCAGGCACCGTATATGGCTAGCAGATCTTGGGTTTACAGCGGAGAGTGGGGCGGGGTCGGTCTTCGGGGGGACAGCGGGAGGGTGGGCCAGGAAAGCTTGGGCGCGCGTTCGGTGCTTGGTGGCTAGCCGATATACGGTGCCTGGCCCCCAGGGTAAGTCTTCAGTACAAATTTAAACCTGGTGTGTTACGCTATGAGGTGGTTTACCGGGTATGCATTACAAACTAACAAACAAATCATGTTTATATCTTTCTGTATCTCTCCAGGCTAAGAAGAACGGAGCTGACAGTGTTGAATTTGACCTTGAGTACACCAAGGATGGGGTTCCAGTCCTCCTACATGATGACACTGTGGACCGTACCACTGATGGGACGGGGAACATCAAGGACCTCACCTTTGCTGAGGTTCAGCAGTTAGACGTGACTGCTAAGCACCCAGAGGCGTAAGTCATCTCTATGAAAAATGGAGATATAGTTTTGGGTGCGTCTGTGTGTGTGTGTCTGTTTGCTTGCTTGTTTGTCTGTTTGTGTTTCCGCACTACTGTAGTCAGCATAACTCAAGAACCTCTTGATGGATTACAGTGATATTTGGTATGTTGGCAGATGTTATGAAGCCGAAGTTCAAGGTCGATTTTGGGCCCCCTGGTATGTGACCTTGGTACTGCAGCAGAACTTCCGTTTTTGTATCTTTTGACCTGGACGTGCTATGGTCTTGATTTTTGGGTGGCTGATAGCTTGTGATATAATGAAGAAGCAATGTAGGTTTGGCCCCTTAGCAGCTTGTTGGTGAAGTAGTGGATTTTGGTGGTCTACTGTACTCCCTGTGCAAAAGTGTCTGTACTGCCTCTTATGCAAAAGTGTCCGTACCACCCATGCTAAAGTTTTCGTAACCCCCATGAAAAAATTAGCCCAGGTGCCATCTTCCTTAGTAACCGCTGGCTCAATCTTTTCGCTTGCTAATCCGTAGCATCCTGTTGTCTTATCGCATGGTGAATAGGGATTCAGTGACAAAAGGGAGGGAATTGAGCTGTAGAAAGCCTTCCAAGAGAGTAGGTCAGTAGTCTTCAAAAACCACCCTCACTAGGCCACACCTACCATATACAAATCATAACAAATAGAACAATTGAAGTGTCTATGGAAATTGGCGAGCCTTCAATGACCAAGTGAAAATGTATCATGGTGTTTCTGTTCAATATATATCAAATGTGATTTGTGATATTCACAGCAAAAAATCCTCAGTCTTGCAATACAGACTACTAGTAACTGGATTACACAAGGTGACAGTTACCCAAGCCACTGGATAGATTTTGGAAATGGTCAGATGCTTCAGGTAGCATCCATTACCTTTCGCCAGTGACTGAACAAGATTTTTGGTTCACCAAGAACCATGAAGTGATTTGCAAATGAATTAAACCTATTGAATACTTCTCATGGAAGTGGAATGGCCTATAGCTAGTGGGTAGACTGTTTGCCTTGTACGTGGTAGGTCGTGAGTTCGAACCCCGGCTGGGTCATACCAAAGACTTTAAAAATGGTAATCTCCAAGCAGATCCACACCGGGCGCGAAAATTGTATATGCTAGCCAGAGAAGGTCCAGTCAGCCAGAGAGGGTTCAATCAGCCCGGGCTGATTGGACCTTCTCTGGCTGACTGGACCTTCTCTGGCTAGCATATACAATTTTCGCGCCCGGTGTGGATCTGCTTGGAGATTAAAAAATGGTACATACTGCTTTCTCTGCTTAGCACGCAGCATTTGGGACAGAGTATGGTAGTTAAACACACACATAACTACCAGCAAATCAGCCCCCTGCTGTAGTGACTCGCACAAATGTGTGTGGCCCAAGGGCTATAGAAATGGAGATGGGCGCCACCCCTATGCAATTCTTTTCAAGACGCCCGGGTCACTTTAATATTTCTCATCCATCCAGGTCAAAGTTTAAAGGAGAGAGGATAGCCACACTGGAAGAGGTGGTAAAGGAATCCCTGCAGCTAGACATGGTCATGTACATTGATGTCAAGAGACTACCAGAAAATGTGAGCACTGTTTACATTGTATGCCCTGTGTGTTTGAATAGAGCTGTAGGTTCTATGTAGTTCCTTGTCATATTCTTCATTAAATGCTAAATTGCTCCCTAAAAACTAGTACCTTTTGTGTGTATTCAAGAATAGTAATTACCACAGCTGTTGAGAATTTTCTTAGACAATTTTTCTGTTGTCTTGAATGTTTGAGTAATGATAAATATCCTCAGGACTGAGCTTCCGAAACCCTTTCTTGCTTTTCAAGGAGCATGAAGGAATAGAAAGCCTAAGTATAACCTGACAACATGCCTTCTATCTGTTTAGTCGGCAGAGACTCTACTCAACTTGTTCCAGAAATACCCAGACCTGTACAAGTCTGCAGTGATCGTTTCCTTCTTACCAACCGTCATCTATAAGGTCAGCAATAGGGCAGAAATCTGAATGTTTGAATTAGTGCTAAAACTGCATAGTTCCAAATATTCAAAATATATTAAGTTCTGGCTATAAAAAAGGGCACTGAATTCCCTATATCTTTTAGTTTTTCATTCACAAATTCCGTTCATCGATTAGTTTCTTTGTTTTTCTTTACTTTGATGTACAGAGTCTAATCCTCTTTTCAGTTTGTTCAAGCATTCAGTTGTTCAACTTTAATGCATTATGTAAAATTGACATGTTATGCTAGCCTAGGGAGAGATAATTTTTCCTTTTCCCATGTTTTGTTTGTGTATCATGTTACAGATGTTTGAAATGGTAACATTGTAACATCTTTGCTACAGTGAAACCTGTACAAGTGACCACCTCTAAATACATGTGAAGACCACCTGGCCAATGTGACCACTTTTTGGTGGTCCCTTAGATAATTTTTCACATCGACAGAGCCTGTCTTTAGTGACCATCTGTACACATAGAGCAGATTTTATCTGTGAGTGGTCTTTGTGGACAGTTTTGAATTAAGAAAATGGAATAGTGGTGTGTTATAACCCGGGTGTGTTATGGCCCCATAACACATGGGCAAGGGAGGCTTCTGATTGGTCGATGCCATCTGGCTATGTGATAATTTGATTTAATGTCTATTTGCACATAGATCCGTTCTGGGGATCCAGACATTGTGACAGCCCTTACATGGAGACCCAGATACTACAGCTACGACAGTGTGGATGGGGAGCCCTGGTACACCCAGACCTGGAAACACGTCCTGATGAGTTTCTGGGATATTATGTATGAATACGTCCTGCACTACTGGCTCTGGTACATAGAGGGCATCTCAGCTGTCAACATGAACAACCATTGCATATCCAGGTGAGTTATGAAAAAGTTTGGTGGTGAAAAATTATCAGAGGTACTAGAATGAACATCCCACAAACTTTGACCCAGTGCTGAATTCAAGACACTGCAAATATGCCTCCCTTGTATGACTTCTGTACTACAGAACTGTTTCAACCGTCTTGAACTACCAACAGGGGTGCCAAAGAATACATACGAATTTTACGGAATACATACAAATTTTACGGAATACATATGAATTTTACGGAATACATACGATCCATTACTAGAAACATACGATCCTTACGGAATACATACAATCCCATTACGCAGAAACATACGATCCGTACGGAATACATACGATCCATTACGCGAAATACATACGATTCTTACTAATTTGCTGGCCATCGCGCTAGCACCGAATCTAGCTTTGTCTGGTCCTTCTATAAAATAAAGGTTTACTACTACTACTACTACTACTACTACTACTTCTAGTTGGTCTAAGCCTACATCAGTCTTAATTTAGTGCAGCTTGAGATCGTATGTATTCCGCGTAATGGATCGTATGTATTCCGTACGGATCGTATGTTTCTGCGTAATGGATTGTATGTATTCCGTACGGATCGTATGTTTCTGCGTAATGGATCGTATGTATTCCGTACGGATTGTATGTTTCTTGTAATGGATCGTATGTATTCCGTAAAATTCGTATGTATTCCGTAAAATTTGTATGTATTCTTTGGCACCCCTGACCATTTAGCATCACTCTGCAAACACTGTCCCTCCCACCAAAAAATAAAACCACCACGAAATGAAATGAACTCTCAGTAGCCTCCGTTGCAGACAGCTTCCGGTATTTTTTCTCATTACTAATGCTTCTCAGCAAGCAATAAGAAGAAAAAAATGTAATGAGAAAACAGTAACTTGAAAAAGAAAACAGCCGGAAGGAGTCTGCTACGGAGGCTAAACTCACAGTATGTTTGTATCAACTTGCTTGTATGGTAATGATTTTGACTAATTTGAGTACTGTTTCTTTCCTGATGGCGTTTCTCTATTCACACTTATGACTAGTTGAATGTTATGTTTCAAGCTGCTTTTGTCATAACAATTTTTTGTCTTTATTTTTTTTCAGAGAGTATGTGAAGTTTTGGTCTGACAGAGGATGCCGGATGCTGGTATGGACAGTTAATGACCAGGATGAGAAGAATTACTTTTCCAACACTCTTGATGTCATTTATATGACCGATGACCTACCTCCACAATCATAAGATTATTGTAAAATGCCCCTGCAGTTCTAAATAAAGCTGCTAGAGGGCCCAAACCTATGTCACTTTTTACTGAGCACAAGCGCTGTCTGCCAACCAAAGATCCTTACTATAGCATATCTAAAACATGAGATAGCAAAGCCGGAAGTTCTGCTGCAGCAGCATTAGTAACACATAGTATTATACGTATACATACATATAAACATACAAATGCTACCAAAAACAAAACCTTCTGGTGAAGGTAACAAATAAACAGACTAAAAACAGAGGGCTGGGAGCAAAACTTAAATCTGACAATGTTAACTCCCTGCTGTGTGTATCAAGGTCAGTCTTTCTGTTGAGACTCTCTCCTTTCCTTTTGATATTCAAATTAAGCATTATCTTGTTTAAGATATGGGAACCAACGAAAACAAATTGGTGTGCTTAAAACGTTATGAATACAGGATATATTTTTTTGACAATGATAATTGTAGGCAACTAATACAGTATGGTAGTTGAACTTTTCAATGTCAGTACTTATAATATACACATCCACACATTTGAAATTTTGCTGGTTTTGCCGTGGCAATAACATGTAGCCAAGCATCGGTTAGTTGCAAAGGGTAACGATGTCTAAAAAGCTTTGACAGAAATTGGTGACACGACAAAGTGTTGAAATGTGTGTGGATTGCTGTCTTTAGACATGTTTTAGTAAATCCATATTTTACCTACAGTATTTTCATGTGCTGGACTTAAGTTCTGAGTTATGTGAAGTGCGTGGAGATGTTGCTTGGTTGAGCAAACTTTTTTGGCTTACATTTTGGAAGTACTGTATGTAACGGTAACATACAATGTAGTATGTCTAATTTTCATAAGTTCTCATGCGTGCTGTTTTAAATTGTAAGAGTTATAGAATCGATATTTACTGCCATGAGTTAGGAGTTTTCTGTGTAAAATTACATTGTTACAGTAACACAGCTTAGGCCACACCAATTTGATTTCTTGGTTAACAGATTTTATTTTTAAATTCTAGCATGAGGACACGAAATCAGAAGGCTGGGGTGAAAACTTGCACCTACCATGTTCACTCCCTGATACTGTGTGCACCAAAGTAAAAACATTCCTCTGAGATTCTGTTTTCATGTTGATTTTCCAATCTAGCATTTTTTTATTTATTCCGTTAACCAAGCAATTAAATTGGTGTGGCCTTAGGGAACACTTGTAAATATTCAAATGATGCACATGTTTTGGTTGCTTAGATTGTTGTTGCAAGAGAACCTGCTGTTTTTAATATGTTACCGAATCCACTGCCTTAAGAGTTTTATGTGTGCATAGTTGCAGAAAGGTACTGTAGGAAAGACCCGTAAAGAATTCAAATGGTGCACACATAAATGGTTTATTCAGGAATTGACACATACAAAAATTAAAACAGCATTGCAGCCGATGTTACCTTCTTTCAAGTAAACCGGCTGAATTACGCAGTCTTAAAATTAAAAGTACAAAAGTAACAATCGGAAAATATGTACAAAAGACAAAATATACAACCAACAGTAGCATATATATAACAGATTACACCTTACAAATTGGTGTTCAGTAGTTGGGTTAAGTATGGAATAGCACAGTACATTTGAATCTGTCTGATCTTGTGAAAGGAATGCACATGTTTCGTGGTTTCAAAAATAGTTAAATGCAAGTGAAGCTGACATACACAATGTTACCAGTTTGTGTTATGTTTGATTTTAAAGAGCTGTTTTGAAATGTGATTAGAATTAAACCGTACTGATATTCTACCTTAAAAGTTTGTTTTGAGCTTTAAAAGAGTTCATGGTTAAGTAGGTGATTATAATGTGTTGATATAGCATAGTAGCTCACTTGACAGTTGTGTTTTGTTTATTTGAAACATGATTGTGGTGAAATGTGACTTTCTGGGACCACGGTGGAAAGTTAAGTTACGGGTACACAACAGTTTTAGTTTGGGCAATGTCCAACTTTTAGGTACTTACTAAATTATATTTCAATGGCATTTTTTAATACATATCTTATGTTTTGTGAAGGTGTGTAATAAAGGTTGTGTCCAACAACTGAAGTTTTGTGTTTTCCTCTTTTCCTTTGATCTTTGATGGCAGAATAATTCATATGATTATTGTTTTGTCTAATTTTGATCTATATCTTTATAAATTGTGAATGCTAATTTGATAATGTATAGTGTAATCACACTTATTATAAAGCGTAATCTTGCTTATTATCTATTCATTTATTTTGTAGTTCCTCTTCTTTTCCATTTGTTTCATTAGGATTTATGGTACAATTTCAATTTGTTCTTTCGTTAATTTTGCTTATAATTAGTTTTCATTATGTATAATTTTGTAAAAATTCCCATTGTCTAGTTTAGGGGAGGCCCATGAAAAGCCACCTAGGCTTCTGCCCCCCCCCCTGCATGTTTTCTTTTTGCCCTGTTTATCTTTTTATAATTGTACATACATGTACATGTATATGCAAATAAACAATAAAAAAGTTTATTCTGATAATGACTGATGATGATTTCCTTTTCTTTACCAAAATATGTCTCATTCTTAGATATTGCTTTGCTTTCATTTATTAGTATTTATATATGTTAGATACATTTACTGGAAACAAGCGCTATGGTTGGTGAGTACATGTAGCATTTCACTTCCTAATGCCTTGACGAATGTTCTTTTTCTACCCCTGACAAAAACCTACTTGCCAACCATTCAGAGCTTTCAAAGATGACCAGAAAAAAATACAATTGTAGAATTAGTGACATTTTATTATAATAAATCATGGCTCAAGAATTTCTGAATCAGTATAATTACATAGAATGTACAGCGCCAATTATATAACACTACATATACATATAATACAAGTCTATACATTCTATATAAGTGGTCTATATAAAGGAACATTTAATATAAATTCTATGTACTGTATCAAACAAGTAGGAGTCATCCAATGGTAAATTATCTAAAGACTGCAGATATCAACCAATAATATACATGTCAAAAAGTACTGGGTCATGGAGAATATCATAAAGTTCAGAGCCAATCTCCATGAAAATGAGCTGTTATTATATTTTGTGCTTAAGTGCTGACAAAAAAACAACACCGTAGCATTACTACAGGACAATATAAAAGTACAAACATTCATAGCATCTTTAGCAAGGCAATCAGCTGTAGTATGTAGATAACTACGTCCTCCATATTATTTGTGTAGTGGCTTCACATACATGTACAGTGTAGGTGTTTTTTCACTAGATAGATTTGGTCCAACGAACACACATGTAAACAATGTGTGCCTGCTTTCAAAGATATTTGTGTTGTACATACTGTATTGGCTGACCAAGTAATAGAGTTATACAATGCACCAATCAAACTGGTAAGGACATAGCTGTAAGCAAAATTTCACTGCCATGTACTTAATCCAATCTACAAATTCAACCAATCAATTTGCCTGATTCTTGATCATACAAATAGGTGAAAGGTTTTGTGTACATGCAAAGTAAAATTTGGGAACCGTCCATTCTGAATCACAAGCTATCTACCCTTCGTTTGATATATTTAAAGGCAACCACTCGTGGGTAATACAACAAGCTGGGCTACGCTTTAAAATCCTGAGACAACAGGGAAGAGCACTTGCTGTGGTGTAAAACACCATATTAGCTGCTTCTATAAAATATGTTGAGCAACACCTGCAAAATAATACTTTATCACAGTATGTATACTATGATAAAGTATTATTTTGCAGGTGTTGCTGAACATGTTTTGCTCAACAATCACCCATTGTAATGCTAAACTGCAATAAGTGACAATACCTGGGCACTGCTTATTAATATCAATATAGATATTTTGCTTGCCATTTCACCAGTGGGGTTACATTAGCACGTTTATAACAACTCAGCCAGTACGTTTTGTTTTCAAAAATCAAATCAAAAGAAATATCTGCTATTCAATGAATGAATGCAAAAATCATAAATTTCACAAAAGACTGTATCTCTTTAAAGACAATATTTTTTGTACAGTTCTATCTATGAATATCTACACGGCTTGAATATACATTGCTGGAAGTACACAGCATTTTTTCTTCACAATAATTTTTTTCATTCTTTTTTCACATGTACAAACATACTCCCCTCACAGTCATTATACTTCACTTACACAGGAAAAATATCCTGTTGCAATTTTTTTTCTCCGGCAAAATATTATTTTCACCTTCTTGAATTATATGCACCTGCCAGAGGTACACTATCTTTGTAACTATTCATGTAATATACATGTATATCAGTGGTGCCACTGTAATAATGCAGAAAACTTATACAAAATTATCTTAACTAATTTGTTTTATCATAACCATTCTGCATTTTTGTTAAATGAAGGCAACATTTATAAGGAAGGCACTGCATTTGTATCGAAACTTATTTCAAAGAATTGTTGCTTATTATAAACTATATTGGTGCGAAGGTACAAGAATTCCTGTAACATCTTGTTTAACACCATGAAAACAATTGGAAACAATTCACTTGTGTCATTGCACTGACATTATTCAAAGTTGTCAACCAAGCCCAGAAGGCATATCAAGGCCAGTTTAACCTGGAATCCAGTCTTGTTGAGATCTAGTCCATTTGATCCACCAAACAAGACTGGGTCCTAGGCTATACATCAAAATATATTGTAGCTGCAATTCTCTCTTAGCCATTTCACTTGCATAACTGATAGGTCTCCGACTGCAACAATTCACAATAATCTTTCTAGCCAGGACGGACAAGTAACTTACTCATAATGTTTGAATACTGCTACCTTTTACTGAGGTATACATGTATATCATTCAAATCGAAATGCCTGCCACTAAATAATACAACAGCTGTTGCAGGTATTCTTTTTTTTTTCCAAATATGAGCTGCTGCTATGATAAAATTAGAATTTTGCACAGTTGACATTCCACTTCATCTGGAGACGTTTACACTTTTAGTACTGCTCTTTCAGTCTGCTCTTGATGACTGTGGGTAGAGGTAACTTGTCGACTGCTTGTTTTCCCTTCATGGCCTGCATGATGGTGAAGCAGCATTTCTCCTGCAGGGAGTTGAATCGGCAGCTGCGCATCCCAAGCTCCATCTCGGTCTCCGCCGCCGTAGAACAGATGATCGGATACAGCTCCTCCCCTCTGTTGATCCCGCGGAATGCCACGCCTAGCGACTTCCCGTTTCTGTAGTACGTTAGAGTTCCGTTGTATAAGTTCAGGTGGACACCGATCACGGTGGTTTGGTCGTAGAACGGCTCCGTGTACCGCTGGTATTTGCCGTTGTGCCAGATGGTTCCCTTGTACGAGAGTCCCCAGCTCTCTTCATCGCGACCTGAGGGGGTCAAAACAACATCAATAATTTACTACGTGCAGCAAACACTATAAACAGCAATTACCACTTTACTACATGTTTGCAGATAGTTAGGACTTATCCATCGGGTCATTGAAAGCACTAAATCCCTACATTCTTTACATGTTACTGTAATTGTGTTTTGTGCCATTGTGTTTAGAATACTCAAGACTATTTCAAATGGAAATTTAATGGCTCTTTACTAGTGTCCCTGAAGATACAGGAAGCCTTAAGAATTCCCTAAAGACGACTAGTTTTATTGTCAGTCCAGCCACTATTTGCCATATACCTGCTGTGTGATAAATAGTACCCCTCCCACTACCCTGTTGGAATCTAATTGCTGAAATCTCACTACATTCCTCTGATTACTTTTTCCCATGGTTGAATGCCCACGTTGGGAAATCCAAAAGGCCGATAATGAGAGAAACACAAGAAGATAAATTACTCCCGGCCATCCTGAATCAATAAGTGTACGCTCTGAATAGCACGTACACGCCTGGCTTTATGAAAGATTCATGAACTGTTTCGCAGAAGGAGAATACAAATTGTTTCTGCCTTTCAGGGTCCGTGTGTTAAATGGGTTGTGCAGACCCCTTTTTACCATCTGGATAAAGAGCAAAACCTGGACGAATGTCACAACGAGTTTAACATTCTAAAACTCACGAAAAATGACCAATTTCCACCTAATTACTCTTTTCATGCCAAAGAAACAGCTGAAGAACCACTGTGACAGTCAAAAGATTCTTTGCAAGCACCTTTGGTGAGAACATGACCTTTGTAACGTGAGTGCACACATTAAATAGCTGAGTGCAGCTGCCAATCTTAACTATGTCTTTCAGCTGGACTTTGGAACAACAGAGGAAACCTGAGGCCGAGGTTCAAGGTCAGCCAAGGGGATGTTTGTTCTAATCTAGCGGAATCAGCAGTCTGTGGGAGCCAAACCAGACGGAACTAATAACAAAGGCTCAGAGCCACTGGCAACATGTAAGATCTGTTGCTTTCATTCCATACATATGCCCCCAGGTTTCCCAGATTATGTAATAAAAACCACTTCTAGTTCTAGTTGGATAAAATATCAAGAGAAGTTTTTGCCAAAATTACCATTTTTTATCTTTAAGCTCTTCCAAAGGCCTAAATGTTGTGTTTGCATTTTACAGTATATAGACTCAAAGAAGGCCAAGACAAAAATGGACTAAAACATTTCTCAGGTTTGAACCATGTTTTTAACCACCTGTTTACAAGTATTCTATCCATTTTCACCCAAAATTTTGGATAGGTGCTAATGCTTTCTTCTTTTGTTGATTGAATCAAATGATTGACATCTATAGCTATGATTCCTTATTTAGAAAGCCTGCCTTACAACTGCTGAATTCTACTGATTGTGTTGAAATGATCGAAGTATGAACAATAAACTGACCTAACAGGTTGATGTACTGATAGTTGCCCAGGTGAAGTAGAGCCTTCTTCGTCCCCACCCCCACCATAACGGACGTCCCGTGAGGTGGCTCCAAGAAGATGACCTCCCAGTAGTGTTCGCCCGTCGTAAACCCCTTGGTCCCCCGCACGCCCGCCGTCCCGATGCTCGAGTCCACCGGATCGACGTGAAAATACGCCGCTAATTGGCAGGACGATAGCTGCACCTCCGGGGATTTGTTGTTGACGTCCCATCTCCAATTTTCTGGTTTAAAGTCCTGGTCGTCCTCAATCCAGCAAGGCATGTTCTGGGTTAGCGCTGTGGTGAGACAGAAGTGAGCCATGGTCAGTCAACAGCAGCGATGTGATAACCCCCTGCCTGCCAAAAAGGTTCTAGCTGGTGTTATCAAGTCTATGTCACATGCCTGCCCTCTGAATAATGAAGTTGCACGTAGGCCAGTGTCAGAAATGGCTATTATGCCGCAGCTTGCAAGGTCATCACCATAGAGGGTCGCCCGGGGAATATTACTATCATAATGTTCCTGTCAGGCACCGCTGTGCATAATAAACCCTATACTCCTGAACAATTCTACCGCATGATTTATGCTAATGGCCAGAGAACACTGATTTCAGAATCAATTTGGCTTGCAGGCATGCTAGAAATGTTGTCATTACATTTCTTATTCGAAAGAAGTGGTCTTTTGATATAATCTATAATAATATTCCTTACAAAAATAGATGAAAAGGGCTTACGACGGTATGCACAGGTGCATTATTGAGATAAATACAGAAACAGGTGTTCAGAAAAGACGTTATATCACGGGGATTTACTAATAGATATTCTCAATCCCCAACAGCGTGACAGCTTACACTTGGCTCTTTTCCAATTTTGTAACAAAGACCAGATACACCTGATAATCCCATGACTCTCATCATTAATTCACGACCTTCTGACGGCTATTCATCCGTCACAATTGGACCTTACTGGGACAAAGGTCAACACTATTGTGACTGTGCATTATGGTCCAGCAACGAGTGAATTGTTTTCAATGCTTTTTTACAGGTAGAAGAATTTCTTACATGGTTTTAACAGGGCTTGCAGTATTTCTATTTCCTAATGAGCATAAAATATATTTACCTGTATGCTTTTGTTGTACACCTGTACACTGTTTCTGTGGCTCTGTATTGCATATCAGGTGAATTCCCAGAAATCATCCACAGTTCTGTAGTATTTTTTACAGAGCGACTGCACTTCAAGTCTACCTGCTAATTTTTGTCTTTAAACATTTCTGAAGTTTTTAACATATTTCTAACCACCTGCTTACGAATAATCTAAATTTCCTTTTCACCCAGAATTTGGATATGTGTTTTATTTTCATTTTTGTTGTTGTTAATATCAAATGATTGACATCTATATACTAGTAGTTATACACTCATATTCTAGAAAGCCTGCCACACAAGTGCTAAGCCTAAATTCTATTACATGTGTTTTCTAAAACCACTAAACCCAGGGTATAAACAATGCTTCAACACACCTTTTCTTTCTTAGCAACAAGCACACTGGTGTATTTCCATGGGGATCTGAATTGGACTGTTTGTATCCATAGGATAATAACACTAGGTCAGCGACCTTTCCACACCCTGTTTACCTTTCCATCTAACCTACATGTACTTCTTCATTCAGCCGGAACTATTTGGTGTCCATTTCTTACCTTTTGTGTCACTGTGACGTATCGTAATACGTGTGTTCATGTAATTTGCATAAATAACCTCCCTTAATGTCTTCAATTCCCCTCTAGGCATTGAAGAAAACACTATAATTCCCCTGCAACAAATGCAACTGGAACAATACAGAACTGGTCCAATGCTCCTAAACAAGGACATTAACTTACCCATTAAGCCTGACGCAAAGCCAACTGGTGGCACCAGTTTGTGGTTGTGGTGGCTGCACTGGTCGTAACTGGATTAGCTGCCTTGATACACTAACACCTCCACTCACTTTGCTACACTGTCCAAAACCTGAAAAGAGAAAAAAAGTCTTAATAATATGCTATCGCTTGGTAGAAGTTTTTGGTAAGAACGCAATCAATTTACTTAATGTCAACAATAGTAGACTAGACTAGACCAAGGAGGTTAACTAGACAGTGTATAACTATCTTCTACATAAATACCTTGTGCAAATCATAGGAGTCCATTGCTGGAATAACCCGAATGTCACAATTAAGTCAGGTCTGTTCAACATGTCTGACGACCATGATGACTCTACCGGTTAATTATACTTACAGTTTACAGTTAATATTCGCTACAAAATTTAAGTTAACCGTGAACAACAAGGATATGCAGAGAATGAATGTGCTTCCTATAGATAATACTCTTATGGATGGGGAAGGATTTAGTGTCCAACCTCTGACCTTATGACCAGGAATAAATTATGCTAATGATTTGTTTTGATGATGCAATCCAAATGGTTAAACTGTGTCTACTTGTCAATTTGCATGTGTAGATAAATGTACAAAGAACAATCCAGTGGCAAATGAGCAGGTGACTACCATGCCTTCAAGCTGTACAATTTTTACTGACCTCTTTCTTTTCTTCAGAGTGGTTTAAAAATTCATATATAAACCTCCTTGATGTAAGCAACAGGATAATTAATAAAAAATCAAGGCAAAAATATAGTTATATATATATATATATATAAATATATGTATTTCATTTAGATTGGCTCTGAGATAGTAATATTTAGAAGTAGGATTTATGCATGTAAAACCGGTATAAAACCAGGTTTAATATTAGCCCTAATTTGGGGCATGAATGAAAGACCTTTATTGTGCATTCATGCCCCAAGGAGCTAGGTACAGGTTGTCTAACTAACACATGGAACATACAAGGACATAAATACAACAATACAACTAAGCTGTAAACGTATAGAGTAGACAAACGTGTTATTAAACTAAGCTAGTCCAGTAGAGTCGACTTCTTCTCGCTTCTTTGTACATTACTTGTGTAAATGTATGAACAGACAATATTTCTTATACAAGGATTATCCAGGCGTAATAAAAATATGAATTTGTCTGTTGCATTTAGATGTTCGAAATATGGGAATTTTTCTTTGATAAGGTTAAAAAGTACATTTCTTTCGCTATCGTATATCTTTTGCTATCGTATAATTTACAAACTAGGACGAAATGTTGCTCATCTTCTACTTGTTTTAAATTACAATGTTGACAAAGTCTATGTTGTCATGCCTGTATAAGTGCAGCCTGAGCGCAGACCTCATGAGACAGTGGGGATGGAATTCCTCGTGTAGCTCCCCAGGATCTAGCCGCGAACCCTCCGTCAGGTCATCGCAGCCGTCCCATGCCGCTTCTGCTTGTGTGGCGGTCCAAGCTGCGGCAGAGACTCCGGCAAGGTCTTCTCTCTCATCGCCACTCTCTAATTGTCCTGTATCATGTTCAGGCTCAAAGGCATATGGCCTGATGTCATTAGGGTCCAACTTGTCCGAGTCTGTGGCGGCCATGACAGTTTTGTCGTCTGTTCCGTGTTTGGACTAGTGCACATACGTATACAGCAGAGTAGAAAAGAGTGGGTCTGTGGGGGGTGACATGGATTTGAAAAGGATTACTGTCGAAAAGTCCTTTGAGGTAATTCAGTCAAAACTCGGGTGTATTTGTTTTCAGAAAAGCAAAATTTATCGGAAAAAAATACCTGCTTACTGAGTGGAATTGAGGCTCCTTTAAATAAGGGCATTGGCCTCGAAATGGTGGTGACTGGTGAGGCTCGTTAAAGTTAAACAACCTTGAAATGATCTGAATTTCATGGACTGATCATAACCTCTTGTGCAGACCTTCTGGGTGGCTGGCAGTTTTCTATGGCTTTTTTTCTGATTTAGGCTGTTTTCTGATCACTCGCGGGTTCTTAAATAAAGTTAAGATAAAATCCTCCCACACCATAATTGATGTATTGGGTGGTGTCCATCCCCATTTCATAGCCTTTTTTCAGGGCCACACTGTAGTGCGATCATTGCAGCAGGGGGCTTAGTCCACTGGCAGTGGAGTGTGTTTAACTTCCATACTGTTACGTATGTGAAGGTTAGACATCCAGGTAACCAATACTAGTATATAAAGGGAATTCAAACTCTACAACTGGATAAGAATTTGGAGATTTATTTCCAGACGTTTCGAGTGACATCCATCACTCTTCTTCAGCGTCACTAAAATGAACTAGCAGAACTAACCATACTGTTAACTTAATTGGCATGCCAACCCAGTAAGCATGGTAAGTGCGTCACAGAGAACGTGTGGTAAAATGTCCTTGCCAGGGGGCACGTTGGCTAATAAGAGCTAACGAGCTGGCCTGTGTAGGCCCTGGAAATAGTCTGGTATCCAGGCTAACAAGGCTATCATCTAGGCTAAGCTCACCCGTGGCTGTTTGAGAATTTCAACATCTGGCTCCGATGAATTCTTGGTAAGGCTGGATTGCTTTGACTTTGCCAAGTCCTCCAAGTCCTTGATGCAGTAAAAATTTATAGGACTGCATTTGGGGATGGCAAGTTGACAACTACTTGACAAGCCAAGAGTATTATATGGCAGTGGGTTGTGCCAAGGACTCATTAACCGCTTAATCTAGTCTGAACAGAACTGAACTAGTTTATTTCAAGATATCTTAACTTATCAGCTTTTGTGGCCAATAGAATAGTCTTTTCAAAGCTGAGGGTTTGTTTACACATGAGTGTGCGCATCGGCTTTTTAGCGAATGCCCACGAACGCCCACTCTGGCGAAGTCCGCGCTGCACGAATCTATTTTTTTTTGCTTGGAATATGTTCAGGTTGTGCTCCCATTAATTAATCCTGAGTTTCAAGTCAATCCATCGATCCGAAGTTAAATAAAGCGAACTTGAAGATTCTTACCTGGCTTTTTAGCGAATGCCCAGCAAAAAGGCTTTTTAGCGAATGCCCACTATATCAGCCAAAATATCGGCCATCGTGACACGGGCGCTAAATCTAACACCATAAACATGTTCAACTAGTTGTCCCCTGAATGTGTACTCAGTTTCCGTGCTGCACACGCCTGTAAAGTCACTTTATTTTACGAAATACACGGCGTGGGAATCCACTGCCCCGGACGTAAATATCCAATATGGCGGCTCATTTGCATATTTGGGACAGGTTACTAGCGGCCTCTACCCCGAATACGTGCCGCGGGCCGCGCCGTGTATTTCGTAAAATAAAGTGACTTTACAGGCGTGTACAGCACGGAAACTGAGTACACATTCAGGGGACAACATTTTGAACATGTTTATGGTGTTAGATTTAGCGCCCGTGTCACGATGGCGGATATTTTGCCTAATATAGTGGGCATTCGCTAAAAAGCCTTTTTTGCTGGGCATTCGCTAAAAAGCCAGGTAAGAATCTTCAAGTTCGCTTTATTTAACTTCGGATCGATGGATTGACTTGAAACTCAGGATTAATTAATGGGAGCACAACCTGAACATATTCCAAGCAAAAAAATTTAGATTCGTGCAGCGCGGACTTCGCCAGAGTGGGCGTTTGTGGGCATTCGCTAAAAAGCCTGTCCCTGAGTGTGTGTCTGAGTGTGTGCGCGTGTGTGTGATATAATATTTGTTTTATAATTTTGATAGTCTGGGCAATGGAATTTATATTTGACTTGCTGAAACAATATAAAGTGACTTAGTATTACAGATGGTATAAAACTAAAATAATAAAGAAGACAAGGGAAATCACACCATCAACAACAACAACAGCATTATTCTCCAAGCAGAGGTTTTGGTCGGCTGGGGTAGTAGTGGCCGGGTTTTTTTAGGCTGGCCTCCCGTTACAGGAGGCCAGCCTAAAAACCCCCGGCCACTACTACCCCAGCCAACCAAAACCTCTGCTTGGAGAATACAACAGCATATGTTTTTGATAAACCAATGATTTGTTGACTGCTGATGCAATCTGTTTTTCTGTATTTGGGCAATTATAAGTAGCCTAATCCAAGCAGGGGTCTGGGAGACAGAGAAAGTGAAAAAAGATGTTCTCTTGGAACACCCCCACCCCCCTCATTACCGGCCTGCTAACGACCCCCTTAGGAATTACTGTGACAGGTGCATAATTGCCACATCCTAATGACTGCCATTAAACGTTGGCGCCTAAAAACAAGGACAAACATGTTTTCGTGGACAAAAACGAGAAGAATCTTTCATATGGATAATCAGAATCGTGTTGACGTGCAAAACCACATGGTGAAGTATGGCGTACGTGAAGCCCGTGCCCCCAGGACGGTACCACTGACTGGAGTCTAGAAACTGGACAAGGGGGGTCTTTAAAAACAACAACGATGAACCAATTTTAAGACAATGCCACGAATCATATGATGGGAAGCGTTACAGCTAACAAATCTAGCGGTATAGTTTTCGTCTTGTAATCTGATAAAGAACGAGTTCAACAACCCGACAAGTACAGCCGAAATGCAGTGGACTATGCCCGTAAAAGTGGCTTCAGGCAAGTCTTTATGCACGCCCTGTCCTGTTGTTTTGATCCGGGCGAAGCGGAATGGCCTCGGCAAGGTAGTTCAGTTGAGTAGAGTTCAGGTAGAACAACAAAGAACACAAAAATGGCTCCCTTACCTGTTTCTATAGCCCCTATTCGGCAGAAGACCACAGTCTAGTGTTGTCGGCGGCAGCTGTTATGTGCAACATGTAGTGAGGGTGCCGTAGGTCTTTTCTACACTGTAAAGGCCAACTTCTTATTTATCTTTGTTGAACAACTCAAAACCAGTTGGAACCAGTTCCGTACTGGGTACTTCTTCCACTCCCCCGGCCTTCATATTTGGAGTAGTCTAGAATCGATTAAGAGATGTCTCAACCTCAACATTGGCAGCCCAAAATACTTCCAAAAGATGCTAAAAACATAAAGTAGCAGTAGTTGATAAGAAATTTGAGGAACAGCAGCAGTTCTATGACAAAACGGGAATATAGCCTTTACTAAGAAACGGGAGCAGCAACATTACCCAGAACAGCGACTGACTGTTTACTAGAGCGTGATTGGCTGATCGGGACAACGCCTACAGACCTGCCTACGCCAGCGGCGCTATGATTGGTTCTCATGTGATTGGATCATACGTCAACAGGAAGGGTGTGGGAGGAAGGTATCGAAATGTGCTGATCTGGCAAAAAAGAAAGAACTTTGGCACAGCTTCAAAAGGTCACATGGTCTGGTTGTTTTTTAAAGGAAACCCAAGCAATAATAGGGCCAGAAAATTGGATTTTGAAAGTCAATTTATTTAGTTATTTCTATACATGATTAGTTCAAACAACACTGTCACCAACGTCCATGATACAAAAATAAGACGTCGTTGTGATGTGTTTGTGAGAACTCGTCGCCAGGGTTTTTGTTGGCTCGTGAAACGAAGGGAATCGTCTTTGCATGGTTTTAAAATGCTCAAAGTTTTCACACAAATGCCACAAATGTGCTAAACAGTGCTCCTGTAACAGTGGGGGTTAAAGCGCCTCCAACTATGAAGATATCAGGATTTTTTTTTTCAAATTTCCATATTTTGGGCCCCATTGAATAAATATTGCTTTGGTTGCCTGTGTCGGTAACAACGTGACAAACACCCTGATGACCTTTCAGACTGACGCAAATAACAACCTGGGCTCGGGACTGCAAGTAGTGCCCTGGGAACGATAGAACTTCTATCATGTGACATTTTGGGCGAGTTCTCGCGAGATGTCGTCTACGTGGAATGAAAACGAAGCCTGGGTTACATTTTTTTTCTCGGTCCAGTTTGTGTCACAGAAATATGGCAAATATTGCCAGTTAGAAAGCAGTAAACTGAGTGTTTTAGTAAGATAAGTATTGGAGACGTCAAAAATCTGGATTTCTTCGAAGCAAACATGATGGACTACGAGCTGGAAGAGGATAAATTGTAAGAGAATTCGGACACCTGTTCTGCATTTTTTATTATCCGCCCCTCCCCTTTGTTTTGATAACCTAAAAATCATATTCCTGCCGAACTAGGATAAGACCAAGGCTAAAATATTCATTTCAGAGCTAATGGTTTGTGCATGGTGTGCTTTTATTTAATGCAGTACTACTGTGCATAAGAAACTGTAGTCAAGTATTTCAAATCATGTTAGATTTTGACATATGATCATTGACCACAGTGTGAAAATGATAGTAACGTAAACTACATAGAGATGAATAACTTTGATGTATCATTGTATGATTCCGCAGGTCAAATTAGCTTTTCAATGATAAAATAACTAGGGAAGCCCGGGCCATACCGTAAAGTACGGACTGGTCTGAACACCAGCATTTAAACGTTATTGCGCCCTGGGTATGATAAGAATCCTAGACAACTCGCCCCAAGTCCAACTCGCCCCAACAATTTACTACCAACTCGCCCCAAATTAGGGCTTATCAAACCTGGTTTTATACCGGTTTTACATCCATAAATCCTACTTCTAAATATTACTTTACATGTCAATAAACCTTGTGACTTTTATTTAACATTTGTTTTCTTAGCTGGGCACGTATTTAGCAACGAACTCGGGATTCGCTGGCGGGCCCGGTCAGCACGTCGGCCCGACGTGTCACAGTGTACGGCCGCTAGCTCCAGTCTCAAGCATGGCGATCCGAAATACTGTTGCTTACCTTATGTGCTAGGAAACTTTAAGTATGATATAAAGCTTCTTGGAGCATGTACTTGAAGAATAATTTGAGTCAGCAGTCATCAGCCATGCTTGAGATTACAGCGAGCGATCGCGAGCGGGCGCAGGTCCCGGTGAACCCGGCGGGCCGACATGTAACATGGCCCGCCGGCGCCCTCGGCATCAATCGGCGTTAAATGCCGAACAGAGAAGAGAATGTTAAGATATTGAGTAACGAAGCTTTGTCAGCATGTTAAGTAATATTTAGAAGCCAGAGATATGCATATAAAACCAAGTTTCATAAGCCCTAAACTGGGGCGAGTTGGTCGTAAATAATTGGGGCGAGTTGGACTTGGGGCGAGTTGACCTGTTACCTATGATAATCATAAGATAAAATCTTACTAGTACTCCTTCCATGTACCTCTCTCAGGGGGATGCAGGCCATCCCGGGGAGTGTCACCCTACAGAAGGACAGCCAGAACCTCATTGGGATCAGTATTGGGGGCGGGGCTCCGCTCTGTCCGTGTCTGTACATCGTCCAGGTGTTCGATAACACTCCCGCCGCCAAGGAAGCTACGCTGGAGTCCGGAGATGAGATCGTGGGCGTGGGCGGGAAGTCGGTCAAGGGGAAAACGAAAGTGGAGGTGGCCAGACAAATACAGGCAGTGAAGGTGGTAAAGTACTAGAACCGGTGTTCTGATCATACTTTCTTCTTGCTTTGTACTAATACCCTCTAACAACGCCTGGAGGGGTATCGCTGAGGGGGGGTCAGGTCTGACGGGCTACGGTATGGTGGCAAGCCTGGCCTTAAGGGCCTCCACTGTCGGGGTTTGTGCGATATGCCCCGGCAGCGTATTCCACTCCTTAACCGTGTGTGGGAAAAAGGAATATCTATAACAATCAGTACGTGCTGAAGTGAGTTTGTATTTAAGGTTATGGCTAGCTCTGGTGCGTCTGTGGGCAACTGGTATAAGATATTGTTCAGATGGAATGTTGATAAGACCCTGGGAAATCTTGTAAAGTGTAATTAACTGTGCTTCTCGCCTTCTGTCTGCTAGCAAGGGCCATTGTAGGTCTTCGAGCATTTTGGTTACACTACTGGTATATCTGAAATCACCAACGGTCACTCGCGCAGCTCTGCGCTGAACATTTTCTAGCGCTTGCGACCTGCCAGAAGTAAGGGGGTCCCAAACTGTCGTGCCGTACTTCAGGTGCGGTCGTACTAGCGATTTGTAGCACGTAGACTTCACCCGTGGAGAGCAGTGCCACAGATTGCGTCGAATGACCGCTAGTTTTCTGTTGGCTTTGCCAGTGGCAAGTCTAATCTGGGTGTCCCATACCAGCCTTTGTGAATCTGGGTTCACCCAGGCACTGGGCACTGATCCCAACTCGCAAAGCCGAATCCACCTCAGTACAAGACTTTTCACTGTGCTGCTTAATTTAGGCTCCCTCAACTTGAATTTGTAGTAATTGTATATGATTTCCATACTGTAAATGTATTTAAGTTCGCATGGTTTTTATTTCGCGGTAGAGAGAAAATGGGGTGTTCGCGGTGGTTTTAAGTTCGCGTTTGAAAGAATAGTAGCGCTAGAGCCATAGGTGGCCAAAAACATTCGCGGTGGTTTTAAGCTCGCCCTGAAAGCTCACCGCGAAAACCGCTAACATAAAACCACCGCGAACATTTCTGCATTTACAGTATATAGCCGAAACATGAATAAGTACTTCGTTGTTTGAAATACTTTGTGATATTAAAGACTTCTCAATGCATATTCTGTCAAAGTTAATTTGAAGTTTGAACTTTTGTATTGTTTGTTTCAGGGTGAAGTGACAATCAACTACAACAAACTGAAGGCAGATCCCAAGCAAGGCAAGACATTGGACATAGGTAAGATATAATAAATTCATCTTAGAAATTTCCTTGTTTTACCATGAATTCTACGAACAGAAACTGTCCAAAAATTGCAGCTTGCTTTGATAGCTAGTTGATAGAAATATTGTTCTATATAAAAAGAATGTCATTGTCTTTCCCAGTGTTGAAGAAGATCAAGCACAAGTTTGTGGAGAACATGAGTTCCAGTACTGCAGATGCCTTGGGGTTGAGTCGGGCCATCTTGTGTAATGGTAAGGAAACTATGACTGTTTTGTCCATGTTGAGAAGGACCACTTTTCTTTTAACAATAGAATTAATAGTGTTATGGTAACAATGTATATCGCTAACCAGTAGGTAATAGTAGTGGACAACGTACTTAGAGTCCTTTCAGAAGATGTGGCATATGAGACTTAGTGTGTACGGTTGACTTGTCCACTAGAATTACCTAATGTATATGGCTAATGTTGCTTTGCAGCCTGGGGCTTGTTTTGACAAGTTTTTTTTTTTTTAAATACCAACATTGATGAGGACATGAGAGAATTTTGATTACCCACCCCTGATACGCCCTTGAGGTTTACATTGACATGTGCCCAACACAACCATGCCGGTCTGGTCTGATTATGATTTATTGTTGTACTAGTTATGCCTGTTATTTGTTTATCAGGTCAGATTCTTGGTGATGTACATGTTAGTGATTTCAATCGAGTTCAGACCAGTACAAAGCAGTATGCATGTAGGGCTCGAAATTCATCTTTGGGAATAGGTGCACTGGTGCACCCAACTCAAAAAATTGGGTGCACAGAAAGAATATTGTTGGGTGCACCAAATAAAATAAAGTTGAATGTTCTTCAGAACATAATTACAAAGCTGCCTCTCTTAAGAACTTCAATCTGTAATTCTATAGCTAACTTCAAAATTTCAAACAAATAATACATTAAATAAAGTACAGCAAAAAGTTATCATGCTGTTTTTTATACTTACATTTCAAGAATATTCTGTATACTAGTGTACAATAGTACCTTAACCAGGTATAGGCTACAAAAATATATAGGTGCACCAGTGCACCCACAGTCAAAAATTAGGTGCACAGCTCCAATTTTGGGTGCACTGGGTGCACATGCACCCACTATTTCGAGCCCTGGCATGTATGTAGGAGATACATGATTAGTGTGTCCTGAAAGTAGGTCGGGGTCACTCACAGGGCAGAGCAATTACTAGCACCCTGCAGTGCTAACTGCCCACTTGTCAATGGTCTGAAGACTTGTCCTTAGTACCAGATCACTCGTCACTCCTTTTCTGAGTGCTATTCTAGATTATGGTTTTCACATTGTTTAAAATTCAAGGTTGAAACAATTCTGTAATACATCGGAAGCATATAAATGGGATGTCATTAATTCGCAGTAAAGGGGTCACTGCGAGAACCTAAAGAATAAACTGCCGCAAAACTTTCAAGATTAACAGTAACCGATGAAGCTACCGGAATATTTTCAGGATTTACCACAAACATGGGAAAGTTGTAACTGTGACTTTTCCAAAATAAGCAAAAACGACTGATCCTATTCCTTAAGACAATACTTGGATCTAAATGTTTTGAAAAGGTCAAATAAAGAATTTACAAATAATTTGAACCAATTGTGACACATTTCAAAATTGATAATGACCATTGCTTCTGCTGTCACTTTTTAATCTTAGATAGTATATGTATTAAGAAAAGCAAAGAAAGAAATGGCATTGGAATATAATATCTGTGCATCCACAGATGGCCTTGTGAAGAAACTGCAGGACTTGGAGAGAACTGCAGGGATGTACCATGGGCTGGCTGAACACACCAAGAAGATGATGAGAGCTTGCTACGAACTGTCACAAACACACAAAGGTGGGAGTTGACAGTGTACATGTACATGTAGAGAACTTTACTCAGAGGTTTCGCCATGCCCATGTATTGATGTGAATGTAAGATTTGACAGACCATGTGATGGTTAGTAGTGTTGTGAACAATGGGTTGGTATGCATAGACTTAACGGGAAGAATTTTTATTCAAATGTAAAAAAAAACGGACTGAAGGAAAAAGAAACAATGCCAAAGTGTGTTGTATTTAGGTTAGTCCATACAATTGTTGCTGTTGACGTGCTATAGGACTTTTCCTTTTATATAGCAAAAGTTAACAAGTATGTTTTCTTTGTGTATGTGTACATTTAGATTTAATCAATATTGGCAATAGTAGGATGATTTTAGAATATAGCAACATGAAGCCTTATTGTATGTTCATTGTTCAATGATGTTTGCCTGCATATCAAACTTTTGTCATCCAAGGCGAATGTGTTTTTCATGGCTAATGTATTCTTTAGTAGTACAGTTTGTTGATTTATATCAATGCATCCCTTTGCAGCATTTGGAGATGTGTTTTCAGTGATCGGTGCCCGTGAGCCCCAGGCCGCCGCTAGCGAGGCATTCACAAAGTTTGCCGAGGCACACAGGTAACAGTGCACTGTGGGATGGGTGCAGTGAGTGTACAACACACTTCACTGAACTGACCATCCTTCTTCAACTACTAACCGCTCTTCTCATTGACATCAACGCACCACTAACACAGCAGCAGAAAACACTGTTCCCATCCTAACATCAGGAACACTAGTCTGTATAATGCAAACTCCAGCTGTCCGGGGATTTCTGTCCCCTCCCCGCTCCTATGCGGTTACAGGGCGGCAAGCCATTACAGGAGCTTGATTGAGTTCAGGCTACAGGAACACACATTTACAAGTTCATTACACAATCTACAACCAAGGAATGGCAACAGCCATACAGTGTTACAAGCATTCACCATAATTCTTACACTTGATTTTTTTCATGCAGGTCACCAACATTCTACTAAGTCTTTGACTTTCATAAATTTCTTTCTGTTGTATTCTTTCCTTCAGTGCTTGTTGGTGGTGCCCGATGTTTCCTGTGCCGATCGTCCAGCTTTGTGTGAAGTATCCACACAGAGCACACTCACTACATAATCTTGAAAGATTTCTTGTTCCTGGAAACTAACAATCACCACAGTTCCATTTACCTTTGCTCAGTTTGTCCCTTATAACACCGACTGCCTTTAGGTTGTTTGTCGTTTTGATCAGCCCAAATTCATTTCTTAAATTTGTGGCCTGGTGACTGTTTTTTCCGCTTTCAATTTTTAAATTTCAATTTTAAATTTCATCTCTGCGAACTAAAAGGTATGGGAGTTAAAAACACTCCACTACCAGTGAACTATCCTCCTTCAGTAGTGGTTTGTGTGGCCCAAGGGCTGTAGAATAGATGGGCACAGCCCCTATACATTGAAAGATGTGGGAAGGATTTTTATATACAAACTAAAACCTGTTGACTGAGAAGCACGAAATCTTTCGAATGCCACAAACAGACATTATAACACATGCCATACAACATTGTATACTCAACACACACTCCAGGAATGCAGAGTACACATACAAGACTTGCTATCCATCTGGTAAAAGGCACTAGCTAGTGCTGTGGTCACTCTCTTTTTCTCTACTAACACCCTGCATGCTTTCCTTGCCCTCCTGGTGTCCTTATATAGAGTTTGGTGATGTGTTTTGTGATGTGGGGATGCGAGAACAAGTGGCCGGTGCTAACGAAGCTTTCCTGGCCTTTGGGGAGGCCCAGAGGTACACACAACACTGCTTCATCATGATCAGTCACCTCAACACTGTAGTCTTCCTGTCTATGAATTACGGTGGCCCTTCATAGTATGCAGAAATAGCATTTATCTGGGACCCAGGGCTTGAATTACATACCTCTACCTATTACTGTAAATGCAGAAATGTTTGCGGTGGATTTATGTTTGCGTTTTTTGCGGTAAGCTCTTTGCCACGAACTCAAAACCACCACGAAATGTTTTGCCGGTTCTTCTGTAGCGCTACTTTTGTTTTAAACGTGAACTTAGAACCACCGCAAACACCCCATTTTTTCCCGACCGCGAAATTAAAACCATGCAAACATAAATTCATTTACAGTATCTGATAGTTTGCTGGCTAACCCTCCAAATTTCTTCCTTATTTTGGAAAAGTTGTCCTTTAAAACTTGCTATTATAATTGCTCACACATTTGTATATCCAAGAATGCCATTGTTGCTATTCATTCAAGCCCTGGGGACTAAGTATCTAGTACCAGCACTACTTTTACTAGCCTGTCCCATTCTCTCATGGGGTTAGAAAGCAGATACTATTATAAGACGTTGAAATGTAGATTAATTTGACTGTAACTTTCATGTGCTGACTTATTTGCCTCAAGTTAAATTGGCTATTAAGATATTTTATTTTGAGTGGCAATTAAAACCATTTCAACTAAATATTTTTCTGATGAATGTAAGAGATATTGCCAAAGTAAGTATTATCTGCCTGAATAGCCTACTCAAAAGTCCTACAAAATTTTACCCTTTACGTTAAATGACAGTGTAAGTCATTCCTCAAAGTTTTGTTTCAAGTTGTATTGTTTTCCTCAGAAACATGGAGAAATATGGCATCCGATACCTAAAGACTATCAAACCGGTAAGTTGTGTGTTTTAAGTCGACTTTGCTTTTTGTCAGATGTTTTATCATGAATAGACCTTATGTTGCTCGTGAAACAAAGAAGAAGAGGAAGTGAGTGGATTTTTGTGGTACTGAAATTCGACAGTGTTTCTTTATCTGTATCTATATACCCGGTATAACCGCCAATCGGCGTAACACACCAGCTTCGCAGGCACGCGGCGCGGAAGTAGCTGGTTATATTACACCGAACGACCTGTCACGTCTAACCTTCGCATATCTAACTGCATGCATTGTTTAAAGCTGTCTAATGAGGATGCTTCCACTGTACTTGGTTGTAACGAGTTCCACTCTACGATCGTTCTAGGAAAATATGAATTTTTAAACACATTAATCCTAGGTTGATACTCATTAGTTGGTACGTCCAACTATCCTGTATACTAGTGCTAGGCAAAGCGCACATCTCATTTCCAACAGTTGGTACTACACACTTGTATGTTGTAAGACTCACGGTGATATTTTTACTCCTTACAGATGCTGAGTGACCTGAACACGTATCTCAACAAGGTTGGTACATACCAGAAAATTCCATTTTATTGGTAGTATATAGCATATACATTTGTACTTTCCCAGTTGCAACAACTACATATGGAATATTCCCTATCCCAAAATAATCATGTGATATTTCACGTTGCGTATCACAGGCAGTCCCTGATACAAAGCTGACCATCAAAAAGTATCTGGATGCCAAGTTTGAGTACCTGGTAAGCAATAATCAATATTACTCTGTGAATTCCTTTGTCTTCTTTCAATTGAGCTGTGTTTGACATGCCCTTTAACCTTTTAACTAAAGAGGAAGGAATGGAGATCGTTGATAGGATATGCGAGATTCTTTGTACACAACCAGTTATTGTTCTCACCTGCTAACGTTTCGATGTCTATCAGACACCTTCTTCAGAGCTTCTGACTGGAGTACTGCTTCTCACCGCTATAAGTAGCCAATGTAGGCGGCGCTTTTGCGGTGAGAACACTGTACCAAATATGGCTAAGTTTGTATCCCCCCTCGTCTCGGTTCACGCACCCGTTGGATTAAGGAGGCGGTCTGGATAAAGAAGACAACAACGGTGATGAACCGAGACAAGGGGGGATACAAACTTAGCCATATTTGGGACAGTGTTCTCACTGCAAAAGCGCCACCATATCGGCTACTTGTAGCGGTGAGAAGCAGTACTCCAGTCAGAAGCTCTGAAGAAGGTATCTGATAGACATCGAAACATTAGCAGGTGAGATCAATACCTGGTTGTGTATAAAGAATCTCCCATATCCTATTTTCTACCAACCTGATGAAATTATTTTCGGGAGATCGTTGATATTATGTATAACTACTGGATTCCTAAGATATTGTGTTTTCTTGCAGTCCTTCTGTCTGAAAGTCAAGGAGATGGACGATGAAGAGTACAGCTATGCTGTAAGTACAACCTGCAGTGTTAGAGAAGAGATAGAGCCCCTAGATCAAGTCTTTCTGCAGTATGATTTACACTCAAAACAAGAAGACCACACAGGGGACCTATAAAATCTGATCTATGTGGACAGGTGGTCACTATAGACAGGATTCTTAATGCTTGTGTCAATGGGAAAAATCATCTAAGGGACCACCAAAAAGTGGTCACATTGGCCAGGTTTAACTTCTTTTGCATTGTACTGTCCACACCTCTTCTAACATTCATGCCTAAGGCCACACCAATTTAATTTCTTGGTTAACGGATTTTTTTTTTCAAATTTTAGAGAAAAAAAAATTTTCTAAAATTTTTTTTTTTTTTGGAAAATAAAAATCTGTTAACCAAGAAATTAAATTGGTGTTGCCTAAGCAGCATATGTCATTTGTGTATGTGGTTGTCTGTTGCATTCTGATTTTAGTACAAGAAATCGACCACTAATAGTAGTGTAGTAGATCACTGGTTTACTGAAAATTAGGGTTGGCTAGCCATGAAGTGATAAAAATCAGCAGAAATCCTGGACCTTTATTTTGACACGATTTATAACTTTTTCTGAACAGGCATTACAAGAACCCCTTTACAGAGTGGAGACTGGTAACTATGAATATAGGTGAGTTGTTAGTCCATCAGTTTCCAACATCTTCCGTTTTCTTTCTCTTCTGTCGAAGTTGAGGTATACTTGAGATGAAGCGTAATGCTTTTTCGTTAGCTGATCAGACAATACGGCTTCACTACTGCTTTGAGAAGCTGTATAAACTTTATTCATGGTCCAAATTGATTACAAGAACGTTCAACTAACTGCACTATAGGTATATTTTTCATGTTTATATCTATTTCAGCTATTTTTCCATATGTCTGGCACCCTTTAACATTTGCGAGGGTTAACTTGTCAAAGATATAGATGCTTTACCTTGGAATAGATACTACGTAGTAATTTCTACCCTGAAACCGTGATCTTTGAACCAAACCTTTTTTCAAGGTTGGTGCTGCGTTGTCGTCAGGAGGCCAGGGCCAAGTTTGCCAAGTTGCGTGCCGACGTTTTGGAAAAGATTGAGCTGCTGGACCAGAAACATGGTGGGTTGTCATTTCACATTCGCATTTTCTTATCCAAGCTACCGGATAGATTCTATCAAGAGTCAGGCATTTCAGATACTGTAAATGCAGAAATGTTTGCGGGGATTTGATATCACAATGGAGTGTTCATGGTGGTTTTGAGGTCGCATTTGAAACAATAGTAGCGCTACAGTCACACAATGGAACGGCTATTCGCGGTGGCTTTAAGTTCGTCTGAACGCCCGGACAGACACATACAAACATTCGTTCTTCCCCCGCACCATCCCACAATGGAACGCCCTGCCTGGCACGGTTGTATCGGCTCCCACCATTGAGTCATACCATGCCAGGCTGGAGGCCTGCCCGCCTTAGCCTGGGACCTCCTCCCCCCCTACTTTGCCCCTCCCGGGGTTATCTGGGGGGTAACTACAATGATGATAATGATGAAGAGTTCACTGCAAAAAACGCAAACATAAAACCATTAACATGCACTGTTTTTCATCAGTGACTGAGAATCAGTGACTGAAAGGTTTGGCTCTTAAGAGCATTCATCCAGTTGCTCAATTCGTTTTGTATTATGTATTGTTCTACCTGGATGTCTAACCTTCATCAACGCTTCATGAACAAGCTTTTGAAAACGGTAACTACCACATACAGAAGCCTTACCCAGTTCTCCCTCCCCTACAGTACAAGACATCGTGTTCCAGCTGCAGCGGCTGGTGTCGGCCATGGCCAAGTATCACAACGACTGTCACGCCATCATGAAGGAGACAGACGTGTTCCCCATCGAGGTGGACCTCTCACAGACAACGTTCAACTACTCCAAACGGGACGACTTCACAGACCCAGATGAAGATGACGAAGAGGGGGAGGAGGAGGAGGGGGATGTAGGCTCCGGTGGGGACGAATGACATTGATTGTACGTGTTCCGGATCAAGGTGGACCTCTCACAGACAACCTTCAACTACTCCAAACGGGACAACTTCACAGACCCAGATGAAGATGATGAAGAGGGGGAGGAGGAGGAGGGGGATGTTGGCTCCGGTGGGGACGAATGACATTGATTATAAATATATGGCTGAAAGGGCATAAATGGCTCGTTCTCATTGAATTGTGCAAAATTCTGTTGCCAGTCTTAAAGGCACCCAGAGCATTCTATGAGGCTTGAAAACTGGAAATATTCTAGTTGCTGTAATCTTTATGAAATTGACAATTAATGCCACTGTTTACCACATTTGCGTGTGGATTTCCTATCAAAAGTGCTCAAAAGCGGCACAAAAATAAGATACATGGTGATCTTTTAGTTTCACGCGCCTAGTGTAAATAGACCGATACCATAGCCCCGCGCCCACCTCCATCCAAATGTAGAAATGCAAAATTAAAACATAAAAATGCAAATATTTGACGGACATGCAGTCACTCTCTCATTGGTCAAACCGCTAATTGTGATGGACAGTCAGGATAAGTCTATTAGCACTTAGATTTTCTTTCAGTTCTCACCACACAACGACATCGTATCTTTGCTCCTTTAATGTTGATATGTAATGGTGCAGTGTTTTTGAAACTTACTATGTGTAGGAATGACTAGATATTGGAGGGGTTTTTATTCAAGTTTCAAGCCTCATAAAATGCTCTGAATGCCTTTAACAAAATGATATGAGCCAACTTACAGGCACCATCATTACTTTGTTCATTTCCACACCCCACGTGTTAGGATTTTGTATAAAATGCACCACAACATTACTATCGGTTGATGGCTAAGTCCTTGTGAAGAAGAAAGCCAAAGTGTACTGTAATATTGTGAGTGAGTACTGTAACATATGTAACAACAGTTGTAACGTCCGTTACCAGTACAATACACCTGACTACAATACATAACAATGTGTCAAAGAAAAAAAAAGCTCAAACTAAGGTCATTTTGTGGTGATCATTATTGGAGACATTTTCCACAAAAATAGGTTGGTATACCTGAAAAATAAGCTGATCTATTTTTCGGACCTAAAATCGCACATTTCACTGAGAAGGAGCCAAGAGTTACATATCACATGACGTACACTAATATCTATGTCTGTCATGTAATATGTAAGGACCCCACTTACAAGTTCTCAACTGCACTCTCAGTTCTGGAGCTACTGGAGTTGTCATTATATCCAAGATATCCTACAATTCACAAATGTTGAAAGTAGGTACGAGCTTAGTGACCAGCATATACAATGTACCACTATTTCCCATATTTGTTAGCCATCAGTTGGCTATTGTTAAAATATATGAATTATGATATATATAATGCTGCAAACAGCCTCTCGTAATATTTACCTCTCTTTGAGATATGAAATAAGACCACTTTAGGTAAATCTTAGATAAGAAAATGCTACAATGTTGTAGGTATATGTCTATCTATATATGTAGCTATTGTCTTTATAACTTATTCATAAAATATCTTGATGTGTAGCATTGTTATTGATGGCTGCAGGTGCTTCATATTTTGTTCATTCAGCTCATTTGTGTGAAAGCTTGAAAATATTTGTTATAATTCGGTTTTTGAATCAAGACGATCTTTGTTGTACATGTAATTGAAATATTAAATGTTTGCCAGTACAGACTGACATTGACTTGTGTATTGTGGTGAATTATTTTAGTTCACCAGAAAGGTTGATACATTAGCACCCAGAGCATTTTATGAGGCTTGAAAACTGGAAATATTCCAGTTGCTGTAATCTTTATGAAATTGACATTTAATGACACTGTTTACCACATTTGCGTGCGGATGTCTTATCAAAAGTTCTCAAAAGCGGCACAGAAATGAGCTACATGGTGATCTTTTACTTTCACGCGCCTAGCGTAAATAGAAAGCGATACCATAGCCCCGCCCACCTCCGTCAAAATAGAAATGCAAAATTAAAACATAAAAATGCAAATATTTGACGGACGTGCAGTCACTCTCTAATTGATGGAACCGCTAATTGTGATGGACAGTCAGGATCAGTCTATTAGGGCTTGGATTTTCTATCAGTTCTCGCCACAACGACATCGTATCTTTGCTCCTTTAATGTCGATATGTAATGGTATAGTGTTATTGAAGCTTACTATGTGTAGGAATGACTAGTTTTTTTAATCAAGTTTCTAGCCTCATAAAATGCTCTGGATGGCTTTAAAGCCGATCTTTACCTTCAAGGTTCATGGTATAGCTGCATTTTCTAACATGAATTGTATGCATGACCATTGTGATATCTATCCCCTATGCATGCATTCTCAAACGACAAGTATAAACTTCAGACCTGTTTATTAATTTTAAGTTTGATAAAGTAATTTTAATGGGTACAATGATTTTTAAGATTAGGATGTTCTAGGTGCGAAGGGCTTTACCTGGAAGGGAAAATTTAAGTGAACTACTACTGTAACAATGACACCACATTCGCACTTCAAAATCTTAGCCCAGTAGTTGGGCTGTGTCGTACAATTAACTTTGAGTAACAAACAGTAAAAGCTGGCAAAGTACCCAACATCGCTATAGGTGAATTGTACGTCACTGCTTGCAAATTTTCCTGTTACAAAGTTGTTTGCATTCTTCTTCTATTGCATGTCTGTTCTTATTAACACTTGATGGTTGTACGTCCTTTTGTTTTACATGACAAAAGACTACTTAGTATTTACACTTAGTTCTACTTTACAGCGTTCTTAACACCAATAAACATCTCAATGGCCCACAAGACTATGTGGCTGTCAATATGTCATATAGTATATATTATATCAGTGCATCCGACCAACCACGGAACTAAAGACTGTTACATGTAGGTTTGTGGGGAACTTCAATTTAACCGAATCTAGAGTCCTTCTACGTCACCATCCTCTTCCATTTCATTAGGCGCCTCTTCCATTGGTGTAAGGTTATCGTCGTCCTCTAAGTAATCGTCGTCTCCAGGTGTGTTTTGTTGCTTGGAATCTTTCTTCTTGTCCCCTGGTGAAGCCTCAAGATCTGGAGAAGCCGTCCTTGGTGTGAGTTCAGGACTGTGGCGCGGTGTGAACACAGGAAGATCCGATGCTTTATCAGAATCGTCGATCTCCGAAATGTTCCCAACCGTAGTGTGACGAAGCTTCAGCTTCCGAACCCTGGCACGATGCCTACTCTTGGCCAGCTCAACGGTTGTACTCCCTTCTCGTGACGGGAGGAATGGTCGTGGCGGCGGAGGGTACGGGGGTGATGGACAGTCTGTATCGACAGGGCTGCTTGCCTCGGATCTGGATCCGGCATGCTCCCATGAGGTGTCGCCAAAATCCGTATGCTCGGATTTCTTTCTCTTACCTTGCGGTGCTCTCTTCGGAGACACGGAGCTTCTACGGGTCATGTTCTGTCGGTGTTCAGAACGAGACCTCTTCTTTTCAGACGTTTCCTTTTTATGGATTCTTGATGGCCTTGGTGATATGGGAGGCTTAGAGGACAGCGGAAGCCGTTCTTCGAAGCTCTTCTCTACATCCAGCTTTATCTTAGTCAACCTTT
The DNA here is from genome assembly GCA_035149815.1 of Branchiostoma lanceolatum. NCBI lineage: Eukaryota > Metazoa > Chordata > Leptocardii > Amphioxiformes > Branchiostomatidae > Branchiostoma > Branchiostoma lanceolatum. The sequence goes on from CM068873.1 coordinate 16,817,219, forward strand.
TCGGTGAACGTCCCCCTAGGTTGTGGCCCGTGAGTGACGAGTCTGTTGAATCCTCCACGTCAGACGATTCTTTGGAGGCAATGTGTACTACCACATCAACCGACAGCGACGTACTGACTTTGTGATAGAACCTCTTTTCATCGCTCTTAGAAGAAGATTCCTTGGTGTCACCCACAATCTTAGCAGATGGGACCGAAATGACTGCATTTCCAATCGGAGACGGGGACCTGTTTCTGTAACTTTGGGGTGACGGAGCTTCTCTAGGAGCCACTGGACTCCCTAATGTGCGATCTGACGATGGTGTGCTGCCTCGTGAAGTTGTGAGAAGTTGATCTCTTGGATGCCCTAGCGGTGTCTGACCGCGTTGCAGTTGCAATTCGAAGCTGCCGAGGCTAGCTGAAGGACTTGCTGCATCATTGGTAAGGTATCTTAGCTCAGCGTCAACATCTTCTGAATCTGGAACCTCTGATGAAGGCGAGGGCGACTGCGTGGCGCTTTGTGGTCGGTCTATCATATCACCCCCACACTGGTCGTATACATAGTGTAGAAGATGTTCAACACGTCCTGGGAGGTCCGTAACGTCGTGTGCGTCAGCTGGGTGGATGGTGTTCACAAAGTCATCCATTTGGTCTGTCTCTGCGACTAAAAAGAGAGTGTTGGCTTAGATGTATACTTGAAACATCTGCATTGTTTTAGCTGGTCGTAGTTAATTATTCGTTTTTACCTCAATCCTTGTAGCCTTTGCGCTGGGGTTTTCAGACCCTCTTAAAATTGGGGGTACTTATTTTATTTCAAATGATTTTTTGGTTACCTTGTTTTAAAGTAATCCCATTGTGGTTTACATCAATGGAAAGGTAAATATGTCTACTTTTCAGAAATGTATCACAAATATAGTGCTCACGCCAACGCAATTTTTAAATGTGTCACACATAATCTACAATTGAACAATACCAGTATCGCACCATTGTGGTTCTAGTATAAGCGGTACGTTTGAGAAGAAATACCTTCTTTATTTCCCTTTGCTTCTGTTGTGTCCACAACATCTGGTTTAGTCCGGGGGGAGGGCACAGGGCAGGTAGGCACCTGTAACAGATGGGGTATGACGTCATATGGCTTATAGGTACTACAAGCACTAGTAGTATGTAAGAATCAACACATGCCTAAAGAATGTGGAGGAAATGTATTACACACATGTCGTGCCGTGTGGTGTAATGGATAGAACATTCGACAGTCAAACAAGGGAACCCGAGTTCGAACCCGGGCTGCCCCAAGACATGTCTGGACATGCCCCCCAACGTTGTGCCCTTGGGAAAGGCACTTAAGACGACTTTCCTCACTTCACTCAGGTGTAAATGAGTACCTAGCTCATCTAGGGTTAGGGACGTCCCTCGGATAGGACGTTAAATGGAGGTCCCGTGTTTGGGGAAAGCCACTCCCCGTGCACGTAAAAGAACCCACCACACCTTTCGAAAAAGAGTAGGGGCATGCCCCGGTGTGAGTGGTTCAAAACCTACAGTCCTATAACCGCACATGGGTTCGCCCTTAGTAATAGCCCCCGGCTAGTTGGGCAAACCTGACATGTACATGCTGAACCAATATATATACATAACGTTAAATAAATAAAAACGTATTATGAAACATAGACTACGCAGTACCTCATGATGGTTGAGAATGGATGGATGACCAGGCTCGTGGATCTTAATAGATGGAGACGGTGTCTTATCAGTCAGCCTGAACATTTTCTTGAGACGATGGATCATGAAGTCTGTCAGTTCGTTCTCCCTCTTCAGCTTTCTTACATCATCCTAAGGAACAGAGAAAATAAGATACCATGTAATTGCACTACTACACCCTCCTAAAATCAGGACCCCTATCGCTCTATTCGTTGGCTCGCTCGCGTAGGGACCCTGCTCTTTAGCCCTGGTAGACACGGTTCTGGCACCGTCGCCAAAACAGCTTCAGCCAATCAGAGGATTTGTTAAATCAGAGGATTTGTTAAACCTCATCTCTAGCAAAAGCGTAGAGGACGCTGGGAAGCTATCAACCAATTAGGCATACGTCTCACATCGTTACTTTAGGTTCAGAACAAATTGACCGCCAAATTGTACCAAATAAGGATAGCTCATTACTTACTCATGAGCAACTGTCAGTAACGTCGCCAGAACCGTGTCTACCGGGGCTAAAGAGCAGGGCCCCTACGCGAGCGAGCCAACGAATCGAGCGATAGGGGCCCTGCTCTTAAGAGGGTGCAGTACAAGAGAATAGCACATGACTGTGGCGGTGTTGGTTGTACATTTTTGGGTAGACATTAATCTTGGACTAACCAACCAAAATGTTGTGATTTACTTGTTGCTGTTATTGTATTTTTCAGTCGTAATTGTCCTTTTTCAGAGGTGATGTTTGATATTAGCGACTTGCTAGAGTGCATCACCTCCATGTCCTGTATATTCTTTTGTCGATTAATAAAAAAACATATGAAAAGGGCACGTCAATACCAAGTGATATTGTAAATTGTAGGCAAAAACAAGAATCCATTTTCCGAAACATTACGTGACATATACAAACTTGTACAGTGTTTAGTTGTTAAGAACAAACTTTCAACACATAACAACAAATGGGGGAAAATTATAGTCGCATTTGATTAAGATTCTTCTTTTGTCCTCGGTATTGACGCTATGCTAACAATTTGTTTTACATTGTCTAGAATTTTGTTGAAAATTTGATCTGTTATTCTTGGTTGATATTGTTTTTTGCCATATTTATTTGTCACTGATCAGTCACTATCGGTTCTATTTGTTACCTTCGTCGACGAAGTTTCGTCGAGAAGGTTATTCGATGATGCTTGTCTGTGTGTCTGTTAGTGAACAGAATAAATCGAGAACGCCTGGATGGTTTGTTGTCGTAGTTGGTGTGTCGGTGTGTATGTGGGAAATCTCAAGATGATTAGATTTTGGGCGAAGTGTTTTGCATAATTAACGAGAAAAGTGTAAAAATGTGTTATATTCTATGCTGAAGTATGTGTACGTGTTGGCTGTGTTGTTCCAAGGCGTCATGGATAGGGTTAGGGGTCATGAGGGGTCATGTTGAAGGCAGGAAACGTCAGTTACACAAATTGGCTGTCAGCCAGCTGTAGGCATTGGTAAGGTAGTCTCCAAGCAGACCTATGGGTTGGCTATAGCAGGGGCAGGTTTTGCTTCAGACTTTGAAAGGGAATTACTCAAGAATGGCTTGGTGGATGGTCATAAATTTTTGTAAGTACATAGCTTGAGTGCTGATGTACATGATTAGATACTTATTATGCAAATCAGTATCTAATTTGCATAATTAATGAGGAAAGTGTATACATCCATCAATTTCCATGATAGGACTCTCAAACATGTGACATATGTAACTGAGGAAGAGAGAGATATTAATAGATATCAGCTTTGCAAATGAGAACCTCATTGACATAATTAATGAGAAAAACTATAACTCGAGATGGTCTTGATGGATGGTCATGATTTTTGGTATGTAGATAGCTTACGTGATGCTTTGTATGATTGGATGATAATTATGCAAATCAAATTCTAACTCGCATGATTAATGAGGCAATTTTAAAAATCTGCTGTGTTCCATGATATGACTATTCAAATATGTGACATTTGTAACTAAGGAAGAGAGGAATGTTGATAGATAGGAAATATGCAAATGTGGGCCTAATTAGCATAATTAATGAGAAACTACTTTAATTCCATACTAGTAAATGACGGCAATTTCATACTTGTGGCATTAGGCAGTTGTGTGAATGTGAACACCATTGAATCAAATCATGCTAATAAGGAGGGAGCTTATTTGCATAATTGATGATAAATGTTAGCATAACCTTCTTTGTTAAGCTCATAGTCATAACATCTACATTGTTGTTTCCCCCAAATAACCCCTTCAGGGGCATAGTAGGGGGGGAGTTGAGGTCCCGGGCTAAGGCGGGCAGGCCTCCAGCCTGGCACGGAACGACTCAACGGTGGGAGCCGTCGCAACCGTGCCAGGCAGGGTGTTCCACTGAGGGATGGTACGGGGAAAGAAAGAGTGTTTGTATGTGTCAGTTCTAGCGTGGATGGTGTGAAACTTGAGGTCGTGGCTCCCCCGGGTCCGCCCCTGGGCTGGTGTCAGCAAACTGTAAGTGTCTATATTAATGTGGTTATTAACAAGTTTGTAGAAGAAGGTGAGGCGGGCGTTCCTCCTCCTTTCAGAGAGAAGGGGCCACTGCAGGTCGTTGAGCATTTGTGTCACGCTGCTAGTCCGCCGATAGTCATTAAGGGTCACGCGGGCGGCCCTGCGCTGGACGGCCTCCACCGCCTGTATCCCTTTGGTGGTGTACGGGTCCCAGACGATGGCACTATATTCCAAGTGAGGCCGCACCAGCGCTTTGTAGCAAGTGGCCTTGACCCTAGATGGACAATGGGTCAAATTGCGCCGAATGACCCCCAGAACACGACCGGCTTTGCTAGTGGCGTGGTTGATATGGGTGTCCCACCGCAAATCGTCGGACAGTTGTACTCCAAGATAGGGGTGGGACTTAACACCGGTAAGGGCTTCTCCACAGAGGGAGTACTGGGTTAGGGTGGGATGCTTCTTACGGGTGATATGAAGGATGTGACATTTAGAGGGGTTGAACGACATGAGCCAACGATTTTGCCATTCTGATAACGCATCGAGATCGGACTGTAGAGCTTGAGCGTCAGAGGGCTTGCTGATGGTTCGATAAATCAAGCAATCGTCGGCAAATAATCGAACATGTGAATCTACGGAGTTGGGGAGGTCGTTAATGTACAGTAGGAAGAGTAGAGGGCCTAACACTGTACCCTGCGGAACTCCAGAGGTGACCCTGACAGCTTTAGATGTTCCGCCGTCAAAGACAACCCTCTGGGTTCTCTCCGTTAGGAAGGCCCTAAGCCAAGACTGAAGAAGGTCAGAAATGCCGTAGTGCTTGAGCTTGCTCAGCAGCCGCTCGTGGGGCACGGTGTCAAATGCCTTGCTAAAGTCAAGCACCGCAGCATCGACCTGTTTGTTATGGTCAAGATTCTTGGCCAAGTCTTGGAGGGTGAGTACCAGCTGGCTCTCACAGGACAGACCCTTCCTGAAACCGTGCTGCGCCGGGGACAGAATGCCGTAGGTGTCTAGATGTTTCATCATGTGGCTGTGAACGATGTGTTCGAGCACTTTGCCACAGACCGATGTCAGAGACACCGGCCGATAGTTGGAAGGCATTGTTCTGTCACCCTTTTTGAAGATTGGAGCGATGTTAGCTGTTCTCCAATCCTCAGGAACGTCTCCCGTAGATATTGACTGGGAGAATATTGTCTGTAAGATTGGCGCCATTTGCTCGGCAACAGTTTTCAGGAGGCGAGGTGGTATTCCGTCTGGTCCTGTGGACTTGCTGGGATTAAGACTAGAGAGCTGTTTGGCTACCCCCTCCACTGAGATGTTAAGGGAGGGGGTAGTTGGAGCTACGGGTTCGCCAAGGGTAGGAACGGTGGATTTATCCTCCCTGGTAAACACTGACTCAAACTGGGCTCCCAGGGCATCAGCCTTTTCCTTGGGGTCAGATGTTAGCACCCCCTGATGTCTTAGGGCTGATGCACCTGTAGAGTCCTGTCTGAGAGATTTTACGTAGCCCCAAAAGGCCTTGGGATTATCCTCGATGTTTGTCTCGAGGTAGTTGGAAACATAATCCCTATGGGCCTTCCTAACTCTCTGTTTGACTCCCTTCCTACACCTCTTGAACTTTGCCCAGGCTTCATGGGAGTTGGATCTCCTAGCCTTGGAAAAAAAGTTCAGACCGTTTACGCATGGCTTTGCGAATCTGGGGTGTTATCCATGGTTTGCTAGACTGTGGCCTCACTCGTTTCCTGGGAACATGCTTATTGGCAGCACCACTAACGGCTGCCTTAAACAGCTCCCAGTTTTCTGAGGCAGTATTATGCTGTGCTTGGTCTGCGAAGTCACGGCTGAATGTTACCATATCCTGCTGGAGTGCATCGATGTTGGCTTTCCTCCACAGGTATATGAGCCGATCTTTCGTGTTGGAAATTTGGGGCTTAACTTGAACATCAATCAGCGGGATGTCATGATCGCTGAGACCTGGCAAAACTTTAACTCTCTCCACTAAGGTGGAATTTGTGGTGAGAAACAAGTCCAGGGTGTTCGAAGTTTGCCCCACAGTGTGAGTTGGTTCGCAGACCATTTGTTCCAGACCACAGTCATTGGCAAGGCAGATGTAATTGCTCGTGAGACTGGATGGGTTAGGAGCGATGGTATTAGCTTCAGGGTTCCAAGTCGCATCTGGCAAGTTGAAGTCCCCTGCTAGCCAGATGTGGGCATTGTTGTTATTCGCCCGCATTTGCAACACCGATCTTTCTAGTGCTGCAAAATCATCATGACCAGCAGTGGGGGGGCGATAGTAGGCCCCAATGAAGATAGACTTACTGTTAGCCAGCTGGACCTGGACCCATGTCAGCTCGCAGGGACAGTCCGGTTCTGGGTGGTGGGTTGCTATAATGTTGTTCTTTACAGCAACAAGCACACCCCCTCCCCGGCTAGCTCGATCTCTCCTGAACACATTGTACGTGTCCGGAAAGACTTCGCAGCTGCCCACTGACGAGTCCAACCATGTCTCAGTGCCAACAACAGTGTCTGGTTGCACAGCTTCGCAAAATGCATGCAGTTCAGGTACCTTGTTGCGAATGGATCGAAAGTTGACAACACAGGTCCTGACTGGTTTGGTGTGTGTATGGTCACGAGGTGGCGGAGTAATGCTATGACCAAGAGGTGAAGATGTAGCCAGAGGAGAACCAATAGATCTTGCTGGACTGGAACAGGTGCTGGTGTCGAAAGAGGAGAAACAATTAGAAGTTTCAAAGACTGTAGTGTTGAAAAGACTGGAGCTGAAGTTGGTTAGACCGCAAGAGCAGCAAATCCAGGACACATTAGGGTTATTGATGGCATTGTAGGCCGGTGTTGACATACCCATGCAGTCAGTATGGTACCAGACATCGCATGAGTCGCAACAGATGGCTTTCCGACCGTCCGTCTTTTCCCACCTGACAGCTTGATGGCATACGCCGCAGGGGTACTTCGGCGCCCTGGGTCCCGGATTCAACTCCACATCTCCAGACAGAAGTATCATGAGGGTGATATAAAAAAGGGTGAGTTTAGGTCTGCGGTGGGGTGCCAGTTTATCCTTAGAGTTTATAAAAATAGAAACTAGTGCAAGCTTGGAGGGGTGAATGGCATGTCTGTTGTCCAGCAAGGTGGTTAATGGGAGAGGACTGTTAATGGTCTTGTTAAGGGTGTGAGATGTACCTTCATGCCTTGGAGTGAAGGGGGAGGGATGGTGGTCCGGATTTACGATTAGCAAAATGAAGTGAATGGTGAGTAAAATGGCGCCCAGGAGAAATGGTGTGGTGAACATGCCGACTTGACCTGCAGGGTTTCTCTCCTACTCGGGAAGGAGGAGCGCCGCGCTGCTTGGGGGGAATTACATCATGAATCTTGGGGACACAAGAAGAATAAACTACTATAAAATGTGGAACGGCCTCACCGGTGGATGTCAAACGGCGTCCAGGCACGCTCTGGGAGTGGGGAGGGGGGCACTGTAGTTGAAAAGCTAAACTATGAAACTAACTAAAAATACACCGCCCAGGGGTGTCTGAGGGTCTAAAAAAAATTACTAACTGCGGCTGTGGGTGGTTATTGAGGTGTATAACTGTAAAGTAAGGACTGGAGTGGGAAAAAATGAACTAAAAAGAGACTAAAAATACGGAGCTGTAAAGATGGCCTCCCGCCCGCCCGGTGACCTCTGACCAAAATGGTCAGACCAACAAGGAGGTTTGGACAACTTATGTTATTTGGGTGAAGAGGATCAACTGGTATGATTGATGATTGATGAAAAACACTCCTAATACGTCAGTCATAAAGGTCAAAATCATTTGACGAAGGTATGAGGTCGTAGAACTCTTGTTATTTATGTTCTGATAGTTTTGTTGATATGGACTTTTCATATTTCATTTGTCAACATAAGTTTTGTTGGATTTCAATGTTCTGTCATCTTTGGTTGATATTGATTTTGTTATATTTATTTGCCAATGATACTGTTATCATTACTTTCATGGATACTACCTATAGCTCATTTCTGTTCCACCTTTGCTTATTGTTTTGGATCCGTGGCTTATGTTATATTCCTGTACTTTGTTTTTCTCTTGTTTTCCATTATGTGTTGTTCATTATGTGAAATGCAATAAAAAAATTTAAAAAATCCATTTTCTGAAACATAACATAGTGGCGTCCATGTGGCGCAGTGGTAGATCACTCGGCTGTCAAACAATGGGTCCCCGGTTCGTATCCCGGTGTGCCCAGTGACATGTCCGGACTTGCGCCCCGACGTTGTGCCCTTGGGAAAGGCACTTAACACGTCTTCCTCACTTCACTCAGGTGTAAATGAGTACCTAGCTCATGTAGGGTTAGGAACGTCCCTCGGATAGGACGTTAAATGGAGGTCCCGTGTTTGGGGAGAGCCACACCCCGCGCACGTTAAAGAACCCACCACACCTTTCGAAAAAGAGTAGGGGCATGCCCCGGTGTGCGATGGTCCAAACCTTACAGTCCGGCCTGGGATGACATCTTGAAAAGGTGATAGTTCACCTGTTATGTCAATCCTTCCACAAATGTGGTAAATCGAAATAATAAAAAAATAAGGTGACATATACAAACTTTTACAGTGTTTAAAACGTTAATCCACTCGTGCATACAAGCAGACGACATGCTAAACTACATTGGAATGCAGCAAAGGGATCGTGAGCTATAGCTGCGAACGTACGGACACGACCGACTACAATACTCCTGTCGGAGGGACGTCACTGATCTCCTTCACGGAGTAATGATTCCCGATGAGCGTTGGGCTAGTATACCTCATTACATCAGGGCCCCTATCGCTCCACGTTGGCTCTCGCGAAGGGGCCCTGATCTTCAGCGCCGGTAGACATGGTTCTGGTGACGTCACCACCAAAACAGCTTCAGCCAATCAGAGGGTTTGCTTCCCCTCATCTGGCGCGTAAGCTCAAAGAGCGCTGGGAAGCTATCAGCTAATCAGGTTACGTCTCACATCGTTACTTTTGGTTCAGAACAAAATAACCGCCAAATAAGGACAGCTCATCAATTATTCATGAGCAACTGTCAGTAACGGCGCCAGAACCATGTCTACCGGCGCTGAAGATCAAGGCCCCTTCGCGAGAGCCAACGTGGAGCGATAGGGGTCCTGATTTAATGAGGGTGTGGGCTAGTATACCTTGACATGTTTGATGGAATCCACGAGTATAGCCAGGAACATGTTGACTATGACCAGCACCAGTGCCAGGATGAAGGTGAGAAGGAAGACGCAGCTCAGTGGACTCGCCTTCAGCACCCAGGACAGATCCACGTCACCGAGGAGAATCGCAAACATCATCTCTAGACTGGCCTATATGCACAAGAAACGATGACATCGTTATTTCACCAAAGAAACGTTACTTAAAAGTTAGTTCAAGTCCTTCCCGCACCAGATGACGCATAGGGCGGCGCCCGTGTCCGCTTCAATAGCCCTTGGGCCTCACAACTATATGCAATCAATTCAGCAAGGGGCTAGTCCACTGGTAGTGTTGTGTGTAGCGGCGTCTGCCATACTATTTCTAAGCAGAGAAATTAGCAGAGAAAGCAGTATGTACCATTTTTGGTTTTACTTTGCCGGAGATCGAACTGCCGGATGCAAGGCGAACACTTTACTACTCATTTGGCCATTGTACCGGTCATGAATTGAACCAAACGTTATATCCTCGTAGAACTCTTTACTCTGTGCCAATAGTCTTTACCTACCTGGAAAGTCCCGAAGCCTGCAAGGGTCGTCCCGAGCAGGAGGTATGTGACCTGGCAGTACGCCAAGAAGATGACGAAGAACATGACGGTGAAGTGGACAAGCTCATTGGTCGCCCGCCTGATGACGTAGGTAAGCATGGCCATCCGTCCGTTGAAGCGCAAGAGCGTCAGAAACTTGACTATGGAGGCGAACACCAAACAGGCGAGGACGTGGCTGTAGATATCGTTCCACCATGTGGCGGACTGGAAGTTCACGAAACCACCTCTTTCATTCAATTTATACAGAACGTCGTTACAGAAAGCCGTTCTTACTCCGTACAGTACAATGGCAGCTACCTCCAGAACAACGAACGGTATCTCTACGCAGTTCCAAAAGCTTCTAAAATATTCCCTCCCCTTTCGTCTGATCCTCCTTCCCTCACGTCCAATGAAATATAGTACGAACAGGCAGTACAGGGCCTTGCACGTGATGATCACGGGATCAACGCCATGCAGTCGGACACTTTGGATTCTGGGATACGTGGTGACGTCACCAACGGTTGTAAACTCCAGGACGACTGTCATAGAGACGAAAAGACTGGATGATGGGCTGTAGAGAGAAAACTCGACGAACATAGCTCGTGTATATTTGTCAAGCCAGGCTGTTTTCTTGAGACCAGAGATCTGCGTCTTGGCATGTTTGGCGTTGTTCTTTAAGATTACAGCGTATCCACCACCCCTGTAAAGATGCAAGTCGCCATAGAAGGCCATCGAGGGTAAATCGACAGCGTTTTTATAAGTCCAGGGGCCAAGATCATCCGTGTTCGTCGTCTTGGCTTGATTCGTAACGTTACTATGGTTACTGAGTTCTGTTTGAGTTGCCCATCCTTGCAACATGGGACGCGTGTCCTCATTGGTCCAGGAATAGTCTACTTTGCACTCCGGTACAGTCGCTCTCATCACCACAGGCATTGTGCATTGGTCTGTCATGCAAAAACAAGTTAAAACGTGATCAGATATCATTTTACATTTTATAAGTTGTTTTGCTTCAGTGTATTGTAAAATGTACCTTTGGAAAGTTAAATACAAAAATACGATGACCATACGGCATACCAGTGTAATGAATATAGAAATATTTTGAGGGCATCAAAAGTTGCTTTTTACTTGGAATAACTCTGAGCTGGCGTAGTCGAACCGTTCCCACTCGGAAAGAGGTCCCACTGGAAACAAATTTTCTATGACGTAATGGCACACGGGTGTTGCTGTAGGTTACGTCAGGGTACAGGTTTGGTAGTAGTACCTCCTCCGCCCACGTCCACAAACCATCCGCTGTGTGGATCTGTGAGAAAACACCATCATGTTATCATATGTGACATAATCGGAGCTTTATATATTAACTGCAACAGCAACAGCAAGGAGAACGACGGAGCTACCATCTCCCAATCGTATGGTGACATCGTGTGGCGCAATCGGTAGGGTGTTTCGCTCAGAACCGAGAGGTCCCGGGATCTAAACCACTGCTATGCCTCGATGTTGTGCCCTTGGGAAAGGCACTTAAGATGGGGTATAGGCATGCGGTAGCACATTTTCAACAAAAATATTTAGACAAAATAACCATCTGATTTGTTAGATGTATAGGTCTATTTTTATTATCTGGCATCATTTTCCTGCATAGGTTATCAGTTTACCGCAAATTCAAGGGAAAAGTTGCAGTTTCCAACGTCCTGACTGGGTGCCGATACCTTGTGGAACAGCCTGACCAATCAGCAGGGGCCCCCATTTTGGCAATTCCCTCCCTCCCTCTGGAAAGCTGGATTCTCTGGCCTAGCTGTGAACACTGCTCTGGCTGTCAGATAGTGTGTTTGCAGAGGTTATTGACCCATATGTCACTGTTAGTACTTGATAATGCGTGATTGGGAAAAAAACAAATAATTGTGATTTGGGGTCATTTTACGATTACTAGATGCCAATTTTATGAATACTATCCCTACAGCATGATTTTAAAGGCAAAAGTTTGACAAAACTGTATGTAATAGGGCAGAAAAAGAAATGCTGTTCTGAGGTTTATAACCTGAACTTGCCTCTCATGGGTGGCATAAGCATTTTGATACTTTGATAATGTGTGAGGGCCCACAGAAGGAGGTTCTCATTAAATTATTGAAAAAAATTCACCAAAAATGATTTAAAAAGATATCAGAAAAGGAGCCCGTGAATTGACCAATTGCATTATCATGCATCTGTCCCTAAAATATTAGCTTTGTACATTGGATCGTTAGCGAGGAAAACCTACTTTCGTAAAAAGGGGCGTGGCCCTGTAATTGTTGAAGACGTCATCATGACGTCATAAAAAATTGCATTAATTATTGTCTTGCACAGAGGTACTTGGAGAAAAAAGATCAAGAGCCACAAGTAACACTAAGTAGTATTTTGAAGACACCCCAGAAGCGCTGCCGTATGCCTGTCCCCACCTTAACACGACTTTCCTAGATCCTCACTCCACTTCGGTTGGGTAAGGTCGTATTTAGGTCACCTGCTGGCGCCGTGGATGGCAGCCGCCCAGACCCTTGCGACAGTTCCACAAAGTGCAAGTCTGGAGCGAATGTGTATCTGCTGTGTATTATGTGATTGTAAACCCTGCAGCAATTCAGCACTGGCTGCCATTGTATGGGTAATTTCTCACCATAAACCATTATTATTATTATCAAAACGAAGACCCACCGAGACGGGGGCTGATGCAGACTTCTGGATCGCCCAGATCCATTACAATCTAATAGAATACTGATCACAAACCTCCTTGAACTGCCAGTTCTCCAGGAAGGTGTTAGTAACAGACCGGTGCAGGTAGTACGCATGGCCGCCTCTGTTATAGAGACTGACGGTGATGATGACGGCCAGGAACGCCAGATGGAGTGCCGTGGTCCTCATCACGTCCTCCATCTTCAGCTCCTTTATCCTCACCTCACGGGCTGAGCGGAGTCGGTCCTGCTTCGGAGGCTGCAGATGAGGTCCATCTATTGGATGAGATGGGGCTGATATCAGTGGTGTTTGTGACAGATATCTAGATATAACATGTTGAACTAAACAGAAACACTTACACGCTGCCATCAGCCAGGACTCAGCGACTAAACAAGTCATTCCTGTACTGTGCCATAAGACTCTGTAATGAAATTGCCTGATCCACGGCTGGCCCGTTTTGGTTTTGATATGAATGTGTAAATGTAAATGGTATATATTATGTGAAACTGTATTGATTTTAAAATGAACGCTTGTAAAAATCGGAACACAATTCAGGGAGAGGCGTTAGCTAATCCCTGCTCTTGTACGATTTGTTTTGAATTGAATAAAACTTGAATACTAAACTTTAAAAGTTATGGTAATGTATTCATCCTTGCCTTGCTTCAATGGATGGATGCTTCAAACGTTATGATGTTTGAAATAGTATTAGTAGAATGAGATGTTGTAGTTGTCCATTGCCACTACATACTAGTACATAACATATGCCATTGGAATATGCATGATCATCAGTGTGTTTTTTCTGAGAGGAAAAAAAGGGACAAACGTTGTGTGTTTCTGTCAGGAGCTTCTGCCTCGAGGTCCTCGTCTGTACCGAGCTGATTATTGTCGTCCTCCTTTTCTGTTTCTTCCTCGTCAGACTTCTTTACTATGAGCGACACCAGTGCAGCCATCACGACCACCTACAACGGGACGCGAAACGGACTGTTATAAATAGTCAAAAGCCAAGTACTAAATCTTCAAATATCAATGTATTCTATATAAAACGTTAAAGACATCCAGAGCATTTTATGAGTCTTGAAACTTGAATAAAAAACTCCAGTTTCTAGTCATTCCTACACATAGTAAGTTTCAATAACACTATACCATTACATATCGACATTAAAGGAGCAAAGATACGATGCCGTTATGTGGTGAGAACTGATAAAAAATCCAAGCCCTAATAGACTGATCCTGACTGTCCATCACAATTAGCGGTTCGACCAATGAGAGAGTGACTGCATGTTCGTCAAATATTTGCATTTTTATGTTTCAATTTTGTATTCCTACGTTTTGACGGAGGTGGGCGGGGCTATGGTATCGGTTTATTTACACTAGGTGCGTGAAACTAAAAGATCTTCAAGTAGCTTTTTTGTGCCGCTTTTGAGCACTTTTGATAAGAAATCCGCACGCAAATGTGGTTAACAGTGGCATTAAATGTCCATTTCATAAAGATTACAGCAACTAGAATATTTCTAGTTATCAAGCCTCATAAAATGTTCTGGGTGCCTTTAAGATTAGAAATGCAGAAATAAAGAAACTTTAATTCTGTGACCAGTTATGTAGAGGGTGACAAGAACTGATGGTAGAATAGCAAGAAGAGACTTACTTTAACTGGTTGCACAACCAACGCATCTTGGAAGAAGGACATCAAGAAAGTAACCAGCCATTGCGAGGACTTTTCGTACCCCCACTCTAGTGAATATAGTATGGTAAAGAATCCTGACATCATAGCTCCGCCGTACACTAGGACGTAGGCTACCCATAAGAACCAATGTGGTAGCAGAAACGGCTTCTTCTTTTTCTTCGTTGTTTGTTTCTTCTGTTTAGTCTTTGGTTTTTCCTTCTTTTTCTCTGATTTTTTGTCCTTTTCCTCTAACCGTTTGACCTCTTCAAACCGTGCTACGCTTTCTTCTAGGCGCACGTGGAGAGGTTTTAGTTGTTTGCCTTCAGCGGTGTCAACTTTGTCGAGCAACTCAGTTGATGCTGACTTGATCGTATCCATGGTGACGTCAGTCTCAGCATAGGGGAGGATTGACTTTGACCTTGGGAATGATGACGTACGTTTGAGGGTTCGTCTACGCTTCTCTGATCCACGAGGGGGAGGTTTAACCTTAGATGGTTTGTTTTGGACTCTTCGTGTACCAATACTTCGCACAGTTTGTGTATTTTCAAGATCATTTTCATGGCTACTGTCGTCCAATGGTGCAATGAAACTCGTGGAAACGCAGGTTGGTTGCTTATTTTGAGATGCAATCGTGTCTCTAGACCGTCGCCTCCGGAGTGTCTTCGTTTCTCCCCCGTGTAGAATCTGCACTTGCTGCACAGCATTACGTGGTGTCGACGTTTCAGCTTCCGAAGTCTTTTGTCCCGACAGTTCTTCATTTCTATCAACCACTGGTGCTAGGGATTGCCCTCCATTTTGTGCCTTTCCTGAGTCAGCTCGCTGTTGCACTTCTCTTGGTGGTCGATGGCTGAGACAGTCTGTTTGGGGATCTTGATCTCTTGTGGTCAAAGATGCAGACACTTTATGCGGTGGCCCTACATCTTTTAGGAGTGGCCCTTCCTTATGTTCTGTTCCCTTCGAAGGCTCCTTGTTGTTTTTTACGTCCTCGTGGGACGTCTTCTCATGGGGCTTCTCAGTGTCTCTTTTCGTCAATGATGAAGAACTGGTTGCTTTGATATTTTTGCCGTAATTCCCTTTGCTTGGAGCCACCTGATCCTTAGCTCGTAGCTTACGGAAGATGTTGACCACAAGGAGGTTGACCGGTAGTACGACGAGTGTGCTCTGTAAGGCAATGAACAGACATCTTTAATTGTAGTTTAATTCTTTGCAGAAAAAACTAATAGACAGTAATAAAACTGCTCCAATGAAAACGTTGACGAAATGATGATAGAAGCAATTGATGGTCCATGGCTAAAGGTCCGTGGCTAAAGGAAAAAGCCTGTTAATGAAATTTGGAGATTATACTGTTGCTTGTTAGTAATGTTACAGTGTATAACAGGAGACACTGTCGATGATGATGATGGCGATAGTATATGCCTTGCACGTATAACTAATTTTGATCTACTTAATACATAGATATGTAGGAACTAACGTTACATGTTTAGCTATGATAAACATAGTGGAAATGTTAATGCAGGCCCTGTATAAGGGCGACTAAGATTCTGTTGCTAGCACCTCCCAGATTTGTTCTGAAAAGCTTCAATAAGTAGACAGATGATTAATTAAGTAGTAAGAGGCGCTATCAAGAGCATCGTCACCTGTATGCTGATGGATAGCTCTTGATACGTGATGGAGAACAGTCCGAGGTGTAGACCAGGTGCGTCCGGGTCCAGCGGTGCCTGGTAGAACATACAGCTGGTGATCATGCTGGTGAAGAGCAGGAGGAGGCAGCAGGACGCCCGCTGTACACGGGTGAACGTGCTCCGGGTGGGCCGGGACAGCACCTGGCGGGGAAGAACATACAGGCAGATCCGTCGGGACGCAATGTAAAACCGTTAAGCCGGCGTCACAATTCTATTATTCAATTTTTATTTAATAAAAGAAAGCCTTCGCAGCACTCAGCTGAGCACTGAATTGTGGTTTCTGTACATTTTCGCCTTCATTTACACATATATTTACATAAGTAGCATTGCACTTTACACATTCAAGCGAACGTCGGTCGAATTTGTAAATCGCCCGAAGCTCGCCGAATTTCAAAATCGCCCGAGCGTCGACCGTATTTTCCAATGAAAATCTCGGGCGACGTCCGTCGAACACTAAAAACTAAAAACACCCCATGAAATGGTACCATCCCTTGGACATGGACGAAGTCAGTATCGACTAACCTGGTAAAAGGCCAGTATTTGGATCAACTTTTATTTCTAAAAATCGCCCGAAGCCCGCGTAATCGACAGGACGTCGGCCGTGCTTCGGCCGAAAATGCACATTTGAAGCTCGCCAACACGTCGGCCGAGCTGAATTTCTTATTTGTGACGAGGGCTTTACAGAAGCAGTTTTTCAGTAATGCTTAGGTCCCAATTGGAAAAGGGGCCTCGCCGGGTAGGTGACAGGCTGTTTTTGCCACTTTCGGACGTGACCCCTACGTGGCCCCGCGGGACACCCTGCGGCCACCGGGCCATTTTTGGACCCGGCCAGGCTAGGACCCCGAATCATTTTAGCCAAGACTTAAAATCAAGGCGGGAGCCGGTATAGTAACAAATAGACACCCTGAGCTAATCGTGCGAACACCGGGAGGTACCCCGTACCCGGGAGTCCACCGGGACAAATTTGCGAGGGCCCGGCCGGGACTACACCCGGCACCCTACGGGCACCAGTGCAAATGGGGCCGTAGCATGAAGGCAATGACATCAAACAGCAAAGAATCTGGCAAAATAGGACTGTTTTAAACATATTGTACAGTTAAGGATCACTCCCTCTTCTACATTGTTACTGCACGAACCGACATCCACAGATGCCCATCGGTCATGTTCTTGCGAGAGTTGGAGACGAAGAGGTTCTGGAACTGCAGGACGTCCTCCTCTCCTGCCGCCGGTAGGAGGCGCTCCACCACCCCGTCCCCCTCCTCCACCGCCAGCCACTGGCCACAGAAAAAGTAAGACCTGCATAAATGTACAATTTGGAATGAGCTAGGCGTATTCCATTGACAGATCCATTTTAATTACTCTTTGTTACACAATCTTTTCTGTTGTCTTTGTTCACCGCACCCAATCTTTTTGCGAAAGACAATTGCAAAGAAATGAATCAAGTCAAGTCAAGTTACAGCCTTTATTTTCTTTCGAATGATTGTTCGGCCACATGGCCACTTTTCAACAAGGTCGAAGTGGAGGGGGAGAAGTCACGGATAAAGAGTACAAAAGAAACTTTATATGAAATATATCAACACAATCATAAATGATAAGTCGAAAGAAATAGATAAATAAATACATGAATACAATATTCCGTACATCATTAAAAGACATTTGCGAACTTAAGTTCGTACGGTTAAATGTTACCTCTCTCTTTCTGACTCACCGTTTCTCCGTTTGCAGGTCTGTGATGATGATCTTGTCAAGGAACCATGATGCATTGCGGCCCTTGCCTGAGTTGTCGTGCCAGATGCGGAGGTACTGCAGGTTGCCTAGGCAACGAGGGACGCTCAAGAGAAAGTTGTTCACACTGCCGCGATCAAAAACCTGTGGTGAAAGTTGCAGGGTAATGTATGTCAGCAAAAGGTACTGTGGAAAGTTGTTTTAGCATGCACAATTCGGCAGAGTTGAATGGGCTACACATGTGTTTTAAGATTTCAAAAAACATTAAACAATTCAATAACCAAGTTAGTAAAACAGTAACCGTTCACTTTCATATTAATCTTCCGTACCTTGCCTCAATATTTACGCTTTATCAAATTCAAACTTGAAAGCTAAAATATAAATTAGATGGTCGTGAGAGTAATTTATAAGATATTCAGATTCACCTATTGTTTCCATGGAAAGGCATGTAGTTACACAATTGAGAATGCCGAAACTTTGTAATTCATTAAGGTTGCGGAGTAAGCTCTCAAGAAAGTGCTACATGAAGGTAAATTGTGCTAAGTTAGATAGGTGGGTATTTTTACAGCCAAAGCTGGAGCACATTGTAAGGAACAGATATATGTAGAAATAAACTGTTAGTTGTACCACATCGTGGCCTTTTCCTCTTGGAGTGTTAACACAATTTTAACGTTTTATTATGACATTAGTAGGTATGGAAGTGTACAGATCTTGATATGTTAAAGCAGAGGAGAAAAAACTGACAACGCTTTATGTGCAAATTGATACTTGAAGGTATGCTTGCTCATAGAAGTGAAGAGCACACTGCCATTCTGATAGTAAGGAGCTACATGTATTAATATTTTAAACTTTGGGCCACTGATAGCAAGGTTATGTTCCACATCCTGCACTGTTCAACAAAGTACAAATGTAACTGTTATTCTAACTTTGGTCATGTTTTTAACTGGGCTTAAGTATCTGTTATGTACTATGTACGTGTTGCCTCGAATATGTTTAATAAAATTATTTTAAAAAAAGGTTGCGGAGTACCTTCTTCCCCTTGTCGTCCAGTCTCCTGGTACCGGTGTCACCCTTCTCACTTGACAGAACGAATCCAATATTGGACCGGGTCCCTGCGTCCTTGCGCATGCCCGTGTAGACTGCGACCTGGTAGTGATACGAGTGTCGAATGTCGTTGTCGATAAGCGGTGACACGCCCCACTAAGGATGGAGAAGGAAAAAAATTATTATTCAAATGCTGAAAGCAGACAAAACTACCTGTTGGGAAGTACGCTTGAAGAGAGAATTGACAGCCAATGTTTGCTTTCTAAACGCCAGTCTTAAAAGCACATAGTGTGGGATCTTCTTTCTTCCAATTTCTGACAAACACACGATTGTATCATACCCGTATAAACACGATTGTATCTGTAACCAAACGTGGTAATAACAATAAATGCAGAGCATATAATGATTAAAATCCCTGCTTTTTTGAATACGCATATATACATTCTATGTGTCACATTGGCAATGATCATAGAGCAATAAAGTTTTCATACTTAAGATAAAGAGTTTTCAGGTTACCTTTACGATGTCTTTCCGGTCCGCTCTCCTGGCAAGCCCGACGACAATGAAGTACAACCCGATGATTGAGAGGACGGTAGAAAAGACCGCCGCGTTGTCACTCAGGGATGCGAACTTGGAGAACACCGTAGAGAAGTCGATAGTGTTCGGGGGAACGACGAAGTCACTACCGAATGACGTCAGGTGAGTGCAGAGGCACTTCGTTGTTCTCGCTGTGGACATGGGGCTGACCTATCAGAAATAACGATAACTCAGGAGTCATCTAACGTCAAACTTTGAATCCATGTGAAATCTCACCATCGTTCTGATCGATCTCTTTCAACATCACGACATAAGTGCCTGTTGCTCAGACTTATCTTTTATGGATTGCGAGGTTGTAGCCATAATGGTCAAAGTCACCGAGAGTCTTGACTCATATTAACCATAATTTAAGTCTATATCAACATTTTATATCAGTACCTATTTTTAGTGCAAACGAGATTTGAAAAGCGAAAGTTCCCCTGCAGTACCATAGAAAGTCGATAGGCGGCCCAAAATCCAATCATTTCAAGGTCTTGCACAGACCGACCCACCTACAAAATATGAAGACAATACATCCAGGCATTCTTGAGTTATCGTCCCATGGACTTTCACATTCCTGTGCAATTCCTAGAATTCTTGCAAACTGCACACAATATATATCAATTTGGCTTGCCCCTGAGGCGTCGCCAAAAAACCTACCCTGCAGCCGGTTTGTCGCCACATTTCCGTGTGCGTGTCCCAGTACCTGCACCCTGACGTGAACGTTGCCACTCGGACCGTAAGGTTGGAGTCTGGAGGGTCTTCTTCTGGTGGGACTGTAACATATAACGGATTCAAACATTATGTACTTCAGTTTCAGTTTAATTGATACCATCTTGCATGTAAATGTACAAATGTACAAAGTCACATGAAATCTGTTGACACTTACAATAAAATCGCTATCAGGATACAGAGGAAACATTAGAATTTAAAGACATCAACAACAATTGATATAAGTTATATCCTCACTAAAATCTATACAATTTAAACTATGGACGTACGTGGTCTACATCAAAATTTTCTGGGAACCGACCAAAAACCATGAATGTATAACGTATACTTATTTCTCTGTGACAGCGCGGCATTTCTACCAGAGACAATTACAGAAAATGAATGTATACTAGAAAGGCAACATTTGCAGGAGCAAATGCAACATGTTTCGCCCATTTCCCTTCTCATGCAAAATTCGCCTGTGGTATCGAGGCTTAGGTTTGTTATATGTCTGCAATGTTGGTATTTGAATAGATACTTGAATTGAAGACCAGTCAGACATGGATCTCTCCCAATTTGAAACCCTATGCATGGATGGGCTCTTCCAGGCGCCCATATCCATACTGGACCATTAAAAAACACCTCCACCAAACAAAACTGGGCCTTTTTGGTAGTCAACCAAGCCCAAAATTGAATGTTAAAAAAATGTCCCCCTCATACAAGAATGGACAAGAATGTAAACAAGTGAAATCTTGCTGAAGATCTGGATTTCTACTGCGGAAGAAATTACACAATCCGAGAGTCCAGACAATTGTACATTACGCAGCGAACAGTTCCTCGAACCAACTCAGGTTTTGCAAAGGTTTCACAAATTTCTGCTAAACGTACCGCAAATTTCTGGTGCGTATTTCGTGACCTGTACTGTAACACTGACATATACCACCATTAAAAAACGTTGCTAAAGAAAGGATACACAACCAATTGTAGGAATATGAGCGTACTCTTGGTGTAAGTGAAAAAAATGTTATTGCTGTATATATGTATGATTGTATGTACACACAGAGAGGAATGTAGAGTAATAGATTTATGTCGAAAAACACCACCAGAAAAGGCGCAGATTTTGAACCTTCTCAATTGCACATAACTTCATCAGGACACAACATTAACACTAGAAAGGCAACATTTGCGATAGCAAATACAGAATATTTTCTCATCTCCCTCCCAATGTCCCCCGCTCAATAATTACGCGCACAAATCTCAGGTCAGGTCCGCGTGGGTCTTGGGGTCACTGACCTTTAGGTCGTGTTGTTTACGCTCGCACCTGGCCATATGAATAAAGATGTGACCATATATGGCAACACCATATATGGTCATAGGAGAAAAATTGGCGATCTTCTCCCCAAAAATACCCTCCAAAATCGTTTTTTGAAGTGGTGTATACCGAAAGTGCGCATGGGGTTCTTTGAATATTTGTTCTATCTATGTACCCCCTTAGCAAATCTCAGGTCATTTGGATGTATTTGCAGAGCACAGGAGGCCAAAATGTACGTTTTTGGTCAGAAAAACCTCAATAAAATCACTTTCAAGGTCAATATCGAAAAAAGAAAAAAAGCCTCCCAGGGTATTTACCCACTCTACCTCTATACCAAATTTCAGCTCAGTTGGTCCAGGGACGACCGAGCTGAGTCGATTACAAGATTTGACAGGAGAAAGAAACCGTACGAACACAATATGTTGCGCCCAACAGTATGTTGGGCTCAACATAAAAAGGAAGATGTTCCACAAAGATTCCCACCTCTTGCTTGTAATCCGAGGTAGTAGGTTCCCTTCTGCAGGTGCGCGGTGTCCGGGATGAACAGGGTGTGGGACAGCTCATCGGCCGCCTCGTGATCCACGCTCTGCCATGTCTGCAGCATGTCGGCTGCAGTGGTGTCGTCCACGGCCCACATGTCTGTAAAAACACAGGTTGGAGACCAACATACATGTCCGTGTAAACGCAGGTTGGAGACCAAAATTTCAGTATTAAACTTTTGTGACGATCTATCTACGGTTCCTATGACGTCGTCCTACGAGTGAGATGTGGACGACTTTTTTCTTCTTTGTTATTGTCTGATCTCTTGTATTTATGTACGCTATAGTAGACGTCAAATTCAAGTACAATTGCCTACGACTGATGCTCAGACGACAGTGGTGGCAAACACAGAAGATTCCACAATGTAACTTATTCAAATAAGATATTTCAAATGTCATACTCGTCCTGTTCTGGTAGTTCTCTGTCACACGGGGTATGGTAGCACGGAAGTCGAAGTCCCACGGGGTCGCCTTACCCCCTCGCCGTAGGTACACCGTTAGAGTCACGGTGGGGTCTTCGGGGTAGACGAGAACGTGCACTGAGCTGTTGTCTGTGGGTACTCGGAACGTCACGCTGAAGATCTTTAGCCATGGGAAGGTCAACTCTGTGAACTGTTCAAACATTGAATAATCATGTACAATGCTTTGGACACATCAATGCAAATTTACACTTGTGTCCAAGTCACGTAGTGGACCACAGGAACATTTGCCTGAATTTGCATATTTGTCATTTTTTGTCCATAATGGCAGCCAGTACCTCCCTCGATTAAACTGTCCCTGTAGTAGTGGTCTGCGCTTCTGTCACTAACCACATCTGCTTCAAATAATGAGGAGCCAGAGGCCCGAGTTCGCGCCCGGGTAGGACACGTCTTGATAAGAGGCGCACTGAGTCATACCAAAGACTTTATAAAAATGGTACATACTTCTGAAACAGTATGGAAGTTAAACACACTCCACTGCCAGTAGACTAGCCCCCTGCAGTGATTGCATCTTAGTGTGGCCCAGGGCTACTAAAACGAAGATGGGCTCCGCCCTAAACACCTAGCCTTATGGTGTGCATATGGGAGGACTTTAACTTTTTTAACTACCTGGGGTGAAAGCTCTCCCGGGTTGCTCAGTTCGATCGCCACCTCGTCCCGAAGGTCGTGCATGCGCAGCTCGGTGCCGTTCTGAGTCCGGAACTCCAGCGACAGGACCTGCGACTTGACGAGCGCCGCGCTGTCCACATAACTGTGCGGGTTCTTCGGCATGGCCAACACCTGAAAGAAAAAAAAAACACACGACGATTTGACACATCAAAACTGCACCGTAATTGGGAGTATTGAAAGTGTTTCAATGACAACAAGCTACCCGCCAACAAAAAATCAAGACCATAGCACGTTGAGGTCTAAGATAGACAAAAACGGAAGTTCTGCTGCAGTACCAAGGTCACATATTAGGGGACCCAAAATGAAACCTGACCTTTGTCTTGTCAACACCTACCAACATATCGAATATGATCTTAATCCATCGAGAGGTTATCGAGTTATGCTGACTACAATAATCCGGAAACACAAACATACAGATAGACACACACACACACACACACACACACACACACACACAGAGAGAGAGAGAGAGAGAGAGAGACACGCGCAAAACAATAATGATGAAAAGTGTTAACAATGAGATACAATGCTAAGTACCTTAGAATCCACAAGAACGCCCGTTGTGTTCATGTCAGCAAACATGACGTCTTGCTCGGGTAAGAAGAAGGTCCCGCTGATAGTGCGCATGCTCCTGTTCGTCACAGCGTACGGCTCGTCTCGCTGCAGCTGCATTTCCAAAGTCGACGACTTCAGCTGCACAGGGGGCGCACCTGGCAGAACCCGCTTGAACAGAGTACTCGCCACGTTTTCAACTGCGGCTAGAGCCTGTTGTGCAACCATTTTTGCCTATTGGGGAAAATATCAATATGTCTATTCGTCGTCATTGGCATCTACGTGTGCAGCAAATTTTTCAAGCAGTTTTCCCAACATTATATCATATCATATCCTAAAATACACAAACTTTGCACCTTACCGTGCGTCGTTTTCTGATAACTTCTTCGACGTTCTCTTCATCTTGGTCCTCTTGTAGATTTGCCTCATTCGTCTCTGCTTCTTCGTCTTTTTGCTTACTTTCAAGGGGCGTGCCTGTTTCGTCTGCGTCTAGATCTTCGTCTACCCCGAGTTCCTCTGGTTCCAACACAATGCCTTCTACAGGCAGGACAGACGCTTGGAGAACATTACCGAGTCCTCCAATCAAATCTACAGGGAGAAAAACGACCTCTGAAAATGTTGTTGTTGTTCTTCACCTTGTAGTGACTAGTGCATGGCACACAGGTCAGCAAGTTTCCTTGTTGTTTCCGTAGCAGGGTATATTATTATAAGGAGGGGTTATTCCCTTCTCCGTAAACGTGCCTGAGACACCTCGAGCTCCTCGAACACGGTACCTTCGTTTTACGCGTCCCTTCCAAAAGACACCCTCATTAAATCAGGACCCCTATCGCTCCACGTTGGCTCTCGCGAAGGGGCCCTGATCTTCAGCGCCGGTAGACATGGTTCTGGCGCCGTTACTGACACTTGCTTATGACTAATTAATGAGCTATCCTTATTTGGTGGTTAATTTGTTCTGAACCTAAAATAACGATGTGCGACGTTACCTGATTGGTTGATAGCTTCCCGGCGTTCTTTACGCTTTTGCGTCAGATGAGGGGAAGCAACCCCCCTGATTGGCTGAAGCTGTTTTAGTGGTGACGTCGCCAGAACCATGTCTACCGGCGCTGAAGATCAGGGCCCCTTCGCGAGAGCCAACGTGGAGCGATAGGGGTCCTGATTTAATGAGGGTGCCAAAAGACGGGTGCATCCGCAACCGGGACGCCCTGCCCCAGGGTTTGAACTAGGCTCTCCCAGTTAACAACTAATTGGAACCACTACCAGTTGAGCTACTGGGACATCCCTTTCTGGAAACATTACCGGAAGCATGTCAACAAAGTTCTCACTACCTTTCACCAGTTTTCCACTGTTACGAACGTTACAGTCGCATTGTTGCTTGGATAAAGATGATGACGACTCACCATTGGCGGCATTCCTGACGTCATCTGTGTCAGTTTCGTCCTCCGTAGCGAAGTTGGACAAGGCGCTGACCATGTCCGTTAACACGTCCACCACAGTCAGCTGAAGAAATATGGATTTAAATAATAGATACAAAGCACGTATGACAGACATTATATCCAACAGCTGTGACGAATGTAGCTTTTGCACGGGGGGTACGTACATTTTTGCGCGAGGGTACGGACACTTTTGTGCGGGGGTATACGGACACTTTTGCGCGGGGGTACGGACACTTTTGCACGGGGGTACGGACACTTTTGCACGGGGGTACGGACACTTTTGGACGGGGGTACGGACACTTTTGTACGGGGGTACGGACACTTTTGCATCATCATGGGGTACATACACTTTTTTTCGCGGGGGTACGGACACTTTTGCATCATCATGGGTTAGAAACACTTTTTTTTCGCAGGGGTACGGACACTTTTGCATCATCATGGGGGAACAGCCACTTTTGCACGGGATTAGTAAACTATACGGTCACCAAAAATGGTAGTGATTGTACCTGAGAACCTTCGTTGACTTCGTCAGTTCGTTGGGTGACAGCCTTCATGGCCGTTGCGTACTGCTGTACGGCACCAAGGTCCTGTACTCCGCCCATGCTCTTGGAGGAGTCAGACAGCTTCTGTACCAAGCTACTTCGCATCTGGAATAATATGAAATAATTTCTAAAACAAACCCGTACCACTTACTCTCTGTCAAAAGATCTGTGTACCACTCAAAAATCAGTTCCATAGCATGTCCAGAACACAAGATATCAAAACAGGAAGTTCCGCTGCAGTACCGTAAAAAGCCGCTAGGGGACCCAAAATCTAATCGTTTTCGGGTCTCATCAAAACGTACCAACATACCAAATATCAAAACAATCCATCCAGGCATTCATGAGTTATGCTGGTCCACTACAGACAAACAAACAAACCCACAAACGCTACCCTCTGCAATCTGCATAACCTCGGCGAAGGTAATGACCAAAGGTCTGGTAACAATAACACACACAGCAACCACACAAAGAACAAAATATAACAGAGTGAAACGTGCAACTCGTGGTCCCACTCACCTCAACCCTCTTCGTTTTTAACTGGGCCTCCTCCTCCTCCTGCCGCCTTGTCTGCTCCTCTTGAAGCTCTCGTTCCCGGGCCAAGTCTTCCTCTGTCTTTCCCTCGGTGACGACACGAACAGCTATATGAGACCAAGAAGCTGTTAGTTCATCTTGCCACATACGAGTTCTCTATACCCCCAAAACGTCGTGGTCCGCATATTGGCGTACAAAAATCCAACTGTCCTTGTCCATCTTTCATATAGATAGGCAATATGATAGGACATTACATGGAGGTCCAGTGTTTGAGGAGAGCCACACCTCGAGCACGTTAAAGGACCCACCACACTTATGGACACGAGTAGGGGTGCGAGTGGATCTAACCTTACAGTCTGTTCCTGGGTTGACATTTTGAAAAGGTGATAGTCACCTGTTATGTCTATTTTTCCACAAATGTGGTAAATCTGTATAGACAGAGTAAAAGACTTACTTGATGTTGTCTGCATCACTGTGCTAGTTTCGGCCACTTCAGTAGGTGTCAATGTGGTCATATTAAGGGTTGTGGCGTTTTCAGTTGTTATCATAGTTTCCGTGGGCCCTCCCTCCTCTTCCACGTCACTTTCTTGGTCCTCTTCTGTCTCTAGCTGGCTGATTTCCTTCTCTGCTTTCTCCACCTGAAACATAAAGAAGACGAATCTTAAGTCAATTTTCCTAAAGCGAAAAAACTACAATATGTCCTTAGTAGTGAGACAAAAACATAAGCCCGGAATAAACGGAAATTTAATGGTGTTTCCGATTGCGGTCCCGAAAGAGAATAGGGTCGGTTGGTATGGATTCTGTTTTTTTCTTCTTCTTTTTTTTTCAAGATTTCGGCCGACTAAGTGATCTAACAAATACAGTGTAATGTAAAACAAAAATGCATTTTTATATCATTGTATATTGTACAAGCACAGTGTCTGCTGTAACAGACACGGGTAGAATACAGTTGGAGGTGAACATTCTGGAAAACGATTCTGAAACGTTTTCATCACTCAGATGTTAGTGTCATGATGTTTGAAAGAATCTTTGATTCGTAAGGAATCGTAATAGTTAGATCGATAATGTTATGTGCCTTACCAGCAGTGGACTAAAAAGGCTATGGCCGGCATATTTTTGCTAGTTGATGAAGGTCAGACATCCAGGTAATAAGATACGCCAAAAATGATTACTCAAGCAACTGGATAAGATTTCGAAATTGTCTTCCCTTCATTAACATATCTATTCAGAGTTTTGGTATAAAACCTAGTTCTACCAGATCCTTCTTTAGTCACTGACGAAAGATAGCGGATGCTATCTGAAACGTCTGACTGTTTCAAAACCTTATCCAGTTGCTTGAGTAACTATTTTTGGCGTATTCTTGCTAGTGTCGGTCAGGTGACCGGAAACACAACATTTGTTTCCTAGGCGGAAATGACGTGTTATGTACAACTCACCACTACAGCGTCATCCCCCCCGCTGTTGAGGAGTGAGGCGACGCTGACGATGAGCTGTGTGGCGGCCTGGATGTTCCGGGACTGTAGCATGGACTCCAGTTCAGCACCGCCCACAACCTCCTCCAGTGTGGAGGTCAGATTCACGATCGGTTCGGGGTAAACCTGGACATGGCGAGGTAAACATTTTTTTTAACGAACTCGCTCAGTGCCAGGCCGTAGGGGGCCACTCATCAAAGCACTCAACTAATTCTTACTGTAGCAGCATCTCTTCGCCCTAGGCCAGAAACATCAATGCTCGAGACAAGCATGATTTCACTGATTCATTAGGAGAAGCAGGGGTTACGAATGCTGCTCGGGAAATTCCCTATCCCATTTAGGTTGGAATGTTTTGATCCACTCACACCGGGGCATGCCCCTACTCTTTTTCGAAAGATGTGGTGGGTTCTTTTACGTGCTCAAGGTGTGACTCTCCTCAAACACGGGACCTCCATTTTACGTCCTATCCGAGGGACGTCCCTAACCCTAGACGAGCTAGGTACTCATTTACACCTGAGTGAAGTGAGGAAAGTCGTGTTAAGTTAATTGGACAAGATTGTTTATATCTACATGTATATATGTGTTAATACTTTACTTTTGGATCGCATCTATAAGCAGCGACACCTATAGCTGCAGTACAATATCAACCAGTCAGAAACGTCGGTGTGTGTATGAAGAATTTTGTTACTTAAATTTAGTGACTTACCAACATGATGAAATTATTCACCACAGAAGATTGTTAAACGGACAGGATATTAGAACAATAACAAAAAATACACACAATAGCATTGCAAAATGTATAGTAACATTCAAACATTTCAAATCTATGTTCTTCATCACGCTTACTTGCCTTTACTGGTATGATGACATCTGCAGACTCCCCTGTTACATCGGTTATGGTCACGACGATGTTATAAGTGTAGTTGTCCTTCTTCGGTCCCAGCTCAAATGGCGTCGGAGGGATGAAAGACTGCAGTCCGTAGTGGATTAACGCAAACTCTATGGCGCCAAAGTGGCGGGATTTGAATTCGTAGAAAAGTCCCTTCCCGTGATCCATTGCTGCATCTCGCGAGAGTCTGTCACTCTCGTCCCGCCAGTTCTTGCACCTGATTTGAAAGGGCGTAGCCAGGGCATATCCTGCGAACAATAATCAAGTACTCGATGACTGATTTCTAATCATGTGGTTAATCTTAATGTATCACTGCATGCAAAAAATTGAACCGTTATACAGACTTGTATTTGTCTATGAATGTGCCGTATGGCCAGATTCGACAGGTACATGGAATGTCACCCTGTTAAGTATAACCACAGAGCTTTGGAACACCCACACAAACCCACCATGACAGTTGAGTAAAAAGGAATTTCAACAATGAAGAGCGGTCTAAACTGGAACAGTCCTACCTGACCGAAAATTCTACTCTACTCTACTCTATGGCATGCACCTGTTTTGGGTGTGACGTCACAGGACCCTCCGTATGGCGGGAGATTCGTAGAGAACTCGTACTCCGTGAAGCCGGCCTCGTATCCGCGCTGTTTCCCTGTCAGACGGAACCGGTACCACCTTCCGCCAACCAGCGACCCGCCTTTCAGCACCAAGGACGGGTTGGTCGTGCCTGGGAGGGTTATTGACGACTTACTTCCGTTACAACTTTAGATTCGGACAGCAAACAGCAGGTGAAACCGTAACCAATCAGAAAGCTGTCTCTTATTATGACCTTTTTTATCTTTCATTAATTTTCTGTATTCTAGCTTCTCGTAAGCAACTAAAACTAAGAAACAGGCGTACCTTTGTACGTCATTTCGTTGAGATTGGGCAGTTCTGTAACGATTTCCGTGCCCTGTAGATAGAAGATCTGCCAGGTGTAGTAAGTAGACAGGCCGTCAACACATGTCAGGCACGTGCTAGTCAGCTGATAATCACGTGATGGGTTCATCTTGGACATGCAGTTGATGTCGCACCTATGGAGACAATGCAAAGGGGGGGGGGGGGGGGGAATGAAAATCCTGTTTCTTCAAACAAACGAAGTCGTTGGTAGTGACATGAACATATTGTAAGTAAAACAGGAATGATTGGATAGATTGCCAACGGTCTGAAATGTATCCAGATTGCGTAACTGTTTTCTTGCATATCTTACTACCTATATATCTAACCTTCATCGACAAAACAGGAAACTGTGACCTCTGACCTGATGATGAGTTCCGGTGGATCTCCCGGACTGATGTACACCGCTTGTTCGAACCAGCCTACCCGGTCGTCCTTCGTGACCCGGATGCGGAAGACGTAGGTCATGTTCGCAAAGAACCAGAAGGTGTTCAAGCCCATGGCGCCAGTCGAAACGTTCAGCCGGCCTGGTCCTGTCCCAAAGCATCCACCATTGTCAAGAGTCCTAAATTGACGCAAATGTAAAAAAACCCGGAAGTTCTGCTGCAGTACCAAGGTCACATACCAGGGGGCCCAAAATCGACCTTGAACTTTGGCTTTACAACACCTACCCACATACCAAATATCGTCGTAATCTATCAAGTGGTTCTTGAGTTATGCTGACTACAGTAGTGCGGAAACACAAACAGACAGACAAGCACACACACAGACACACCCAAAACTATATCTCCATTTTTCATGGGGATAATGAACGCTTTCTGGATATACCCTGAAAACTTCTCGTATTACTACACTGGCTGGTAAAGCTCGTGTGTAACCGGCTATACAGATACAGACAATCCTCATTGGATGAAACACTTGTATGTTAAATCATACTTAATGGACGAAAATAAATTTGACTAGGTGACCAATTTAAGCTCAGAAAAAGTCTGATATAAGTTTAGTACCCACAATAGAAGTGCTCAAAATTTCGTCTGACATAAAACCATTGTGTGTATCTTTAAGACTACAGTTTCTGGTCAGATAAAAAGACGTTCAAAGTAATAGCATTAGCTGCATGCAAAGTAGGTGTGGTCGGATAAGGGAGCTTATGGTAGTAATTCCAGCACAGACAAAGATACAAACAAGACCATAGCACGTCCAGGTCAAAAGATAGAAAAAAAGAAGTTCTGCTGCAGTACCAAGGTCACATACCAGGGGGCCCAAAATCGATCTTGAATTTTGGCTTGACAACACCCGCCCACATACCAAATTTCATTGTAATTCATCAAGAGGTTCTTGAGTTATGCTGATTACGGTTGTCCGGAAACACACACACACACACACACACACACACACACACACACACACACACACAAAACTACATCTCCATTTTTCATGGAGACAACAAGTATACAAGAACGTTACTATCTTTCAGTTCACCTGTCTTCCAGAATCATCTGCAGCTGCTCCTCAGACGGGGTGGTTCGAACTGTGGTATCCAGCACATCCTCCATCATCGGGAATTTCTCATGACCACGGCGACAGAACCAGACAAACTGCAGTCCACTTTTGTCTGCGATAAAAAGTCAGCGGTCCACAGGTAAGTGATTGAACATCTCTACTCACGGTTTAATCATTCTCTCTTGATAAGGCCCTTAAAGTGTTTATGACACCAAAATACAACATTTTCTTATTATGTGTAATAGAAATAGTATCATTCAAAGAATATAAACGTTAAAAAATAAACACACTTCTTAACTTATGTAACAATGAACCATAATAAACCACTCTTCTAGCTCTTGATTCTTCTGATCTTCCCACAAGGTAATTGCATTAATCAGTGATTTTACTCTTCCGATGACGTCACAGTGAACATGGCAACCGGTTCGGAACCTTGCACCACGGCTTGTGAAAAACATTATTTCAATATTTAGTTGGTTTGTCTCAAAAGAACGTTCTTTCCGAGCCGTAGTGCAAAGTTCCAAACCGGCTACCATGTTCATTGTGACGTCATCGGAGACATTGCCAACGGAGACATTGGTGTCTTACACACTGGACGGCCAAAGAAGAAGACATACTCGGATATGCAGTTACGTACCTAGGAAATACGTATGCATACGGCTAGATATAACTAGCCTGGAGTCAGTCTTTTCCGCTTTCAATGGTCGCTAACTCGTCTACAACCGTTGGAAGCCGACCATAGGTAACAACACTGGACTACAGGCTAACATATAAGCAGTTGCTATTGTAAGAAAGCACGCACCTTCAATGTTGTCAGCGTCAGGATCAAAAGTCCCTGTTACCCCGTCAATCTCTAAGGTCTTGTTGAAGCCCACAGCCCGTGACGTCCCGCCCCTGATGGCGACTACCAATGGCGACTTATCTATCTCCGCAAACATGCTGTCCTCCCCAACCATCCCCGGCACACCGCGCATGGCTACAGTCAGCGTTATCCTGTACAGCCCGTACTGAAATGCTCTTGCTGGGAAAAGTCTTTGTGGTGTCGGTGAATCCCAACTCGAGACGAATTCCAGTTCAGGCTCGATTAATCCGGTTTTGGCGTCAGCGACGTTGACGACTCTGTTGACAGTCCAGGTGAAGTTTGCCGATCTCGTCACCTCGCATCGTACGACGACGTTTGCCTCAGCCTTCAGGCTGGACGATCTCATTCGGACGACGGGGGAGGTGGGGTAACGTCCGAACTTCATCTGTACGTGCGGGAAACTGCACGTTAGGGGGCGCGTCGTGATGTACAACTTGATTTCGGCTACAACGCGTGATACTGTGTTGACCCCCTCAGCCGTTACTACATAGCCAGCTTCCGTGTCGTACGAGTAAGACATGTTAATAGAGTAGTTGTGCGACTCCACGAATATCACATCGGTCTCATTGTAAAGCTCTTTCCCTTGACATGCCGAGACTCCGTACAGATATTTGCTTGACCCGTCACCAAAGTCCCACAGTATGCAATGTTCTTGACCGAACTCTTCAATATCAAGTGTGAAGTTTAGAACGATGCCCGTACTCCTCTCTCCAACTGCGGTAAAAGAGCGGAATCTTATACTTTTCTGAAGTTCAATGGAAGTCGCTACCATGTCGTTGCTGATGGGGTTGCTAACGTTCGCTGTGACGTGGTACGTTCCGATGTGGTCAAACAGATGGGACGTCTTCAATGACGCTGTGACGTTGTCTAGACCGTCGCCGAATGACCACC
The DNA here is from genome assembly GCA_035149815.1 of Branchiostoma lanceolatum. NCBI lineage: Eukaryota > Metazoa > Chordata > Leptocardii > Amphioxiformes > Branchiostomatidae > Branchiostoma > Branchiostoma lanceolatum. The sequence continues at coordinate 16,849,827 of CM068873.1, forward strand.
TTGTGACGACGTCACCGTCGTCGGTGTCCAGTTGCACCGTGAAGATGACAGGCTCTTCTACCGGAAGTAGCTTCCTCTCAGGTCCGTACCCAGGTCTTTCAAACTCTCCATCCACCACCCAATAGGAAGCGAGGAGGGTGTCGATAGAGATCGGTTCGTAAACGTAGACATCTGTTTCGAAAACTTGGAAGCTCAAAACGTTTGAGCAATTTGCACGGGCAACCAAATGGCCGAAAACACTACCGTTGAAAACGTGGGAGAGTTCGTAAAAGTTTGTGGCAGTGAAGTTGACTGGATCAGGATCGCTCACGGTTCCATCTCCAAATGAGATCTGACAGACCGCCGTGGCTGACCCTGGGATCGAGTCATCACTAGGCAGAATAATCTTGTACCCAACCTCCCCTGGCGGGTTCGAAACTGGACTCGAGCTGCGCAGACTCAAACCTTGCACAGCGTTATCCACAAGTAGGTGTGCGGTGGTCTCTTGTTGGCCGAGGTTGTTGAATGCTTCTAAGTACGCTTCGTACTCTCCGATACGAGGAAGAGCGAAGATGACGTAGCCCAGTGACGTAGCACTCCCATCATCCTCTGCGGCTTGCACCCACATGGGCGATCCTCGTATGTCCCATACAAGATGGACGTCGGTTCCTGACGATACTTTTGCCTGTAGAGTTACATTTTGTCCAGGGGTAGCGTAGGTAGTTTCATCAGATATTGTCAGATTGGATATCCGCTCTAAGACGTTGACAGTTCCTATTTGTCTCGAGATAGGCGTCACAAGATTAAAAGCAGAAACAGCGAAGGCGTATGTCCCTGGGCAATCGTAATGGCCTGGTCCGAGTTCAACGGTCAGATTTCCGAGTGCTGGGTTGAAGTCTCTGTATGCCACTGACGAGTCATTCCCGATAGCAAGCCAAAAAGTTGAGTTTGTACCACTAAGGACGAGACACGAGACGTTGAATGAGTCTCCAAACTCAACATCTAACATCTCGGTCATCAGTTGGAATTCCACTCGATCTTGCAAGAGGGCGTTTGTCTGCGCTGTCATACTCCCGAGGTGATTGCTGCAATTCAGTTCCACCCGATAGTCCCCAGCCTCGGGGAAAATGTGAGTGTTGGTAAAATTCGATATCTGCGTTGCTTCAAATTCCTCAACAAACCCGTCTCCATACAAAAGCCAACATGTAGCGTCCGGACCCCCCACGAGGGTTGGTTTAATTTCTGGAGGTTGACTTGGCTCCGCTGGTATTGCTACTACACCAATATGGCGGATTGGCGTTTCCAGCAATTCCACTGTGACGTAGAATGTCTTCCATACGCTACTTATATCGTTCGTTGCCGTTATGTTAACCACGTAGGTCTTCGCTTCCTTGAAAACGTGTTGAACAACCCCGTTGCTCGACTCATCCACGGGTGTGTCGTCACCGAACCGGATATTGAACGTGACGTCACTTCCTGTCTTCACAGAGAAGTTGAATCGCACAAGGTCGGATACTAGGACGTAGAGATGAGTACCTTCCATTTCGTAGTCTATCTCTGAAATTGGCTCCAGATTGAACGTTTTAGGAATAACAAGCCCGGACGATCGATAAACACTGTAGTCTTCTTTACCGCCACATATTTTAGAAGAGTCACCAGAACAAGGTATCGAACAACTATCTGATGTCATATTCAACATGGCGTCCGAGGTACAGGAACAAGTCGAGCCATTGGTCAACAGGGACATGACGTAACCGCCCCTTCCACATGCCTGTCGGCAGACTTTGACGGTCATGACGCTCGCGTTCATTGGCTGTTGGATGATCTCCCTATCATCATTTGAGTTACTTTTGTGGCATCCCAGGTATAGAAAGTCTGTTGGAGATATACATTTGATTACAAGGGAACACATGATCCTTTACTTTTACAACATTAACATTATTTGAACTTACAAAACCAAATCATTAATACAAACGTGGCTGTTATATCAAATTTTGTTCTATTGATGGTATCTAACTAGTTCTGACAAGATATGTATATATTCTAACACCACGAATACTTCTGCAGATGTATTCGGATAAATGTACAGCTTACCGCGTATGGTTAGATTTTCAGCATATTCAACATTGCTCCAGAAGGACAGCTCATCGACGATGACGTGTCCATATCCATCCGCATGGTGATTCGGCTTCCCAACGGTGAAGGTCTTGAACATGTCGTACTGCTGAGGCGTCGACGCTGTCCTGTCCGCACCCAATTCATCTGATGCCGCAAAGTCCCCATCCACATACAGAGTAAGCCCTAAATCTACTCTCCAGGTGAATATGATATGTACCCATAATCCATCCCTTAGGTCAAAGGTGACTTTCCATTCTCTCCACCAATCGCCAACGCCTATCCTAAATCCATCTTCCGGCTCGAAGTCTAGATAGAACCCTTGTGACATCGGAGTCTGCCCGCCTGTAGAAAGAAGAAAGCTCCGTTCCTTGGTTTTGTTTCCCGGCTTGATCCAAACAGCTACCGAAAATCCATGGCTACAGTTCGTGAGTGACGATAAACAGGTTCCAGGGAATTCTCCAAGGTCGAGGTACTGTTCACGTCCATTCAGGTAGATGGCGCTGCCAATAATGCCGTCAACTAGTAACGGGGAACCGTGCGCGTGTGCAGGAAAGGTCGAACCGCTGTTGTCGGCGATTGTCGTCTCATCCATCGACCAGTGATAGTCAGGAGCCGTCCCTAGATCAAAGACAGGAAGACAAACTGATAAGCAGTAATTGTGTTTCACCTGTTCACAAGGGAATTCATATGTTGCGTGACACTTTAATCAACATTTTTGGAATGGTACTACTTTGCTTTGTTACTCCGGGAAGGCAGATGACCTCCTTCTGGGAGTATTGGAAATGCTTTTGTTTCCGCGTTCGCAGCTAGAACTCACGATCCTGTAGTCGCATTGGTGTGTAACTCGGCATATCGTTTGCCTGGTTGGGCGTGGTGATGCACGATGTTTTTGGAACACCGTAATTACTTTTATCGTCAATGTAATATTGTAATTGCACCCCTATAATTAATGGCATGTGCCACTACCCTGCCATAGAGACCATGCTATAATCCGTTCCGCTTGTTAGATTTGTGAATATTAGTCATCCATGAAATCTAATTCAATCTATACCACTGGATTACACTATGAAAATATCAGAGTTATGACATCTGAAACGCCTGATATTTTATATTGTCATCCACTGGTATAGATCGAATTCTATACTTTGCTTTGTCTTCAAAGTCGTATGTCAGATAGCAACTAATGTCGTAATATTTCATATGTCCATCAGTCAAAAGAGAGATATACTGGTCTGTGTAGAATTGGCCCAGATAATACCGCACACGTATCCTCGTGATCGCAATTTCCCCAGAGAGGTTTTGACATTAAGTTCCATCCTTCGGTCCCATGGGTTTTATTGAAGAGACGTGGCGATACGTGATTGTCCCTAGACGGAGTTAGCAAGAGAAAAGAATTGAGCCAGCGATCACCACGGATGATGGTACTCAGGCTAGATTGCGCCGCTGACAGTGCGGTGAAAATCGCAACCGTACAGAATGGTGTATACTAGTGCTACGTACCGGTACTGTGTACCGGTACTGTACCGTAAAAATTGAATAGGTATAGGTCCAAAATACCGGATCATGAAGTACCGGTACTGTACTGATACAAATCTACACCAAGTACGTGCGTATTTTGTCAAGGATTTCCTGACCTCATGGAGTCATGCAACACCAAACGTGACCAAATTGACACCTTGGAACAGCGTAACTAATATGCAACAGATCATTCAGGTAGGCAGGGAGTTTTGATAGCAAGACCGAGGGAGTTTGGCGGTAGGAAACCAAGTTATGTTCTTTGAATAAAGATACTGACAAGTTGAAAACAGTTTTTTGTTGTGTCATTATTGAAGAAGTTCAGAGAAATGCATGTTGATTTTTCAAATTGTTCAGGTACAGGTACAGGTCCGGACCTGTACCTAAACCTCTGTACCTGTACCTGTACCTGCTGTTACGTTTAGGTACGCAGTACTAGTGTATACCACACGTCGACGCTCGTTTAATCCGCTGTTGTATTGCTTTCAGGATCAAGTGAGTCCAAGTTGAACCACAGGAATGCTATTCGATGCTATATCGGCACGACTGAACCTAAGACAAGTGACCTAACACAAACCGTAGATACAGTGCAAAACATAGAACTTACAAAATTAATCTATTCATGAACAGGATAAAAACCATTGTAAACTAGAGTTCGGCGATCCAATACCTTCGCCGAATGGTGTTAACTTGTATGAAAGATGTGTTTGAAAGGTGTGTTATGGATTGAATACTTAATGTATGATGATGTTCACCTTCATTTAACTTCCGAATGCAAGTATCAAATTACCGTTATTTACAACTTTGGAATCATGGCATTTTTTCATCAATTAAGCGAATTCTGTCCTTATTTTCATAATCGACATATCAATCGGTTTTTACAGTTCTCATTTCATATGTCTTGAAGTGCCATTGTGAAAAGAATTGCCCACATGGTAACGTTAACCCAAACACGTGGGCAGTGTCCTCGTATATAGGTGTCCTCGTATACAGGTCGTAATCCAAAAAATAACAAATTGAAAGGGAATTTCAACTTTTTCTCATTAATCATGTAAAGAATGACCTGATTTGCATCTCATTATGTTAATCACTAATCGTTTCTACCTGCCCAAAACAATTAAGATCCACCAAACCCTGCTTGAGTTATCCTCCTCCAAAATTTAGATTAAAAATGCCCCCTGTAGTACCGCAGGAACTCCCAGAAGACCCATCTTCGAAACTGACCTTCTTCTCCCCAACAGAAACTTACCTACCAAAAATCACCAACATCCGTCCATGGCATCAAGAGTTTTATCGCCAACACCATCATTCCACAAATCCCGACCAAAAATTGACCCTTCTGCCTACGGCGAAGGCAAATATATAAGAAAGAATTATAGAAACTAAACGAATATGACAAATCGAACCGGTTCTTACCATCATGTCAATAAAATTTCGTCTCGGCAAATTTCATGCTTCAGGAAACATACCGAGACTTGTAAAATGATTTGGAACCTACGGAGAAACTAAGAACATCAGGTAGCTAAATGCAGAAACATCTAAAAATGTAAGATTGCCATACCTTGAACGGCTCCCACAGCCATGTGAGCAGCAGCCAGCAGCAGCAAACCCAGCCCCGTACTGACCCTGATGTTCCTGCAGTACACCAGATGCTGCAACAGGCCTCTTGATTTTGCAAAGTCCATATTTACCATGCACTGTATCAACTATACATTCATGATAAACAATTATCAAACCATGGAATCGGTTTTCGTCAGGGAAATACGCTGGTCCAAGGCAGAAAATTGAAACCCACTTGCAAATTTTGTTTCTCTTCATTGGTCGTGCCCGGTGCTTGGATGTCGGCTCTTTGATACCGGTTTTCATCTGATCGACTTTCTATGATCTATATCAAAGCATTAGCATATTGTTGCCATGGTTTCTACCAAACATCAGTCCATCTCTGATAGAATGTCAACGGCTGACATTTCAGATGATCTTTCCAGGATGTCAATTCATCATCAGATAACAGTCTGCGTGTGTACCGCATAGACTGGTTTGTGTCATATGTATTATCTTCTCTATCTTTCTATCTACACTTTTATATCAATGACAGAGAAACGATCACGGTATTTATAAGATGTATTCATTATTCTATTACCCAATGTGGCAAGGCGAAGCAGTTTATTAAGCCCTCAAAATCATATTGGCTGAACATTGAACTTAAGAGCTTAAAAGTACATCTTTTTCCTTCTGAACTTTTCTTTGCTACTGGTACGAATAAACAATTAGCTTTCTGCTCAGAAGAATACGGGGTAAATATGTCATGTCCAGCGTGAAGCTAGACAGGTGATAACAATGCCATTTAATGGACCGCGTTGCAGTGAATTCATTCACTTAGCATAATATTCTAGGAATAATTAACTCACATACAGTATGAAACAAAGAAGTGCATTTCGATTGGTTTCATACTGCGGTCACAACTGTGGTAAATGTTTCCGTACATGTCCTGCAAATAATGACAATGTGAACTAGAGTTCCACGACCTCATACCTTCGCCCAATGATTTTAACCATTGTGACTGACGTATTAGGAGTGTTTCTCATCAATTATAAATCAGACCAGTTGATTGTCTTAAAATATGACATGTCCAAAGTATGAGCTTAACAAAGTATGAGCTTAAGAGGGTTATGCTAATATTGATCGTCAATTATGCAAATGAGGCCCTTATTAGCATAATTTGATTCAACGATGTTCACATTCACATAACTTCCCGATGCCACAAAAAAGTATTAAATGCATGAAATTTCCGTCATTTACCAGTATGGAATCATAGTAGTTTCTCGTTTACGTATGCAAATTAGGCCCACATTTGAATATTTTCTATGTTCAACATTCCTCTCTTCCTCAGTTACAATTTGAATAGTCATATCATGGCACAAAGCAGATTTTTAAAGTTGCCTCATTAATTATGCAAATTAGAATCTGATTTGCATAATTATTGTCCAATCATTCTAAGCATCACATAAGCTATCTACATACCAAATCATGACCATCCATCAATGCCATCTTGAGTTATAGTATTTTCTCATTCATTATGCAAATGAGGTCTTCATTTGCATAGTTCATATCAATTAATATTTCTCTCTTCCTCAGTTACATATGTCACATGTTTCAGCGTCCTATCATGGAATTTGGCGGATGTATAAACTTTCCTCATTAATTGTGCAAATTAGATATTGATTTGCATAAAAAGTATCTTATCATGTACATCATCACTCAAGCTATCTACTTACCAAAAATCATTGCCATCCATCAAGCTCTTCTTGAGTTATTCCCTTTCAAAGTCAGATGTAAAACCTGCTCCTGCAGTTCCAAAAAAGCCGCTAGGGGGCCCAAACCCATACCACTTACTCTCTGTCCAAAGAGCTATCTACCACTAAAAAACCAGTTCCATAGCATGTCCAGAACACGAGATATCAAAACAGGAAGTTCCGCTGCAGTACCGTTATAAGCCGCTAGGGGACCCAAAATCTAATCATTTCCAAGTCTCATCAAGACCTACCCACCTACCAAATATCAAGACAATCCATCCAAGCCTTCTCGAGTTATCCTGTACATTACACACATACATACATACATACAAACGCTACCCTCTGTATAACCTTCTCGGCGAAGGTAACTACTGCTTTAACTCTTAAATCACACATTTCGAAAACTGGAAGATGATTGCTGATATTTCAATGGTAGCAGGATAGTAACTAGTCTGACTAAATCATGCTTGTAGCAGCCTGCCCATTGGCCAGGCCTGCAGACTGTGAGAGGTCGTGTAACACAGAGCACCCCTCACAGCCCACCTGTAATTTTCAGGTGCTCTCCCGTAGTGAACGGACAGGCGTCGCTGCAGAACCAGCACACGGCCTCCGCAACCTCTTCGGGCGCTGTTAGGCGACCGCCAGGGTACCACTTCGGATCTAGTCGCTCCCGAAAATCTGGTGGCGATTGTTCCCACAGGCGATCTCGCATGGGAGTGGCAGTGAGCCCTGGGCAGACGGCGTTCACACGTATCCCCTCCTTGGCGTACTCCACTGCGGCTGTCTTGGTGAGACCCAATATCGCCCACTTGGACGCGCAGTAGGGGCTGAGGTACTTACAGGGGACCAGGCCTGACAAACTGCTGGCATTGACGATACGGCCCATCTAGCCGGGTCGCTCATGACGGGCTCCTGCTGCAGCATCTGGGCGATCTCGTACTTGAGACACAGCCACACGCCCTTCGCGTTCACGCCCATGACGCGGTCAAACGCGTCCTCGGGCGACTCCACGATTCTATCCGAAGCTCCCAAGATCCCGGCGCCGTTAAAGGCGCAGTCGATCCGCCGGAAGTCCTGAACCGCCGCGGTTACCATGGCTTCCACGCTTGTCGCCATGGTAACGTCCACCTGGACGGCGATGCCCGGCCTTTTGAGCATGCGCAGTGTCTCCTTCGCGCTCGGCTCGTCGATATCAGCCACCACACAGCTGTACCCCAGCTCAGCAAACCTGACGGCCGTGGCACGACCGATGCCGCTCCCGCCTCCCGTTACCAAGGCAACGGGCGTTCGTGTGTTGGTTGCCATGGTTACCGATATACACCTAGAAAACAGAATATTACTGAATTATCTAATGTTTCTGTACACTTGTGATAAAGATGTTTACAACTGACATATTCGAATGTTTTAATTGATTATGCAAATAAGATTGTCATTTGCACGAAGTGTATCTTCTTGTCCCAAATAAGAAAAGTTGTTTGAAGTATGAAAGTCTTATCTCAGCAAAGAAGGCTATTGTTGCATTTTTCAAGTTATTATGCAAATTAGGCCCTGATTTGCTTAATACATGTCTAATGATGTTCACCTTGTTAAACGCTTGTTAAATTCCAAACGCCGCAAGCATGAAATTCCATCATTGACCACTATGGTATCAAAGTATTTTCACATTACTTAAATTAGGTCTTCATTTGCATGATTATTCGATCTATTGGTGTTCCTCTCTTTTTCAGTTACATATTGTATCAGTTTGAAAGTCCTGTGATGAAACTCAGCGGGCATAATATGTCCTCGGTAATTATGCAAATTATCTCATTATTTTCATGATTAGCATCTTATAGTATGTCAATCATCACTAAACCGAACGGCATCACGATCTGTTAACCAACCTCATCTTGAATTATTCTCCTTCAAATTCTCAAACAAAATCGGCGCCTGTAGTTTTAAAATAGCTGTAATGGGCTCCAAATCTTCACCACTTTCTTTCGAGCTCAGGAGCTATCTATCTGTGAAACCGCAAGACTATTGCGTATCCAGAAAACGAGATATAATACAACCTTACAAAACTGATAGGAGACTGATATCATTTCCGATCATTTTTTTCAATTGCAACGCCTCCCAAATACTAAATACCATGGAGGTCCATCCACGACTTCTCGAGTTATGCTGCTCACAGATACAAATACCCAAAAACATGAGCATCTTGGCGAATTTTATAACATAACATAGCAAGGACAGTCAAAAGTAACGAGATTAGCTTTCTAGATAAAGCCCCACACAGAGTCGTACAAAGGTCACAAACAGTAGTGCACATCTGCCAAACGTTCCACAAAACTCGGTGCTAGAACTTTAACTATTTTATGGAAACTGGTCATTGGCCTTATGTGTGAAAAATGGCGCGGCTGGGAGACACTGTTACAAGACAAGATCACCTTTAACACAGATCTAATCAAGCCTCACCTGTCGTTTGAAGCCGCCTGATATGCATGAACTAGTTCCCTTTGCTTGGTTCAAACAATGGCGTCACGCAATGCTGAACTTCAGCTTGGTGACCGACGTTTGACCTACACTTGTAGACTGAAGGTCATTCATTGTGGGACGCCATTATTTCAGCCCAGTCAGCCGAGACTTGAGATCTTCACCAACCTCTTCTTGAAAACACAGGTGAATCTTAGAACTGTGTTAAGAAAGAGTGATACAGTCTTGTTACAGTGGGACGTCGACGTCTCCCCGCAATTTTCTATACTCTAGATGTGATTGCTTATACAACTGTGTGACATATTTGTTCCGTATATAACCGGTAAACCGCACTAGGGCGCAACGCACCAGTTCTGCACAGCAGATACAAGGTGCGTAAGGCCGTACTGTAAGGTTTGATCTTCTCACACGGGAATGGACCCCTAATCTTTTCAATAAATGTGGAGGGTTCATTAGTGTGCTTAAAAGGTGTGTCTCCAGACATGGGACCCGCGACTTTACGTAGCATCCGACATGACGTCCCTAACCGAAGCTAGGTACTCATCTTCCCCTGAGTCGAGCGAGGAAATAGGTGTAAAGTGCTTTTCCGTAGGGCACAACATTGGGGCCTGGAAGGGATTCTAACCCGGCCAGTCAACAACCTTAACTTCAAGACCACCTTGGTATGCCAACCATAGGTGTGACATTGGGAGTGGTTTCACGGAATTGTGTGCTGTCCCTTTCACAGTATATTGGTGGAGGCAGTGTTGTAAAGAAACCAAGACATATGGGCAAATGTTGAAACGTGCACATGGCAATCTTATGACCCGTACATACGTGACACCAGTCAGAAAGCAACAATGATATGAAAACAAATCTATAGAAAACCCTCCTGTCAGAACAAAAGGCGCAGTGAAGATTGATATACTTGAACTCGACTTAGGGAGATGATATCAATAGACAGCTATTTCTTCCACATGCGTGGGACGTTATTGGCGACGCCTCAGGGGCGAGCCAAATGATATAGTATTGTGTGCAGATTGCAAGAATTCTAGAAATTGTACAGGCATTTGTCCAGGGGTATGCGGTATGTCGCCTGAAATAGTGAAGTATTGTGTGCAATTTTTTAGAATTCTTGGAATTTTAAAGGCATTTGTTGGTCCGATGCACATGGTGCAGATTTGCCTGTGCCAACAGGTATTTATAGCGAACAGGAATGTTGGTATGTTTGTGTCCTGGGACAGAAAGGAATTTCTTCCCCTACACCTAATTATATATGTGAGTAAGAAGACTTGAATTGAGATCGGTCTTATTCATCTGTGGAGCACGACTTCTTGTATTGAGATCGTTCTTATTCATCTGCGGAGCACCGCGTCTTGAATTGAGTTCGTTCTTATTCATCTGTGGAGCACTGCTAGAAGTACGTCCATACAAAGCACTGAAGCAGGCAACCACATCTGTGGACCAGATGTGCCAGGCTTATGTCACAATACATGACCACTCAGATCCATTTATCTATTTCTGTATTCTTTACTAGGATAGCTCCCTCAGTGGCTTGGCACTGATTTTCAGGGAGGCCCTAGGTCTGTGAGTGTGTTTGCATTTGTGGCAGAACAGGTAATCATCAGCCCTTTTCGTTGAAAATCCTGTATAAACAGCACCAGCTATCAGTGCCCTATTAAAGCAAGGCATAGTACACATTAAAACAATGTCTCTGGTATGTTTGGATGTTTGTCCCCGGGACCTGGTTTTGTCATCCAGGTTAATTCCCTTGGGAAGTCTGGTATGTTTGGATGTTAGCCCCCCATGACCTCATGTCTTGGAATGGTGGAATGTGGGTCATCTGTGCCCCTTCTGGTATTCCATTAGTATGTAGGTCAGAGGTATCCCAGGAATGATAGAATGTGTGCCATGCATGTGCAGCTATTTTTAGATCATAGGTCCTCAGGGTTGTTTGGAATGTTAGCCAGCAGGAAGTCTCTGGCACTCCATTAAGGACACGAATTCCTAAGCTACTACGTATTCATGTAGTAACATCGTGCCTATTCACCTTAATGCCTGATGTCTTTGGGGCATGAGCCATAAGTTTTTTAAAGGATATCGATGCTGTTGCATTGCGCGTGCTGTAAGCGGATAAGTATGATGTTAGAATTGGTAATAATTGTAGATTTTGGCTAATGTGGCATTGATGTAAACAGCAGTCCTGTCAGAGTAGAATGGTCATTGTTGTGGTAGGAACCCAAGCAGTGAGAACCGAGTGTTGTTTTTAGTTGTCTATGATGTCTATGATGTTCATTCCGGTGGTTGGATTATGCATGATAGAATGTAGTTGTGTTGTCGTTGTCGGTGTGTGTGTGTGTGTCTGTATTTGCCCAACAGAACAGGTACTCATCAGCCCATTTCGTTGGAAATCCCGTATGAACAGCACCACCTATAAGTGCCATAAGCAGGATACAGTAAAATTATGAACACAACAACAACAACTACCGTCGCCATGGCAATGTATTTGTTTTCATTGCCAGTCTTGTTTTTCACTTACTTGTATTTCGTCCTTCCACAAACTTTCCATGTCAACATGGCGTCGATACCGATTCCAGATTGCACGTGTATCTTATGTATTTACTACAAGTGTACAGTAACATTCAGTAATAATTCAGGTAATAAAAGTACCATTCTGTTTTCTAGGTGCATATCGGCAACCATGGCAACCAACACACGGACGCCCGTTGCCTTGGTAACGGGAGGCGGGAGCGGCATCGGTCGTGCCACGGCCGTCAGGTTTGCTGAGCTGGGATACAGCTGTGTGGTGGCTGATATCGACGAGCCGAGTGCGAAGGAGACACTGCGCATGCTCAAAACACCGGGCATCGCCGTCCAGGTGGACGTTACCATGGCGACGAGCGTGGAAGCCATGGTAACCGCAGCGGTTCAGCACTTCGGGCGGATCGATTGCGCCTTTAACGGTGCCGGGATCTTGGGAGCTTCGGGTAGAATCGTGGAGTCGCCCGAGGACGCGTTTGACCGCGTCATGGGCGTGAACGCGAAGGGCGTGTGGTTGTGTCTCAAGTACGAGATTGCCCAGATGCTGCAGCAGGAGCCCGTCATGAGCGAGCCGGCTAGATGGGCCGACAAGCCGGACGTGTGCCGCTTCCGTGGGGTGCGGGGCAGTATCGTCAGTGCCAGCAGCCAAGCAGGTCTGGCCCCTTTTAAGTACCACAGCCCCTACTGCGCGTCCAAGTGGGCGGTCCTGGGTCTCACCAAGACAGCCGCAGTGGAGTACGCCAAGGAGGGGATACGTGTGAACGCCGTCTGCCCATGGATCACTGCTACTCCCATGGGTGATCAACTGCGGGAACAGTCGCCACCAGATCTTCAGGGACTAGTAGATCCCAAGAACCACCCTGTCGGTCGCCAAGCAGCGCCCGAGGAGGTTGCGGAGGCCGTGTGCTGGCTCTGCAGCGACACCTGTCCGTTCACTACGGGAGAGCACCTGAAAATTGCAGGTGGGCTGTGAGGAGCACCGGGATGCGGGACCAGCAACATTTATTCGTTTCCCGCATCTTTTTCATACGAGCCTCCCTAAGTCCTGGTCAGGTCAGCCTTCTTCAGTTATTCACCACCACGCACCCCCACTCTCTCCAAAACAGAGTCTAAAAATTAGACCAGTCTGAATGTAACGTACTTTTCATACCTCAAATCAATTCTTTATATACCACTACCTTTTATCATTCATTTCTTGTTCTCCTTTAATGTGTGTGTAACGTACCCTTACTTTTATATCTTTGCTACGTTGAGAGTGTGCCTGACTGGAGTCTTTCAGTTTCATCGTTTCTATTGTCACCTGATTGCTATCGTTTTGTGGTGATTAATATCCCACTAGCAAAACTATATGAAAACAGGACAGGAGAAAAAGATCCACCAGAACAACATATCGATTTTAGGGTTCCTTATCAGCGAAAGAAAGTGCATCAAAACTATTGGATATCATAGCAGTTCGATTTGTTCAAAGAACTAACCAACCAACCAACCAACCAACAAACAAACAAACAACTGGTTTACTGAGCTTTATTCTTACCCCATACATATGTATTTAGCCATCCCCGCAAATTTCCCGAGTCAACATGGCGTCGGTACCGATTCTTTCAGAATGGATATATATCTAATATCTTGGTTACAGGTGTACAAAAACATTCAACAACATTTGGTTCAACCAAGCAGTAAAAGTAAAATTCCGCATTTTAGGTGTTTATCGGTAGACATAGCAAGCAGCAAACGTTCAAAGTCCAGAAATATCTGAGAATTATCAAAAGCAGATTAAACCCAAGAAATCCAAGACCTCGTATACCTACGTGCATTCGTGAATTTGTTGTTTTATTCATTATTTATTAATTGTGAAGTTCTCGCTGATTATCTCTATGCATTCTCTAACAGGCTCTCAAAATGCAACAGACATGCATATAGCAGGAAATTGAAGACAGGAAATAAGATTCTGGGACCTTTGACCTAACTTCCCGTCCCCAACGTGCCTAGCAACTTTGGAACCTTCCCATCCTGCCAGTTTCCAGTTACACCATTTCCCACCTCACACCCTGTCACTTTACAATATTGCATTAACAGCGGACAGACACAAACACAAACAAACAAACAAGCACACCGAAACTATACCTCCGTTTTCACGTAGGTAACAAAGCTAAGACAACAGCTGACGCGACAAGCCAAAATGGCCACGACCTCCCACTACTGGCACCACTATAGCTACTGGTCTTCACATGGTAACGGAGTCCAGCATCATCACCTGACACTCTGTCAGCAGACTGCCTCTGTCTGTCGTTCTGGAGGACAACCATAGACGTGAGAGGGGTGACGAAGTTGTACTCCAGAGACATGTTCAGCGCGCGCTCCTTCAGTCTGCTTTGCTGTTCCTCTTCTATCACCGTGCGCTCTTTCTTCAGGAGGTCTTTGATGGTGAGGTAGGCCCATAGGCGCTCCACGAATCCCTCAGGCGCGGCCAATGAAGCCAACTGCAATGCAAATAGGGTGTATGAGTAAGTCTTAGTGCCCTACTCCTGTGTATGTTAAAGTGTGGTACTGTGGTTGATGCTTTTTTCTTGAACATTTGTTACTTGAATAGGGATATGCTAGCCTCCGTTGCAGACTCATTCTGGCTCTTATCTTTTCCAAGTTACCGTACGCGTGCGCGTTTCCTTATTACATTTTTTTTCTTACCTTCTCGGACAGCAATAAGAAAAATACGTACTACTAGTAAGATAAGAAAAAGACGTAGTAAGACTAGACAACGGTAACTTGAAAAAGATAACGGCCGGAAGGAGTCTGCAACGGAGGCTAGTGATATGCTAGGACTGTATCACACACCTGAAAATCCTCCACCAATGAAAGCGCATCCTGCGCTCCTTTCCCCGTCACGGTCACGTGGAAGTTGCTGGGCGGGGCACCAGGGAAACGCCCGGCAACCACCACTTCAGAACCGTTGAAGTAGTTTGAAAAGGCGGTCTGTGTGACGTCAGCAACCTAGGTATTGACACACCAAGGAACTCAGTAATTATGGCAAAAGATACTGTACATTTTTTATGAAAATATCTACCCGCGTATCTATTTCTTTTTCAAAGAGACATGATCGAGACATGCTCGAAAGGCTCTTAAACAATGCTTGAATTGAATCAGCCACAAGTAACTTCCTTAACGAGCAAGCTGCTAGGGGGCCCAAATAACCTACGTTACTTCTTCATTACATCACAAGCTATCAGCCACCCAAAAGTCAAGACACGTCCAGGTCAAAAGATACAAAAACGGAAGTTCTGCTGCAGTACCAAGGTCACATACCAGGGGGCCCAAAATCGACCTTGAACTTTGGCTTCACAACACCTGCCCACATACCAAATATCATCGTAATCCATCAAGAGGTTCTTGAATTATGCTGACTACAATAGTGCGGAAACACAAACAGAAAAGCAAACAGACACACACACAGAGTTATGCTGACTACAATAGTGCGGAAACACAAACAGACAAGAAAACAGACACACACACCCAAAACTATATCTCCATTTTTCATGGAGATAATTACATAAACTGACCTGCAGTGCCGAGCTGCCACCCTGACCGTACCCCAGGTTCACGTCTATCATCAGAGGTTTGGCCACCTCGTCAAAGAAGCTCGTCAGTTGGAGCTCACCATCGGTGTCTGTGTAGATTCGTCTGGCAAACCCTGAAATGTACACGTCGCTGACAATCACCGGAGTTAAGTCTGGACATCCACGGAGGTTTAAAAAGCTGTGACTTGCGATCATCGCTCAGTCGATGAGGACTCAAGAATCAACCTAAGGAATTATGATCCCTTTTAAGCTGTCCAAAACGATGACTTGCAACCCCTCCTCCCCTCTCCGATAACTAAATGGGCAGCTTTCCAACCGAGCTATCCTATCAAATTCTAGGTTAGAATACGTAATATTGCACAAATAAGCTATCATTTGTGGAAACTCTGTGTTTGCGAAACGCCTTCGAACTTTTTTATGAAAACAGATGGTTATGGCACGTACCTCCATTTTGAAGTGCAAGTCTTTCCAGGAATTCGAACGAGACGTCGTATCCGAAACCGAGGCAGAAGAGGGCGTGGTTTCCCGCCAGGTGGTCTCGTGCGTTTGCGATGATCTGATTGGTGTTCGTCACACCAATCGTGGGTTGACCGTCCGTCAGTAAAACTATCATGGAGGCTCGACTGTCATGGCGGAGCACTTGGTCCAGCAGGGCGGAGGCTTCTATGATGGCGTCGTTGATGTTTGTTCCTTGCGGTTACGGAAAGCTGATTAGTTTTTGTCTTTTGTATCAAAATTATTGAAACCTTTATTTAACCCACCCTCCTTAAAGCAGGACCCCTATCGCTCGATTCGTCTTTGGCTCGCTCGCGTAGGGGCCCTGCTCTTCAGCGACGGTAGACACGGTTCTGGCGCCGTCGCCACCAAAACAGCTTCAGCCAATTAGAGGGTTTGCTAAACCTCATCTCAAGCAAAAGCGCAAAGGACGCTGGCAAGCTATCAACCAATCAGGTTACGTCTCACATCGTTACTTTAGGTTCACAACAAATTAACCGCCAAATAAGGATAGCTCATTAATTATTCATGAGCAACTGTCAGTAACGGCGCCAGAACCGTGTCTACCGTCGCTGAAGAGCAGGGCCCCTACGCGAGCGAGCCAACGACGAATCAAGCGATAGGGGTCCTACTTTAAGGAGGGTGATTTAACCTAGAAAGATTGCAATTGCACTCTCTTAAGCCGTGGCCGTTTTTCAACAGTTCAATGGAAAAGATAAGGTTGGTTACAGTAAATCCTAGAGAAATTGAGCTTTAAAATCTTTTACAAATCAAATTAGACACATGAGACCTCGACTCCTAAAAGACAACATATTTCATGGCGCTTAACTATCAGAATGTTACAACTTTACTGTGTTACAACTCACGAACCTCCTTTGGCTATCATGTTGTTGACATAAGTGTCAGCGGCCTTGATGTTTTCCTGATTCGCCACCTGCAGTTCTGACCTCCACCGCGTGGTGCGGTCAGAGAAGGTCACGATGTTGAAAAAGTCCAGTTCTCGAAGCTAAAGGGGTAACAGCGGATTTAATTACCACAACGAAGGATGGGGAAAACAGCAAATATCAATGTTGATTGGATAACTGCAGTAATAGCGAACAGCTCGTTGAAAACGGACGGTTTGCTATTACTCTAGTTATTCAGACATAACAACTTGAAAAATACAACACAACTTTACATAAACTATTGCCGAGTGGTGTCCATTATGCATGTATGGGCAAAAAACGTTTCTCCCCTTTTTAAAACAAACAAACAAACAAACAAACAAACAGACAGACAGACAGACAGACAGACAGACTGACTGACAGACAGACAGACAAACAAACAAACAAACAGAAAACACGTGCAATGTTTACCTCATCCAAGATGACTGCCATTGCCTCCTTAGTCTGACGTATCTTGTCACCGCCCATGGATCCACTGACGTCAATCACAAAGATCACACTCTTGGGCATGACAGGTAAACCGGTCGGCGCGAAGTAGTGCACAAAGTAGTCCCCGTATACCTGCGCAAAATAACGAAATTAGGGCTTTTAATTCTGACAATTTTCCACAAAAACCTCTCTCTCCTAAACTATTCCCAATTTGTAGATCATACCCGAAATGCTGAAAATGGATGTACTATGGTAAGATGTTCTTAGGTTAAAGTGTAACATAATCAATGCGTTTAAAAGAAGAAAACCATCTTATTACTTGAATGAATCCGATTTGTTCCTGGCGAATGACGTCATACTGCACGATGAAATCTCCCATGATGCCCTCGGCAGACATGGCGGTCTGTTCCTGCTCGGACGGTGCGTAGATGACGGTGTAATGTTCAGGACTCACACGAGACACTGCCGCAGTGGACAACTCGTCTGCTCAAGAAAAAAAATGTATCGTGAGTACTAATTAGTTTAACATTAAATGTCCATTCACGATTTGCACACTTCCCAGAACTCCCGGTTGACCTTTGACTTTTCGGTCCCAGAATGCATTGTCTGGACCAGGAAATTACGTAGTACAGATGTAAGTCACCTGTTGATTGGTCAGTCAGTAGGTCCGAGGTCCTGATGTCGGGCACCCGCAGAAAGCTGAACCCTTGCGGTTCACGTAGATCCACGCTAATGCGCATGTCTGGGATGATCTGTGCTGGTCTGATACTGCAACACAAACAAGAGAGGTTATCTCCTCATATCTGCTTCAAATATCATTGTACGGAAAAAACATATTCAGTACCTAAGTGGAAATCCCCGTGAGAGCTCGTTCTGAAAGTTCGTCCGATATCTTTATTCTTAAAAACTACAATAGACAGTCATCATCAGACGTCTATCAGGTACAAATGTAGTGGTCAAACTATATAAAAGGGACTCATGCATTTCTCCGAGTGGGTACCTGAATGAGTCCGGCCTAAAGATTAAACGGCTGCAAAAAAACTGTGAATATTACTATCGATAAGACGGCCACAATCTTCCCCCACCAACCTCCGCTTGGAGAGTATGTGGAAACCCGTTATTTTGGGCTTAAGTTTAGTTTTATCCTTTTGTCAATGTCGACCGAACCTTCACCGCACCCTTCGCCGATCCTGGAGCAAGAATCTCGCTAGACCAGCCAGCTCTTTGTTCTGTGGCTTAAGTGTAGTTAGCGGCCCAACTTTTAACTTTGTTTGATCGACACCCTTAAGCTTGTTGTGTGTCGATGGTCCATTTTACGTCCGCGGGCATATGTCTTCCTTTTCTGAAAGCGAGCGCGCGCCCCGTATTTGACGTTAGGACCGGGTGGGCCACAACGCCGATTTCCGTCTTTTTTAGTCCCCGGTGGTGTCTCTTACGAGCGAGGCCGCTTATTCTGCCGCGGCTTTAAAGCTTATTCTGTCTTCTGTAGGCGAAACCTAAGTATTGTACGTTAGGGGATAAGTCGACCGATATCACATCGAAAATTGTCGCCTGTAGAACAAAATCTCCGCACCAAGTCGGACTTTCCGCATAGATCCATACGACTGAAGCTGACCATCACTGTTTCAAGGTAAGGGTCGCTAAAATGTGCTCATCAGTCAATAGATACAGGGGGGGGGGGGGGTAAGGTAAACAACCTATAGGTATGTCCACCTGACGTAGATACTTTCGACGGTCAGCTCCGCCATAGCCTTCACCACGACCAATCAAACCACGTAAAACGCACTGAAACTCAGACTCCTATCAGCCATGACCCGACAAATCGCTTTCTAACTTGCATTAACGACTACATCTGACCAAACAAACTCGCCAGTGAGATGGTGGAAGGTTTCAGCTTCCAAAAGATGTTTTCAGATTGACAATTTTGCCACTTTGGAAGTGATTGAATCCGCCCGCGATTTAAAGTTTAGCGAAAAGTAGTAGAAACTATTTTTTTTAAACGTTAAATCACGGGCGGGTCAAAGTGGCAAAATTATCAATCTGAAGACATCTTTTGGAAGCTGAAACCTTTCACCATCTCACTGGCGAGTTTGTTTGGTCAGATGTAGTCGTTAACGCAAGTTAGAAAGCGATTTGTCGGGTCATGGCTGATAGGAATCTGAGTTTCAATGCGTTTCACGTGGTTTGATTGATGAGCCTTGCTGGCAACCGTGCGACATAGAAATCACGCGACATATGCATGACTGCGCCACAGAAGGTACGTGACCATCACGTGACCAATAGTCGTTTTTTACCTGATGACGTGCTCGTAGATGCCGAGTCTGCGCACAAGGAACTCCTGGTAGGTCAGCTGGAACGTGACCTTCTCCTCCGCACCGACGTTAATGGCGATCTGGAACACTTCGCGGCCTCTCGGACTGGAAAAAATGTTGTCATTAGATTCTTTATCAGTGGAATCCTTTTTATCAAACTTTAGTTGACTACCAAATGAGCCTTTATTCACTCAATTTTTCATTCGCACATTTCTTAGCGTATCATTAGATTGGTCAGGTAAATAGCAAATCAAGCCCTTTGTAGTACTGAATGGTTCACAGATAAATGTATGTATACATATATTGGTGCTTCACAGAAAACCATGTAGTAGTTAGCTATACTTTTTGGCGACGCCTCAGGGGCGAGCCAAATGATATAGTATTGTAGATCTTGATAGGTGTATGGATAGATCTACATTGATTAGTACGCAAACAGGACTTGATGAACCTCCAACCGTTTTCTTCGGAAGGGCAGAAAACACGAGTAAGGACTAAAGTATAGAACTTTTCGAAAGTTTGATACGTTATATTAGAACCAGCTTTGGTATCATACATTACTAGACTAAAAGCAATCAACCGTGTGCGTGCTTCTCACAACATATTCTAAGTTGAGAAAGAAATGATTTCATTCTTATGTGATAAACGCGTTTGCACAGCGCGATTACGAGCGTGATCCAGACCTCAGTTCCTGTGCGACGTGCCCGGCGCTCTCTCCTGCCTCCACGGCGGCGTCGTACGCTTCTCTCGCCGCCCCCCTTTCCATCACACTCCCCACGTACAGGGTGTCATTGATCACCCTGAAAACACGAAGGACGAGTAAGAAGCGTGGCTATTAGGACGTGACTGTGATGTAGCTGAAATCAATTGTTTTCTGATGGACCGCTTGCCGACCTGGATCTGTACGTACTGTCTGTTAACATGGCCGCTTAGGGCCCTGTCACACTTGTGCTTTTATTCAAGTGCGCGTGAGTTGCGCATTAACATTTCTTTGGTTTAAGTACGGTTTGCGGGGAGAAAGTTGTTTTCTACTTTGACCCATCGTTGTGCAGCCAAGTGATCGAACCTAATAAATCACTTATTCGGCTGCAAACTTAACCTAAATCAAAAACATGTTAATACGCAACTCAGGCATGCGGACTTGTATATACGCATTACAGCTATCTTTGTATTGTATTGTATTATACATGTATAAAACACGTAAGTGACGTAACACACCAACTTAGCAGTCATGCGGTAGCTGGCCTTTAAAAAAAGGACAATGATAGATCTATCCGAAGACGAGACGGAACCAGATATGATTTATCTCTATCAGATGAACTACAGGTCATAACTAGTGACCTCTGCTTACATAGAAAAGTTGGAGATGAAGGCTGCTTCTGGTAGCTGCATGGTGAAGACGGCCTCTCGGCCTCGGTCCGCGCGATTGGCCAGCTTACTCTCCACCGTTACAGTGGCGAATCGTGACGTCACGCGGGAGTCGACGTGCAGCCAGTAGACGTCGGCAGTGTCGGGCACGACGCCTTGTCGTCTGACTCGGTGTGGAGCGGCCTGCCACAAAGTAGAACGGTCAATCTAAGTACAAAATGTACTTTAGAAATGGGGTAACACTGCTGTAAAATGTCATTACCAAGCACTGTACACGCATTTTTGTACCCCACCCTTGCCTGTCATGCTACCTTGGGTACCATCGCCCTCCGGACAACCGCCCGCCTCCTTTACGACCCAGCCCGCCGCCAACATCTAGCTTTAGCTCCAATGTGTACGATAATACCTTTTCAGCAACGGTAGCCGGATTCTGAGGATCTTTGAGGAATGCTTGGTGTTTGGGGGGGGGGGGGGTTACTACGTACTGTCACGTAATTCCAGTGGGTCTGTATGCCCTTTCGCGTAGAGCATAATCAGTTATTTGTGCGTTTATCTTTACATCACAGCAAGTTATGGACCGAGGTAACACAAAACACATATTGGAAAGATCAACGTGAAAACCGCGAATATAAAACCACCATGGACATTTAAAGATTTACAGTAATACGCAGTAGCTTCCCAGGGTTTAACATATGTGCGTAGATTAAATCATTAGACTAACCTATTCGTCAAATATTGCCCAAGCGCTAGGAAGCTTCAGAATTTAGTACGGAGTGTAGAGAGGCTTACTGAATTAGCCGTAAGGCTGCACCAAGTAATTTTTATGGATGACGTCCTTTGGAAACCCTAAATCTAATGCGAGAGCGCGAAAAAAAAAACAAGAAGGGCCGAAAAAAACAAGATGCCTAGATTTGAAAAATCTTGGCAGCAGGAAAAATCTGCACTGCTGACAGGATGATCAGTAGAAAAATTGCACTACTGAGAGGACGATCCTGTCAGCAGTAGAAAAAAAGCACTGCTGACAGGATGATCCAATTTTTTCTACTGATGACAGGATCATCCTGTCAGTAAGTAGCCACTTCCTTATTTATGCATTTTGCGTGACGAGTTATATGCATTTTGCGTGACGAGTTTTACATTAATCTTACGATTTGCGGTACTGTCGTAACTCTTTCGTCATAGTTACAGGAAGCGGAATTTCTTGTTTTTTTTCTGGGTACAGACCAAAATCAATGCGCGCGCGGACGTCATCCATAGAAATTACTTGGTGCAACCTAATATTTAAGCAGTCCTCTGACTGTACGGTATCTGATCGTTGTTTGACGCGGCAGGGCCTTAGTTTGCCTGGCCCCTCGGCTTTACACTGACGTGTGTGTGTGTATGTGTGTGTGTGTGTGTGTGTGTGTGTGTGTGTGTGTGTGTGTGTGTGTGTGTGTTTGTGTGTGTGTGTGTGTGTGTGTGTGTGTGTGTGTGTGTGTGTGTGTGTGTGTGTGTGTGTGTGTGTGTGTGTGTGTGTGTGTGCCATCGTACGATTAAAGGTACATTTGTATATCAACAGCTACCCTCTAAATCTCACCTGGCCCCGCGAACCTTGTCTTGCAGCGATCAGCACATTGAATCCCGCGATCTTGTCTTCTCCTTTATCGTATCCCTCACTTCCGCATGCAGCCGATACAAGTATACATAGCGCTACCAACGCCCACCCCTCTCTCACCATACTGTCACGTTCTGTAAACACTGCCACTGTGTGCGCTATGAAATCCCACTTCCCACGGAGGCCTAGCTACAAACTTGCCACTGTGGACCGAGAAACGCGATGTTTCGTCTTTAAGTACGAACTGCGCCATCCTTGTTGCACTCGGACTCGGGAGACAAGCTTCGTGACCTCTCACCTTTCAAATATAGGAGGGCCTGCATGGGGGGGGGGGGTTCCCGACAACGCTCCACGCTAAATTCGGAGGGCCGGCTACGTAATACGCTAAATTCAGAAAGCCTCCCTACGCACTACGCTAAATTCAGAAAGCCCCCCCCCCCTACGCTCTACACTAAATTATGGAGTGGTCGGCAACGCTCTACGTAAAATTAAAACGGCCGATTACGCTCTACGTAAAAGGGGCATGCAGGCCTTCATATAGCCCCTCGGCCTGACGTCATTCTTGGCGCTTTTCCAATCTCTAGTATCATTTACACCATGAATAAGGTGCTGTCGATGTGATGATTCCTGATTGAAACCTCCTTGGTCGAACGAAGTTGAACAAATTTGGACAATTTTCTTAAGGAGAAGTGCAACATCACCTAAAGATTTATGTCGGAAGTGCAGTCCTTCGCATGGTTTCCGCATGGTCGTCTGGAAAATTTCCCTTCCCAATTAGCGTATATCAACGAACCAAGAATTGGTATCACCTAAAGCAAGAAGTGCATGAGGAATTTACTTAGAAAGTGTGCGACTTCAAACATCTAGCGATTTAAATCAGAACTGCAATAGAAACGATCCATGACCGCTCATGTCAGCTACAAAACTTCCGCGCCCTCTTCATGTAATGGGGCCCTGCATGCCTTTTTACGTAGAGAGTAATGAGCCGTTTTAATGTTACTTAGAGCGTTGCCGACAACTCAAATTCAACGTAGCATGGTAGAGCGCAATCTGCGTATTTTGCGTTGAACGTTATTGACCACTTTGATTCTACGTAATGCGTAGTAGCTACCCGGAATTTAGCGTAAAACGTACTTGATGAATTGTGAGTAAAGCGTTGTCAAACTTTTCTAACCTTGCTCTAAGTCACAAACGAGTGCGCAGTCTGTTTTTTTTTGCTATCCCCCTTTTATACAATGGAACAATCCACCGAACTCGTTCCCAAAATCTTGCTTTTAGAAGTTTGACACTTTTGCTAGTTCACGGCAGAGCCGCTTGGCTAAAAATGGAGACCGGCATGGGGGGCCTCCTTAAGAGCAAGGGATTTAAGCCTGATGATGATGATGATAATGGTAGCAGATAGCTAGCTGCAGACCAACATGTAGTAAGGGTGTTCAGTCAATGTATGAATTGAACCTTCTTCTACAATAAAGTTGTTGATAGAAGTTATCATACAACATATATATACAACATGTTATCGGTAGTGATTCGCACAAAGCCATTCATCCAAAAAACAAACAAAGGGATGAATAAAAACACAAAGTCGCTTCCAAAACGATTTCACCGGAATGGAAATTCAGCTCAGATATTTCTCCAATCCCTCAGCCAACCTCATATTAAGGACAGACTACGCTCTCTCTCTGCAAAAGAAATTGAAACCACCGGAATGGCCCGGAGACAATGGGCCATAAATGTAGTTGTCTTACTGACTGGAAGGACCGCATTCTTTCCCCTCCGCAATTAATCCTCATCAAAGATCTAGACTAGAACGCTGCTGAAACATCCTGAGGTCCGCCCGTGTCGACAACTGCTGTTCCTCTTCAACAGGAAAGAAGTAGGTTCTGAGATTTTTTGTTGTTCTTTCATTAATCGACGATGGACAGGATTAAAAGTTTTTCAAAGGTTTGATGCGGATGACAAATCTGCCCAACCCTTGTCAAATTATTCAACCTTTTTAGCAACTTACGGAATCGAGAATAGACAACAATTCTAGGAGAGACAACAATTCTAGAATTGTTGTCTATTCTCGATTCCGTAAGCTGCTAAAAGGTTGAATAATTTGACAAGGGTTGGACAGATTTGTCATTTGTAACCAAAGCTGTACTACAATCGCTCTCCACATGCTCTGATGAAATATTCCCCCTTTTTTGCGTTTCGGCGCATGCGCGCCGGAACGCATTGTCCTGGCTTTTACCTTCAAGGAAGCATGGTGTTCAAAAACAAGGGGTGATGCAACACAGGCTTCTGGGAAGGTTGAGGCTTAACGCACCAAAATGGCGGCGGTCGAATTTTGGAGCAATGACGTGATGCAGAACCCCGGGGATTGTGCGTTTATTCAGCAGTGTGCCGATTCATGGAAGGTGCGTATGGGCAGAGGATATAGTGGTGCTCCACTTGGCATGACATGTGTACTTCGTAAAATGCCTGTTGCCCTTCTTTCGCGTTTTCTATCTCCAGATACAGCATATTTTGCCCTTTAGAGGTGTTAAACAGAGTCCTAAATGATTATAGATTTACGTAGCTTCAATTGAATTCAACGATTTGTCACAGCTAGATAGACCCTACATACACAGAAAATTTGAAGTCAATCAGCCAAGCCGATCATGAGAAAATGACTTGACAAGTTGTCATTGTGTCCATCAGCCCCCCTCCCCACTTTGCTGGAGTGTGGTCATGTCAACATCTCCCAGAATGTGATCAACTAATGTAAATATTGTCAAAATTGCAGGAATCAGTAGTCAATATAACCCTCTTACTGACATGGGAATTTGATGTTGATATATGCAGGTAATGAAGAAATATACAGTTTGGAAGTTGACCTTGATTTGACCTCTAATGTTGTTGACACCCAGCCCCATTCAGAAATTCCCCGGAATTATAAAAACATGTCTGATTTTGGAAAAAGTAGTTATAATCAGTAGTAATTATATCACGCCAATTTATATTGGAATGCCAAGTCAATCCATGATTTTGATTACAGAATATACACTTTGGAACTTGACCTACTTTTCAGGTGTTACATTATTGACACCTAGTCCCATTCAAAAATTCCCCGGAAATATAAAAACATGTCTGATTTTGAAAAAAATTCTAAGAATCAGTAGTGCTTATATCTATCCAACTTATGTAGGAATATTAAGTCAATCCATGATTTTGATGACAAAATATTGACTTTGGAACTTGACTTACTTTTCAGGTGTAACATTATTGACACCTAGCCCCATTCAAAAATTCCCCGGAATTATAAGAAAATGTCTGATTTTGAAAAAAGTTCTTAAAATCAGTAGTGCTTATATCTATCCAACTTATGTAGGAATATCAAGTCAATCCATGATTTTGATGACAAAATATACACTTTGGAACTTGACCTACTTTTCAGGTGTTATATTACTGACACCTAGTCCCATTCAAAAATTCCCCGGAAATATAAAAACATGTCTGATTTTTGGAAAAATAGTTAGAATCATTACTACGTATATCCCTACAACTTATATGGGAATATGAAGTTAATGTATGATTTTGATGATGAAATATACAGTTTTGAAGTTGACCTTAATTTGACCTCTATACTTGTTGACACCCACCCATATTAAGAAATTCCCCGGAATTATAAAAGCATGTCTGATTTTTGAAAAAGAAGTAAGAACCATTGGTACATATATCTTTCCAGCTTATGATGAAATATCAAATCAATCCATGGTCTGGATTAGAAAATAAAGACTTTGAAAGGACATGTAAATATGGGTGACAAAATTATCATGAATGTGGTAACTTCAATATTCCCTAGGCAAGTATTGAATTGCTTTGTTTCCCCCAAATTAGTATAAGTCATTAGTACTCATCTTTCTTAATCATATACAGGATAATCAATCAAATATTATGCATTTTTTCCAAGAAATATAGACTACTGTATACATGTATGTTAGTTGGTCAGCCATATTGATATACAGATTGACACATGTGTTTGCTTCAATATCCCCCCAACAGGAAATAATATTCAATTTTCATGATTTCCTCCAAAGTATTTTAGGTCATTAGTACTTGTATCTTCACTACAATCAGGGGAATATTACTATTAAAAGTAATGGCGTTACATTTGTTGGGTGTAGCATGTTGACTATAGTGTATTATGTAGCTCTGCTTTACAGGCTATAAGCGAGCAAAGCATTTTTAAACAGTGAACTACTAAGTATTGCAGATATCATGCTGATTTTATGAAATTATCATCTAAAAAATGCCAAGCAATTGTCCTGCTCCCCTCACACATAGATATACTGGTACTTGTGTCTGACAAATTTAAGTGGTGTATGCCTGTATGGTGACTGTTAGTATTGAAGGGTCTAATACAAAGTATTCAAAGATCATCTATGTGTTGTAGTGAGTGTATCATTGGGCAGCAATGATTTTCCTTTTTTTGTTTTGTTTTGAGGAACAGGTTTGATTATGTTCAATGATTTTGTTCAGGTACTTCCTCATTTTGAATGAAATTAAGCAATGTACTAGTATGATGGCTCGTTCCCCATCGTGGAGGATCAGTGGGAAGGGGTACTAGTACCCACACGAATATATCATATCAAAGTACTCGTAAACTTTGTAATATGAAATATTTTCTTTTCTTTCAGATGGTGTCTGCTGTGGAAGCAAGTTAACTCAAGACTTCTTATATTGTGGGATATGATGATGCACCCTCTTTAATAGATTTTGTAATGTTGATAAAATTCTGGCTAATTATATGTTAAGATGTAAAGTTGACCCATACACAATGTATTTTTATGAAAACATATTGTAAAGGGGAAATTTTTGCAGTTATTTTGATGTTCCTGTTTTTCACATTGACCTCTTCACTGCAGACTTAAATCCACATAGAATATTCACCATTTTACAGAAAAACCCTGTATGGCAGTTTCAACAGTGAACACCGCTAAATAAATCTCTGCGAATATTTCCCCTTGTACTGTTCTGCATATAAAAAAAGACCCTTTATGACTGTTACTTTAAGAACTTTGTGTTTTTACTTCCTTCTTATAGTTGACTATGACAATTAACTTGTTGCTGAAATGTTTATCTTTAATGGAAAAAACTATTTATGATTATAGCCATTGATAAACTGTGTATATAGCACTAAAAAGAAAATTGTGGCCAGTGTATTTAAAAGTTATCTATATGAGAGTCATTGATATGTTCAGTTTATTGATTTTGTCTGTGACACATACCCCAACTGAACTTGTATGTCTGACATCAAGAATTCAATGTATAAGCATTTACCTGTAATAGAATGCTGTTTTGGTAAGTATTGTTGGAGTAATTTATGAATTATGTGCCAATTTTACAACATGCATAGGATGTATGAAATCAGCCAATGTAGATAAGTTTTCTACAGAGCTGGAGGTCTGTCTTTTTTATGATAGTGCTGGTGTGTTTTGTCTAAATTTGTGCCAACCTTGTGCAGTGTTAAACGGCAAGCTTATGACAATACTTTCAGGTGTTTTCCCTATTGTAGATTAACAAACGCAAAAGTCTGTATCTGTTTTGCATCTGATTTTTCCCCGACTATGGTGAGGCAAGAGTAACAAAAATGCTTTAAAGATTTTTTGGATAAATGTACAATAATCATGCTGAATACATGTAGTGTTATTGGACTAACACATAGTTTACTATGTCATCAATAAGCATGTCACTAATATAAAAAGCATCTCGTAACGTATAAGAAAGATTTGGCTGTAGTGCTGTTCTTTGTATTTTTTGTGAACATGAAGGGAAAGATTATCAAGAGAGATGTTAAGGTTCAAGAACAAAAAGTTACCTTGCAACTGAAACTTTGCTTTACTGTATAGCAAATTCAAGATTTTAATTAGTTCCTTTATTATTTTATTGGAATTGGCAGTGAATGTGATCTTAATTTCAACAAAGGTTTACCATACAGACAAACGACAAACAGTGTTTTTCTTCTTTTCTGACTTACTTTAAGACATTGACCTTATTCTTTTTCTGCACTTTGAATTAGATTTTGTTATGGAATAGTCCTTTGAAGTAAGATCTATTATCTTATTTTGTAATTTTAACTCCCTTGGTAGTAGAGAAGGTTAATGGATTAATTTCTATATACTGTAGCATATAAAAAAAAGCTCCCAAACCTATAGTATATCATTCTGCAAGGTCATTTATATTAGCAAAAAGGGCTATTCAGTAGCGTCCAAAGTAGTATCCACTATCCACCTAATAGTATAACGCAGAAGACTCCGGATCCCGACATAAGATCATGTTTACCGCTACCAAAATCCTCCCCGATTTGAATATACCGCGCGCACCACTTCCGGGTACCCGCCGTCCATTGCGAAACCCCTGTGTTGAGCCTCGTTTTCGCGCAGCATTTCATTGCGCCACCCGTGTTGATTGACACCATGAAGGAAGGAAGCTTGGTTCAACCAAGGAGGTTCCTTGGTTCAACACTGTGTCGCACACAATAAGACCTTATATGGCAATACGTTCCCAAATCCTTGTATAGCCGTTGCCTTATATGGCAAGAGAGCACGAAAAGGCAGGCAGGCTAGATTTGCATGTGACACAGGAGGGCGACCGCATGTAACTGCTACAACTGTTCGGAAATATCATTGCATTGTGGTTTCGGACTTTGATATCCTGAAAAATGACCATATTACATCTATTCCACAAGATTGCAGAAGAAAAAAAATGATTTCGTCAAGAAAACGACCAAAAATCGGCATAAATGATACCATATAGTGAGGTTATAGCATTACGTCCAAATAACTAGTTACGTACCGCAGCTTGGCCGATCTGGCAACGCGAAGCACTTCTGACCCAGAAGATACGGGTTCGTGTCCGTGCATGGATTTTTTTTTCTTTTTAGATATTGAATATCAAAAATATATATTGATATTATATTAATCAATCAATATCATATTTATGAATATCATTTTTTTTCATTAATAAATAAAGAAATATTTTATATTTGTTATTTTTAAATATTCATTTAATATATACAAGGCCTTTGTCTTATGAACAGGACTTCATAGATTCCAAACCCGGCATTCGAATTTTTCTGTTCATTGTAATGGAAAATACCGTGCAGCGGCTCCTATGCGCGGTAAGATGATTCTTGCAAAACACTCGCCACTAAACTTCTATCCCCGATGTAAACAGAGGCTCTTGATGTTGTTTGCAAAACAGCGATTCTTTGTTACAGTAGCAAATGCTCCATTGTTCAGTATCGACTTCATTCAGACAACACGGACGTGGAAAGTGGCGCCCCTCGGCACAAAACTATGGGAATTTTCATGAATTTTAGCAAAATTACCCAGGAAAATAAGGAAGAAATGTTGTAAATGCGGAAACCAGAATAATACGGATGAGGTAGCTGTTGATTTGTTTGACATTTGGTAGTCATTTTAGATAGAACCTTAGCTGTTATGAACTTCTATTTCACTTAATTACCATAGTGCTGATGATTCAATGGTGCTTTTTCAAATTTTATGTTTTATTGCGTGCCATGTACATAATTACATTGATAGCTTTTATAATGAGCCTATTATACATTTTACAAATAAGTACAAGTTGTAGGCCAAGACCAGCTTTTTCAAAAGCACTTAAGTTAAGTGACGTAACTTCAAAATTGCTTTCCCCAATCTGCCTTTCTCTATTAAAACAGTACTCATTTCCCAAAATGACAATTTTTCTTATAGACTGAACAGCCCTTGAGTGACTTCCTCTGGCAGATTTTACTTCAAGTAAAGGGAAAAGACAATTCACACTCATAAACGTAGCCGAAACGCCAGCTTTTTTTAAAAGCTCTTGTTTTACAATTACTACCATTTTAAGTCCTGGTATGTTACGCCGAATGGTGGTTATAACGCGTGACCCATTTAACTTCAGATTCTGCTTCAAATGTTTCAATTTTTTTTCTAGCTACGTTGTTTTCTCCAGAAGCAGGACATTTTATAAGTAAAAGGACGGCCCCCACAGGAGGCCAGACATGTACGCTAAGGATCTTGAAAGAAAGTACTAAAACGGTGTTATGTTTTCTATCTATCTATCGGTCATCACCCCCCCCCCCTACAGGCCCTCATTTATGTCGGAAGTACAGTCCTTCTCATGGTTTCCGCATGGTCGTCTTGAAAATTTCCCTTCCCAATTAGCGTGTATCAACGAACCAAGAATTGGTGCCACCTAAAGCAAGAAGTGCATGAGGAATTTAGTTAGAAAGTGTGCGACTTCAAACATCTAGCGCTTTAAATCAGAACTGCGATAGAAACGATCCATGGCCGCTCATGTCAGCTACAAAACTTCCGCCCGCCTCATGTAATTAACTCCGTGAACGAGCTCGGTGATCATGACTTCCAACAGGAGGTCATGTAAATGCAGAAATGTTCGCGGTGGTTTTGCCCTCCTACCCCCTAGTCTACTATTGTCACACACGCGAACTTAAAACCTCTGCGAACACCTTCATTTTCTCCCTACTGCGAAGTAAAAATCACGCGAACTTGAATGCATTTATTGCAGCTAGCGCTGTTAGCTTCGTCCGTGCATTCGCAGCTATAACTCACCATCCCTATACTGCAGTATTTGTATGTAGTCTGGCAAGTTGTCTGCTAGTATGTTTTTTTTTCACACTGTAGCAGTCTTTATAGGTAATGTAATATTGCAGAAAAAATGCTATTATCATGGAATTGTGGAATAGGTCACTTTAAAGTCGTTGGCTTTTGTGATCATACAACACTCCCGCTCTCATTGTCATGTTACCAAGCTAGTCTCTACCAGACTAACTACGCCAGGGTTTCACTTGCAGGCTCCGTTTCTACGATTAATACGCCCGTAAGAGGGCCTGGTGGAGGCTATTACAAAGCAAGGTTAGGCCACCGGTGGTTATAACTCGCCTCAACCAGGCCCTCTTAAGGGCGTATGAATCGTATAATTCGGCAGAAAAAGGGATAATTAGCCAGTAGAGTCAGTCCACAGTGAAGATCACATTTCGCCCGTTTGAACGGAGCCTGCAAGTGAAACCCTTGCGTACCTAGTCTGGTAGAGACTAGGTTATAACAACACCAAGTCTGCGTCTTTTATGCTGGACTAAAAACCTTTCTGGATGGCATAAAAAGGCCCTTTAGTCCACCTTAAGAGGACCACTGAAAGGGTTCACCCCGGTACGGTCAATGCATTGTCTTCTTTCGTCGAAGGATGTCAAACACGGGAGTAAATTTCAACAAGTGCGTCCTTAGCAACGGCGGCGTTGCTAGGGACGACGGAGTACGGTTGGTCACGCTCCGTTAAGAGACATAAAACGTGGTGTTTTGGCTGGCTGTCGCCTATTCTACGTACGCCTGAAATACCATTCAAATGCCCCACACTTTATTCTGTGTGAAGCGTTTGGTGTGTGTGTGTGTGTTGGGGATAGGCACTGCACCAGGTGAGGTTTTAGATACTTTTTCATTAAAATGCACAAATTGCTGTCTCCAACATTTACGACTTGATAACAATCGTGCGACAGGTGTCATTGTTGTTTCCTATATTCATATATTGTACGGGAAATACATGTAGTAACTTTAATTTATTGCAAAATCATTCCCGAAGCCTATTGCAAACAAAGCAATGCAAAACACCTGTATACAACGCGTGCATACTTAACGAAGGAGGGAGATGAGTTATAGGAATGAATTAAGAGCAAAATGACAACTATTCTGTTAGTAAATCTGTTTCTACTTCTACTCTTTATTTCTATTTCTGATGATGCCAATTAAGTAGACCCATTTTCGCCATGCAGTGGAAAAAGGATTGCCCTTCGTCTTGATACATAAACCAGTTAGACGACTTTTAGACAACAACATAGCTTTTTGCTGAACGGTAAGGTGTCGAAAGCTTGGATACATTTTGGAGATTCTTCATCAATAATCTACTTCTTTCAGAATAGTATCGGAATAAGTTGACGACACAAAAGAGAGTGACGTCACAGCCAAATAACGTTTGACTGGACTATAGAACCATCGACGTTTCCTAACGAGTGGATTGTATCCCACAGGTAATGATGGATTTCGGAAAGTTGGTCAAGCTGTCTCCCGAGCGGTATTCGGCATGCTTCAGAGCCTATCAAACCGTGATTGAGAAGAAGAACAAAGAGGACTACCACCCTTTCTACAGGTCAAATGTGCCGGATTCCATTCTGTGTGAGTCGGGAGCCGAGGTGTGTGTGCTGGGTATAGGAAGCGGATCAGGTAAGGACGCCATGATGCCCGTTTGGCGTCAAAAATATATAGCAAGGGTGTTGAAGGATCGTGGCAGCCGTGTACCATTACCCATATAATCTCTGTCCTACTCATGGTTCAACATATAAAGCACAGAATCAAGGCTTACTAGTAGTAACATCAAGGCTTGCTAGTAGTGCGAACTTGGTCTAATGTTTGAATACTGAAAACTTGTCGGAAGGTTTACCTCAGACAACGCTGTATGTGTCTATGCCCTGAGGTTACGTGGAGTTGTCTACGTTTAAAACACGAGAAAACTTTCCACGCTTTTGCAATTCATCACTTAAAAAGTACCTAGTTTTCCATGGCTATATTTGTGCACTACTATACAACGAGTGAGCACTGTTCTAGAGACAACGGTCAACAGGTGGAAAGAGACAATAGTATTAATATTGAAAACAACAATGACAATGACAATGAACTTTATTGCATATTCATGCCCAACATGGGCTAAATGTATTAGGTAACATGAAGTAAAGGAAAGGAACATTGTGCTATATTCCATCTAAATCTACAGAGTCTCTTCTCTCTTCTTGAAGCATTTGTACACAAATTCACGTAGTTTTTCAATCATATCGTAGTTTCTAGAAGACATAAAACATGTGAATAACTCGTTATTTGTAAGATGCGCATATTCCTTGTCTAGTTGTATGGAACTTACAAGGGGTCTGCGCATGTTTGAGTACTGTTCCTCCGGCTCCTTGAAATCTCTCAGTTGGAAATATTAAATCAATCCTCTATCTTTCTTTCTTTTTTAATTCTCTCACAGGAGAGATTGATAGCATCATTCTGAACAGGCTTCTACAGCGCCACGACAGCGTGTACAACAGAGTGGTGGAGCCTTCGGAAGAACTGATCGAGCGATACAAGGTAGTGATGATACAAACTCTGTTAAGTCTTGTAGTCTCTACCACATTCCGTAGGTTGCTGGAAATACATAGTTGCTAAGATTGCATTTCAGTTGATTTTGTCGTAGCAAGATTACGGTTACAAATCCGGTATACAAACCGGGTCATAAATATCATTATCACAGTGCCTAACTAAATCGCGCTCCTAGCGGCCGGCCCGACTGTTACCTCCCCCTAGAAGGAGGAGGTCATTAACCCCAGCCAGCGAGAGATTGCGTAAACACAGGCTACCTACCTTCTATACAGATACGGGCGCAAGAAGACACGAGTCTCGATGTAGTGACGTTTGACTGGCGCCAGCAGACAGCAGAAGAGTACTTCCTGGATAAAGATCGCACGGCGTTCAATCTGGCCCACGCAGTCCACGTTCTGTATCATGTGAAAGACATGCACGCCACCTTGCGGAACATGTGGGAACAGTTGGCCGACGGTGGGCACATGTTGGTCCAGATTAAGTCAGGTAAACTTGCAGTTTGAGTGCCTGCACTTCCTCAATTGCCTTTCATCACTTGTATTCAACAATCCAGTCCCTTACGTTTTGCTACTGGCGCCATCTCTTTATGTGTCGGAACGTAAAATCCCACATGCTTCAAATACCTACCAACAAAGAGTTACTCAGTTTTCTATGATGAAAAAAACAACAGTCAATACAAAAGGTACTCAAGCAACTGGATACCTTTTGTTAACGGTCAGACGTTTGAGACAGCACCCGCTACCTTTCGTCACTGATTGCAACTGGAAAGTCGTTGTCAAAAGCTACCGTCTGCAACGTCTGGCCGTTTACAAAACTGATACTTGTCCATTTGCTTGATTAACCTTTGCATTGTATATCATATTACCTGTATGTCTAATTAGTTCTTATTAATTGGGGTATAACAAAATCAAAAATAAGAAAGACCAGACGAGACAGACAAGTGCTTCACAAAATATTGAACTATTTTGATTCTTTGTGTATAACTTTTCGACGTAACTGTATGTCTTATCGTCACCGACGAAAACATGGCATTCTTAAGTTTTATCAATATCTATTTCTCTCTCACACAGATGCTGGCGTTGGCGGGGGGCTGTTTCACAAGATGTGGGAAGAGTTCGGCGAAGGCGACCGCCTACAGTCGGTGTTTCGTATGTCGTGTGACGTCAAACAGTGGCTTGACAAAAGGGGCATAAGCTACGTCACATCTGAAGATGAAACCAACATCGATGTCACCGAGTGTTTTAAGGAGAACTCGAAGAAGGGAATGCTGCTTCTCGAATTCTTCACGCTAACACCTCGCATAGCTAATGAGCCAGAACTAAGGTCCATGGTGTTGGAGTACATCCGAAATAATTCGTCGGTAGTGGGTGATAAGGTTTTCTTCAAATCAATCTCGGAAGTTATCGTCGCCCATAAAAGGCAGTAGGTAGTTAGCAGCGATAGGTGGATGCCATGATCTGAAACGTCTGACTTATTAGAGACTTATTATACAGTTGATACCTTCGACAATAAGATTATGTTTTTGGTAACGTTTGTAGTGGTGTAACAGTGTTTGTGACAGTGTTTGTAACGGTGCTGTAACAAAGTACGTTTGTGACAGCGTTTGTGGCAGTGTTTTGAACAGTGTTTGTAACAGTGTTTGTAACGGTGTTTGTGTTTAAGAAGAAAGCATAACCCAGAGGCTATGGATGGATGGATTGATATGAAATTGGGTCTGTTGTTAGGTCTTGATAAATCGAAGAAATTATTACATTTTTATCCCCCTGGTGGTTTTCCGTGGT
Organism: Branchiostoma lanceolatum; assembly: GCA_035149815.1. Lineage (NCBI taxonomy): Eukaryota > Metazoa > Chordata > Leptocardii > Amphioxiformes > Branchiostomatidae > Branchiostoma > Branchiostoma lanceolatum. The sequence continues at coordinate 16,885,390 of CM068873.1, forward strand.
ACTGTAGCAGATATTTCGTATTTTTCAATCTCCGGTCCTGAACAAGCTATGGTCACGATTGTTGGGCGTAAGGTGTAACGTCGCAAATATCTTATAACTGTAAGCGTAACACACTTTTAAACGATACATAAACCGAAATTTTATTAGACCTCCTATACTTGACAATTGATGAAATAAAGCAGGGCATATACTATCTATCTCGTGCGTGCATTTCTACAGCTCATTGTATACAAAAGTCCCAAGTATCATAAAAAGAAAATGATTGTGGCATTCTTCTAGCCCGGGATACTATCTACCTCATGATATGTATAAATGTCTACTTCACAAAAGTACAAGGAGACCTACCATACAATTTTTTTCTCATTATCAAAGGTGAAAGGTAAAAAAGGTAAGCTTAAAAAAGGTAGGCTTATAAACAGTCCTAAAACATCACTAGTCATTAGCTTCCTGGAAGCCTGTGTAGTCTGGAGAAGGAAAGTGCCTCCGTATACGGTCCACAGCACAAGAAGGCACAGGGACTCGGACATGCTTGCCAAGGTGCTGGTAGCACCAGCCTACAAACTGTCTGTACGCTGTGTACATCTTCCAGCTGAAAGATTGAAAGAGACCTTGTTGGTAGGGAGATAAATCTAGATTTTTCACAACATATGACTAGTCAACAAACAATACAAGTGGTCAAGATAGATCATTATTATGTTACAAAACAGAAAAGTATGTATTCATGTATTGTTATGTCTGCAACATACAATACACGAGGCAGCCAAGGTATTCATCATCATCATAGTTCTTCCGGATATTAAGGTATAAAGGTATTAAGCTGTTATTGCTATTTTTGTCAAGGGCTAACGAACCTTTTTCATGATTATATTTTTCTTTTATTCATTGCATACTTACTCGTTTCCAAAGTTGACCCCGTGGTCCTCACGACACCCCATTCATACACAATCACTGAGACATGTGGTAGATTGGGGGTGGAAAATCATCGACAGGCATGGGGGCACGGTAGTACCGTGATACCGTGCGGTGCGCAATCACCGAGAGGGACTCGGTAACACTGTACCGTCAGCTCGGCTGGTATTGGCTACAGGCGTTGGGCGCCAAGCAGATGCGAGCCAGAGCACGGCAGGCCGTCCGTTCGTCGCCCGCCCGTCCGTCCGTCCGGAGTGGAGCTGCTCTCGGCAGGTTTGTTGGTAGCAAAACTATGAATAATGTTGACTTTTGAAAATGACATGATGGGTGTTAGTTTTAGTGAGTAACAGCCGATCGACCAGGCGTGACACGAGGTCACAATGATTGGGATTTATCGTATAAGCTGTACTATTTACTAGCGTATAATTTCGGCATGGCGGTGGGGAGGGGGGCAGGGATTTCGAGGAAGAGAGGCAGATTATGGTGCATTGTCGAAAGGTGTCCGTGGTCTTTATCGTCATTCATCGAAATCACGTAACAATTATATGATAAGTGGGTAGGCACGCGGCCAAAACGGAGTTTCCCGTGGGGCGACATGACAGCCCTGAATAGCCTGGCGTGTTCACACCTATACGACAATAGTATTTATTTGTGGCAAATTATCAATAGCCCTGTGGCCTTTGTTCCCTTAATTTAAGATGTGTAATCAAGCGATTGGAAAATAAACAATGTTACTTTGTCAAGAACATGCTGAGGCTTCATTTAGTGATAGTTATAGTGTACCAAGGATGGCTCCATTACGGCATTAGTCATGCACCTCGGCCTCATTGAATATCAAAAATTTGAAATGTGATTTCTGTACAATATCTGAATATTGTACTAAGGGGATGGGACAGAAGTCCGACAGGGGTTATATCTCAGGCAATGTTACAAAAAGTATTATCGTTATGCATGGGTTTATGGACAATAGGGGTTTGCGGTTTATGGACTATAGGGGTTTGCGGAAAAAACTGTCCAGTTCGGCAGTGAAAAATTTGTCCAGTCTGAAAAGAGGGTCTGTATGGTGGTTCCTGGCAATAATGCTATATTCAGCAGGGTCAGGAAATGCACAACGATGAATTTTTTTTTAAATTGGCCAATTTCATGCAATTATGTCACTCACACTGCACACTCTGGCCACCTGATTCATAGTCACGTGATCATGTAACGCTAAAGGGGGGGAGACCATAGTCTGATAACTGTGCTAAGTGAATGCCCAAGTCTTTTTTCATCGTACATTTTGTCATGAACCCATCAAAAACAAGCTTAGATCTTGCAACAGGCATATAACTGTGATAAAAGCTGCAAAGACATTGTTTTCATTTGAACAGTAGCGTTCCGCACTTTGGTTTCATTGCACACAAAAGTTATGGCAGTTTTTTGGTTTGCATTCTAGTGGAATGTTCTGACACAAAAAGGGGTCCAAGCAGTAAGGTGACAACCAGATCATTTAAGCATGGTGAGATCAACCTGCCGCCGGCAAACAAAATGGCGGGACATTGTTCACGTTGCTTGCGATCGTATGCCTTTACCCTTTCGGCTTCCTTGATGGTCTTTTCTAGCCCAAGGGCTACAGAAATAAAGATGGGCGCCACCCCTATGCACCTTTTCAAGACGCCCGCGCACTTTAAATATCTATGGGATCTTTTTCAGTCGGCAGGGTTCAATTTTCTGGAATGGTCGGTATCTACCAGCGGGTTGACTAATTTAATTGTGTTGAGCACCTTTATTGGCTGCCTTCATATGTGATTGGTAAAGATGGCGGAGCTACAGGATGAACATTGCGGCGTCATGTTAACTCCGATTATTCAACTTTAAAGGCATTAGACGAGATATAGGTTTGTCTTTTGAGGAAGTCTAATGATCCTTCCTATATGTGGTGGTATCTTTTTATATGTTGTATTCTACAAGAACAATTTAAGAGTTTCGAAGGGCATGTTCTTATGCAATACGTTCGCTCATCAACCTGCACGGAAGGCGTCAGACTTGTGAAATTGTAAAAATCTTTATCCGTTGGGGCTTACCAACTTCAACACATAGTCAAACTTTGTGGTGATTTACATGAAGGTTACATCCATAACTAGGTGTATTTATCATGTGCAGCTACCCATGCATATCTCCGCAACAATTATTTTTAAAACCTTACCGGACTATGGACCTTATGGGACTTAGTACCCTCCCTGTTACTTGTCAAATTTCAGTTTAGTGCTGTTCCGCATGAAGTCATACTAAGTAAATAGCAAGCTGAAAAGTAGAAAATATATGGCATGTTTGCAACACAGATATGTAGTAAAAAGATGTCCTATTCTGTGCATGAAATACTTAGATATATCCGGAAATGACTTGATAGTTGCACAATGTCAAAGCTTGGACCCCCTTGGAACATTCCACTATGGAACAAAACGCAAAAATGTGCTGCATTTTTGTGTGCTCTCAAACTATGTATAGCACGAGGTGCTATCTTTGCATACATCCATGAAGTCACAGTTGTATGGCTCGAATGAGACTAAAGCCTAGTTTTGATGGGTAGACGGTTAAATGTAAAATGCTAAAAGGTGTGAGCATACACGAAGAACAGTTGTCAGACTTAGGGCTTCTCCTGTTAGTGTTTCCAAAACGTAGTACAGTAGAATCCGCTTAACTGCACCACCCATATGTCAGCGTTTTTGGTGCAATTATCCGGCTGGTGCAATTATGCGAAATGCCCAGCTGGACCGCACCACCATGAGCGAGGGGGTGTATAACCGCACCACCATGGGCGAGGGGGTGTATTGTTAGTCAGAAACACTAGCGCAAAGAAAACAGACGAAATTATTTAGTAATTAACTTTATTTATTGACCCTTTGCTGAAAATAAAGAAATGGCTACGAACCTGTTTTAAAAGATTTTGCATTCTTTCATTTTTCCATGCGATCTACCGCATTACAACACACGTAATGTTACAGGGAGGCATTCTAAAACATCGTCATGCCACTCATGGGATAACAGTTTCTGTGTTACATTACGTAGAGTGCAGTTGTCGATTAACGTTAATCATGTACCGCCATGAAACTAGAAATTGAAACTAAAACTTGGATACTTATTACAGATGACCCGCCCGGGACCTCCCATACGATTCCTATCAACGTAACTGTCAATGGAGACCGCCTTCTTTTGTTATTCAAAACAGTTTTAAACATATTGGCGGCATTGCGCCTTTACACTGGCAGGTATCGGCTCATTTGTACAACGTTTGCCGATTTTAGCGCACCTTTTCAGTTAACTTGTCGAGGATTTTTGACAAAATTGGTGCAGTTATCCGGCATTGGTGACATTATGCGCGGTGCAGATATGCGGAGTCACTAACAATGCAGTGAATGGGAACCGGTTTTGGATATTGGGATTCGGTGCAATTAAATGGAAGGTGCGTTTATCCGAGGTGCAATTAAGTGGCTTCGTCTGTACAGTACATATGTAGATAGCCGAGGTCGCACATGTAGTGAGCACTATATATTATATTTGAGAGCAAGACACCAGAACAGCTGTGTTTGCTGTGTTTTTTTTCATGTCAGTTTCCTACTAAAGAAACACTCGAAGAACCATCTTTTGCGGGTGGGGGTGTAAAGCTTTATTTCTTATCTGTATGACAGTTGTGTGTCTGTGACTGCATTGGTACAAGTCGTTTATGTCTTGGCAGGAGCTGCCAGCCTACACAGTAACTATATTCAATACCACCATTATTGACCACCACCATTTCAGACGGGTCCAGCAGAAGATACTGAAAATATTGATTACCTGCATAATTTGTCAGGTGCACAGGCAGCGTCAACAGGCTGAAAGTACTTATTGTGCTTAAATCCAATGCATCATGAAAAATGGAGATATAGTTTTGGGTGTGTCTGTGTGTTTGTTTGTGTTTCCGCACTACTGTAGTCAGCATTACTCAAAAACCTCTTGATGGATTGCAATGATATTTGATATGTGGGCAGGTGTTGTGAAGCCGAAGTTCAAGGTCGATTTTGGGCCCCCTGGTATGTGACCTTGGTACTGCAGCAGAACTTCAATTTTTGTATCTTATGACTTGGACGTGCTGTGGTCTTGATTTTTGGGTGGCAGATAGCTTGTGGTGTAATAAAGAAGTGGTGTAGGTTTGGGCCCCCTAGCAGCTCTCTCTGGAACTGCAGGGGCATTTTTGTGAAAATCTTCTAAGGACAATAACTGAACAAAGGAACGACGGATTTCCTTGATATTTAGTATGCAGGTAGCTTAGATAAAGATGTACACAATGAAGTGCAAATTATGCTAATTGTGACTTAATTTGCAAAGCTAATGAGGAAAATCTATATTTGCAGTGTTTTCCATTATCAGACTCAAATACATGTAACATATGTAGTTTATGGAAAGTGGAGCATCAACAGATACCAATTATGCAAATAAATTCCTAATTTGCATAATTAATTCAAAACACCATTTCTCATCTAATTGGAAAATTATAGGACTGTTAATATTGCAACATGTGTAAGTTAGATAAATGTGTTTATGACCAAGCATATATTATGCAAATGTGTAAGTCATTTGCATGAATAGAATTGTTCATGGAGATATGAGGTCGTGGAACTCTTGTTTGATTTGATTTTTTTCTCACTCTGTTTAGGTATGGGGAAAGAGAAGAAAAAAAGGTTCTCTCGGTGTAAGAAAGAGAGCGTTAAGGTTACCAAGGTGACCCTCGATGGTGGGCCCAGGAGACGGCAGACAAAGCAAGTTAGACGGTCGTCAACCAGGACACCTTCACATCCAAAAGCTGGTGCTTCAACCACTCCTGGGCACCCCTTTCAGTCACAAGATCCACAAGATCCGGAACCTGAGCTGCCAAGACCACAGGGCAGATATGAGAACCAGAGGCAGAAAGAGCTAGAGTCCTGGACCAAGGTCAGAGAGTTGCTGTTTGAAACCAGCATTGAGCTGTCGGCCCCCCTGTCCCATAGCTGCTCCATCTGTGGGGAAGGAGAGCTGGATCGGCTGTTCAGATGCAGGGAATGTGGGCCGACAGCAGTATTCTGTGCGGATTGTTTGGAGAAACAACACTGCAGCTCTTTCCACGTACCAGACATATGGGAGGTTAGTTGACAGGCAAATACGAAACAATAGCCTACGAAACAATAGCCTATAGGAATGGATGAGTCATCTTTGTTTAATCTGTAAAATATACAAAATTAATACATTTGTGTAGTTTTTGTTTTGTCGCCTATTATTGGTACAGCACAACTTTCCAGCTGCTACCAATCTTGCACACATCTAAGGGGGGTGTCAGAATTGATGGTACCTGTAAATATGGAATCCTTTGAAACAACAATATGAAGCACAACATTGTTTAATGCAGAGGATCTATGTACATGTATACAATGGATATCTGAAGATACTCAAGGTGGAAACATTTTTCCATGTGTCACTCAGTACCTAATAAGTAGATCCAACTAATGAAAGTGGTGTGGCTGTTTGAGTCATAGATATTTTTTTCTCTGCTCAGCCCTATTTGAGTGTCAGGCCCAATATCTTTTTCCAAAGGCTTTAAACCTGTGACACTAAAATGTATCAGTGCAGGTGTCTGATCACATTCGACAAAAGTCGTCAGTTGTCATACATGTTGACATATAACATACACCTTGCCAGTGTTATGAGTATGCACAACCAAACTTCAGTTTCTTTACAATCATTACTTGAGCTCAGGAAAAATGTAAGACAATTTAGGGACTTGGAGCAACTTGCTTTATAATTTTTATCTTGTTTACAAAGGCTGTAAATGCTTTTACTAATAATGCAAATGTTTTTAAGGGTAAGTTGTAAATGTCAATCTAGACGACCTTTTAAATCTGAAATACACATACATTTGTATTTGCAGTATTGGCACCAAAATGTTGCCACCCATTAACTTTGAAGTAGGAAATTTACCAACAGTGCATGATACTTTTTTTTATTTTAGGTAGGATCAAAATCTTTATTAGCCAACCTTAGCTCAGACTGAAGCAGGTTATTTTTCTATGTCTATGTTGCTATGTTTTTCAAACTAGCCAGAGTCATGATCATGATTGGGAAATATTAGAACATGAATCCCAAACCAAATATTTCCCCATATCTGGTCAGGTGAAGCTTAGATTTAGGCCTCCGAGTAGCTATGATATCACCTACAACAAGAAGGGCAGCCTTTGGAAGCCTTTGGAAACTTTAGAAGTAGTAAAATAGGTATGTATTAATGTTGGCTTATCTACCCTTCCCCAGGATAACCACTTTCATCCACATCAGCATAACAAAAGCATGCAGCTGCCTCACCATGCTCGTTGTGCCAGCAAGCATCGCAAGTTAGTCAAGGTCTTTGATGCAGCAGGTATACAGTCAGATGTTCCATTTTTTTTTGGGGGGGGGGGGGGGGGAAATACCAATACATGTAATGTCCAGATGCCAAGCTATCTTACACCTGATATCTTGACACACAAGGCAATTATCATATCAGTGTTCCAGATAAATTCAATGTTTCTGTCATTTCAAATATTCCTGTCATTTCATGCTAGTTAGGTTTATGTTTTAGACGACTTTGTATCTAGCCTCGGGGCACGAATGTACAATAAAGGCCAGTATCAGAGAACTTACTTGAACCTCTAATTGAAAAAGTGCAATGAACAGTGCTTACAATACATGGCTTAAACATCCTGACAAAGGGTAACGTGAGCCTTTAGAGTTCTAGTGCCAGGCAAATCATTGATGTTCTAGATAGCATGCAGCTCTTGAATTCAGATTTACTAGCCACCAGGCCATGCACATTAACTTTAGTTTTTATTCCTCTGCAGAAGAATGGATATGGTTTAATAACAAAATTCTCTTGCACCTTTAGGTCGCCTTTATTATTGGGAGCTGACCTTCTGCCACTGCGAACCAGCCGGTTGCACTTTGCTGAAGTATGGACTGTGGGGGGCAACTGTAACTGATCCACAGACTGCGTATGCAACCTCTCTGTTGGATTGGCTGGTCCCACTGACGCTGGAGGCACAGGTATCTGTGGAGGCTTTCTGCAGAACTGTCCGTTTCAAGAACGATCTATCACTCTCTGAGGTAATATTTGTAGTAAATACCATTATCAAGATCCAATGGACTTAGATTCTTGGACTGAATTTTTCTAGATAAGCATTCTTCTGAGAATACACACATTGTAGTCAAACAAAGATGAACTTCGAAGCAACTTTGAAGCATATGTCTTATCTTGCACACTTTTGTTCTAACATTTTACAAGCAAAAGCTGGTGACAAAGGTAAAACATGTTCCCAGCATTGTGCATGATACATGATATGTGAAAAATAAACTTTATGTCAAAAATGGTTTGTACCTTCTACACCATCCTGTAGGTGAACTTCAGTCTGAGCTTTAATATTCTTTGTAATTTACAGATGAACACACTGTACAAGTCCCTCATTGGCCAACCCATCACGGAATATAGAAACCTAACCCACAGAGTAAGAACTCTAAATGACTTGTGTCCGCAGCTGGATGATGGAACAACATGCCCAGCATGTCCAAAGGTATGATTTATTCTCTTAATCTTATTTCTATCATGACCTCCATGAAAAATATAGGTATTGTTTGTGTATCTGTTTTTCCAGATATTTGTGGTCAGCATAACCTCTGGATGGATTGTGACGCCATGGATTCTTCCACTCAGCAGATGGAAAGCCCCCATTTTCTATGGTTATATCTATATAGTGTGAGACTATCAAAAATGAAAACGACTATTTCATGTAAATGATGGAAAAACTGGGAGTGTTATCATCATCAACCTATTCGGACCAATTCTCACCTACAGTACAGCCCTCGAGATATGCATCTCATAATATTATATGTTGCGTGAAAGTGCGGGGCATCACGCAGGATAGCGCGAGACATCTTTTGGATAATTCAAAATGTTCCGTGGAACCTTCGGGATCCGCTCGCATCTAGTAGCTAGCAAGACAGAGAAAATCTGGTGTGAGACCTTAACTCCCAGTGTCGGTCTCATTTTAAACAGAGCTGCGTGATAGGTCGTTAATTTGAATAATTTTGTTTACAAATCAAAAGTGCAGCGTAATGGAGTAATACTGAAACTTGATATGCTATTAAAAATGTATGAAACTTAATGTAAACAAGCACCGTCTTTGTTGTCGGGACTGTCGTCACAGCACTGATTCGCTGACAATTTGTCACACCTTTGTTGAAATTGTTTTGACCATATTTAATGTTTGCAACGACAAGTATGATGGCGCTTAGATTGTGTCGTGAGTGCACAATCTAACGTTACATGACAATTAATGGCGGCTTTGCCGGCGAAGTTCAGAAGACACATGAAATCCCTCGGGACGTCCGGCACTTCCCTACGCACTATCCTGCGCACCATCCTGTGGAACGTCCCGCGGAATCCTGTGGGACTGTGATGTATATCTCGAAGTCTGTACTGTATTCTTGGACCAACCTCGTTCTAGGACAAGAATTTTGATCAAAATTATGTGCTTTTGCCCAGAGAAATCTCTCCTGATGTTTTACTGGCCATTTCTGGGCTGCGGATAGCCTGAGTGTCGTCCTGTTTCAAACAAAGGTGGTGAAGACAGCTAGTGCCTGGAACTGAAACAGGATGACATAAATGGCCTTTCAGCGGTTACTTTCTTGTCAGCATGTCAAGCAAAAAGGCAGATTCTTGGCTTAACTACGAAATAGATAGAGTAACATTTTGCAATTTTCAGAGCTAACGAAATAGGGAAGTTTCCGGGAAATATGCTCAGGGCTGAATTAAATAACTAAAGGCCTGGCTTGACCTTGATTTCTGTATGAAATGCTAGTCCCACCTACTCAGGGATTCTAGTCTCCCTTCGGGCTTCGCCCTCTAACACCTGCTTTATATACAGAAATCCTTGCCAGGTCCATCAGTTTCATAGTTGGCGTGTCAGGGGAAGGTCAAGGTTGATTTGGGGGCCCCTTGTGTGTGACTTTGATACTGCGGCAGAACTTCCCTTTTCTCATGTCCTGGACATGCTATTGTCTTAATTTTTTGGTTGCAGATAGCTTTTCATGACAGGAAGAAGTGGGGTTGGCTTTGGTTTCCCTTCAGCTTGTTTCAAAAAAATTTTGTGACGAGTTAAAACCATTGAAAGAATTTATTTTTGATCCATAGAATTGAATACACTGCAAAATGTTTCCCATGCTGTATCAAAGCATTCTTAGTCTGGCAATACAATCGTAAATAGTCCAACATTTAAGTTTGTTTTCCATGTCAAAACAAAGAGACAACATCACATTGCTGTTTCCTTTAGGAGAAAGGTACTCAGATCATCGCCCTTGATGGAAATTTTGGATTGGTAAGAAAATCGACTTCTGGAAAGAGTATAGGGCCACCTCTGCACGGGACAACAATGTTTATCGATGACGGTACTGTGCGAGAGTTCCTCGACCCATACAATGACGAAAATAGACCAGATGAGGTATGACAACAGTGACCTTAAGAAAAGCCATTCTTTTCTTCATGTTTCACTCCAATGATACTCAGTGCTAAAATGTCAATTGCCATATCTTGTTTTGTTGATGTTTATGTATGGCTCATATAATGTTGTTATCGGTTTGCATAAGTGTTTTTATCTTGAATTCAGCTCTATGATATTATACTTGTCATCGTTGTCATGTGGGGTATTGTTTATTGTCTTTCATTTATTTGCTTTATATATAATGACTCTCGAAATTCTGAAAGGATTCATGTATTTGGTTGTCATAAGAACTGCAGTAGTAGACTTTGTTCAGAACAAATGCTGTGGTCCAGATTGTTTGAAGTTTTTGAAAGTGATTCATGTCAAATGCTAGAAATTAGGTTGTTTTTTGAAAGTCGTAGACTGCTGAAATATTACTGAACCATACTGAATAAGAATATGTACCAAATAAATCATTAAGCATGAAATTGGTTGGAATTTTTTGCATAAGAAAGTGAAAGGTATGTTGAGAAGGTAACTGATAAAGACTCTATTTACATACATGTGTATGACATATGTTACTCCAGCATGAATTAGAAGGAATTCTTAAGTGTTGCATAATTCAATGAAATTCTGTGCTTGAAAAGATGAACTTACACAATTGTGGTCCAACACATAAAATTACCTTGAGGAATGTGCCAGATGATCAGCAAAGTGTCCAGAAAATTTTTAATACCATATGTGGTAAAAGATTTACACTTTCATGTACTACAGTTTTGTAGGCCAGAAATATCACTTTGATGTTAAATTTGCATAGAAGGACCTTTTGTGTAATCATTAACGAGTGTGATCTAAATTATGCAGAAGATAATTATTATTTTGTTTATGTTGAAAATGAATTCTTATGTGTCAAAGTGAGAACTTCACGCTATTGATGCTTGTAATAGAGGTAACGGATATTGCAAGGCAAATTGAAGCATCAATCCCCATGACACTATTTTTGTTATACTGTACTATAATTTTTTGTCACCATTAGGACTGTAACAACTTTAAGGCTGGGAATTCTATAAGATCGCAGACCAAACAGAGCAAACTGGATGTGACTGGTGTGTTTGGGAGTGTTTGTCGGCATGAGATCCCCAGAAGGTTCTTGAATATGAGACATGGAGAACGGTTGGTGGTCTTAATATTAATAATATATGAATAATATAGTGATATTTCCTATATAATGGTCTTCAGATGAGCCACTCCTTTATATGGACAATGAGGTGTATATATATAACCTCCTTGATATGGACAAGAACTGTGAAAGGCTGTTTATTTCTAATATTTGCAAAAATTTTCATGTCATCAACTGCCTTGAGCCATCAACAAACCATGGCTTAATTTATTGTGTAATTGTGTTTTTTTTTCTATATGACAATCTCGCTGAAAAATTGAGTCAAACTGGTGAAAGTTTCATTTGAAAGTCAATACCAGTTATTGTCGGGTTTTTTTATCATACTTTTTTGTTACTTGCAGATTGGGATACCCAGTACTTCTCATAAAGCGACTGCTTTCAGAGGTGGAAGGTACAGAGGTCAAGCTCAACATCATATACGACATTTCCTGTGTACTTGAATCGCACCTCATTGTAAGTGTTGAATAGAATTTTTTTAGATCATAGTAAAACTGTTACATGAACACTTCAAGTCCAACATTTTTCAACATGTCCTTGTTTATTGACTCACTTGTTTTTCAGTTATAACTAGTTTCACGTAGTTTTGTTGTGTAGGAGTTGTGAAGTTTGGTTCTTAGAATTCTGCATTTTTAAATAATCTGTACGTTCGTAATTTGTGTGGTGGACAGGGAAAAGTGGATGTCCAAGAGCTTATACGAGCCCCGTATCAAAACAGCTGGGATTCTGGCTAGAGTATATTTAGTGGCCTATGTCATCATGATTTCTCATTCTATTAATGAGAGCAGACAAAATAAAGGAAAGAACTTTCCACAAACGCTGGATATTTTACGGAGGCAGGGAGTCTCCACACTCTTTTTTAAGTCTCTTAGAGCTGACATGTGGTGTTTAGACAGAAACTACTGTAAATGTATTTAAGTTCTCATCATCACGATTTTATTTTACCGGTAGCGAGCAAATTGAGGGTTCATGGTAGTTTTAAGTTGGCATTGAAAACAATAGTAGCACTTCAGTTATAGGTGGGCAAAAAGTTCTGCGGTGGTTTTAAGTTCCCGCTGAGATTTCACGGCAGAATCCGGTAACATAAAATAACCGCAAACATTTATGCATTTACAGTATTCTGACCCATGTTACCTCGTAAGTTCACCTACATGAAGATTTTACCTTGAAAATGTTGAAACTGTTATAAGGTTTTCAGAGTTACTTTCTTGGAGCAAGAGTTGCTTTCCTTCATTGAAAGAAAATTCCTTGATTATTGACAGGAAGACATTGTACAAAAAATTTTAAATACATTTATCTCCTAATATGATATATATATCTCTTTGCCTACACAGAAAACAGAACAATATGAGCTGTTGGCCAAGTTGACTCTGGCCTTGGACGTGTTTCATGCTTATGGCCATAAGACGCCATGTCAGGTACACATACATGCCATAATTGCAAAACTCTCTTAATGGTATTTTTTCCACCATACTGGCATTTATTTACTCTCCAAGCAGAGCTAGGGTTTCGGCTGGTTTTTGACTTGTTTTTAGGCGTTTTCGTCGGGCCTTCTACTTTGTCATTGTATTTGTTGTGTGGGTTGGCGACACAACAAAAACGATGACAAAGTAGAAGGCCTGACAAAAACGCCTAAAACATGTCAAAAACCAGCCGAAACCCTAGCTCTGCTTGGAGAGTAGCATTTATTTGCTAGCAGAATGAATGAATTTACTATTTCCCTCCACCACAGCTCAAGTACAGTACCAGGAGGCGCGCAGGATTTGGGCTGACAGATGGGGAGTCTGTTGAGCGATTGTGGGCATATCTAAGAAGATTTGCCCGTACAACAAAAGAAATGTCCCCATCTCGCAGAATAGACTTGTTAACAGATGCCCTTATACACTACTCCATGAGAAAGACCATTGACATGGGTAAATATTTCACTTTATTTTCTTTAATTGTATTTTCACTAGGGGTCATCTATCTTTGACTTATATATATTACAGTTATTAACTGTACAACTGAACTCGTGTGTCTGCAGATTATACAGGTATAATGAGTCAAAGTTTTAATGCAACAAAATGAAAATCACTCACCAGAACAAAGGTCAGCTTTTCAAGAATTGTATTGGAGAGAGATCTTTGTTCACTAGTCTTGTAATTTTTGGTTTTCCTAAAATCAGTTTCATTGTTGGCCATTTTAGAGGTGACTCTTGTAAAGAAGCTGGAGACTGCCAAGAAGGTTGGCAGTATTGCCCAAGAAGGGCTAACATCAGTCATGGAGGATGCAAATGGTAGGTTATATTATCTACTTTTCCTTCAATTTGAATGTCTGTTTGAATTAATAAATTTAACTCACTTTAAGGTAAAGTTAGTTTGTAGCATTTGTGTTCAATATGTTCAACAAAGTATTTTAAACCTTACACTTGGATACCCTGAAGTTACATGAATGTTTGACATAGAAATTTATTTAAAACTGAAGATTGTAACCTTGTCTGCATGTAATGAGAGAAACATATTACTGAAAACCCTTAAGGAAGCCAGTTTGAGGGAGAACACTGAGTTGGATGTTAATGTGCTTAAAAAATTCTTGCTATTAGATGCATGATTTGAATATTCTCAGGATCTCAAAAATACGTAGAAATCAGTCAAATGTACACTGATAAGCAAACGTAATCAAATCAGATTCTAGAAACAAGAACATCAGACCTCTGGCATTCTCATGGTGTTAATGTACTTCAGAGTTGTATATGTTACTCTAATATAATACTACATCGTGGGATAAGTGTATGGGGTATTTTACAGTATTGTGCAGATTATCTTGGTTTAAGGCAGATAGGATAAACACCTTATCATCTATGTGTTAACAATTGTCATTCACATGTCCTTGCATAGATTTTCAAATCGGTTAGTGTGCCTTGTATCAACTTGTCCCTCTAGATTTACATTCAATTTGGCATGATGTTTGACACATACTATTATAAACTTTATTCAATAGTGACCATGGATGACATTAAAGCATGGTCGCTGAAGGAGAAGGAGGCTATTGAATCCCGCGAAAAACCTCAGCCTTGTAAGTACTTCACAGAATAAAGTTTACATGTCAACTTAGTTCATTTTATCATGTAGCACTTCCTACTTATAACTCCTCCATGTTTGCATTGGCTATGGATATACTTGATATGTTTTCTTTGCATTAATTGGGTCACAGCAAAAGTATGATAACATCTTGTGGCAGAGCTGGAAAAAAGCACACTTGCATTTGTGTCCTTTTTTCAATTTTTGTATGATTTAGAATGTGTTTTTGTAGGATGACAGCTTAACTTTTATTTTAGAATGTTTTGTTTGTTACATGTTATCAGTAAACACTGCTGCTTGCTTGTTTCAGCAACATTTCCCAAGTGGCAGAGGGAATATGTAACAAAGTTACTGAAGGTGAAGGCAGTACGGTGAGCATTTAACTTCTGTTTAAATTTTACAAAATGTGTTTGACATCTTATCTTGTGGGCACAGTTTCACATCCTAAGCTTATATGAAATCAACACTTTTTTTATACAAATGTTGAATGTTCTTGAGTAATATTTGATGTACATAGGTATATTGTATATGTGTATAAGTGTATTAATGTATATCTATATGTCAAAATCATTTCTTGACCACAGTTGTGTGACTTGATAACCAAGGTATGATGTCATTGTTTGGAAGTACAAGCAACAATTATGATATTATTGTATTGTTTTGCCACCTCATCATGTCATCATCTCTTGCTGTAATTTCTCCTACAGAAACAAGATACTTGCAAACGATGATGGGAGTGATGCAGCAGTCTCCCATGCCTTATTTGCACAGTATGTAGCCACTTTATACTTGTCTTATCTAATAGGAATCAACAGATCTACTCCTATTGCAGATTCTTTTCCCATCATTAAAGACAATGCAATTTTGCTTACTTACATGTACATACGATTTCTAATTGAATGTCCCAGATATCATGCTAAGTGCAATCCATTGCATAAATTTCTACGGTCATCTCTTATTACCAGACTATATTTTACTGGGCAAAATTTAAGGGGCAAAGTTCAGTACTGACTGATGTATGGTTGTTCATGCATTGCATACATAGGACAAGACATAAAAATGTGACATGTATCCAAATTCTTGAAAATATTCCATGCATTCACTGTACGCCATACCTTACCTTTTTAGAGATGAATAGTTGTCATTGTTAAGTAGTAGGACTTGCCATGCATAGTACCTTATGCAATTGTTGTGCTATATAGTTAGTACAATACATTTAGAAATTCTTTATTTCTTTTTTTTTACCCAGACTGGATAAGCAGCTGAAGGAGATGGAAAAAAAACACAAAGTTGCAACCAGATGGGATGAATCCAGCAAGGATTTCCAGGACATCACGAAGGAAGTCGACTGGACCACCAGGTCCAGCCTTCTATCCAAGATGCGGAGTCTGGCGTATGAAAGATCATTCCTTAGGTCATTGAAGAGAAAATATCCTGGTGGGTGTATTCACATCATTTACAACATGCTACTTGTATATATTATGGTAAGATCACCTTGCTTGTTTATTGCCAACAGTATATGCAGTGTCCCTTACATTTTTAAGGCCATTTCTTGTTGTGTAGCAAGAGTAAAAAATTACCACAGTTGTGGTTTAGAAGTGTAAGATGCACAATATATTCTGATTTATTAACCTTGAAGTTTGTGTCAAGCAACTAATTAACCCACAGTTTGAGCTGATAGTGTCAGGAGAGGACAGGAGCTAAATGCAGACTTTTCACTCTCACCTGACCATTACTTGTGATATAACATTCATTAACATACAACAACAGTATATAATTATTTGGTATCTGAGACATTTCAAATCCTTCTATGTGTACCCTTAAAACAACCTTCTTTGTTAATGTTACTTAATGCAGAGGGTCAAACAATTGCAAGCAAGCTTTCGGACCAGTTGAAGACTGCCAGCTCCAAGCTGAAGAAGACGATTGATGACTACAATACAGTAGAGTGGGACCCCACTGATCCAAAATTCCCATTGACTGTGGAGTTTAGGGAGGCAACAGACTCCTCTTGGCAACACTATGCATGCCTTGACCCAACAGTTTTGGTAGGTTTGGCAAACCATGCCACTTTAGCTTTTCCATTCTCATCACACAGAACTTTTTGGTTGAGAAATAAGATGACATTTACTTCATGATAATTGTAACAGATACAATGTATGGCAACTTGATAAGTGATAGAAGATTAGGAATTTACCATGTGTGTTTTGGTTGGTGACTTTTAGTACAGGATAGCATAGGTATGAATGTATAGATTATCCTATCTTCTGGCTTTTCATAGCATTTAGCAGCTTTGGTGAATATCTAATAAGGCCATGGAACTCTAACTACTATAGTAACTGAATTCACTGTCTCTATAGAGACATACAGGTTGTATGGCTCAAGGTGAATATGAAAAACTATATGTTGTGGGTTTTTGTACAATGTAATTTGCATTTACTTCATAGGAGGAACCAGGGCTGCCACGAAGTCTGCAGAGAAAAGCTATCGACCACCTCAACCTACTACAGAGGGCAACAGAGGAAGTGGAGATGGTTCAGCAAGAAATGAAGAACGTCTTCTATCATTTTCAGACTCAGCATGAGCTGACTGAGAATGCTCTTACTGCGTTAGGTGAAGCCGACAACGATGGCAGAAGAGCAGCACTGACTACCCACATGTTGAGATTGCAGAAGAGGTTTATCACCATGTACCATTTCTTCAGCCATCATGTTCCCCATCTAGACCTTCCTATCTTACCATCATCCTGCCTTGCACTTTTTCCCTTCAAAGAACCAGAAGATGGTGATGAGATGTTTAGCGATACCTTGTCTGGGAATGAAAGTACACTTAGTGATGAAGAAAATGATGACATTGAGTAGAACCAAGGTTCTTAGTAGAACAATGGTGTCATTCCACTTGTGACGGTTTTGCAAGGGAAAGGGCAGGAATGACAGTAAGATGGGAGGGTGTTACATTTTCTGCATTATGTTTGTACAAAGTAATAGTTACTGTATACTCTTGCAAAGCAATTTATTGTTTATAAGTATATGTGCTCAAGTGGATAATAGATTTTCATATAAATCAATGTTGTAAATAAATAAAAAAATAAAAAATCAATGCTGTGGCACTGTGGCAGGGTTCTTGACCGAGGTCCTGGGTTCCCTGATTCGTCCTGTTTACGAGGTGCCCGTGGGAAAGGCACTATACATGACTTTCCTCACTACACTCAGGTGAAAATGAGTGCGTAGCTTTGCTTAAGCGTGTCCCCTTGATAGGACGTTGAATGGTGGTCCCGTGTTTGAGAAGAGCTTTTACCTTATTCTCTTCAGTGCAAACCTTGTGTATTACGCCATGAGGCAGTTTGCCATGTATGCAACAGAAACAAATTTAATGTTAGGTTTCCTCGGTATAAACATGTATCTAGACCTACATCGGTAATCGGTTGTGTTATTAAGATCCATGTCAGTTCACCCTCACATACTGCTGTTCAGGGGGTAACATGTATAAGAAAGTATTACACCAGATGCCATAAGTAGCTAATTTTCCAAGTAAAGGTGTATCTTGCTTTTAAACATAACATTTCGGGAGTTTTGGGTTGAATATAGTTGAGCACTGAGCAGTGACTGTTATTCGACTTGACTGACTTGTACATATGTGGAAAATAGATGTAATGATATATCATTCTATTAGACTCTTAATTAAACCTGTTACACATGAGGGTGAGCTGAAAGGAATGTGGACAAGATGACATACCCTATGAAAAGAAGAAAGACTTTTAACTGAAAACTACAGTAGACTGAAGTAGATTTCCTGCTTACATCATAGATTTGAATATGCCATAGAAGTTTTGTTGTATTCAAGTAGAGGTCTGTTTTAAAAGATAGCATACACAATATTGTAGCTTGGACATGACATAAAATTACTGTCAAGACTCCATGGAAGGAATGTTATTCATTTGAAGAAACTGACTGCTGTCAGAAATGGAACTTTGGAATTTGATCTAGTAACTGCAATTCAAACACCTTGTTTTGATCCAAATCAGTTAATAGGCCACTGGATTGCCATTGCATCCAACTGTCGCTCATGATAATGTGTACTTTACATGTATATATATATCGTTTTCATGTATCCAGTGTAATTACAACAGTAGACTCATTTTCATATGCATTAAAGGAAAAATCTCTATCATACACTTATCTGTTATGCCTTCTTTGTCAGATCTAACTGTTACAGATGTAAACATTTGATAAGAGTATACTGTCCCTTGCATCGGCCAACCTAACCACAATATTTGAGTTCTTGGATCCACCTCCTAAGTGTGAGCATAGGGCATATATATATATAGTGGTCAACTAAGGGTGACGACAGAATGAAACATTACATTGGCAATATATACTAATTGCACTGGTTTTCATAGAAAGGCATGTTTGGTAACAGCTTCTCACCTGATTCAGTTTCTTGATTGGTTGCCAGGATAAGAAATGAATATTTCTTTTTAACATATCACATCAAAAGCAATGGAGAGGCTGTTGCACAAATGCAATGTCAAAATACGATTTGACGAATAGAAAGTTTCCATAATCGCCTAAGGTCGCCAATAACACATTGCATTATATCAGCGCAATTCCGTGTACACATACATATCCCTTGTCGAAATGCATGCTCGGTGGGTATGACAACACCTATAAAGTTTGTTGCATATACGTGCGAGACAACATTGAACATTTGTGCGAGGTGGAAAATTGATTATATTATATAAGACAATTATAATCTAATTTTACCTAATCTCAACACACAATAACAAGATTTTTTGCAACGTAGATGCTTCGGTATATCATGCTAGTGCTGTGAAAGTTTCATTGAAAAATGACAACTCCTTCGCGTTTCAGACAGGAAAACGCATCTCCGTCAGTTGAGCTT
Source organism: Branchiostoma lanceolatum (assembly GCA_035149815.1). Taxonomy (NCBI): domain Eukaryota; kingdom Metazoa; phylum Chordata; class Leptocardii; order Amphioxiformes; family Branchiostomatidae; genus Branchiostoma; species Branchiostoma lanceolatum. The sequence continues at coordinate 16,904,928 of CM068873.1, forward strand.
CAAATCAACGTAAAGTTGGGTATGCGAAACATAGCAGTTGAAACGCGGTCTGGCTTGGCGGCGACATTCAAACGTCTTCTTCACATATCTCCACCATCGTACAACAGTTTTCTGTAAATTTCGGCTGATACAGTCACAATAGCATGCTGAGATATTGTGTAAATTCCCACGTGATGAACTTTGCTAAGCATCGAGATAATTGCAATGGAATTTTACCGAATAAATCGTGAAATTTCGACGCAACTCACAGATAAAAGTTCACATTTCTCCAAAACCTATGAGTCTAAACACCCAGAAAGGAAGTGATGATACCACCGAAATGTATGTGGCAGACTTACATGAAAAACTGTGTCTTTTCCGTGTTGTAGATACCTAAACCTATACCGTCTGTGTAACACCTGACTCTCTGGGTTTGGACATCTGTGCGAGGTGGAAAAAGCCAATAGCTGAAAGGCCAATATCTCAACACACAATGACGGGAAAGTAACGATTTTTGCAGCACAGATGCTTCGGTATATCATGCTAGTGCTGTGAAAGTTTCATTGAAAAATGACAACTCCTTCGCGTTTCAGACAGGAAAACGCATCTCCGTCAGTTGAGCTTCAAATCAACGTAAAGTTGGGTATGCGAAACATAGCAGTTGAAACGCGGTCTGGCTTGGCGGCGACATTCAAACGTCTTCTTCACATATCTCCACCATCGTACAACAGTTTTCTGTAAATTTCGGCTGATACAGTCACAATAGCATGCTGAGATATTGTGTAAATTCCCACGTGATGAACTTTGCTAAGCATCGAGATAATTGCAATGGAATTTTACCGAATAAATCGTGAAATTTCGACGCAACTCACAGATAAAAGTTCACATTTCTCCAAAACCTGTGAGTCTAAACACCCAGAAAGGAAGTGATGATACCACCGAAATGTATGTGGCAGACTTACATGAAAAACTGTGTCTTTTCCGTGTTGTAGATACCTAAACCTATACCGTCTGTGTAACACCTGACTCTCTGGGTTTGGACATCTGTGCGAGGTGGAAAAAGCCAATAGCTGAAAGGCCAATATCTCAACACACAATGACGGGAAAGTAACGATTTTTGCAGCACAGATGCTTCGGTATATCATGCTAGTGCTGTGAAAGTTTCATTGAAAAATGACAACTCCTTCGCGTTTCAGACAGGAAAACGCATCTCCGTCAGTTGAGCTTCAAATCAACGTAAAGTTGGGTATGCGAAACATAGCAGTTGAAACGCGGTCTGGCTTGGCGGCGACATTCAAACGTCTTCTTCACATATCTCCACCATCGTACAACAGTTTTCTGTAAATTTCGGCTGATACAGTCACAATAGCATGCTGAGATATTGTGTAAATTCCCACGTGATGAACTTTGCTAAGCATCGAGATAATTGCAATGGAATTTTACCGAATAAATCGTGAAATTTCGACGCAACTCACAGATAAAAGTTCACATTTCTCCAAAACCTGTGAGTCTAAACACCCAGAAAGGAAGTGATGATACCACCGAAATGTATTTGGCAGACTTACATGAAAAACTGTGTCTTTTCCGCGTTGTAGATACCTAAACCTATACCGTCTGTGTAACACCTGACTCTCTGGGTTTGGACATCTGTGCGAGGTGGAAAAAGCCAATAGCTGAAAGGCCAATATCTCAACACACAATGACGGGAAAGTAACGATTTTTGCAGCACAGATGCTTCGGTATATCATGCTAGTGCTGTGAAAGTTTCATTGAAAAATGACAACTCCTTCGCGTTTCAGACAGGAAAACGCATCTCCGTCAGTTGAGCTTCAAATCAACGTAAAGTTGGGTATGCGAAACATAGCAGTTGAAACGCGGTCTGGCTTGGCGGCGACATTCAAACGTCTTCTTCACATATCTCCACCATCGTACAACAGTTTTCTGTAAATTTCGGCTGATACAGTCATAATAGCATGCTGAGATATTGTGTAAATTCCCACGTGATGAACTTTGCTAAGCATCGAGATAATTGCAATGGAATTTTACCGAATAAATCGTGACATTTCGACGCAACTCACAGATAAAAGTTCACATTTCTCCAGAAGCCTTGAAAAGGGCAAAAACTATGAGTTGAGCTCAAGGAAGTGGTAACATATTTATGAAATCATGAAGAGTTGTTGTGTGTACTGCCATGCATGTGATGATAATGAAAAGTTTATTGCAAATTCCTGCCCGTAGGCTAATTGCAAGTACATGTACATGTAACACGAGGTTGACGGACAGACAATAATGAACAGTATAACATATGTCTACTCTAGTCTTAACTACTGCCACTAAGTTCTAACTTATTGACTTCTTTTTCCGAGACTGTGGAAGATGAATGATCCCACTTTTTCTGTGATATTTGGGTTTTGTGATGTTAAGAGGAGAGTAGTTCTCTTTTCGTCTGAAAACGTGGAGAAATTCTGAGGATGAAATATGGCGGCCTCTTTAAACAGCTCATTTCTTTCGTTGACGTAGAATGGGCAACTTGACACAAAATTTATTTCGTCTTCCACCTTGTTTGACATACAGTATTTACAAGTTCTTTGGCACACAGGTAAGTTCTTGTACCGCCCTTTCTCAATCATCGGGGACTATGCGTGGCTGCGCACTTGTCTAACATTAGGGCCCTGTCATACTACACTTGTGTGTATATCATATCCGTGTGAGTTGTGTATTAACATGTTTATCATACTCAGGCCTACGCACAATACGCACATCAGGCTTATCTCAATCGTTTTGTGGAACTAGTTTTAGGTACGCAGGCGTACGCAAGACACACGCAAAATACGGCCAGTACGCCTGAGAATGTCGAAACTACCAAAAACTTTCGTGCGAACGCTGTTACGGAGCTCAAACGTTATGAATACGCAGTGCATCCGTCCTACATCGGTCGAGTGCGGTTTGAGTGCGCTCATGATGTGTTCGCGCTTCATACGCGGTAATAGAGCTCTTGCGGCACGAGCTCTGAGCAGCGTACACATAGCGTACTTGCAGCGCAGATACAACGCACGATGAACGATATATAGCGAAATAAAAATATATGTCACGAATTAGGTTAAGTTTGCAGCCGAAGAAGTCATTTCTTTGGTTCTAGGGTGCACAACGATGGGCAAAGTAGAAAACAACTTCTTCCCTGCAAACTTTACATAAACCAAAAAATACCTCATACGCACCTCATACGCACCTCATGAACTCAAACTCAAACTTGAATATACGCGCAAGTGTGACAGGGCCTTTAGGTACAAGTACTGTCAAAGAGGATATCTTACTGAAACCTGCGGCGCGTTGGCGACCTCGCTGCGACCTAAATCGCATTTGTAATACGGTATCATCCTTTAATCTTCAATGGGAATATCATGCAAAACGTCCAAGTATGACTACAGACAACAAAGCACATCAAGCGTGAAAAGGTTATCTTTTTTTAAAATTCAATGACGATGAAATTCATCACGCGACCAATCAAATCGTCGCCAACGTGCCTCAGCTTCAGTGAGATACTTGCTTTTGGCTGTACGGTACGTATACCTGAACTATGGCTGCACCTATACATCTATTGTTGTATTCAGTATAATTGTAATATTCAGTGGTCCGCAACATCAGCTTGTCTGTCTGGCGTTCCACTACATCGTATTCACGGTTGCAATTTGTTGAAAGATAAAGATACCCGAACAATTTGACGAATTATCACACGACAGAAACAGAAATAAGCAGTTAACAGAATGTTTATTTAGACTTCGTGTAATATGCAGAGAACACATGTTTTTGAGAGTTGAAAATGGTGCTGGTTTTAACGCACATGTAATGTTGTAATCTTATTGAGTTATATTTCCAGTGCTAAAATTTCATATCTGTGGTAGGACAACAAGTTCAAGCAACAACACAAGTCAAAACGTTAACATATACTTGAGTGTAAATCTATTGCAGGGCCGGTACATTGATGGTCCGGTATCTTGGACCTGTATTTGAATGATTTTCGCGGAACTGTACACGTACAGCATACACATACACATCCCCATTACCAAATGATTAGGCACAGACCCCTTCAGCGTAACACACGAATCGCCCCGCTCAGGAAACTCCCAGTGCGCTGGACTTTCTAATAGTCTCGATATCAGCCTCGCCCGGTGTTTCGTATACTGATTCGGTACTAATATATAACTGGCTGCGTGTTGTTGTGAAAGACTATTAACAATTTTGGACAGATGGTAATCAGTTAGCCACAAAGACACCTTAGTAACCCCTACATTTTGTAAAATAGCTTAGTCTCGGTTACAAAAATCATACGCGATGCAAAATACTATCCGAATACTGCTATCGAGACTAGTTCACCGTAATTCGCAACATATGACAAGACACTGGCGGGAAAATCGGAGTATTATTATAAGCTGTGACATCGTAGACCGTATATGTTCTCGTCTATCTCCCTGGTGTAAGAGTGCTCTGATGGCTTCAAACTCTGGTGATTCTGATGGGCCTCCTCCCACCAGGTCGGTAAATTCTATTATTTACTAAATACTAGTGAAATAACTTCTTGATGACTTTTTGGTCAATGATTTAGCAGCATTTCGAGGGCCCGCCTAGCGCCTGCGGTAACCCCACACCATGTGGAAATCTTCCACAGAGCAAGGCAGCACATGTGTGCGGCGGAAGTTTTAAGCAAGAGTAACGATGAGGCCAAAATCTATTCTTTAGCCTCCTTGCACCAACGTGTGTCGCCAGTGCTACGAAATAGTAGTTTATAGAAGTCTTTATAAACTAGACGTTCACATGTTAAACGCAGTAAATTTTGGACTTCATTTTTTTTTAAATTATACAAACTACTTGCATCACCCGTTCTCTCGGTTGGAATTGCAAGATGTAGCTATAGGATTGATTTCATTGTGGTAGTATAAATGTACAGCTCTGTCTGGCTTTATAAATTTTCCTACCAGCGAACGCGATTGAAATTTGCTGGCGCGTTTAATATATCAGTGCGGGAAACCGCTATGGGTTTGCAGGGGCTTAGATAACAGAAGGACTTACACAGTTTGTAACGTCATCGGACTTTTAAAAATGATTTCTCTGTTGTAGTGTTGCGACAACATACTAACATCAATCAGAGCCTGTCCTGATAAAGGACCATAGAGTCGATGATGTTTAATCGATTCTGACTGTCCCAGCGGCAGCCAGCTAAGAGTTGATGTCCCCGGAGACCTAGAGACAATCATGATGTGTACAAAAAAATAGGGGACGGTCCATTATAACGTTGGGCCAGGCAGTCGTCCAAGTTAGGTGATCCATGTCCATGCAAGGAGGCTTTGTGAATTTGTTTATTAGTACTCGCACTGATAAATAAACAGGAAACCTAAAAGAATCTGTCTTCAGCCATTTACCTTTGAAATTGAAGTTCCTTCCATGAACTATTGTTGATCTTACTTACATGTTCAAACACTGAATATTCAGTGTGTTGTTTATACCATAGGAAGAAAATGTTTTAAAGTACATCACCTTACCTTCAGTTTAATCTTTCTTCTAATTTTGAAGTGTGACCCCATCAAAAGAAATAATAGTAACACCGGCACATGTAAGAGTTTTTTATCACACAACATGTACATGATCATCACATCTTATCAATTTTGAGAGTGGCTATGTCCAAATGCTAAATTACATTGTAAATATGAGAGCAGGACAAAGTAGAGTGATGTGATGTGGGTAAACAATACAAATGAATATAGTACTCCTGGTATTGCAATGCTTTGCCGGATTTTTAGTGTCAACAATAGGATAAAATCAACTTTTATATCATTGTATTGAACGTCAGACTATTCTTATTGTTATCATATTCATGTTCCATTGTGCATTAAAGGAAGCGAAGGACAGACATGTCCCCATATGAAGACACGTTGGAGGAGTCTTGGCAGGCGGGCATGAAGAACTACAAGGCTGACGGCAAAAGGCTGGCTGAGGCAGCAGCCACAAGAACAGGACTCCACATAGACAGGGTCAAGGTATGTGAAACAAATATGGGGGTTGGTTTTTGACTGTGAATCTTTAAAGGTAGATTTAGAAGGCAAAACTACACTTTACACTTAATCAGAATATTCCCTCTTGGCATTATGGCACGTTGCTAGATCAGTTAAGCCTGCACATGATGTAGAATAAAAAATAGATTTAGCTAATATTACATGAAATTGAAAGCATGCATGTCCACTTAGAAAAAAAAAGTTATTGTGTAAAAAGCTGACAGTCTTTTCCTTCAAGGTACATGTAAATGGAAACCAGAAAAAGTTACCCTCTTGTGCAGCGACGTCATTTGAATTTATTTTTTTGTGATCTTTTCTGACTGCTACTCGAGTGATTTGATATTTTTGAGAAGGCATATTTGAGAAGAGTTGTGGGTCTTGTCAGGACACAATACAATAAGACAATAGCAGCAAATCAGCTAAAAAATAAGAGAAAACTGCTGCCCACTTAAACAATCTGTGGGGGGGGGGGGGGCAACAAAATGTCCTGCTTGCCTTTATCTCCCAAAAAAGTATTCAGATTCACTGTAGGTACATGTAGCCTAATGTTGTGTGTAGGGTACTTTCAAATAATGTTAACATGTTAATGCTATATCAATGGAAGTAACCTTCAGCTCACAACCGTCAGGAAAGTATATAAAACAATCAGTTGAGGCACCATACATGGTTACCAACACAATTTTCCTAAACAGGTCTGGATCACTAACAGAAACAGAAGGGAGTCAATCACTGAGCAGAGGAAGAAAGCTGAGGAATCAGGGAAGGAAGATGGAAACCCATTTGGAAATAAGAAAACAGGATATGACCTCTTCAGGAGGGACACCATGAAAGGTATGTAGTCTTCTGAAGACAATGAGTAATTGTAAAATACTACTAGAAGTTGTTTGTATGTCAGTGCAGAGAAAGTACAGTGCATAACTGGAAGGGAAGAAATGAAGCAGAAGATGACATTTCACTTACAGTCAAACCTGCCCAAGAACACCTCCAGTGGAACCGAGAAAATCTGATCAATGTGGACAGGTGGTAGGGGGAAAATCATCTAAAGGTCCATCAAAAATTGGCCAGGTGGGCCTTATGTAGAGATCACAGGTCACGTGTAAATGCTTGACTGTGGAGAAGAAATAACTTCTGTTTGGAAGGGGCCTTTGCAATTGCTGTTGATATATGCAAGGCTGCAGTGTATTTTACAATGTTTATTGCAACCCAATAAAGTCTATCAAATAAATGTTGTCCTAAGAGGAGGTTCCTTTCCTTCAGACATGGTAATAGTAACCCATGAAGCTAAACTATATTAGTTTATGATTCATAGCATTTTTCATACATTTTTATATTTGGTAAGGTCTAAAAAAAGTTTTGAAATTATTTTTTGCAGCTTGGGTCAAATGTATCTTAGGTAAATCATGAAATATATCTGATCACCCCTAAATTGCATCTTGTACAAGTAATAAAGTCTAGAATGTGAATCAGGGGAAACCCCCTTAATATTCCTTTGAATCCAAAAATCTCAACGGCAGTTGCTGAGTAACTTATAAAGTGAAAAAATTTACACCACTAGTATACCTCTTGGGTTCAAAAGGTTACGGTGAACCATATCTACCATATGTATACAAACAACTTCACATCCAATACCTAAGGGGACAAAGTATTAGTTATTCCCATGCCATTAAACATGCCCACCACTTAGTAGCCCACATACCAGACATGATTACAACACAGGTTAAGTTTATCTCATTTTTGTAGACACACACACACGCACACTCCCTCACACATACATGCTCACTCTCTATCTCACACTCCCACACACGCATGAATGCACACACATACACACACACTGACACACACACAAACTGCAGACGCCCGCATACACACACACCATACACAGACACACACGCACACACACAGACACATGCCGCGTGACACATACCATACAAACACAGACCAGCAAAAGTATAAACCTTCACGATAGTCAGGCTTACGTAGCAATTGAGAACTCAAGTTCTGTGGGATGAATGGAGACACACACACACAAATACACATGGTTACACATGCACACATACACTCCCGTAAACACACACACACATACATAGACACATGTATACACAGACATCTATGCACTAACAAGTCTCTTCTTTCTTTTTATTAAAGGAAAGAGGGGCCCCCAGGTTGTTGGGGAAACTGGCCTTGCCTGGTCCAGGCTTAAAGTTGAGGATCCGGACAGGTATAAGCACTACGTGGAACAGGCAGAGGCAATGGAGCGGCCTTCACTGGAGAAAGCCAGCGAGGATGCTAAAAAGAAGGCCATCCTAAAACTGTGGCGGGATATTGAAGACATTGTAAGTTAAACAAAGAACATTTTAGTTTTAGGACAAAATGGACTACAAATACGTTTGACCGTGACTTGTCACTTTTAAGTCTTAAGAGACATTACCATTCGTTGGAACCATGATGTACTGGATTTTAACAAAAATGACAAATTGTTCATTCTACATGCAAAAGGGTATTTTCATTGCTAAACTTTATACAATACAATGTCTTATCTCACCACCCTTGATAGAATCAACATAAACATTTTGACAGAAAAGGTGCAGTCATGTGAACATGTTGAATGGCAGTCAAGCTTTACTTCTTTTTCATGTGTGGGGTTAGACCGAGAAGCTGCAGTCTCTAGACTGCGAGTGCTATGCCATGATGTTTGATGGAGGGAGAGAGGGTGGTGTGTGGAGTGCCCATACTTCCATTGCTCAGGAATTCTTTGGTGGCCTGTCCGACAACATTGAGCTGGACTTCCAGGCTGCGGTGCGGGCTCGTAAACCACAAAGTATGTAAATATCTGTCCATTCAAAGAACAGTTCATCTTTTTGTTATTACTAACAGCATTTTCTTGTTTAGTATCTAACAATTACTAAACTTTTACTCATCATTGAATCCTAGCAGTTTGTACAAAAGTAACCAGAGAGGTATATATTGTGTTTGTAAAAGATTACTAGTATAAAAGAAGGAATAGTCGTTTCAATGTTTAACTTGTCAAACTGTCTCTTTTTTTAAATTTTGTTTAGCAAGCGGGACAGATGAAGAAAGTGACGTCGACAGACTCAATGCGGCTGCATTAGACAAGGAAGTGCGCCAGTCTTTGAATGGCATAGCTGGTAAGTGTCCAAAGATTGGCGATCAAATCCTCATCATGTGAGTGGATTTTCAATACATGTTGGGATGTAATGAGGACGCAAAAAGTTATTTCAAGCATTAAATTGCATGGACCGAATAAATATTCAGGTCAGGGGATGGCCAATTTGACAAATAAAAATCTTCCCCATGAGAACACCCCATATTATTGACTTTGTATCACTTCATCGATATAGATCAATCAAACTGGTACAGTTTGATAAAAGGAAATGATTCCAATCGTCCTGGAACAAACAGCCATCAAGCAAGGGTAATGGGTACAAATTTCTGATTAGATAAGTAAGTCTGTAATGTTTTGCTAACATAACTCCTTCCACTTTGCCTCCTTTGATCCTTTTGTGAAGCAGATTAAAGTAGGTCAAGGGAGGCCAAACAGAAGGATGACTCTGGGCCAAGCAGATTTGCACTTGGGGCTATTAAACAGGACTAAAGGGGTGGAGGTGATGAAGATTTGGGCTAAAGAGAAAATTTTGTTCTATATTTTTCCATTTCAGAAGTGACTCCAGGACTCGGTCAAAGGAAGTTTCCATACAGGAAACTGAAAGACCGTGAAGTGTCCCTGGAAGGATTACCGGCAGAGGTGAACCTGAAAAATCTGCACAACATGGGGACAGATCGACTACGGTTGGTGTTGAAAAACAAGGACAACATCAGGATTCATGGTGAGAAAACATTAGGTAGCAGTTTAGATTTAAATATGGTTATCAATGATTGGCCATGTCTATGCTGGAAAATGCCTGGCCCAGATATGTAATATCTACTGCACTAGTAATATCTAGATTGAGACAAAGACACCTGTAATATGCCACCATAGTAATGGTCGTATATCTTTGTGCTGTTTTTTTGTATGTCAATAGGGATTGTCATCTCTTATATATATATAACATATGATCTTCTGAAGTTTAAGAATCGTTAGAAATGCTATGCAACATAACATTGTTTATTTTTGAAACTAAGATATAACATTATATATTATGTTATGTACTATTCAGGTGTTTATGTACATCAAAATGATGTTTGTGCAGAACTAAGTGTTGAAAGTACAGATATGACCAACTTGGAAAAGTTCATGTAACAGATTTTGACCAAGGGTTGACCCCTTTGCTTGATATGTTTTGGGAGTATTTGTGTCATGTGTGTGTCAACAAAAAAATTCAGGTATGTGGGTAGGTCTTGATAAGACCTCAAAAGAATAAGATTCTGGGCCCCCTAGTGGCACTGCATTGGAACTTCCGTTTTTATATATTGTTTTATCTGAAGATGTTAACCAAATTGGAGTGTCACCTCTGGTTGCAAGGGAAAAGGTGATAGAGCTAATGTTCTGGAACAGCAGGGGCATTTTGTTAAAGTTTTTGAAAGAGGATGAGTCAATAAGGGGTTGATTAAAGGTAGTTTTAATTACATGACAATCATTCAAGTCAGGTTCTAATTTGAATAATTAATGAGGATAATGTATGATATTCTGCATCACTTCTTTTCTTTATCTAATTCATCTTTAAAAAATGATAGTTGTAGATGAGAATGAAGCATCCCAGCTATCCCCCCCTACACTACCAACTGAAAGTGAAGATCTACAGGAACAAGACTCAGGGGACTCACCCAATGGTAGGATTTATATTAGTCATTATACCTTACATGTCTTACAGCCTGAATCCAATGTATGCAGTGCATATTATCAGCAAAACTCTCCAATTGTCCTGGTTATGTATGTTTTACACATTTTACCTTGGGATTCAAAGCTGTAACAATATCAGAGATTATGTGGTCTGGGCATCCTAAAGACTGCTGTTCCATATTTCACCAAGGCAAACAGAACCAACTGATTAAGTCAGTGGAGCTCACAATACTAATTTTCAATCATCTTACATTCTGAATGAATTGTAATGAATGGTGTCAATACGTGAAGGAGGGATAGCAACATGTAGTTTAATACATAGTATGATAAAGACAGCTTGATGAACAAAAGTTGTGTTTTCCCAACAGTTGAACAGGAACTGTTACATCTGCAACAGGCCATCCAACACTCTGCCCAGGGACAAAGGGAGGAAGTGACCTTACAGCAGGAGGAGCAAGGAGGGGACGGGGCTGTGGGCACCGGCACTTGTAGTGGCCAGGGGGAAAGGAGAGGGGCGTTCAGCTTGATAGAAGCTTTAAGTAAAAAGTGAATTGTCCCTCTTGACTATAATGAATGAATGAATGAAGACCTTTATTGCACATTTCTGCCACACTTGGCTAAGTACAGGTCACAACAAAACAAAACAACAAGTACAGTTAACGGGACAAAAAGAATATGACTATCATTAGATAAATTCTACTTCTCCTCGCTTTTCGGTTATAGTAGATATAAAAGAACAGACGTGTTTTTCAATGGGAGGTTTGTCTAGTCGCATTAGGAATATGAATTTTTGTTCAGTGCTTAAATGTGTGAAGTAGGGAAATAAGTTTTCTACAAGCTTATACAGTTCATTTCTTTCTTTGGTATATAATCCACGTTCTACCACAAAATGACATTCGTTTTCTATTCTATTCAAATTACAATGTTTACATAATCGTTGTTCTAGAGGAGTGCGGGTATGTCTTCCCGTTTCAATGTGTAGTTTGTGGCAGCTGATCCTTAGTCTTGTGACTGTATTCCTGACCCTCATATTTGCATTACTTAGATATTTTTCTTCATTATAAGTTGTTTTGAATAATCTATATGATCTTAACTTGTTTTTGGCAGCCCCACCTTTGTTGTCGTTATGTATTTCTTTTAGAAACGTTTGGAAGTAAATGTCTTTTATCCGCTGGCCAATGGAACTAACAATTTGTAACGTATTTGTATTATATTATAATGGGCGGATATGTTTTGTGCATTCATGGTGTTACATTTCTGGGAATTGGGGCTAGGTAGCATTTCTAACAGTACACAGCATGCAAGTACTGTCTCATAGTATTGATTTTTTAATTGTGTTTGTTTTTGACCAAGCGAGATGATCAAAATGAAGTACTTTGCTGTTGGGCATGACTAAGCAAATAAAGATTTCAGCTGAACAATACATGTAATGCATAAATATTAATCTGGCCTGGACTTGTTTACTAGCTCACCATTACCAATGATGATATTTCCTCGCTTTTACAATGAAAGTGCTTCAGTTTCAGTTTATTTAATTAAGAAACATATAAAGTAGGTCAGGCTTTTTTACACAACCAGTACTCCCTTAATTCATGACATTATGTCCAATGTTACAGGCTCTCTACCTTGCACATACTGTTGTTGAATCAGATGTATATGAATATTAGTGTCAATCTAGTTATCTCATGTAAGTTCATGTTGCAACCAAATTGAGCAAAATAAATATCAGTGCCTTTTCCCCCAGTATATGATCTTGGTTTTCTTCTCAGACCATCAGTCATGATGATCGGTGTTATTGTTTTCAGTACCAAACTTTTCACAACTAGTCAGCCAGGACATGAACTTCCTTTGTTACTCATTCAGTCAATCACAGGTTGAGTGAGTCCTGGCACCTGTGAGGAAATAGAGAGATTTCATGGAAGATTTATGAATCATAGCTAGACTTTCAGATAAACAAAAATCAGACTTCATGACTGAAATTAAGTCAGAAAACAGCTTTTTGAGCACTTGAATTACAAATTTTGCCACTGTAACCAGGTAATGCACTTTATGTTACTATTGTTAGAGTATTTGTGGAGTGAAAAGTTGTGTTACTTGTGTCCAAGTTTCAGGGTCAATGATTATTACAAAAATCATTATCACTTCATATACAAGAAATCCTACACTACAATACTACAAAAGGACTCTCACTGTGTATTTACAGTGTCCACGCCCTTGTTGTCACATTATGCACAAGAAGAATGTACTGTGTATCATAAAGTTAAGTAGAAAGACTAGAAAAATACTTTACCTTTTACAACTCTTGATCCAGACAAGACAACTGGTCTTCCTGACATGCTTGGCTCCCAGATTTTCTGCATTTGAACAAACAAACAAACAAAAATTACAGTAGGTTTTCTTTAGTTTAAGTGCTTTTAATTGCTTCTTTTATACAACTGCTTCATGGTACTGCAAAACCTTTGCCATTAGTCTGCAAGCAGTAAAACTGGTTAAAACATCCAAAAACTGTGCTATGGTCACATTTCCAATCTGGGGTCTGTGGGTCAAATAAAATAAAAAGTGTATGTCCTCAAATTTATATCATGCTTTTCGTTCCTGTGGACTGCCCAGCCAGCAACCCCCGGGTTGGAAGTGCTTGATATTTGGCTGCCATACCTGGAGGGAGGGCAGTGTTAAAAATTGTTGCCAGTCTACTTTCCCCCTGATTGAAACCTCTGCTTGGATAATATGGAAAATGTACATTGGAAAATCACCAGTAGGCATGAAAACAGCTATTGTGTACTAGTGATATGAGTATGACTTGCAACTCAGAAAACAAACTTAAGATGACAGAGAGAGATCCTGATGATTGTCTGGCACAATCTACTACATTGCCTTGAACTTGAGCCTTATGTTGCTGTAGTCAATTCTTAGAAATTTGAAAGTAGGCTCTAGAAGACAGCAAGCAAGAATGGTTTCAATACCATAACGATACAATACAGTATATTCCGTATTGCCGGAGGTACCAGCCTGACTGCGGGTAGGGTCACCTGAAGGGCAAAGGCAATCCAACCCGCAGAAGGGCTAAGACAACGTTGTATCTTACCTATGTCTTACCCATTCGAAAACACACACATTTCACTGTTGATTCTAACTTAAGCTTCCAAATCTGGTATTCCAATTTTCAACAGCAGCGCAACTGGCACCTGCAAAGCATTCAATGAAAGCTTGAACAAGACAATTTCAAGCCTGCCTCTCAGTTCACAACACTGTAATGCTCTGGAACCTGTAAAGTCATCCACAATGTCCCACAGAATAACCTTCTGGAACTACACCATAGGACATTGTGACTTCAAAAGACAAATGTAGATTTAAAACCTGTGTAAATTGCCACGGTAGTGACACTTGCCAGTGGAATGATAAGGAACAGCTGCTAAACTAAGGTCACGGCACAAGGCATAGAAAAAAAAACAGTGCGAAAAATGCGTATGAGACAATGTAACATATGGCTATACCATCACATGGTGTGGCAAATGGTAGACCCATAACCCAGAGGTCCTGGGTTCGAATCCCCTGACATGCCCCAACGTTGTGCCCTTGGGAAAGGGACTTGTCATGAATTTCTTCACTTTGCGTTTAGGATGTCCCTAGGATAAGATGTTACATGGAAGTCCCATGTTCCACACCTCGACTGTGTGAAAGAACCCACCACACTTATTTTAAAAGGCCCTTCCCGGTTTGAATTTATCAAATGAATCTGTCTGGATATGCTGAGCTTGCATTGTTCAGTACAAACCTGGCATGTTATGCCAGGAGCCAGCTTACCAGATATCCGATGCAAGCAAACAAACAAGAAAGAGCAATTATAACTGAATTGGAGCTGAATTGTTATGATGTGTACTGCCATGCATTATGAATGGAACCAGGCAGGTTACTGTTTTCTGCTGACTCTCCATTTTGGGCAAACAAATACCTCATGTGGCAGGGGCAACTTTTGGCCTAGGAAAAGATTCATACTGATGATCCAAAAACTAAAGCTCCACAACCTGATACCTTTGCCAAATGATGCAAACCTTTTTGCGTGATGTATTTGGAACGTTTCTTGTTGCTTACGCAAATAAGGTCCTCATTTGCATAAATGATATCAGTTTATCATCTTCCCTACCCAAATAACACTATATGTTCAGAGTGTAAAAGTCTAATCTTAGAAAAGAAGGTTATTGTAGCATTTTCTCATAAACTATGTAAATGAGACCCTGATTTGCATGATTTATATCTAAACAAGCCTTCTTAATCCAAATTCTGACATTCCGTCTGTTGATGCAAACTGCAAAGTCTGCATTGGGGGCTTAACTGTTCAGAGTTCCTAGCCATGTCCATAGTCTGTAGTTGGTGGGTGTTGCATCCCAAACATGCTTCTTATCCCGAAGATGCTCTGAAGCGCTTTCTGGATATCAAGAACACGTTGTGAGCCAAGACTGCAGAGCTACAATAAGTTCAACAACGTCATTGATGGGCAACAACCACAAACTCTGATAGATTTTTGAATAAATCTAACCATACTTAATAAAGTTAATTCATCCAACCATTAAACAATCTACAATTCTCCCCACATGTTGATATTGGTTTACCAAAATATTGAAGGGGAGTGAGCAGTATTTTTTTGTACATTAGAAGCCACTTAATTGCACCTCGGATTAACGCACATCCCATTTAATTGCACCAAATCCCCAAATCAGTTCCCATTCACTGCATTGTTAGTGACTCTGCATATCTGCATCGCACACTGTCACCAATGACAGATAACTGCACCAAAATTTTTAAAGAACTAAAAATAGTAGTATCCAGTATTATATTATACTGCTGCGGGGTTCCCTGACGCAGGGGTAGGCAGCAGTCGGCAAGTCTTCACACACCGCCACCAAGCGGCTCTGTCCAGCGGGTCCACGTTGGTGAGGCCGCACTCTGTAATGTCCTTCTTAAAAAATGCGCGCTAAAAATTGGCAAACGCTGTACAAATGAGCCGATACCTGCCGGTGTAAAGGCGCAATACCGCCAATATGTTTAAAACAGTTTTGAGTAACGAAAGAAGGCGTTCTCCATTGACAGTCACGTTGATAGGAATTGTATGGGAGGTCCCGGGCGGGTCACGGGGCGTGTCAGAACCATTAAGAGACACACGCCTACCAAAGGCGGCATTACGCTTTGGCTGACAGCATGCTGTACTCAATAAAGATTGGTCCCTACCTGTACACTGTCTTATTACTGTGAATGTATTTCGCGGGGATTTGATTTCGCGTTAAGGATGACATGGGGTGTTGTCTTTGGTTTTATGTTTGCGCCAGCGTTATAGTCACATATTGCTGCAGTGATAAAAGACCGGCGTCTTTACGTCACATTCAATCGAAAACCACACAGCCACTCGACAAGGGGATATAGGAGTCGCTTTTGGCGGTGCGGTGCTGACGTGATCATCTGTCACATTCTTTGATGGCAGAGCTGAATCCGCATTGTAGAAAATTCCTGCATCCACCGGAAAGAGGTATAAGCGGGTTCGGCTCTGCTATGAGGAGAATGATCTGTCACTGATCTAAAGTCATCTAACCATATCTAACCACTGGATATGTAGTACAGTGCACTGTACAAGTCACTACCATGCTGTTGACAGTAAAATCTGTCCAGACATGGGAGGGGGCACAGCTCTGGGCTCACCCGTAATCAGTTATAATAACTAGATTTAGTTTCAATTCCTGGTTTCATGGCGGTACATGATCTACATGATTTTTTTACATGTCCTTCAATACTGCATAATTTCGTCTGTTTTCTTTGTGCTAGTGTTTCTGACTAACAACACACCTACCACCATTTTATTTCAGCATTTTATTGCTTTGTTTATCACACAATTTCTCAGTGTCCGTCCCTCGTTCCCTGAGTGAGTTTTGTCACAGAGCAGCGACAGCGTGAACGGTATCATGGCAGAGTGTCGAACTGGCAAACTCTGACATGTTGTTTGCCTCAAGGTACAAAACTAGTTAAATTCCCCTTCCAGTGGGAAGGGGGATATACTGTTTTTGCTTGCCTGTTCTATTTCTTCTTCTTTCTTCTTCTTCTTCTGCCAAAAACCAAGTAGATGTGCGGTGGTAGCTCTACTAATGGTATTGCAGAAAGTTATATGTACCTTATGTTACATGGTACGGATGTTATATTTGAGATGTAGGTACCTTTAGGAAAGGTCAGAAAACCTGGCCATGAATTATGCTAATGACTGCCTTATGCATAATTTATGCATCCCTTACCATAAAAGCTACGGAAGTCATATTTCAGATGTAGGTACCTTTAGGAAAGGTGAACACATAATCATCATATCAGCAGCTTGCCTGGACTAAGGCTGCTCTCTCCCTCCAGGCGTCACGGTCCGCCATTACTTGGTCTAGATCTTCAGACCTCACCCCTACATCCCCAGCAAGTTGGTCTATGTAGGTCCGTTGTGGTCGCCCGACACAGGAGTGCCCATGAGTTGGTGCCCAGAGCAGGAGTTCGCTCTGACACACTTGACCATAAATTATGCTAATGCAGACCTTGTTTGCACAAATTATGCAGAAACTTCATAATACCCTTACAGTCAATGCTAAGGATGTCATATTTTAGGTGTAGGTAATGGGAATATCCTGCATTTTCCCGAAAATGTTGCCATTCTAGTTCCACTTGTTTTTTCATGAAACATCCTCTACTTTAAATTCAACTTTCCCCCAAATGACCCCGGGAGGGACAAAGTGGGAGGGGGTGGGGGAGGTCCGAGGTCACAGGCTAGGGACCCAACCAAGTGCAAAGTGATGGTATTTTGCTTTTTACGAAATCCACCCCCACCGCTGGTAATCACTAGGGGTGGGTACCGGTACTGTGTACCGGTACAAAACCGGTATTTTCTAATGGACCGGTCCAAAAAAAACGGTCCAGAAAAAATCAGTGGACTATGGACCGATTAGAAAATTCACAGTACTAAGCTACCAGCAGGTGGTCACATAACCAATCTAAGAAAATACAAAACAGCTGATTTAACGAGTCAAGGTTGCCCTTTTTCGAAGACGTTATCTGTGAATCATATCTAGATGAATCAACAGACGGCGAGGAGAGTATAGTTTATTTTGAGTCAAAGTGCGAACCTAAGAAATTATATCATTCCATACATGACGTGATAATCCGACACATGCATACACCTGCACTCAAGTAAATGTACACCCGAGGTTAAGACACCCAAACAAACCACAAATCATCTAACCGATATTTGTTTCATTCTTGTGTGCCAATAGTCAGCATATATTACTTGATTTTTGTTTTAGTTTTCTCATGACAAACCAGCAAATGCTTATTATAACTGCTGAAAGCTGTTAAGCATCTCAAGTAGGATTATTTGTTAGTCATAATGTCTTGTTATCAACTACTAGTAAATAGTACTCTAAGAATGACAATTTCTCTCTGAATCTCTTTTGTGAGATAAAAATACCTTGTTGCATGTTTTGTTACATCTTCGTTTCTGTTTTACACATGACTGTGCACAGAAATAATCATATCATTCCAATATATAATTTGAATATGATTTGTAGGACTCACAGAGACCTTTACTTATGGCTCGCTCTCCAAAATATGATGTACTGCAACACAGCTATAATCAGGTGCAGGTAAAGGTACAGGTCCGGACCTGGACCGGAATTTTCTGCACCGGTACCCAACCCTAGTAATCACTATTGGACCCTCTCATCTTGAAGTGGTTCAGGCAGCGCGGATTCTGGGAGTAATCCTTCAGCACAACCTGAAATGGACTGACCATGTCACCTTGATCGTCGGGAAAGCTAGCAAGAGACTCTATGTGCTGAGAATTCTGAAGAAACATGCATGGACAGGACACAAGTGACCTTATTCTTATCTACATTGCTTTTGTGCTCTTGGGTACGCGTGTGTGATATGGCATCCTGGGCTGGGCTGACCAGAGATCTGTCATTGAAGATCAAACGAGTGCAGAAAAGATCACTTCGAGTAATACTTGGACCCGAACACCACTTACAGTTACCACACGGCTCTAGATATCACTGGCCTTACTAGATTAGATGCCAGACGCGACAAACTGTGCCTTTAAGTTTGCCAAATCTCCACAAGCAGTGACAAATATCGTACTTGGCTGCCATCACGCACTAGCCAGTGGGGATGTCAACAACAGATCACTCAGAAACAGTACGAAACTGACTCAGTATAAGTGCCGGACCCAACGAATAATAAACAGTATACTGCTATATTGCGTTCATCTGCTAAATGACTGCTGCTAAATGACTTGTAAATATTAGTGTTTTAAAAAGAATCTTAATTCATATAATCTCATTGACACCTTATCATATAAGGATCAAGACTTTTATCCAATTTGTAATGCCTTTTAAGTCCTGATATGTAACGTTACAGGACTTACGTTGTACAGAAGCCACCTGTACTGCAATAGCTTTTTTTAATATCAAATAAACCATTTTCTCTCTCCACTAAGTGTACTGACTTAGGGTTCTTCCTGCATTAAGGTGATTTGGGGTTTGTGGGGATATGAATGAGGTATCTGAGAAGCCGTGGTAGACAGGCCTGGCCTGGTTGACAGGCCAGGTTTTTCCACAAACCCCCTTATATTATGGAACACATAAGAAACCCACAATGCGCTTTCAGCATGTTCTTGACAAAGTAACAGTGTTTATTTTCCAATCGCTTGATTACACATCTTAAATTAAGGGAACAAAGGCCACAGGGCTATTAATAATTTGCGCTTTTACCGCCACACATAAATATACTATTGTCGTATAGGTGTGAACACGCCAGGCTATTCAGGGCTGTCATGTCGCCCCACGGGAAACTCCGTTTTGGCCGCGTGCCTACCCACTTATCATATAATTGTTACGTGATTCCGATGAATGACGATAAAGACCACGGACACCTTTCGACAATGCACCATAATCTGCCTCTCTTCCTCGAAATCCCTGCCCCCCTCCCCACCGCCATGCCGAAATTATACGCTACAGCTTATACGATAAATCCCGATCACTGTGACCTCGTGTCACGCCTGGTCGATCGGCTGTTACTTACTTAAACTAACACCCATCATGTCATTTCAAAAGTCAACATTATTCATAGTTTTGCTACCAACAAACCTGCCGAGAGCAGCTCCACTCCGGACGGACGGACGGGCGGGCGACGGACGAACGGACGGCCTGCCGTGCTCTGGCTCGCATCTGCTTGGCGCCCAACGCCTGTAGCCAATACCAGCCGAGCTGACGGTACAGTGTTACCGAGTCCCTCTCGGTGATTGCGCACCGCACGGTATCACGGTACTACCGTGCCCCCATGCCTGTCGATGATTTTCCACCCCCAATCTACCACATGTCTCAGTGATTGTGTATGAATGGGGTGCTCACGAAGGGCAGCGTATGCTGTTTCGAGCACATCCTCACTCAAGCAGACTGCTGGAAACCCGGGGTGCTGTGTGATGCACTCAATGTCAGGGTGTCTCTCCCTCCGCTCGCACACACGCATCTGCTCCCGGCAGCATACACTTTCACGTACTGTATCCATGTTTACGCACCTCCCACAAGAGCACCTAAACGACCAAGCCCCCCCAAAATATCAAAAACCATCCTGAAATCGTCATAAAATTTGTAAAACGCCACTAGAGAACGCTGTAAACAAAACAAGTCGGCAGTAGTGAAGGTCGGGGGTCACGCTAATTACCGGCGTGGGTGACCTTGTGCGCTGTGGTTTTGGCGATCTTTTTCGACATTTTGTGCTCTATATTCTTACTCTTTCATATTCCAAAAAACGGATGAAGGTAATGACAGGCACCGGTGAGATTAATGACGGCGATCAACCAATAGGAGCTATAGTATTGGGAGGCTAGAATTTGTAGAAAAACAATAACACGGGCCGCGTCGTAGATAAACGTGCAATAAATCATACAATTCAATGCTAAATGTACATTTCCCCAAAGCGTGTACTCTATATCCTATCATAAAAAAACATAACAGCAAAATCATGTAAGCCTCACTTACCATTCCGTATTCTGTAGCCTTTCGATATCCACCGGGATTTCTCTCTCGATTTCAGCTTCGCCGCCATTAGCTATGGCGTCACCAGCGGCCTCACTATCATTGTCGCTGTCAGAACTCGGCTCGTCTGACTGCTCGTCGGAGAGATACGGCTCAAATCTGTAGGGCATAAAACCTTCCACGACATCCTCAATATCCGACTCCGATTCGACTTCCTCACAGTAGCAATCTTCGCTGGATGAGGAGTCAGAAAAGTTCTCTACTTCGTCGTTCATCTTCAGGCGGCTATCTGTTTTTATTGTTGACCATTGATTACCAACGCGCGGAAAGCGGACCTCTCCGGAGTTCTCACCTGTGCTACGTCACGGCATCACGTGACGGCTGGTGGAATGTTTCTCTCGCGGCCGGGTCGCGCTTTGCAAAAACGACACTTTGATGGGCTGTATAAACTTTATTCCGCAGAAACAGCGATTGCAAACACTTTCAACTTACTACTAAGTATATTTCTGATATCTATATCTATTTTACCTACTTTTCTACGTGGCTTTTGCCCTTTAAGACTTACCGCTTGTCTGATTTCATTACATATTTTACATATTCTATGAATTTCTAAAAGAAAACATCTATATATGAAACATATTGATATGAAAAGCACTTCACGATTTACACATTCAAATCAAAATAACCACTTTACAGGTACAAATAAAAATCAAAAGATTCACATAAACATCACATCGAACAATAACATCATAAACTAGAGTTCCACGAACACATTATCTTCGCCAAATAATCAAGGCTTATTATGGAGAGTGATTGATATTTACGTGCTTATCACCCCCTGCAAATTTGATCATGCACCATACCATTTGGAAGTTATGATGGGGCGAATGAGTCCAGTCTAGATGGGGTTAAAAATCATTTGGTGGTACAGGACTAGTATATGTGTAGAGTGTGCTGATATAAATGTATATGTTATAACTGGTCATGACAAAATATGAGTATGTTGATATTATAAGGGCCACAAAGGTTCGATATTGCAGTGTTGTAAGTTGAAAGTGATGATGAAATGGTACAGTCAATATATATGAATAGAATAAATCTTTATTCCATATCATACACATTTTGAAAGACATAGTACATGGACATGTGACTCTTCCGCACCTAGCAGTGGTGCAGTTTTGGTACAGTGTACTCTCCAAGCAGAGGAGTGGGTCTGGCTGGTTTTTGACGTGTTTTTAGGTGTTTTTGTCAGGCTTTCTATTTTGTCCCCTTTTCATTATGTCGCCAATCGTGGTGAACAAAAATGCCTAAACTGAACGCGTTAAAAACCAGCAGGACCCACACTTCTGCTTGGAGGATAGTTTATTTATTTGACCTACATGTACGTTTATGCAAGGCCATCTGGTTACATGACCTGACAGTCCCATGTCCGACTATGAAATGTAGTGGGTTAACAAACTTTCCTTTCTAATTATGCAAATTAGCTCATGATTTGCATAATTAGTCATTGATTATGTAAAGCAACATCTGAGCTCTGTAAATACCAAATATCACGACGATCTGTCGACCCCTTCTCAAGTTATTCATGTCCGAATGTCAAAACAAAAACACCCACTGCAGTTCTTAGCAAGCCGCTAGGGGGCCCAAATTTACAGAACTTACTTTCTGTGGCATGAACTATCTACCACACAAAAATCATGACCATAGCGCTTTCAGAAAAAATGCCTCCAAATTTTGAAGCTCTGTTGCAGTACCTTAGGTGCCCGCTAGAAGGCCCATTATCGAACTTGACCTTCCTTTTTGTAAACCCTACCCATCCACTAGATATCATACAGATCCATCAACAGCTTCTTGAGTTATGCTGGCGACATACAAATACACATCCACACAAAGCCCGCTGCAGTACCGACGGAAAATACAAGGGGAACCATTTTTGAACTTGACCTCCGTTTTCACAACATCTACACACCTGCAAAAAATCATGAAGATCCATCAACGTTTCCGTCACTTTTTTTGCCTACATTCAAACACAAAAAATGCAAAGCCCGCTGCAGTACTGTTGAAAAACGCAAGGTGAACCATTTTCGAACTTGACCTTCCTTTGCACAACCACTACACACCTACCGAAAATCATAAAGATTCATTGAAGCTTTCTTGAGTTATGCTCCTGACATACATTCAGACCCACCCAACTGATTTTTCAACCGAAAACATAATCTTCTCCGAGTACAAGTACTCGGCGAAGATAAAAATGTGAGAATAAATGAATACAAACAAACATCAGAACATATACAAATATATACATGCATCAGTACAAATACACAAATATCATTAATCACAACAACAATAACAAGCATCAGAGAACATTTACAAAATCAAAACAAAGAGAACTTTACAAATTTACAAGTACACAAAAAGCAGGCTAGAATAGCAAGTTTGGACATGCAAGTGTAGGCAGGCCTCGCACAACCTACATACAGCAGCTGTGTGAGGATGCAGGCTGCAATTCAGAAGAACTGCCAAGAGCAATGGAGGACAGAGAGGACTGGAGGAGGAGGGTGATGTTCCTCCGTGACACTCTCGCGACAAGATGATGATGATGATGAACCTCAAGTTTCCAAAAGTTTAATGTTAGATTTATAAACGGCGCGCAGTCGTTCAAAAAGTTGGCGACCTCACTAAGAAACAGAGGGCATAACTCAAATATTGGGGCATACTAAGTAGCTAAAACAGATTCACTGCTGATCGATAGATTGATTGATTGATTGATTGATTTGTGAGGTCGCAAACTTTTTGTACGGCCCTCGTACACTTGTCAGGACATGAAACCCTAGCGACTTAGATCAGAACTGCAAACGAGACACTGTAAATAGGCGCCCTCCGGAACGTAGACCTTTCTTGTCATGTTAACAAGGCAAGGTCAGGTCACAGGGGCTTTCGGAAAGGATCAATTCTATGTCTTTTCTACTGGACAAAACTATGTGTGGGTGGCACCGAACGATCCTTAACCACGCTTAAGAAGAAGAAAGCTTATCTAAAGGGTACATTTAAAATGTGTATGTAATGTAATGTAATGCCATTTTGCTTGCAGCAAGGAAGTTTGATATATAGTGGGCTGACTGAAGATTCTCTGGCTGACATTACGATTTTGCCCCCGTGTATATCTGCTTGGAGATTATAGTGAAACCTCCTTGCTTCCTATTGATATACCTCCTTGTTTGCAATTTGCAGACAATCACGATAGAAAATGTGTTCAAAAATTCGTATTTTCCGAGAACCATAGTAGAATGGAACTCGTAGTCATCAAGTACTGTAGGAGCATCTTCACTAAGTAGCTTTAAAGAACGGTTGCAGTCAGATATGCAAAGACTATGTGTAACAGGCCGTTCGGTGTAATATAACCAGCTGCTTCCGCGCCGCGTGCCTGCGAAACTGGTGTGTTACGCCTCATGGTGGTTGTACAGATACAGAAAAAAAACGCAAATATAATTACATCAACGGGTCAGAGGAGATTATGTATTTTGTCAACTTTTGAAGCTTCAGCAACTAGTTTTTCCTATTACAAAGCAGATGTAGTGAAGTGAACTTTATTGCTCAACAATCGTACATGGTACAATGTATGGCATGAAATCAACAATCTGTTCTACAAGGCTAATCTATCCTACAATTCTAAGTACAAAATATTTTCGAAACCAGTGTATTTGTTACAATATATATTCATGTATGGGTAATTCTGTCTCGCTTTTCGAATGATTTATGGAGAAATTGACCTATGTACATAGATATAGGAGTTGGACATGACAACAGTACATAGAAAATATGAGAGAAAAAATCGTAACATCTTCTTGACGTGGCTCATTTCCTAACACTCAACCCTCCAAAGCCGCATCTTACAATGGGCCGTTCCAAAAAAATACAGGGGGGTTGACGACACCCCAATCAGGATATTCTTCAACCCCCTTAATTCTGCATCCTGACGACTTCAACCCCCTATATCCTAGCATCCGAACGATTTCGACCCCCCTAAATCCCGGAATCCCGACTACTCCAAACCCCCTAAATCCTTGAATCCTGTCCTATGTCGTCAACCGGGGGTACATCTTATTTTTGGAACGGCCCAATACAACGCATATCAGTTTTACGACTCTGCACAGAAACGTGCCCGACACTCATCTTTTTTGCATATATGGTAATTCTGTTGTTGTATTTCTGCTTTCTTTCACTTCCCATTCGTTTCCGCTATACATTCAATAATAGCTACATTGACGCCACGATGCTGCTTCCCGTAAGTACGTCAACATCATAACACTGCGACCGTTTCTACAAAACACTCCACAAAAGAATGAAGGCGTTTGTGACTGTCCTGTGTCACTATCGTCTCTT
Source organism: Branchiostoma lanceolatum (assembly GCA_035149815.1). NCBI lineage: Eukaryota > Metazoa > Chordata > Leptocardii > Amphioxiformes > Branchiostomatidae > Branchiostoma > Branchiostoma lanceolatum. Next base: position 16,930,184 of record CM068873.1, read on the forward strand.
GGGAGACCTGGCGATCTGACCTCACATCCAGGGGTCAAACGACCGCAAACATCCCTACAATGGGCTCTTGCAAATTTTCTTCATGTTCCCTGTCACTCCAGTTACGCTAAAGCTCGTTTTCTAAAGCTCTGTGCCTTTTCGTAAACAGTAGCGTAAAAGTATTTAAATAAAGCGTCTTAACCACAAGTTTGGCTTAAAAATGCAGGTTTGACTTTTAGCTGCGGTAAATGATCTTGATTGCTTGTATTGAAATGTAAAGCAGATTATTGAAGTCCGATTATTACGCTCCTGATAGAAAGAGAAACAAAGAATTTCATTTTGCCGGGGCGCTGTGAGTGAAACGCGGGAGGGGGCGATCCTCATTGGTGTGTGGTTGTAACAACGGGCGGCTCGGGAGGCATTGTGTCGCACCTATTCACATGTTGATCTCGGCGCCACGACGGATCGAGCCATCGCGCACGGCGTTATTTGTAACCGGGCTGACCAAGATGGAGGTTGCTAAAACTCCTTTCTCTCGTCTGGCACTCGTTCTACTGGTGTTCTGCCTTCTCGTGAGGAAAACACAAGCGCAAGGTGAGTGAATGAGGGTTGTAGGCGAGCGCCGCTGGTATTATTTCGTTTTTGACGTCTCTTTTAGGCTCGTTTGTCTTCGTCCTAACTTTTCTGACATTCACAAATTAGTCGGCATATTTGCGAGCCCATCGTCGCGAGGGGCGACTGGGCAGGACTGACCAGTCCTGACTGCTCCTTAATACTCCGTCCTGTCCGTTCTACCACCCGTGAGGGGTCAGTGATAGGATAACTGCCGCTTTTCTGTCATATTTTAGACTGAAACTTAAACTCCACACAAGGCTGACACAGCGTTTCTTTGTCGTAACAGATGCTCGCTACAAGAGGTCTTTCAAAGCCAATTTCGCGCCCCGTATTTTGTGTAAAGCCCGGGGTCGTCTGCGTACAGGACCTTGTTAGCGCTCACTAAAGAACACCGCTTTTTCTCGTCCGTACAACAAGAACGCTTCAAGGTTGCGCCCAAATTATTGTCATGTGTCATTAGGGTCGTTCTTTCTTTGTGTGACACCGGGGCAAACTTCATTGTTGTTCGCTAGGTAATCTCAGGGGAACGTGGCTACAATTTTGTAACGCATCAACTTGGGAATTCTTACATTTTTCCACTTGAATAATGATTTGCTGAACGTATCCAGCCTCCAAAATCCTTTATAAGCGGTTTAACTTAAAGGGCCGCGTCTGATCAAAGTTTCGAACAGTTGAAGGAAATGATTATAGACGTGAAGGCTTGTAGCTTGAAGAAAGATGAGCGAAGTGCTAACCCTTGCCTGAGGGCGAGATTTCTACTTAAGCCCGCTTCCACGTGCAGTTGGTTACGGATTCACTCAGTCCCGATAACGTTTGAATGTCTCGCGAAAAAAAGGACAAAGGAAGGGAGCATCTGTATTTTGCGCTGCATTTGTTAGAAATTGTCTCGTTTCCTCCCTTCTTCTTCCTTCAAACACCAAGCTTGCAAGTTTACCAGGTCCCATGGCCACACAGAGAAGAAAACGGGAAGTCACGTTTGCTATACATGTCTTATACTCGTGGGAAGTTAGACCGACTCTGGGTTCCATGCAACAAACTATAACAAACTTTTCACGTGTTTTGTCTGCAATTTGTCACTCTTCTCTGGAGAAAAATGCCAAGAATCGTAAACAAATCATAGTTTTGCTTCACCAAGGAGCTTTACGTGTGGTTAGACTCTACAAGTGCTGGTCAAAGCTTGATGTTGTGGTTATGCTCAATCCAAAGTTATGGTAAGCAACGTCTGTCCCTGATTTTTCGAGGCCGGAAGGAAAGTGCCCCTAAGTTTGACCCCAATCTGCTTCTGTATCTACATTGAGGTTCTAACATCTTTGGTTTCTACTGGTATATCCAGTGGGCTGAACATTCTTTCCTAATGATAGACATACAAAAAATCCCAAATTTTCTTGGAAATAATTATTTTTGATGCTCGCACATATTTTCTAAACCCTTAGGCCCCGAGCATCATCTACAAACGATTTTTGACACTGCGGTCTTTTTTCTTCCTTTAACAGATAACAGCTGAATTCAGAGCGTGGGCATTTTTTGCGTAACTAGTCCCTTCTTGTGTGGGGAAAGACTTTCCTAATTATGTCTTTCCTAATTATGTCACGATGTGTTGTTTTTGCCTGATTAGTTCTTGGTCTGTGGACGCGTTGCTTAGTAACATGGTTTAGATTTTTAGATTTGTATTTATAATCCTCCGTTGTTTTGTTTTAATAAAACTTTGTGACAACTCAGCGCATTCTAACAAGTCACAGATATAAGAACGCGATGCAATGCTAAGTACGTTCTTTGAAGAACGGTTAGAGTTTGCCTTCGGCATTCATAGCCTCCTTTGATGTTAGTTGGGTTTGATCAGTCGTGCGTTCTTGCGTTCCCGTCTTATCGTATAAAAACAACTCAGTATTACAAATTGATACCGTAAAAACACACAATCAAGAAGAATTAATCAAATGTGATAATCTACTTAGCAATTTTGCTACCAACAGAAGAATGTTTATCTACGCACCAAAATATAAACTACTGTCGGGACAAGTTTGTATTGGAAATTAAGCCAGTGTACAAAAAGAATTTTCTGCTGTGGATCAAACAATAGCGATTGTTATTGGAGGTAGATACATTTGCATATGCAAGAAAACAGAAGTTGTTGTTTTCTTCACCGTTCGTGGGAACAGGTACTAGTAATTGATTAAGCGTTTCAAAAACGCAAAATATTTCCGTGAAAGGAGAAGAAATCCAATGGGTAATCAAAATTCCTTAAGTATGGAAATACGTCATTCCATTGACATTGGCCATTCTGACAATGAACTCCAAGGAGATGTTTAGGGCAAAGGAAAAATTGCTCAGACCAAACATCTAGTAGTGATTGGAAATTATAGGCTACATCTGTCCTTACATTTGCAGTTGCCTGAAATAGCGGGAAGAAGTTGAATCTGTACATACTAGCAAGGAGTTTTTTGGGTTTAATTTTACAGGCACCCAGGGCATTTTATGAGGCTTGAAAACTGGAAATATTCTAGCTGCTGTAATTTTTGTGAAATTGACATTTAATGCCACTGATTAGCACATTTGCGAAATGATTTCCTATCAAAAGTGTTCAAAAGCGGCACAAAAATAAGCTACATGGTGATCCTTTTAGTTTCATGCGCCAAGTGTAAGTAAACCGATACCATAGCCCCGCCCACCTCCCTCAAAATGTAGACATGCAAAACTAAAACATGAAAATAATTGACGGACATGCAGTCACTCTTTCATTGGTCAAACTGCTAATTGTGATGGACAGTCAGGATCAGTCTATTGTGGCTTGGATTTTCTATCAGTTCTCACCACACAACGACATCATATCTTTGCTCCTTTAATGTCGATATGTAATGGTATAGAGTTATTGAAATTTACTATGTGTAGGAATGACTAGAAATTGGAGGTTTTTTTTATTCAAGTTTCAAGCCTCATAAAATGCTCTTGGATTTTGTGGTTATTTGACGGTTGAACTTCCGATTGTCTACGACAGAACCCGAAGCCTGCACCGAAGACGAGTTCCAGTGCGGAAATGGCCGATGTATTCCGGACAGCTTCGAGTGCGACGGCGAGGACGACTGTCGGGACAACTCGGACGAGGTCAACTGCACCGGCTGTAGGAGGGGCAAGTTCATGTGCGAGGATGGAGGGTAAGGGTCAAGTATGACGCGATGATGGCGTAGAGGTTGTTTGTTAATGTAAACTCTGGCCGCTAGTTTTCACCAATTGCAATGGAAATTCTAACCCAATGTCATCTATTGAACTCAAGTTAGTTTATGGTAAAAGAGGAGGTAAACTAGAGTTAAGTATTTGTGCTACATATACTTCAGGTTTGCTATGTTAGTTTAGCTATTACGGGACCTTTTTATGAATATGAATTGGTATTGAATTTTTCTTTTTATTTGAGTTGAATGTGTGATAGTTGTATGCCGATTTGTTAAAAATAGAGAGAACGCTAGCGACCCCCAAAAAACACCCCTCCCAATAAAATGGTATGGCTACCCTGCGACGTCACAAAATCAAGCTGGCGGCCACCGCACATGCCAACGGATCCAACAAAGGTTTTGCTATGCAAACCTGTAAAAAATGTTTTCCCGGATTTCAGCTGTTTGCCGAGCATCTTCCGTTGCGACGGTATCGGCGATTGCGACGACGATTCCGACGAAACCAACTGCCGGTTAGGCTTCTTGGATACGATAGGCGGCGCTTCTGACGAGCTGACCACCACGCAGACCGTGCCCAGGTCTTCTTACCCCGTCACGCCCATCCCTCCGAGCTCAGTACTGGCGCCGGGGGTGATGATGGCGATCTGTACGGACCAGGAGTTCACCTGTGCCGACGGGAGCAGGTGTGTGCCCCGCCTGTTCGTCTGTGATGGCGAGTGGGACTGTACCGACAACAGCGACGAGGAAGACTGCCGTAAGAAACTTCCCTTGACTTTATTATCTCCATGAAAAATGGAGATATTGTTTTGGGTGTGTTTGTCTGTTTGTTTGTCTGTTTGTTTTTGTCTGTTTGTTTGTGTTTCCGCACCACTCCAGTCAGCATAACTCAAGAACCTCTTGATGGATTACGACGATATTTGGTATGTGGGCGGGTGTTGTGAAGCCGAAATTCAAGGTCGATTTTGGGCCCCCTGGCATGTGACCTTGGTACTGCAGCAGAACTTCAATTTTTGTATCTTTTGACCTGGACGTGCTGTGTTCTTGATTTTTGGTGGCAGATAGCTTGTGATGTAATGAAGAAGTTTTTGACAGTTGACTGATGACTTCTCACTCAATCTAGCCCCAAATACGTGTAGCCAGGACAAGTTCACGTGCGGTAGCGGAGACTGTATCCCTGAGGCCTGGGCTTGTGACCGGGATGTTGACTGTGCTGACGGTTCGGACGAGTCCGAGGAAATGTGTCAAGGTAACGCTGTGATAACAGTTATCGGCATAAACCACCAAATACGGGGAGCATTCTTTCCTACTCAGTCTGGTAATTTCTTTGGCGTTTTTTTCACCTTATTATCTCCATGAAAAATGGAGATATTCTTTCGGTCTGTGTGTCTGTGTTTCCGGATTTTTGTAGTCAGAATATCTCAAGAACCTACGAATGGATTGTGATGATATTTTATATGTAGGGAGGTGTTGGAAAACCAAGGCCAATGTCAATTTTGGGCCCCCTGGTTTGTGGCCTTGGCACTGCAGCAGAACTTCCGTTTGTATCTTTTGACCTGGACGTCCCATGGTCTTGATTTTTTGGTGGAAGATGTGCTTGTGATGTAAACAAGAAATGGTGTAGGTTTTGGCCCCCTGGCCGCTTCTCTGGAACTGCAGGGATGGTTTTTCGTCAAGTTTTGTCTTTCTTTCAAACTGGGGGGGGGGGTTCTTTTACGGACGGTGTAAGACTAAAGAGAGCATACCAAATGGTACTCTCCAAGTAGAGTTTCGTGGAGAAGACTGTGACCTATCATATGTCCCGCATTCTGTTGATGGAGGTGCCAACACAGAACGGGGCACATGATAAAAAGGTCACAGTCTTCTCTACCTCTGCTTGGACAGTAACCAAATTGCACATCCTTTCCCCATTATTTCTGTACTCAAGTTTGTTCCTCCATGAATCACCATAGTCTCTACCAGACTAACCGCGCCGGCTATAGGGAGAACATTTGCCGGGGGACTTTGGCCATGGAGGGTAACATTCGCAACCGCAGTGTTGCAATATTGGACCCTATCTCCATAGCCGACCCTCTTTATACAGTTGACTCTAATGGGCCAATTTCTACTATTTTCCCAGCGACCCGCAGAGGCTGGTAGAGTCCAGACTCTCCAGACGACTGTCTGCTTTAACCGACTCCGTGGCCTAGACAACCGGCCTGAACGCCTAAGAGTTTCTTTAGTGTATTCAATGTACTGTTCGTTGGCTATATATGGATACACGTAGTTAGATGTATTGTCTAGCGTACTGTGTGCCTAAATACCGTGCCTCGTAATGATTGGCTGTAAATTGTAATGTAATCAATGTTATTTACCATGTTAATGAATGAGGATATAAAATAATGCTTTGCACAGAGGCAGGGACTAGAAGACACAACACGGCTATTGTCACTTGCAGAAACCACAGAAGTGTTGTCAATGGAATGTACGCCAAAAATAGTCTCTCAAGCAACTGGATAAGATTTGGAAACAGTCAGACGTTTCAGACAGCATCCGCTGTCTTTCGTCAGTGTCTGAAACGTCTGACTGTTTCAAAATTTTATCCAGTTGCTTGAGTAACTATTTTTGGCGTATCTTACTACCTGGATGTCTAACCTTCATCAACGTATCAATGGAATGTATTTTGAATGCATACTATCTATTGCTGTTGTATGATATACTAGTACAGTCAAGGTTGATAATACATTTGGTCATTGTTTCCTTTTTTTCTAACACCACAGAAAGAAACTGTACCATGAAGGAATACCAATGTCAGAACTCCACCAAGTGTGTCCACCTTACCTGGTTCTGCGATGGCGACAAAGACTGTCCTGGGGGAGAGGACGAGGTGGATTGTGGTAAGTTTGAACGTCTTTGTTTTGCTTCCCACATTGTTAGCTGACCCTAAGATGACCCTGTGTTACGGATTGCAGAAGAGTCGGTAGACTATTCTATCTAGACAAAAAATCATGACCATTCATCAAGCCCTTCTTGAGTTATTCCCTTTCAAAGTCTGAAGCAAAACCTGCTCCTGCAGTTCCAAAAAAGCCTCTAGGGGGCCAAAACCTATACCACTTACTCTCTGTCCACAGAGCTATCTACCACTCAAAAATCAGGACCATAGCATGTCCAGAACACGAGATATTCAGGAAGTTCCGCTGCAGTACCGTAACAAGCCGCTAGGGGACCCAAAATCTAATCATTTCCATGTCTCATCAAGACCTATCTACCTACAAAATATCAAGACAATCCATCTGAGCCTTCTCGAGTTATGCTGTTCGTTACACACACACAAACGCTACGCTATGCATAACCTTCTCGGCGATGGTAATAAGAATACAAACAACGGGCCTCGATTCGGCACAATAGTGGTCCTCAAGATGGGAAGGAACAACGTCTTTGAGACATTTTAATCATGCCACTTTCCTCTGCTACAGTACTAAGATCTTTTTTACTTTTTGATATAGACCAACAGGAGTCCGCGCCATGCTCAGACGGAGACTGGCGCTGTGATGCAGGAAAGTGCATCTCCGCTGGGTGGCGCTGTGACGGCGAGCAGGACTGTTTGGATGGAACCGACGAAGAATTCTGTCACGTCCGACTCCGTGCACAGAACACAACATCACTGGACCTCCCGACACCGGGCAATATAACGCTGGGAGTCAATGACACTGGTAGGAGTCTTAGGACACATTTTTTTTGTGTTTCTAAAGTTTAAACAAATGTTTAATCAATTGTTAAGATACTCTTTATTCCCTGTCCATGGTCTTTCGCATTCAGACCACTGCCCATAAACGATCTACGTTTTCCTTTGAGATACTAGCGCACGGCATTCCACTTAATCGCGAAGCAAGTGTTTTTCCCTATTTAGTCTTAGAATTACAGCATCCCCCCCCCCCACCGCACGAGAGACCGTAACAGCTGTAACTTGTGCAGTCTAAACAGACACAAGTGTGCTGCATGTGGTTGAGACGCGTCCAACCTAAGATATGTTTTATTCTGTCAATGACGATGACAGAGTCTAATTCCTCCCTCTGTCTGCTTTGATACCGTTTACCGGTCTCTTGACCGGGGACGGTTGCTGGAATGCTAAATAGCTACGCACACTGTAGTTTTTTCCATCTATGTGTTTCCGAAAGTTTCCTGGGTCCGTCGAAATCTAGCCGACCATTTCTTTAGCCTGAAAATCGCTGCGTACCAAACGCGTGTACCATACGAATCGTCAGTTTGAAGAGTTTTCAACGTTTTCTTTATATACCTACAGTCGCATGGGTCAATAAAGGCTTTGAATTGACTTGACTTGACGCCATAAATCAGCAGTTGATGCTCGCGGATGATTGGTTGATTTATTGATTGATTGATTGACATGTAACGTTACATAGTTATTATGTCGTTTGACATGATCAAGGGCATGCAGTAGAGTTCAACACCCATTCTTCTAGTAACCAGATGGACCCAACAGCAGCCGTATGTCTGGTTCCTTGAGACAGGGCACTTGTGTTTGACGGAGACGTCTTATCTCGCGTCCTTGAAGCGACAAGATCATTTGTCATGAGTCAGGTCAGATGTCCAAGGTCAGGTCACCCCGCAATGTTAGACGTGTGAGATTCTTCTGTCCATCAAGGCTCTCCGTACTCTTTAAAGCATGGAGCAGTTTGTAAAAAGTCGTTAGCAAAACGTCGTTAGCTCATTACGGGATCGTTTTCAAACATTGCTACGAGTATCGTAGTCAAGGATATAGCTATAGGCTCGACTTCTTGTAGGAATGTAGGATTGCATGGGCTAAGCTATAGTCAGGTTTATCAGAACGCTAAAGGAATGTACATCTTTAGTGCTGAAGTGATGGAATTTACTTACTATATAACAAAATATGGTATTTCTATTGTTAGTATACAGAGTACAATCTACGATGAAGTGCACTCCATCTTCTACCGTATTTGAGGTCCAAAATTGATAGATTCTTTCGTCTGTATAATTATATGCGAGGTTTAAATTATAACTATTGTAAACGCGATCGCCAAGTGGCAATCAAGTTGAGAATGCGTCAACAGAAATCGCAGACACAGTAGTATTGGTTTAACTTACAGAACCGCTTCTCCCAACAGCCATATTTTGTCCAATACAAAACAATGTGCGGGTTGAGCTCCAAGCAGATGTTGGGATGGGAATCGTAACATTTCTGACTGCCCCTATTTCTGAGACACAACCCGATAAGGCGTGACCCATGTACATGTACATGCCTGTCATAGAACACTTTTTTACCATCAGGGACACATCTTAGTGTATTCGCTCCTGTAATGTGGCATGTAGCGAGGTTTTGTTTCTTTTCTTTCCACCTGTTGTCGAACGAAAATCCTCCCCTGATCCTCCCAAGGAAGCGATGCAGGACGAGTCTAATTATGGAAAGATAAACATCGTCAAGGGGAGTACACAACAAGTCAGGTATGCCACGAAGTAAGGGGCCGCCGGCGAGAATAGCAGTCCTTTTCCTGTAGGTTATCTACTAGACTTAGGGCCCTCCACATACCTGAAAGTTCGCAAAGTTTTCGTCCAAAGTTTGAACTAGTTTGAGCCTTGTTTTGATGGTTGGTATCTTTGATGCGACTTTCAAGAAAATTTGACTGGAAGACTTTCGGATTTAAGTCATTTTTGTCAGCAGTTTGGACAGATAAAACAGGGTTAATCTACTAATAACAGGTTTAGTCGGAGGCACGTTTAGGTGACGTCATAAAGCCTGCACAGTGTTTCATCATGTAGCGAGATGTATCGTTGACTTTGATTGGCTGACCTCTAGTTCGTGAAATCACCACAAGGCGTGACCTTACCCTCCTGTTCTATTTGTGAAGTAGAACTGGCAATTTCTCAAGGTCACTCGTCACCTGTCCAAGAAAGAACGCCCCCAGCGAGTAGTAAACAGAGCGCGGTACGACAGGGTTTTTTCCAACCAGTTATCACGCAATCTCGTCACTTCCTGCACGGTTTCCTGGCGCGATTTCCCCGCGAAACGGCGGAAACCGACCTGTCTATGTCGTCCGGTTTTATCAGATGTATGTCTGAAAACATTGAGATAACAACAACCAAACAAAGATGGAGAATTTCATCAGCGCTTGAAGTGAAAATTCGCTGAGAGTTCTGGGATAAAGACAATGGCGTTCAAAGTTGGCGCCCTTGGAAGTAAATGTGCTAGACGCAATATTACTGTTAAGAATAACTATCTACGGAAAGAGACGCCGCCTTATCGCACAACACAAGCATCTATATGAGTATCGGCTACTTAACAAGCAGACAGTTAGCATATTTGCTTTCTGCTTTGTCGCTCGGTCGGGGCAAATAGGACTAAGCTTCCCTTTCTTTACTGTTACAGAAACATCCCCCGAAAGTCTTCTCGCATTTGATTTAACCCCACCAACATGTGTGGTATTTTGTAGTAATCAATTTGTCTATAAATCTTGCAGAGAAGAAACCTTGGCCCCAAGTATTACATTTCTGTTTTAATGTATGCAGAGTGGAGTCCGGAATAGGGACTGTTAAAAGTTGCTTATGCAGCAATGTATGCGAAGATAGGATCAACTTTTATCAATGGTTTTGTTTCATACGGCTATTCATGATAAGCCCTTATTACACACTTCAGATAGTAAGAAAGAGCGGGAAGAGATTTTGATTAGGTTATTCAAAGGGTGTACTGTCACACCTGTATTTAAGTATCTGATGCATATCGTCATTTTCTGAGAACAATGGAAGGTGAATCCCTAAGGAATCTTGGTATGGAATTACGTCACATGTCAGTTCCTTCGCTTCCTGATCGCACAGAATTCCTTGTATCTCTTCCCAGCTCGCGCCGTTACTCAAACGTCACATCACACAACTTCACACAGAGCCGCCTCAGCCAAGGCCCCACAGGTGGCACTTTGTACGCGCGGAATGTGCCTCCTTTTAATCTCGTTCCCATTTATTGAAAACGCTGCGTATTGTCCGTACGGTGAGCCGCATAAAGACTACGATTTAACAATTACACGGTCCTGGTGATCTTTTGAGTGGGACAATGCTAAATGTCGCAGATTTCTCCATCCCTTAAAGCCACAATTCTTAAAACATTCTGAGTGATGATAAGTTAGAAGGAGCCGAAAGAGCATAAAACGGTGGTTTTGATTGGTGGAGAGGCGAGCCGTTGGTATGACCGAACGTAAGAAGGGCGGTGAATGGGCTGTGTGTGAGGGCCCGTAGAGAAGCATGCATATATTACACGGGGCTCATCAGACAATAAAAACTAGCACTTCCGACGGGGCCTTTGTCCGGGTTGCATTCTCATGGTGATTGCCTGAGCGTCGGACCGACATACGTGTGGTACACGCCAAGAACTCAGCGATGGCGCCGGAAAACACCCTGGTTTTGGTCGTCTGTTCGCTTCTGATGCACCATGGGGCGTCGCAAGGTGAGTTTCAAGTCACCTGGTTGTACTATCAACACCTTTCAACTTAGCACGGTCCATGTTTACTGAGCAAAGCATACCTAATTGTTGAACCCGCATTGTTAAGTTGGTGACCTTGCGGTTGTGGTACTAACCGCCCCAAATGGAAGAACAAGTCTTGTTTTACAAATCAGATCGCCTCTCTGTGAAACGATTTACCGGTAGGCTGTCGAATGTCATGGAAACTTTTGTTTCACGTTTGGTTGGTGCTTGAACCGGTGAACCCAATGCACACGGAGCGCATCTTAACAGTCTTTTCAGAGGAAAGCTTTACAGAGAGATCCTTAGAGAACCGTATAACGTCGGGAATGTAATTATAGGGTTACTCAGTCTTGCATGGTGGTAGTGCGGGTGTAATTGAACGGTACACAGCGCCGTGTTGTGGTTCTTCAGACGACGTTTATCTTTATGCACAGAAATGATTCATGCCACATCACTCCAACACGACTAGACACACCGACCCCTGTCGACGCTTTCCAACAATTTGTTCCTGACTTTTAAATCGCTTTGCATACATCGTGTAGGCATTGTAATCCCACCTCCCCCACGAGAGACCACAGACTTTCAAAGACTGAAAGGGGGATGGCCAGGGCGCTACTTATTAGGATAATTCCGTGGTAATGGGGGACGATAATGGGCACAAATTGATTTTTATGGACACCATTTGCAATTAGCGACGAATTAGCAAAAGAAAGGTAGGCGCTGTAGGTGGTGTATTGTTGTTATAGACGCCTGTTTATTGAACCACTAGGGCCCTACTACCAGTGTATTAGGAATGTGTAGTATGTGATCCTCTCACAGAATGTCGGAACTATTCGTCTTGTGCAACAAGCAGCCACAGTTAACGAAGTTTACTGTTTACAGAAGGAGGTATAATGTTGTTTAGGAGGTAAACACCAAAAGAACACGAGAGGTAAGGCAATACGTCTGTAGAACTATTTCCCGCGGCCTCTCAGTCGCAACCATGCGGTTACAACCACGGGAAAACGGCTTAAACTCAAAATGATACACTAGGGACAAAAAGGAACAGATTTGGAATGGCGCTACCGGCAAGGTTATCCTATAACGAACAGTTGTTCTCTCAGAGAAAAAAAAGTTACATGTACCACAGCGTATTGTATGACAGCAAAGTATCCACACATGCACCTCAAAATATTTGCGTGTGGGGGAAATCTAAAAATCACATGGGAAAGAAAATCAGACGATCTTTTGATGTTTAGGTCAACATTCTTATTACGTACTAATCACAGCGGCTTGTTCCCGCCAAAACCTTGGGGTTATCCGTTCCGGCATCTCTGCCCCGGATAAGGTGAGTATAGTGAGCGGGACCATCTGGTGAAAAAGTCGTCCAATTATTGAGCGTTTTTTCCCCTGCGGGAGTTAGTGAGTACGAGCGCCTGTTCTTTTACAACAGTGTTGTAGGTATAAGCAAGGAGGTTATGGTATAAGAAATGTCAGATGGCAGCGATGATACACGACAGAGGTGACCTTTTAGGTCAGGTTAGTCCAGATCTGTCATCAGACGACAATATCGTGGTGACAACGCTTCAGCTGGACTCCCGCGCTTTTGCACAACGCCAGAATTCCGTAAAATAACGACAGCAACGATATATCGGTTTGTCGTTCCCTTCGCAGCTGCTACTTGTATTCCAAACACGTTTCTTCCCTCCTAGTGATTGATTGATAGATTGCATTGACAAGTCAATGATATACTAGTAAATCTAATCAAGCTTGGACGTTTCTTGACCAGATTATCTCTTCTCTTGCCTTTTTCTTTCCTTGTAGTTTTTTTTCCTACACGAGTTTTAAGTGACTTCTGAAAGCAGACGTTGAGGAAAAAAGTTCACAAAACAGTTGCAGATAGGTGATCGTCATGTCCTTATGCATAATCATGAGCTGCGAAAGAATGTGGCTAATTTAGCGGAATGAATGAGGCCCTTTTTCCAACGCTATGTTGATTCTCGCATGAGCCCATGTCTGTGCATTAACAACAGGGGTGAGTCCACACACAATGCCGACAATCAGGCAACATGCTTGTCGTCAGTAATCTGTCTCAGTCCCACATCCCCAAAGCAAAACGCTTGTTTGCAGACGGAACCACCAAACCCTTTGATCCGATAGAATGTAAACTTCCCCGGCAATGATTCTAATCTGAGGGGGATGTTTTTAACTCGGGTGGTTTTCTGAGGTTGGTGGTAAGGTGAGAGTCTTGGTGGGTATATATATCTCTCGGCAGTGTGTTTACCCATGTGTGTTGCCAACCGCACACCTGTCTGCACTCATAACGTGTGGATGGTGGCGGTTAGTCTCTACCAGACTAACTACGCCAGGGTTTCACTTGCAGGGTTTCACTAAACGGGCGAAATGTGATCTTCACTGTGGACTGACTCTACTGGCTAATTATTCCTTTTTTTCTGCCGAATTCTACGATTCATACGCCCGTAAGAGGGCCTGGTGGAGGCTAGGTGGCGGTCTAGTCTGGAAATGGGCTGGGAGGATGAGGAAAATGACAAGACGCACCACTGGCCCCGTGGACAGGGTCGGCAGATATCATTCTAAAAGTTGAAAATTCTGTAGTTGTTACTGCAGCTAACTGTTGTTCACGTCATACCCTCTGGTCTACATCAATGGTCTCAGCGGACCACTTTACACCTCAATTTTCAGCGGGTTTCCAAAAATCCCCAGAAAGGTTAGCAGTACGCCATGGTAATCGAAGGATAGGGCCTCTTGAAGCTCGGCGCAAGTCTTGCAAGTACAGAACTGGCCTCATTTGTCTTATGCCATTCAGAGTCAGATTTCGAAACGATTTGAGACGAGCCAATAATCATATTTTGTCTGTGCAAAGCCTTTCTTTACGAATGTCAGTCAATATGAACGACAAGGCTGCTTGTCAGAACATCCCCGCCCCTGTAGTCATTTCCCATTACGGTGGATCTGGAGTTGAGGTCTAGGTTATGTACACACACGTGCATGTTACAGGCAGGGTTTAGCGCGGACAACTCTCTTATCTGGCCCTGTCAACTGACAAGGTACATAACACACGTCTAGACAAGGTTTTCAACACTTTTCCACGTCTTGATCAGTATAGGGATGGAGTCTATGTTCTCGGTGTAATTGTTTGGATGGTGTGTGCGTAGTTTTTTGAGTAATAGGAAGTGAAGGGGAATATGGTCATGAAGATCAAAGTTCCCGGAAAGGCAGGAAGTATAGGTCTGAGGTGGTAGAAGTAGTTGTTGTACTTTGAAGATCAACATGTGATAGTGTCAACTCGGCTATGATGTACGCTGTACATGTAAGGTCTTCTAAAGTGAGGTTTTTATTTTCCCTGTGCCTTTGCCAAGTAACCTAAAGGAAACATTTAAGGGCATCATATTTCATTTCATAATCGGTTCAGATTTGAATCGTGTTAAGCGTTTTGTGGCTCATAAATACATATGGTTGTTGTACAGCTACAATATACTACATTTCAGAAAAGCCAGGAAAGGCTCTTTTGGTATTGATATTTCTATGTAACGTCCGACCTATTTTGATTATTAGGTAGATATTCACCAATGCATCTAGGTAAACATGTCACAACGACATTGCACAATGTAGCCTTGTTCTGCTACACGTCGATAGGATATTAGAAAGACATCCTATTCAAAGATGTAAAGCCCGCTTATTACTTTAAATCCATGGTATAATGCAACCAGATGTCTTCTATTAGAAACGCCCCCACGAACAAGACAAAATCCCTACGGCTAACGGCTCTTTATTAACACCTAATAGAGGGGCCGCGATGTCAATGTAGGTCACCTGGAAAAGACATTTGATCCCCTGATTCTGGACTACAGCAACATAGGGGCGTAGATAAACCGACAATGTACAAAGGTCTACGACAATCTGTTCCGTCACAAGACAGCTGAATCAAGTTGTACGAGATATCCACAACTGTCTTCGGATGCCCCCAATGTACTGTTGTAAATCAGGGCTTTGGCAAAGAACGCTGTTACATGTGTACAGTAAACCGTGCCCGGGCACACGAAGTAAAACGAGGGTTGTTCCTACAGTGAATACTACTTGTATATCATAGTCAAAGCATAGGCGCTCGTATAACGTTGGTTAGAACTGATACTACTATATACTCCATATATATATAACACTTGTGGTGTTATGTATATATATATGGAGAGAGAGAGGGGAAGAGAGAGAGAGCTAAAATGTACACATACAATGTATGTAGTTTACTAGGTGCATCAAACGCAGGCGTATGTAGAAATACTGGAATATTTTTCACGATCAGGTAGGGTGACCATCATGGTAAGGGCTGTTGAGCTTTAATCCACTTTTACACGCGGGCTTACTCACCAAAGATGTTACCATATCTTCCGCCAAACATGGGATCAAACCACGCTGTAACACTGTAACTGTTCTACGTCTATCTTCCATTACCAGGCTTATCACACAGCCGGTCCGCTAGTCCGAGTATTCAGACTATTCAGCGGGGGTCAGTAGGGTTCACGGTCAAAGCGATCTGTTAGAAGCTAATAAGATCAAGGTCGGCTTGAAATAGAACATTTGTTGCTTCTTAATCTTCTTATGATCCGTGACTTACTGTAACAACAGTTTGTGTTTCTCATGTTTAAGCTGCTTTGACGCACGGCTTTTGTTAGTCCGTGCGTGGTGGTGGTGGTAACGAGCGGCAATCGCTAGATTGTAATTGTGCGCTTCCCCCAAATATCGCTAGATGACGCAACTGTAGCATACATTTGCTTCTGAGACCACCTGTGTGATCAAGGATGCACAGTCTTCAATATCTGAAGAAGAGGATGATCTGGGCATCCATACTTTGGGAATTCTAGTAATTTTAATTCTTTGCAAGGAAGTCGAAGAGCTTACCCCATAGACTAACCTTAAATCGGGAGTCTTAATCGATAATATCAGCGTTAATCGATAATACATTCTCTTCCCTCTAGCCATCCCGGAGGTCGGACAGTTTGACAAACCCGGGGTGTGTCCTCAGCTGGGCTTCCCTCTCCACCAATCAAGTCCCTCCTGTTCACGTGACGCGTGCGTGTCAGACTTCCACTGCCCGGGCGACCTCAAGTGCTGTGTGAACGGCTGTGGAGGGACCATGTGTGTGGACCCCAGCCCTCAGCCTACCACACTGTTCGAACAAGGTAAAAACTCATTAACATTATAACTTTTCTGTAGCCAGCGTTTTCTCTAGATCTGTTGTAGTCACATGTGTCACTGGTCAACGTAGCCTCAATTAATCATCTTTTTTGTAGATTTTGAAGTCTTTGGTGCACTGTTGAAAGAAACGAACCAAGTCTGTAACTTTTGAGACACACTATTGTTTCAGGGAAACACGTTTCTACTTCAAGGACTGTATATGCCAACTAGCGCCTCTCAAATACTTTGCAGCACTTTCATGAAGCTTGGATGAAATCCTTTGTAAGAGTTTCAAACACAATATCATTGTCCTTCTCTAATAATTGAAATATCTTGTTTGTTTGCATTGTAACAGAGGCCAGTTGCGCCAACTACGACTGTGGAATGCAGGGCGCGTACTGCTCCGGGATTGTCGCCGGGTCGGCGCAGTGTTACTGTCGGCCACGGTCGGAATGTGAGGCGAAAGATGTGAGTAAAAAAGCCATGCGAACTGTTCAAATGTGTGAAAGTGCTAGATCAGGACTCCGACTGGTTTTCAAGGGGTGTTAGGGAGGCAATCCAAATCCGCAGACAACGCGGTACCTTATAAAGGGACAGGGGGCGTCACTATCTCAAGCCTGTATATAACTGTCTCTTGTCACGTGATGATCAACATCAAGTCACGTGACAAGAGAACTCCAAGACGAGATCTGACTGTATAAGGGTTGAAGAAGAGACAAAGTGTTCGTCTCGAAAGCTTCCAAGAGCAAACTATTTATGTTGTGTGTAAGTTTTAAATATTTGTCAAAAGTATGTTCAAATGTTATCAAGTGTATGTTGTGCACGTTAAAGAAATCAGCTTTTTGACTGCCAATTATATTACGACCAGTATGGCAACCGCGCCACCTAGAGACTCATTAGAATGATGCAGGTTGCATGTTGATATCATGTGATGAATATTACGTTTTGTTGCTATCGCTTCCCACTTTTCCAGACTGTTTGCGACAAGTACGGCACGATGTACCCCAGCATGTGTCACTTTGAGGCCTTCGCCTGTGAGTGGGGCTTTCCCATGGAACCGGCACCGTGTCAGGACTACAATGTGCAAGGTATACTCATTCTACTGCCTTAGCAGTCTTGTACATGTAGTAATATGCCCCTGCAGTTACAAACAAGTCGCCAGGGGGCCTTAAGCTACACGATTTAATCTCCCTTCAAATAGCTATCGACCACTATCTAAAAATCATGACCATGGCTTGTCCAGAACATGAAGACATAACCTTCTTTGCGAAGGTAATCAAATCAAGAATGTAGTACTCGCTATACTGAAGACATGTGGTAGCTATAGAGACATGGCTCTTATGTCAAATTTATCGTCATTAAATTTTTGCCGTTGCAGATATCTTCAAGTGTAAGAACGGGATCCGTTACGTCCTGAAGCCATACATCTGTGATGGCAAAGCGGACTGTTTCGACGACTCGGACGAAATCGGCTGCCGTAAGACGCAGTTTTTACTTTCTGTATTTCCATATCTTTTATCATTGCGTCTTCGCTATACCTGTACTTGCAATGGTTGCAAACGTAACCTTGTACCGTTTATGTTGGTCCTATAGCGTTCAAGGAACCCCCACCACCATCTCCCACCTCCACCATGTGCAACCTTCCCCTGTACCGAGGCACACCGTGCGCGAACGCCACCCCGCGGCTGAGATGGTACTTCAACTCCAAGAAGCGCACCTGCCTGACGTACATGCACGAGGCCTGCGGGCAGAACGCTAATTCCTTCGGCACTCGGGAAGAGTGTTTGGAGAACGTTAACGCCAAGAGATGTGTTGGTAAGTGTTGACGAATCACTGTCGTTATTTTAAATTCAGTAATACACTTTCATTATCCGGCAACGTGCTATAATTAACGTTGTAGTTTTTTTTAGCGAATCCTCTGGGACGGGGCAAAAACACTCTCTGATACGTTTATAATTTTCAGTGAAGCAAACATACAGCCAGCGGATACCGGACCTGCCACAAACCACAGCATCGCCCGCTAAGGATCCCGAGGTCGTTTGTAACCTGCTGAAGGACCGAGGTCCGTGCCGAGGGCGGCAGAAGAAGTACTACTACCTGTCCACACAGAACAGATGTGTGCGCTTCACGTATGGAGGCTGCGGCGGCAACGACAACAGGTTCCACACCTACATGGAGTGCATGGACTTTTGCAATGGTAAAGCAATCACGTACCCATACAAACATTTCAGATGACATTCTGAATGATTTCTCTAGTAATGCCATTCCAGGTGTTTTGAATATATTAGTTTTAAGGCAACGCCATATAGATCAGGATTGAAATAGAATTACGTGAGAACCTGAGTGAGTTTTTGCTTCAAAACAAAAAATGGATGAATTTCTGCCATTCCTTGTCCAGTGATCGGAAGGAGGAATAACTAATAGCTCTTTCAACTTGAACGTAGTAGCTACCTACGTTCGTCTGCTTCGCCTCTGAGGCGTTGCAAATGATACAACCTGCGTATTGAAAAGCATTCTAGAAGTAACGCCATCTTTGATATGGGAAACTTTCCCCCTAGACCCCCGGACGAAGTGTCAGCGCCAGCGCACCAAGGCCGCTAACGCCGGGCTGCAGGTCGGCATGTTCATCCCGGAGTGCCGGCCTGACGGGGCGTTTGAGGAGGTCCAGTGTCACGGCAGTACCGGACACTGCTGGTGTGTGGATCAGGAGGGGGAGGAGCTCCCCGGCACACGGGTGGACAGGGGCTTCACCCCCACCTGTTCAGGTCAGACACACATAGGTGAATAGACTTCTTGTGCCGAGCACCCTCATTAAATTAGGACCCCTATCGCTCCACGTTAGCTCGCTCGCGTAGGGGCCCTGATCTTCAGCGCCGGTAGACAGGGTTCTGGCGCCGTTACTGACAGTTGCTCATGAATAATTAATGAGATATCCTTATTTGGCGGTTAATTTGTTCTGAACCTAAAGTAAAGATTTGAGACGTTACCTGATTGGTTGATAGCTTCCCAGCGTTCTTTGAGCTTTTGCTTCAGATGAGGTTAAGTAAACCCTCTGATTGGCTGAAGCTGTTTTGGTAGTGACGTCGCCAGAACCATGTCTACCGGCGCTGAAGATCAGGGCCCCTACGCGATCGAGCTAACGATAGGGGTCCTGATTTAATAAGGGTGCTTAGGGAGAGAATACCAATAGACAGCTGTTCTTCCATATGTCTGCGTGGGACGTTATATAAACGTTTCTCTTTCATCTTCAGAGATTCTATAGAGAAGGAAACATTGCTTACGAAAAATTGTAGAACCGTGACTGTATATGTGTTGGTATCCATCAAAGCGAACCAAACTAATGAATAAACATTTCTTATCTATACCAAATACAGCCGAGAAGGGCAAGTGTCACGTCGACAGAGGACAGGCAATCGATGTCGGGCTAGGCCCCGGGGCGTACGTGCCGCAGTGCCGGGAGGACGGGACCTACGACCCGCTGCAGTGTCACGGCAGCACCGGCGAGTGTTGGTGCGTCTCCGAGCAAGGGGACGAGATCTCAGGAAGCAGGGTGTCGCCGGGACAACTCGTTCCTAACTGCGGTGATCTATCAGGTGAGTGAACAAACACGCACGTTTCATATCTTCTTATAAAGACTGCATATCATCTTTTATGTATTCGTAGATATTTCTCCCCAGAGATGATAGAAATTATAAAATCTAAAGGAAATTTACAACGATTGAACTTGAACTCTTAGCTCGGACAAAGCGCCCACAGTCGCAATGTGAGCAGGAACAGCAGGCGGTCCTAGCGTTCGCCCAGCCGGGGGCGTACGTACCTCAGTGCCGGGACGACGGCTCCTTCTCCCCCGTACAGTGTCACGGCAGCTCCGGGCACTGCTGGTGCGCCGACCAGTTCGGGAACGAGGTGGCGGGAACGAGAGTCCGCCCGGGAGAGAACCCCAGATGTTCAGGTATCAGCCGCTAGAGGACGCCCCTGTACGCTAAACCGGCCACGGCTGCTCCACACCCCGCCCATCTCACCAACCTGCTGCCGCTTCTCATGGATATTAACAGCCAGCATAACTATACCCTACAACTCGCCATGCAACCCCACCCCCATCCCTTGCCCGATTATAACTGCTACACACCTCCATAACACCAACTTAGCTTAGAATCTGCCCTCAAAGCTCTGCAATGTTTGTGAATGCATCTTGGCTAACACCATTAGGCCATAATAAACCATTTTTTCTTTCATAGATTGAAGCATAGATCTAGACATTATCAGCAAATTCTAACGCATTTACTTGCTTTTCTGTAGTCCATAGTCGTCCATCTGTTCCAAAGTCTGGTCTTTCTAACTTCGTTCCATTTCGTTCCATTTCGTTCCATTTCGCACTTTCGGGGGACCCTTGAGATTTTAGCAATAAAACATTACACCGTTATGTTACGGCGCGGTCACATTCGTCGTAGGTCGTCGCTCGAATTTGAAGTCGTAGAATTTTCAAACAGGTTGTGAAATAAACAACAGCGACAAGGATCTACGACAGCATTTTCCTTAATTTTGGAGGACAAACGCACAACTATCCCAAGAATGCCTTCAGTTTACTATCGTACGACGATCGTACGATGAATGTGACCGGATCCTTAGCCTAGTAAAGCCGGCGTCACAATTCATGCGAGCGTCGGCCGAATTTGTACATCGCCCGAAGCTCGCCAAATTTCAAAATCGTCCGAGCGTCGACCGTATTTTCCAATGAAAATCTCGGGTGACGTCCGTCGAACACTAAAAATTAAAAATCCCCATTGAGATGGTATCATCTCTTGGACATGGACGAAGTCAGTATCGACTACCTTTAAAATAGTAAAAGGCCAATATTTGGATCAACTTTGATTTCTAAAAATCGCCCGAAACCAGCGTAATCGACAGGACGTCGGCCGTACTTCGGCCGAAAATGCACATTTAAAGCTCGCCAACACGTCGGCCGAGCTGAATTTCTTATTTGTGACGGGGCTTAAAGACAATGAGCTGTGATTTTTTCCCTTCACTCACAGCCGAGGCTCCAGTAACGGAGGCCACGCCCCAGACCAAGTGTCAGGAAGAGCGGGAAGATGCCAACAGCCGCGGTCTGTTAGCGGGTGTGTACGTGCCACAGTGTACGGAAGAGGGGCTGTACAACCCCATCCAGTGTCACGTCAGTACCGGGCAGTGCTGGTGCGTCAACGAAGCTGGGGAGGAGATCATGGGAACGAGAGTCAAAGCAGGGGAGTCACCGAACTGCGCAGGTCTGTTGATACCGTAAAGAATTCTTTACACAATAAAAATACACAGGCCAAATACATAAACCAAAACTGAGAAAAAAATGATATATTTAGAATTGACATGACTATCAGTAGAAAAGAAGAATCTCCATATCCCTGTCAATCAAAATGAAAACATGCAAAAACTTCGACCAACAAAATGGCGGACTCACACAGCTCCAGTCACGTGTCTGTTGTCTCTTGAGTTTCAAAATCAAGAAAGATAAAGGAGAGTTAATGGCATTTCAATGTTTTCCTCAGGAACCCCGGAAAGCAAGTGTCAGTTAGAACGAGAAGAAATGTTGAGCGAGGGACCACTCCTGGGCGCCTACATCCCGACATGCGCAGAGGACGGCAGTTATGACGTCATCCAATGTCACGACAGCACTGGCCACTGTTGGTGTGTGGACCGAGAGGGCGAGGAGATCCTGGGAACGAGAGTAGGGCCTAGGGAGGATGTCGTCTGTGAAGGTGAGACCAGTATAGATTATGCTAATTATGTAAAAAAAATTAGTTCCTGTAATATGAAAGACCAACAGTTTTGTCAAACTTCCAAGGCCACTGTCCTAATTATAAATGTGTTTCTCTTTTTAAATTCCCAGATGACGTAACCACACCTAAACCGGACGCCAAAGAGGGCAACATGCCACTGGGAAGCGAAACGGAAGGTATGGGTGCAGCTTACGGACACTGTTTCACGCCTTCGTGTTTGTTATTCTTGCATATTGTTGTGTGAAGCAGTCATACTCTCATTTAAGGCACCTCGATTTAGTCCATTATTCGGTGGTATAGAAAATCACATGCTTGTTCCTGAGAAGTTAACGGTTAAACCGTTATATTTCCATTCGTCTAGACGTGACAGAAGCGCCCCAACCGACCGTGACAGTCAGGTCATCAGTGACGGTGAAAGCAGAGACACCAACGAACGAAACGGAGAAGTTTCTGCCTCCCGAAAAGGGACTACAGGCCTTCCTGAACCTGACATGTCGTGACGCTAGGCGGCGCGCATTACGACTCTTCTGGTACAACTTCACTACTGCTGACGAAGGTGGGTCAGAAATAATCGCAAATCACTTGATACGAATATTTTGAGATGATGAATGGTTGATTGAGAAAACGAACTGACAATGACAGTCAACTGACTGAATTGGTGTCAGATTTACAAAAATATCAACATCAACCAACTGGGTAAAATCTGGTAGCATATCTAAATTCATCAAAAGTTAAAAAAAAAGCAGCGTATTCAAAAAAACGGAATGCAAGAAGACAACGAGGATTCAACAGTGCGACATTCAGACAGAATGTTTGTGGCGGAAGGCTTGTGTGAAAACGTTGGTGAACTGTTTTACACGCCACTTTATGTAACATTTTGGCGTTTTTTCCTATGACGTTTATTTTGGAGGGGGGTCAACTATCCCGGCGTGACAATTGTCATCTTCCTCAAGGTTGCGATGAATTTTTTTCCATTTTTCCATTTCCTTACGATTTTTCCTATCTTTTAACAATTCGCAGTGAGCTACATCCCCACATGTACGGCAGATGGGAAGTTCTTCCCCATGCAGTGTTACGGTGCGTCCGGCTACTGCTTCTGCGTGGACGAGTCGGGAAAAGAGATCCCAGGCACCGTGAGCGAGCCTGGCGCCAGACCGGTCTGTTCAGGTAGAGTGCGACTAAACAATCTATACCCTATATATAGTAGACAAGTGCAATTTTCGAAATATTTTCAATTCGATGATATCATGAATTAAGGGCTCGTCCCTAAGGCGTCACAAAAACACACAATATCTTTGATTATTACAGAGCATCTGCTACGCTTTAAATTTGAAGAGCTCCGGAATAAAAGTCAACTGTAACGTCAAACAGATCTTAGTGATACTTACAGACGTTTCGCTATGCCATATTCGGGGACGTGTATCTATATGTATATTTATATGTATTTGTATATGTAAATTTATACGTATATGTATATTAATATATATGTGTATGTGTAGGCATATAATTTTTGTTGTTGTTCCACAGGTGTAGATGACGCCAAAGTAGACGTGTGGGAGACCGGAAGCGGAGAAGAAGGTACGTAGAAAGTTATTAACTGCTCTTCAGAAAAGTGGGTCTTTGAAACAAGACTTTTTTCTACAGAACACAATGGATTTTTTTCGTCCCAAGCCTTACATCGTTTTTTTCTTCGTTTCATTTTTTCAGGGCCCACAGAAGAGATGGAGTTATTTACTCCGGCACCAACTCCAGACATGGCAGTCCTCCCCACCGAACCGCCGGTTGTAGACACGACCATAGCCGTCACAATGTCCACCTTCAAACCGGGCCTGGTCACCACCTCCAAACCGGGCCTGGTCACCACTGCCGCGCCTGTCCTCAACACAACGGCCGAGCCGGGGCCTGACGTTTCCACCAGGATGCGTAAGTGGTGTTCTACTTAAAGGAGCCCGAAGAAATTTCAGAACGTTAAAACCGGAAATATTCTGGATATCGGAATCTGCCCATATAAGCACATTAATTTTTCATCATGATTTCATACTTTGGGCGTTTAAGAAGAGCACATAAATAAGCCGCACGAGGAGTCCTTTACATGTGTATAGTGGGACCACCGAAAAAAATCAGCGCCCAGATTTTTAATATGTCCTCCTACACAACTACATCGCATCTTTGCGCCATGAAGGTCGATAGGAAATGAGATAGTACATATTTGTATGACACTCCGACTTCCATCGTTCTGAAATTGCTTTGGGATACTGAAATAGATTGAGACCAGCAACGTTTTGGGTTCAAGTTAACGAACTGCGGTACCTTTCAATTAAGACTGAACTGGAGAAACAAAATACACAGAAAACGCAGTTGATAAAAAAATAGGATCATGATAACACGCTAATTTTGTGATTTTTATATTCCAGCCACACTGTGTGAGCGTGCACGTGCGGAAGCCCTGACCGCCATCAAGGCCTCGTCCCAACACGCTAACGGCTCCCGGTCGTCCTTTGTGCCCACCTGTACCGAGGAGGGCAGGTATACACCCCGGCAGTGTTACTTGGACGGCGTCAACTGTTTCTGTGTCAACAAGTACGGCAACGCCCTGAGCGCTGTCACTCGGGTGACAGAAGGGGAGGAGCTAGAGTGTGAAGGTGGGCGTGGCTTAACGGTTCCTCATCCAATCAGGAGGGGTGTATTAGAACGTTGAGAGATTAGCTTGTGGGAACTCTCCTTAGTGCTGAAACGTTGTTCCTTCGGAAGTTTCAAGCTTACTTGGTGGGAAATCATGTTGAATTAACATCTATTCTTAGTAATCTAATCATATATTCCACACAAAAGTTAGCATTTCTAATGAGGAAACCCAAACTGTTCGTTTCAGAGCATGATTATCAAACAGCAGCGCCTCCCATAGCGGAACCACGCACTGAGCCACCGTCTACATCTAGACCAGGTAGGTAATGTCTTTCTTTTTTTTCCGAATTCTTCGAGAGGTAGCCTTACATCGAGTTATCGTATTGTTAGCCTTAGCAAATTGCGCTCATAGCGGCCTGTCTGGCAAATTAGCCCCTGGCAGTGGGAGATTGTGTAACAGAGGCCAACCTATTGTCAGTTTTGACACAATTTTCTTGTTCTAGTCGGCTGCTGTCCCCGCGGCAGCTCCTTGGTTCTGAGCCCTCCCGTGGTCGTCAAGGACGTAGGGCGGGGCGGATGGTACAGTTCCTGGGCACGGGACCCCCTCGATCCCACCCCCATCTACATCTTCGACGGACCGCGGACGATCCAGAAGTACGACAACGACTACGCCATAGTGAACGACCAGGTGTCCCGTACATGGGAGCTCCCTAGCGACATCGCCGGGAACGGCCAGGTGGTGTACGGTGGCTCGGCGTACTACAACCGGGCGGGAACTCAGGATCTCATCAAGTTTGATTTAGAGAACGAAAGGGTGGCAGCCAGGCAGCAGTTGCCTTTTGCAGGTATTAAGCTCAACGCATTTCAAAGACGTACGGTCCGAATTTATGAAAAACAATGCTAACACCTTCCATAATATGAAAATGTATCACCATACTGTAAATACCGCAATGTTCGCGGTGGTTTTATGTACGCGGTTTTCGAGGTGAACCTTTTACCGTGAACTTAAAACCACCGCGAAAAGTGGCCGTAGAGCTACTATTGTTTCAAACGCGAACTTAAAACCACCGCGAACACTCTATTTTCTCTCCTCGAACTTAAATGCATTTACAGTATAAGATAGTACACATTTACCAAAGCATACACATTACATATACATGTGTTGTTATTGTATAGAACACTTTGAATACAACATTGCAAAGAAATGACGGAAAGTGCCGTTTATATAACTGTGAAAAATATCTTCAGGTATCCAAAATTCGTACTCGTACTCTTGGGGAGGCAGTACGGATATCGACTTCGCTGTGGACGAGTACGGACTGTACGTCATCTACGGTACACTACAGAACAGGGGCAACATGGTGGTCAGTCAGATCAACCCACAGGACCTGTCAATCATCAACACATGGAATGCTGGGTAGGTCAAAGGTCGAGCCTCGTTTCTGAAAATTGCGGTATTGCAGATGAATGGATATTTTAATAGCCTTGAATCTCCTTTCTTCCCCTTTCTATGTTGAATACCCTGTAGCATCTGACCCATGAAACGTCCCTTTCTCGCCCCTGAGAAAGAAAAGTCCACGGTCTACTCATAGTCGCTTTTGGTGAAATAAAATGTAGTTTCCAAAATAAAGATTAAAGAGTGTTTTGTCTGCAAAGTTGGTATTGTAGCTGAAACTGTTAGCATGAACTAGTATTTCCATAATTTTTCACTCAGAAAGTTCTTGGTATATTACATGGACAGTCACTCACCAGTGTCCATGCTACAACTGAATCCTTTTTTCTACAACATGTACCAAAAAGTTTACAATGCTGATATCCAGCTGTCAGTGGCTCTCTCAGCTAGTAAATTTGTCAGGTTACTCATGACACTAGGAGTGTCCCTGTGGTGTAGTGGTCTGCGCTTCTGGTACTTGCCACATCTGGTTCAAATTACTTGGATTAGAAGGCCCGGGTTCAATCCCCGGGTTAGGGCACTCCTGGACAAGAGGCCCACGGAGTCATACCAAAGACTTTATAAAAGTGGTACATACTTCTGAAACAGTATGGAAGTTAAACACACTACACTGCCAGTGGACTAGCCCCCTGCTACAGTGATTGCACCACAGTTTGGCCCAGGGCTATAAAACGAGGATGGGCACCGCCCTATACATCAATAATGGTGTGGGAAGATTTTAACTATAACTAACTTTTAACTAAACTCATGACTACGTCCTCAGATACTTCAAGCGCGCTGCTGGTAACGCCTTCATGCGGTGCGGTGTTCTCTACGCCACGGACGCGCACGACTTCACGGCGAAGATCAGCTACAGTTTCGACACCCGTACCGAGCAGGAGCACGGCGTGCTGGTGCAGCTGCGCGACCCGTACCGTTACAACACCATGTTGGACTACAACCCCGCCGACAAGAAGCTGTACCTGTGGGACGAGACCTACCTCATCACGTATGACGTCATGTGTGGTGAGTTAGCGCGTTGTTTAAGTTTATCCTACATCTATTTGTTATCTCCATGAAAAACGGAGATATAGTTTTGGGTGTGCCTGTGTGTGTGTTTGTCTGTATGTCTGTTTGTGTTTCCACAGACAGGTGAGGTGAGGTTTCCACACCACTGTACTCAGCATAACTCAGGAACCTCTTGATGGATTACGATGATATTTGGTATGTGGGTGGGTGTTGTGAAGCCGAAGTTCAAGGTCGATTTTGGGCCCCCTGGTACGCGACCTTGGTACTGCAGCTGAACTTCCATTTTTGTATCTTTTCACCCGGACGCGCTATGGTCTTGTTTTTATCTTGCCTTCTTTGTCTATGCACTGATATACAGGTATGCATCGTGTATGGATTTGTTGGAAAACTCCTGTAAGTTGTTACATTGCTACTTTGGTACTGTTTAGTACTGGCTAGTGTACTTAAGATTAATGTTTAGTATTTATTCATGTCTACCTGCAGAAAAGGACGACCCAGCTCCTGAAGTGACGCTGGCAGCAACAACGACACCTCCTCCCACTACTACCGTGGCCCCT
Organism: Branchiostoma lanceolatum; assembly: GCA_035149815.1. NCBI lineage: Eukaryota > Metazoa > Chordata > Leptocardii > Amphioxiformes > Branchiostomatidae > Branchiostoma > Branchiostoma lanceolatum. The sequence goes on from CM068873.1 coordinate 16,957,990, forward strand.
CCAGCACCCACACCACCCCCAGCCCCCCGCCCGACCACGACCCCCTCGCCCCGGGAGACCATCTGCCGGCTGAGGAAGCGGCGGGGCCCGTGCAGGGCTAAGATCAGCCGGTACTACTACCTGCCCAGCCGGGACACCTGCGTCAAGTTCCGGTTCGGAGGGTGTGGGGGGAACGCTAACAACTTCCACAGCTGGGCAGAGTGCATGGGAACCTGTACAGGTATAACAGGCTGAGTTCAATGTTTTGGATTAAAATTGTTATCGAAGAACAGTGACTGTAAAACTTTCTAATGTTGTGACTTGTGAGGGCTACTGTAAATACTACTCGCAGTTGCGATAGTCTCCTTAGTTTACAACAGAATGTATTATGTGTACATTAAGTATAGAGGTCTTTATCTGTTGAATGACGCCAATTTCGTTGGAGTGGTCTTAAGCACTGTTATTCCATCTCAGCAAAAAACGTACTAGTACAAGATGCATGTCCTGGGAGCATTGTTTAAGATGTCTACTTAGGGACAATGGACTGAATTAGATGGAACACAGCAACCATAAAATCGGTACAAACACTTGTAATAAGAAAGTCTTCATACGATTCTGACACAGCGTCACCCTGTTAACATGCATCTAGACAAAAAATATGCGCATCTTACAAATAACGAGTTATTCACATGTTTTATGTCTTCTAGAAACTACGATATGATTGAAAAACTATGTGAATTTGTGTACAAATGTTTCAAGAAGAGAGAAGAGACTCTATAGATTTAGATGGAATATGGCACAATGTTCCTTTTCTTTTACTTCATGTTGCCTAGTGCATTTAGCCCATGTTGGGCATGAATATGCAATAAGTTCATTGTCATTGTTATATCTCCAGAGCGTGGCGGCGTGCCCAAGTCTCCCCAGCCCGGCCCGGCCGTGGACCCTGCCCGTAAGACACCCCGTCCAGAGGTGCCCAGCTACATGGGTGACTCGTGTATCCTGCCCGCGGAGCCGGGCCCGTGTCAGGAGGCTCACAGCCGCTGGCACTTCGACCCCGTCAGCAGGGTGTGTCAGGAGTTCCAGTACGGCGGCTGTGGGGGGAACACCAACCGGTTCGGGTCCTGGCGGGAGTGCACCATCAAGTGTCTAGGTGGGTAGTCATCATGTTATCAAACAACAACAAAATCGCCAAAAATCGATATGTCAAAATATACTCATAGGCACGCATCATTCTTTAAGTATTACTATCATTTACATTCCTGCAAAGTTATATTGATAAACATCGACGTACAAGCCAAGGAGAGCGTGTTTTTTTTAAAAAAGGGGCATGGCCTTAAAAATCTTGATGACGTAATCATGACCTCATACTAATTTGCATAAATTATCACCTTGACATCAGGTACTACCTGAAAAAAATGAAGGTTGAGGAAGGTTCATAAAGCTTAAAAAAGTTGTTTTTTTTTAAACATCCCAAAATTCCTCAGCCACCCTTCAACAATACCTTAAATTAGATCCACAATTAATAAGTTAATTTCAAATTCATGCCCGAAGGCTAAATGCAAATAACATACATAAAAGAACAGTGTACAAAATAGGTATAAAAGCTGCTTATCTAAATTATACAAATGTAATTGTCTATAACTAGTGAAGGGTTTGACTTCTCTTTTGTAAGCAATGGAAGACGTAAAGTCAATAAGCTTGACATTTCAGGTATTCTTCCGCTGTAGTCCACACATTCGATACATGAATACATCAGATAAGAAAAGATTGACGGAACAGAACAATCATACATACGATACTAAAGACGCATAACTAGAATACAGAATTAAAAGAAATCAAAGTTCATTCTATCGCTGCTCCGCCATTTCAGTGGTGAGTCAAGCGGTAAAACGAAGCATTTCGATAATGATGATCCATATAGAAGCGTCTTTTATGACATATGTTTTCCCAACTTGTATTTGACAGCTGTAGATATGAAATACTGTGAACGTGTTGGACGAGCTTGACTCTATGACATATCGTACATACAGGTCAACAGGCGGTCCACTGTGGGGGCTGTCAGCACGAGAGACACGGGCTCCACAGGGGTTACTGCAACAACCAGTTCGGTGAGAATCTTTTCAGTTCGTCGTTGAACATGAAAAATATATCTTTCATATATGTTGTAACTCTTTTTACGTTTGTGAAGGTTAGACATCCAGGTAAACAATATTTTAAGAGAATTTAAACTCTACAACTGGATAAGAATTCGGAGATTTATTTCCGGACGTTTCGAGTGACATCCATCACTCTTCTTCAGTGTCACTTAAAGTGAACTAGCAGAACTAACCAGTACTTATTTACAATAACTAGAAAAACCGGTTTTACATGGCAAATCACACAGTCATGCATAAGAGGTATTGAAATTTAAAACAAGATGGGAACTCGTTTTATTCACTGAATAATATGCGACTTAAAGATTCTGGGTGATTTAAAGGTCTCTACAATATTAGATATGAGCATAATTAGGGACTCGATAATAGATACATTTTTTCTGCTTTTTAATTCCGCATCTCCATGATATCCCCTCCTCAGTCATGACCGGCAGGGTGTCCAAGTTGGAACTGACGCCATCTTGGCGCGTCGTTACCATGGTGACGAACAGTGACATGATAAGTAAGCGAGGTGGACTGAGGTCTATCGAGTACCAGGGGCGTGACCTGGCGGTACAGGTGCTCCTGCCGAGGAACTACAAGAACCAACACGGGTGTCCATGCTACGATGTGGCCAGAGGTTTGTGTTGTGCATATTCTCTCATTATTAAACCTTATAACAACCGATTGACCTTTCACCTTAATGTTCGATCAATCACCATGACAATGCGTATGTTAAAAGTCTAACAACTACACTTATAATATAGCCCCATGGTGTCACCAGGTTCATGAAATTGACATTTGAAAAATATGATTTAGAAAAAAAAGTGGCGAATTTGGGGCCCCCTCCTTTACTCTGTTATCATCTCTTTCCAATATAGTAGACCTACAGCAACTCAATAACAGTACATTATGCTCTTCTTTATTACTACGAGGGTCCATGTCATTTTCTCATTTACAAAACTGTAATATCTTCGATATAGTTCACACTTTCATTCAATATAGGTGGATTACATTCACTTTTCTTTTATCCATTTTGTGTTTAAGTATGTATATGGACATTTTATACTTGTTTAATATTTATATCTTTTAGTAGAAGGCGTTACATAAGTAACTGTGCTTTTTGCCTGATACTCGTAAAATATATGTGAATAAGATTGTTTAACCTTGGATCAACAAAGGCCGTATTTGGTTTGCTTTGGAGAGCCTTTTTTCTAAAGATGGGCGTGATTTATCTTGATGACGTAATCATGACGTCATGCTAATTTGCATAAATTATTACCTTGCTATAAGGTATTACCTGAAAAAAATAAGGCTGAGGAAGGTTTATAAAGCTTAAGAAAGGTTTTTTTTCAATAAAATCCCCAAACTCCTCAGCCACCCTTCAACGGTACCTTAAGCTTTCTTTCAATGTTTTTGGTACGAGGATGTTTCAGTACTTTTCTTTGATATCTGTAAGATGTAACATGAAATGTAAGCTAACATTAGTTTGTTTTTCCTTCCTTCCCACCAGGAGCGGAGTACGTGATGATGGGCCGTGTTGACGGGAACGGGTACGGGATGGTGGACGAGAAGGGGTACATGGCGGAGCTCAACAACAAGTACGCCCGGCGACTGCAACAACTCAAGGCCAACCCCTTCAGCTGTTCTTACTCCTACCAAGATACCTCACGCCAAGGTTCCAACCCATATTCGCGGAACCCCGGATCTAACCCCCAAAATCGCCGACCTAACCCTCAGAACCCCCGATCATACCCTCAAAATCCTCAGCCGAATCCGTACCCTGCGAATCCTCGTTCTTACCCGCAGAACCCCCAACCCTACCCACAGAACCCCCAACCCTACCCACAGAACCCCCAACCCTACCCTCAGAACCCCCAACCCTACCCTCAGAACCCCCAACCCTACCCACAGAATCCTCAACCGCAGAACCCTCAACCCTACCCACAGAATCCCCGGTCAAACCCTCAAAATCCCCAACCCTACCCACAGAACCCCCAACCCTACCCACAGAATCCTCAACCTCAGAACCCCCAACCCTACCCACAGAATCCTCAACCTCAGAACCCACAACCCTACCCACAAGATCCCCGGTCAAATCCTCAAAATCCCCAACCAAACCCTCCGAATCCCCAACCATACCCTCAGAACCCTGGATATAACCCATACAGTCCTGGGTCTAACCCACAATACCCAGGATCATATCCCCAGGACCCCAGGTCCCACTCTCAGTACCCCGCCTATAACCCGGGCCCCAGACACCAGTCAGCACCTAACACCGGCGCTAGAGGGCGCTCCTCTTACACATATAAAAGTGCTCAAAAGAGATAAAGGGTTGTTATGCGATGTTATATTAGCATCAGACCGTATCTTTATATTATGTTTATCTACGGGACGTATCTAGTATAGTTAAGCAAACACAGATTTACATTCTCGTGTGCATAAATATTATTTGACAGGTTAATTTTTCATGTGTGTCTGATACTAGAAGCGTATGTCACTGAATTGAAGTGTTGTATTTTATACTAACTCGTGCACATTGTATTTGTCTGTGTATAGAATTAGAAGCATAAGGATGGTACAGAATATAGGTCATATGAGGATGTACACCATGGTATTAAATCTTCATGTCATTACTGCGCCAATGATATACCTCAGATTTTTTTTTAAATCTAGTCAGAACAATGGTAGAATAAGACATTTTATGCCAGGCTGCACTTTTAGAGAAGCTTTGACTTATTTTTAACTGTTTTTAATATGATGTAACTATGTTTGGAAACAACACATCGGAGTACATGTAGCTATAGATGCACACGAGAATGTGTATCGTGCACTAACTCATCGCTCATTATGGGCAGATATTTCCGTAACAACATTTTTTAACTGACCTTCATACGGCCTTGTACTGAATCCTTCTAACATGAACGATCTGTATTTCAATACGAATTTGAAACGAATTTTCAATCTTCCGTTTTTCTGAGTTGTAACATCTTTTCATCAATATTGTGTTTTCAAAACGTCCGTCCTGGGAGAGAAACTTGAACAATCAAAATCGCTGTTTCCTTTTGTGAAGAAGGCTTTTGTGAACGTTTAATAAACGTCTTCTTCCTTCTGTACTTTCAAGTGTGGTGTGCTTTCTTTTAGAGTATCCTATCTAAGCCAAGAGAAGATGGAGATGAATTTACAGAATGCAGTACTTGACATAATGTATATGCTTCTGTAACACTAATTGAATGAGTGTGTGTGTTACATATCGACATTAAAAGAGCAAAGATACGATGTCGTTGTGTGGTGAGAACTAATAGAAAATCCAAGCCAAATTGACTGATCCTGACTGTCCATCACAATTAGCGGTTCGACCAATGAGAGAGTGACTGCTTGTCCGTCAAATATTTGTATTTTTATGTGTTAATTTTGCATTTCTACGTCTTGACGGAGGTGGGCGGGGCTATGGTATCGGTCTATTTACACTAGGCGCGTGAAACTAAAGGATCACCATGTAACTTATTTTCGTGCCGCTTTTGAGCACTTTTCATAAGAAATCCGCAAGCAAATGTGGTAAACAGTGGTATTACATGTCAATTTCATAAAGATTACAGCAATTAGAATATTTCCAGTTTTCAAGCCTCATAAAATGCTCTGGGTGCCTTTAAAGTTAAAATTAAAATGCAAAGAATTATCAAATGCTTCCACATGAACAATGTATAAGATTTTATAAGTGGATATGATTAAACTGCTAATTTGGATAGGTCTATTGTCAACTTGTGAGCGGACGAAACAGGACATAGTAGTTTAGCCAGATGAGATGACCTCTGCCCTGTATGTGACGTCATACTGCATCAGACAAGTGGGCATGTGACAAGTTAGAAATTCGTACATGTCAATATATATACGAATTTTTAACTTGTCGCATGTATGCAGAAATGGTGATACGTTCCAAAAAATGTCAGCAAGATGCACATGTTCATTCGCTCCGACAGGCGTACACTGTTTTTACCTTCGCCAAAGAGGCTATGTTTTGGTAGTGTTGTTGTGTATCTATTTTCTTTGTTTTCAATTTGACGCTGAATAGTATAACTCAAGAAGCTATGATTGGATTGTCATTAAATTTAGCATGTGGTTAGGTCCTGTCTTGTCTTGTCTTGCCGTGTCTTATGGAAGAAATTGTTAGATTTGGGCCCCTGGCGACTTTCTTTGTTTTTCTTCCCAACGGAGGAGAGAGAAATTTTGAAGCAGGGTTTCCAAGTAGTGCCAGCAGTAGAGTTTGTTTAGTTACGAAAGTACCTGTTGCTTGCTCTAGGCTAAACAAGGAGCCCATGCATCTTCATTAAATTCCTCGAAACAAAGAGAAAACTTTTAAGACAATTAACGTTATGTGTGTAAAGATGGGAAAAAAGAGAGCAGAATGAGGATAAGTGTATAGAATACCTAGGTACCCGTCCATGTGTTTGTTCCCCTCTGCCTTCTATTTCACAGGAGACACTAAAGACAACTAAGTATGTAGGTAATGCTTGTATTCTGATGTGACAGAAACTTCGGTGGTCATGCATATATCCAATTATAACCCGTCAACCGGTCTGACCGGCGTAGTCACAAAGGATGTATGGCAGTCCCTGCGGCGAGACAACAAAAGAACGAGATTTGATCTTTCGTGTGTACAGAAAAATATCCCACCTTTTGGAAAGCGTCAGCATACCTGGATTAGACTCAAAGAAACGAACTTTATAATGGCGGACGATCTGGTCAACTGGCGGTTACTTCTTGGTCTCTTCCTGTTCGGCCTAAACCAGTTCTTGGTGATTTTTTTCATCAAAACGGCTGGACTGGTCGACAGTGTGCCTTGTAGAGCGGGAGAGAAGTCGGCGCCGATTCGCAGAGAAGTAAGAGCTCGAGCCGACATGCAGGACTTCCCCACGTCAGAGTAAGTGTAAAACCAAATTATTTTGGATCAAACTTACTATTATGTATTTCATGTGATCATGGGGTTGAAAGGTTTCAGAGGGTGGAGTGATTCATGACATGTCGACAGGTGTTTGGGGGTACAATTATTGCGTTGTCAAATGTCACGAATTGTGATTGACTGCATGCAACTGATGGTATGTCAGGAGTAGAAGTTTTCTCATTTGAGAAATCTAATTCCTTTTTATGTCATATATAAATGGTTTATTCAGGAATTGACACATACAGAAATTAAAACAGCATTGCAGCCGATGTTACTATCTTTCAAGTAAACCGGCTGAATTACGCAGTCTTAAAATTAAAAGTACAAAAGAGCACACTCAAACAATCGGAAAATATATACAAAAGACAAAATGTACAGTACAACCAACAGTAGCATATATAATACAGCCAACACAAGAACTAAAAGTGATGTATTCATAGATGAAACAAAGTACTGACACACCCGAAGTACAAAATTATCTGACTAAAGAAAGTAAGCGAATAGTAGCGCTAGAATGCCTTTCCTAAAATCGGAATTGACGAGCTATCATGTTGTTGTCGCCGTTGTTATAATTATCTTGGCTGTTGTGAATGTTGGATACCATGTACTGAAATAACAAACACATTTTTTCATTATTCCCAGGGGCACCTATTCTAACCCGTTGGATGACAAACAAGACATATTAAAGAGAGCAGACAAAACGTGGAACAGGCTTCAAAGCGACTTGCACGAGAGAGGCCTGGAAAAGTTTCTCAGGAACAAGAAAACGTACAAACGTGATGTAGCAAGACAAAACTTCGAACACTCACCAGACGACCGTGTGGCGGACATTACTGGAAGGACAGGCTTCAATCATGCAAATATTGGAAGAATTTCCAGGCGTAAAAAAGAAGCCCTGAGGAAACATCCTTCACTTCAGAAAATCATATCTAAAATATAGTAAATCATAAGACGACATCCTGACCAAATATTCACTGGATGTAATATTAACTATGGGCAGTGGATGATAAATGCATAGTAAGCTTAGGTTCGTTTTATGTACAAGCAAAGATCACAGCCACTTGTTTACTCGGCATAATATTCATAATTAAAGCGTAAAAGGTCGTGTTCGAGTATAATATTTAGTATACAGCTTTCACGTAGTTGTGCCTCGGAAAAGAATTGTATGTAATAGACAGGATTTGGATACAACGTTGACCAAACATCCATCAGATAAAGGGATGAATTATCCATTATTATACATTATTTTACATGTAAATACAGGGCAACAACGCCTCCATATGTCCAACAACACTGAAGCTGAGGCACCGGTCTCGTTGTTGTTGCCACTGTTTTGACAGTTGACTCTATCACTGATTGATATAAAATGTACAGGTAATCCAACAGCCGCCAATTCAACAACAGATCGCCGATAGTCTTGTTTATGCAAATCTATTATAATGAATAAAAGATTATGTAGGTGTAACGCCAATCCTCAGTGAGTCATGTCTCTTTTTCATTCAAAACACTGAAATTGTTGTTCAGCAATACAAAGGCTGAATGATTTCTGGAATGAAATGGGAGAGAAAAATATAAGAAAGTGTTTTCAGCCCCGAAAAAATTGATTTCTTCTGGACCAATCATCTACACTCTCCCTTTCAGACAACTCGGAGATGTGGGCTTGGTAAATCAATATCTCCATGAAAAATGGAGATATAGTTTTGGTTGTGTCTGTCTGTCTGTCTGTTTGTATGTTTGTCTGTTTGTGTTTCCGGACTACTCCAGTGAGCATAACTCCAGAACCTCTTCATGGATTACAATGATATTTAGTATGCGGGCAGGTATTGTGAAGCCGAACATCAAGGTCAATTTTAGGCCCCCTGGTATGTGACCTTGGTACTGCAACAGAACTTCCATTTTTGTATCTTTTGACTTGGACGCGCTATGGTCTTGAATTTTGGGTGGCAGATAGCTTGTGATGTAATAACGAAGTACTGTAGATTTGGGCCCCCTAGCAGCTTGCTCGGGAACTGCAGGGGTGTTATTGTGAAAATTTTCTAAGGAGAATAACTGAACAAAGGTACGACGGATTTCCATGATATTTAGTATACAGGTAGCTTAGACAGAGATGTACACAATGAAGTGCAAATTATGCTCATTGGGACTTAATTTTTTTATACTGTGCAGAACAGAAACATCCACCGGATGGGGGGGGGGGGCTGGATAAACGAGTGTGACTCCCGGTAAAGGGAGATTGAAGTGACTGGCTTCCCCGAGGGCTAAGGGTTCGCGGCTAATTAACATTTTGACCCGTCGCCCCCCAAATCCCCTTTTATTCCGCCATCTACAAAATGCTACACGGGAGACTTGGTCAAACGGATTTAAAGAAAACAACTCATTTCCATTTGATTACTTCGGCGGGAAATTCGTTAAGTCTAGAGCATCAGTCGTCTTGTCTGTGCAAGAAGTCAATTACGACTGACCTATTAAGCCAAGGGGGCAGAACCTTTTTGACACAGTTCTGTGTCAAATATTTCACACATGACAACACATACATCTCGGTAACAACAATTTTTTGCGACGCCTCATGAGTGAAGCCTGTTGTATGGCATTATGCTCGCTTTCATAATACCATACTTAGATTACGTCTGTGCAAAAGTACACCTAGGGAATTGATTTTGGCTACTCCTCATGGGAATACTAGTAATACTGACACATAGCAAATACGGCAGCTTGTGCATACGACTTTGGGCATAAGAAATCATTCTGAGCACTGTATAGCTTTTCTTTCTTGTACTCGAGAGAAAAAATGTACCTGTTATTTCTTACAGAATTGTCGGTTGCATTACGAATACAGGTCTGATAAAACATACTTACAAAAACAGTCTTTTTTGTGTTAATTGTCATAGGAAAGCAGTTATTAACATGCTTCTAACATGTTTGATACTGACAATCATTTGTTTTCAATTGATGACTGTTGAAAAAGGAAAGGTCTACTACGATAAGCATAAGCGAAATGGCCATGCGAAATCTTAAGGGAACAGTCCTTGTACAGACGACAAAACATGGAGACAACATATGGCACACCGAAATGAGCTGTCACCTAATCACGCGTGAAGTGACAACTGGATTAACAGGTTTGGCCAATGATGGCCCTCGGCCTAAATATGCTCACACCACTCACGACAGAGACAGCATATAAGTGGGCATTGTAGGGACTCCTGGGAACTGGTGTAATAGTTTCTGAACAGGTTCTGCGATGAAGGCAAGTCGCGATTTCAAATCTAGGTTCTTTGTAGCCATAATTATACTGGCTTTCAACCAGTTGTTACTGATTTCCATAATCACGTCGAAGCCTGGTTCGGATTCCTGCGAGGAATTGGACAACATTCGCGCTGCAGTCGAGAGGAAAGATCATGTGGTCCGAGAGGCGGGTCCTATCGAGAAGGAACGAATGGTGCGAGAAGCGGGTCCTATCGACATCTCATGGTATGTCCCGACCTATATCAGCATTGCTATTCGAGGGTTTCTAGACGTTTCCCCGCCAAGCACTTTCCTGGCCCCGTCAGATCATTTTCCCGTCAGTGCGCAAGTTTCCCTGTCAAGTGTGTGGCGTAGAAAATATGCATAAACAGTGTATTTTTTCTCGTTCTATTAAAACTGGTACCTACATGAACAATATTTAGTAAGAAAATTCACAAGGGAAGATACACTTTTAAGAAAGTTTGAAGGGGACGTAGCGTTAGATGAAGTTTTGTTGGCATTTTTGTCGGCGGAATGGACCGTCATTCGCGACAGGTCGGCACCAAGCCTACCGTACAAGTCACCGTACTTGCTCAGCACATGATAAGTGTGTTTGGGGCTCGATTATAATTTTACAGATCCGACAGCATGAAATAATAATTTCAGAAACAAAACTCAGTCCATGCGGTAGCGTTATTCTATTCCCGCAAGTATTCATGAGTATTTACCTGAGATTTGAAGCTATTCGGTGATGATTTATGCAGAAAAGGGGTAAAAGGACAAGTAAAATTACAGGAGGAATGTATAGCCAAGAGCCACAGGACGATAAGTTGGAGGAATATTGTTGTGACAAAAAGCGTTTATCACGTTAAAAGAAGTTAAAAACACGAATGAACGTGTTAAATCTTTTTCAATTTGTTTACTACTAAGACAGATCAGATGACTGTTGAGTTGTCTTCGTAACTTTCAATGCAGTTACAGTTACAGTGATCAGCAAGACAATGAATGCTGAGTGTTTGTGAGTCGCGCGCAGTCTTTTGTTTTATGAGGATGAGTGGCATGTGTACTACATGTAGGCTTTAAGCTGTAATTCTAGGTTTTGAAAGAAAGTATTTTATAGAGTTGAATAGTCATGTAAGAGTTACATGCTGTACTCACTCCGTGAGTCGAGTTTTTGTTCGCGACTCAAAACAAAAATTATAAGTGCGCCTCTTTTGTTGTCTGAAAACGGCAAAGCCTCGGGGTCAATACCCACCGTTTCATAGCAACAATTTCAAAATCTGTATGTAGGGCAAAAAAATCAATGTGGCTGTTTGACAGACTTTGGGTAATCATGAACTGTATCACAGAGCATTTATAACTGTTATGGTTGCTGTTTGTCAATCAAACAACTATTGTACGCTTATAGGTTCGATGACACAGTATTTGAAGATAAACCGAAAGAGTTGGACCACCCTAACAAGAAAGACCAGCAGGCACAAAAGAAGGCAAACCACCCACAGATAGAAGGAGAGATTCCTGAAGCACAAAAAGATAGGAATCTCGATGTGGCACAACAAAATCCACAGAACTTACCTGGCCAACTACCGCAAGGTGCCATGGACTGGACCGGCTTCAACAGGACGGAGATAAAAATCTTCAGGTGACATACCAGGAGAACTGATTTTCTCAGACTTGTGATAGGAATAATGGTAGTATAGAAGCTACTTAATCTAGAAGTAAGATCTTTCATGACTTAGGCAATATTGCTATTTCAAAGTCTTAAAAAACTTCTTGGTTTACACTGTGATATTCAGTAATATGTCTACATTTTTTCTATCAAAACATATTGTTTCAATATTTTTTTTCTATCATGCAGCAAATTTATCAAAGATGTGTAAATCAATGGAAAAGTAGCGACAGTTCTTAGTTTAATACACCCTCTTTCAATTGTCAGCATGGCATAACACTGAGAAATCGCGAAAATAAAGCACTGTACATTGTAGTTTGACATGAAAAATTTTTGAAGTCTGAAAATGTAAGACTGATTGTTACTAAAGCGTTGGTCTTCTACTATTTAGGAAAATGGTGCTAAATAAGACCAGAGTGTCGACGCACCTCTACACCTCCCAGAAGAACGTGCCTCTACACTCCGGACTGACGTTCTTCCAGTCCAATCTGACGGTCAAGATAATGAGAGGGACTTACCAGCATTTTCCCCGTGTAAGAACTCTTTTTTTTTGGTCAGAATAGTACGTATGAGTATTAAATTTAACTTTATCTTGATACTGGCAATTTTTTCTGGGACAAGTATCCATACATTGACGGCCAAGATTTTCTCTACTTGTCCCAATAATGAATGGATGAAAGACCTTTATTGTACATTTATGCTTAAACAAGCTAAGTACAGGTCGTGGTGATAAGCAGGGAAATACATACAGTGGTGATAATATAACGTAATAGAAGGTAATATCGTACTACGTCTAATAGGACTAATCTAAACTTGTCTACTATTTACAGGTTCGACTTCTTCTCGCTTCTTAAGGCAATTGTAGAACTGATGTATGTGGATATGGTACTTGTAATACATGGTCTGTTCAGTTCCATAATGAATAGGAATTTTTCAGTGCTGTTTACATTTCTAAAACTAGGGAATTTATCTTGTATACAATTAGAAAGGATATTTCTCTCATCGTTACATAATGTACAGTCCACAACAAAATGACTTTCGTCCTCAATCTAGATTACAGTATTGATCAAGAAATTCTATATAACGCTACTGTTGTACTAGTAATGCCCTTCCGCAGATCCTATATAAGCGCTGATGCAGCAAAGCAGTTTGGGTAAAGGGGTGAAGTCTTTCATCTCTGACCGACTTCCTTTTTTCTCCTTTTTTTTTGCAGCATGTCCATTTTCCCAGAAAACCGTACCAGACGTGCAGCGTGGTTGGGAACGGGGGGATTCTGACGGGAAGTGGATGTGGGAACGAGATCAACTCTGCAGATCACGTGTTTAGGTCAGATATACCGAAGCTTTTGAAATTCCACAACCTTTCCACAGTGTCCTGGACATACTAGAAAGCAGCATTCATGGAGTGCGAATTTAGCCATAGCTTCTTGTACAGGTCATCATAATTCATAATATTGGGTGTCATTTTGTCTGAAAAACATCAAATATTGCTGAGGTGGTCTTCTGTCCTTGATCTAAATGATAAATTGATGAAATGTCACTTCAGCAATCCTAGACAAACTGACCTTATTTCTGGTACATGCCTAGATATCAAACTATGTCCTGTTCATAACTGGCCAACATCAATGAACACACGATTCATTTCTAAAAATCATCCACTTCATGTCAACATTCTCCCTTATTTGCATACAGACTGAACTTACCACCAATCCAAGGAAGGTTTACTGAAGATGTGGGGAATAAGACCAACTTTGTCACACTGAACCCCTCTGTACTGCAAAATGGGTAAGTGAATAGTTGTGTTGGTCTGGTGTGTATTGAAACAAGGCAAATAATGATTAGTATTCTTCCAACCAGTACATGTACATACATAAATCATGTTGCCTTTAAGACAATAGATTGTCACATGTAGTACTGTTGTATAACCAATTTCTCATACACCACATACATTAACAGTAACGTTATATATGGTAAATTTATATCAACTGTATACATGCTGCCCTGTGTGTCCTGTATATACTTTTAGCAACCAAGTAGTGTTGGTATCAGAAAAAAAAGCTGCATTCCTCAAGATACGATATCAAATATACACCAAAAGATGACTAAATCATTTTTCCTTTTTCTGGTTACAGATATGGTCTGCTTTTGGAGCAGGAAAACGTGAGTGCTTTCGTGCAAGCAGTGGCGACGTATCCCGCCAACGCTGTCATCTATACTCACCCGTTTGACCAGAAACGGTACAGAAAGCCGGTGTACCGGGCACACAAGGCGATGAGAGACTCAGAACAGGTGGTGCGGTGGTCGCATCCGGACTTCTTACGTGCAGCGGACAGTTTCTGGAAGAAAGCGTTCCACTTAACAGAGCCGCGCATTACCTCAGGTGAGGAACAGAAATCTGGAAATCTAAAACCAGCCTAACAGACCAGAATATAGGGCTGACCTTTAAGTCATGGGTGCCCATAGGAAAGCATGTTAAGATACACTGAAACAAGGCTTCATAAAAGTACTAACCCAAGCTTCAATCTTGAAAATTCTTCTACACTGGAAAGTCAAAAGGGTTTAGTTGATAACCATGCAAAGAAAACAGAGGGTTGTACAGCTCAAACTCCGAGGAAAGCTGCCAGTTTCAAGGAAACCCTACCTTTGACCCCAGATCTCTGATGTATCCCTCCGCAACAACTCACATCTATCCTTACGCCAACTAAAATGGCAAACTAAACAAATTTCAACCAAAATGGGAAAGCTAAGACTTTATCTGTTCCATCCTCGTTCACCAGGACCCTTCCGCTCCACGTTACATCGCTCGCAGAAAGGGCCCTGGTAACACGGGATGGCATCCATGGTTATTACGATATCGCCACCAAAACAGCTTCAGCCAATCAGGGGGGTTAAAATCCGTTTGCTTCCTCTCATCGGAAGCAAGCGCGCAAAGAACGCTGGGAAGCTATCAACCAATCAGGTTACGTGTTACTGCTAGCTCATTAATTATTCATGAGCTACAACTGCCGTTTGTCCCAAATAAGGGTTAGCTCATTAACTATTCATGAGCTACAACTGCCGTTTGTCCCAAATAAGGGTTAGCTCATTAATTATTCATCAGCAAGTCTCGTCGACCTGCAATAACCATGGATGCCATCCCGTGTTACCAGGGCCCTTTCTGCGAGCGATGTAACGTGGAGCGGAAGGGTCCTGGTGAACGAGGATGATCTGTTCCCTCTAATCAAAAAGTCTCCAGATTGGGCAAAAAATTTCAAGGAAAAGAAAGGTTTTAAATATTTAAAGTAGGGACTAAAAAGGTATTCATATGTTTTGCACTCTACTGCGCAACGCAACTTTGGGGTCACCCCTTTACCCGGAGTGTATTCTGTACTGTTACACTGGTGCAGGAAAGGTTGATAAATTAGACAGCAGAATGAAATTAACTTAAGGCCTGAACATGTCAACCTTCTATTTGCTAAATCATGCTTTGTCTGGATCATAATTTGTTTGGATCATGTTGGAAGACTGTACTCCATATTCCTTTGTAAAACTTAAGACACGTAACCTCTATTAATATCAATCCGCCTGGTTACATAAATCCACCACTTTGAAAAACAGTGAGTTTGAGAGATCTCTAGTGCAGCACCCCCCAAGGTATGTGCAGTTTAGCTATACAGGAGTGCATTGTACTGGGATATGTTGGGTCGGAGATATCTGCTTGGACGTATCTTTTCGGGGTGGCGAAATTATGTACCCTGGTGGAATTATTGTAACAGTGGGGATCAACCTCCACTGAGCTGACTGACCAGTCTAAAGGGTCTGGACCTTTTTAAGCCTAGTGGTTAGCGCGTTGATTTCCCAAGCCGTGCGGATCGGGATTGGCGCGGGTTCTAATCCCGGGAGCGGCGTACTCGCCCCTTTGGGTTTTTACAGTGGTTCCCACACCGGCCCTGTGAGTAAAGATCAGATCACACGGGAATATCGTACTCGGAGACTCAGGACGAGTCTGGAAAGAAAAGGGGGAGTAGTGTAACAGTGGGGATCAACCTCCACTAACTGACCGGGGTTCTAATCCCGGGAGCGGCGTACTCGGCCCTTTGGGTTTTTACATTATGTGAGTATATACCTAATGGAATCGAAACTAAAGCTGATATTGTTTTGCTTTCTTTCCAGGTCTCCTTGTGACGACCATCGCTCTCTCCATGTGTGAGGAGACCCATCTCTACGGCTTCTGGCCCTACAGAACAGCCCAAGATGGCAGGGTTCTAGCCTATCACTACTTCGAACGACCCATCTCCAGTAAACACCAACTAATCTGGGATGAGGCAGAGATGTTCAGACTGGGGGTTTTGAACAACAGGCATCACAAGATGGGGGACGAATTTACAGTCCTCAGGTCCCTGCACAAGAAGGGTGTTTTACGTCTTCATGTGGAGATGTGTGAGGAAAGATCTTGACAATTGAAGAAAACAGAATGAAGATTTTTTTCCCAGTTTCTGAGATAAAGATGTTATATATGTGAGTGATTTTGAACAACAGGCATCACAAGATGGGGGACGAATTTACAGTCCTCAGTTCCCTGCACAAGAAGGGTGTTTTACGTCTTCACGTTGAGAAGTGTGAGCAAAGATCTTGACAATTGAAGAAGATAGAATGAAGATTTTTTTCAGTTTCTATATAAAGATGTTATATAAGTATGTGAGTGATTTTGAACAACAGGCACTACAAGATGGGGGACGAATTTACAGTCCTAAAGTCCCTGCACAAGAAGGGTGTTTTATGTCTTCATGTGGAGAAGTGTGAGGAAAGATCTTGACAATTGAAGAAGACAGAATAAAGATTTTTTTCCAGTTTCTAACTTAAAGATAAAGATGTTATATATGTGAAAGATTTCCCAGTCATTTTAAAATGGTTATGGTTGCAAGCTGTATACTTCCTTACATAATTGCTCTTTTCTTTATTTCCTTGTCCTTGTTTCCGTCTTCATGTGAAGAAGTGTGAGAAAAAATCTTGACAATTGAAGAAGACAGAATGAAGATTTTTATCCAGTTTCTAAGATAAAGATGTTATATATGTGAGTGATTTCCCTGTGATTTTAAAATGGTTATGGTTGCAAGCTGTATAATTCCTTACATTATTGCCCTTTTTTTTATTTCCTTGTAACTATTTCAAAATCTTATTTTCATTAAGCTGAGAACCAAGGATAATATGCATATCAGTGAAAGAGGACAATCATAAAATGCATATGACTAGGAATTGGCAAGAATTTTGTTTAATTGGACAATTCTTTACAGTCTTCAACATAACCATGTTTTTCATATGTGTACGAGGGGTGATCAATAAGTTCTCGGCCTCACCCAGAAATAAGGTGCACAACTCAAATATCAGGGAATAATTTTAAAGAATAAAGGCTTTTATGAATGTCTATCAAAATTCAAATCATTGTGATTGTTAATTTGCAGGTGGCACCCAGTAACGCTAGGTGAGGTAGAAGGATAACGACATGGACAATTAACTTTTTATTGAGCTGCGACCTGAGGTGTGCGGGCCGACTTGCTTTGCTGAAAGTCAGATACCCACTTATTTTTAGTTGAAACAAGAAGGGAATGTTCATCAAACATTTTGACAAAAAAATGAATGTCTTCAAAGATCTTATGCCGATTTCATGGCATGAGAAACTCCACCCACACAGCTCTGATCACAGTTCAACCTTGTTTTTCTCGACACTTACCTACTGATTTCAGATGAACGTCGACTGAAAGTTGATAACCACATTGGATTGAAATTTGGTGGATATTGCTAAATGACGTCATACTTAATAATTATACCAAGAATTTTGAGTTGTGCACCTTATTTCTGGGTGAGGCCAAGGACTTATGGATCACCCGTCGTACAAAAATGTGTACTTGAGAAGTACCAGTACTGTAACTGCCACTGCCATATTTTCAGAATATAATGTCATGTATTTATCAGCAATATATTGGTGTCATTATGGCTTGCTAATCCTCTAGATCTGTTGTTATGTAAGTCACTGACATAATCTAAAACCAGAGGCGGCGGCAGGAAATTTTGATTGGGGGGGCGAGATCATTTGAGATGAATTGTCACAGAAACGAGTGGTATGCTCCCCCGGGAAATTTTGAAATCTAGACCCTCTGAAATGCTATTTCCTGCATTCTGAGGGGTAAATTTTGATGGAAGAGTAAGCTAAGTCTCTCTTTGTAAAAAAAAATGCAAAAGGGTTTCAGCTTGATTTTTGGGAACGGCGCCCTCCCGACATATTTTTTGCCAGAGGCACGACATGCTCCCACAGGAAAACTTAAAATTCTTGACCCATTGAAGCGCTATTTCCTGAAGTCTGATCGAGGGACAAATTTTTAAGTAATCTAAGTTTAAAGACATCTCTATATGTGAAAAAAAATACAGAAGGGTTTCTTCTTCTTCTTCTATACTGCTTAGCCTCATATCTGAGATTATCAGCAGTTGCGCATGGGTTAGATACAACACAAGTGTCCGGAACAAGTAAAACGAAGGGAAAATAAAGGAGAGGCACTAAGGAACATACACAACTGAATTTGTGTGTGCAAAGGACAGGACAAGTGAATTTAGTGAGTTAGTGATACAAATATTTATATATATACAAGGACGTGTTGGGGTGGCTCAATACAGCAGGGTCGTCCCCAGTTCGGTTTTGAACTGGGAGAGGGACCCCGCCTCCGCCACACCAGGCTCAAGTTCGTTCCACTCTTTGGTGGTCCGAGGGAAGAACAAGAGCCTATAGTAGTTGTTCCTGCACGCGATGGCCTGCAGGTTTCAGCTTGAGTTTTGTTGGACGACACCCTCCCGACATACGATTTTTCCGCCGGAGCGCGACATTGAAAACTTAAAAATTTTGACCCATTGAAACACTGTTTCATGAATTTTGAGGGGCAAATTTTGCTGACAAAGTAAGCTAAAAAGGTTAATGACATTTCTATATGTAAAAAAAAATAAAAGACGGGTTTCAGCTTGAGTTTTGGGGTGCGACGCCCTCGAGCCCTCCCGACATATTTTTTGCCGGCGGCAACATTCTCCTCCGGGAAAATTTTGAAATCTTGACGCCCTGAAATGCTTTTTCCTGAATTTTGAGAGGCAAATTTTGCTGATAAATTGAACAAATACTGAAGGGTTTCAGCATGAGCTTTGGAGGGCGATGCCGTCCCGACATATACGCCGGCGGCGCAACAATCCTAGGGTGCAACAATCCTAGTATGCTAACGTACGTCGGAGAAAATTTTGAAATCTTGACCCGCTGAAACGCTATTTCCTGCATTTTAAGAGACAAATTTTGCTGGTAGAGTAAGCTAAGTTAAGAAAATCTCTGTTAGTGAAAAGATTCACAAGGGTTTCAGCTTGATTTTTGGGGGGGCGACGCCCCCCAACATATTTTTCGGGGGGGCAGCCGCCCCCCTTGCCCCCCCTGTGCCGCCGCCACTGAAAACACACAATAAAATTATACTTCAATCTAGTTTGCTTAGTACATGAATACAACATCTTCTGAGTGTCCTGAACAAAACAGCCTATATGGAAGGCCAGCAGATAAATTAAAGGCAACAAAACATGAGCTAAGAAAAGGGAAACATACAGAATTCTCTGTACAAAATTTGCCTGACATCCAAAAAATAGAAGAATGATATGGTTTGATAAACAGTTTAGTAGGAAATAACCACATATCATAATCTGGGATTATCTTTAAGTTAGCATTTTCAAGATGTCTTCAATTTCAAGAATTTGACCATTCAAGATCTGTTCTTTGATTGACACTGCAAATTTCAAAACAATAGTCAATTTCAAGTCCACTGATTCATTTAGCAATGCTGGACACAAAATAACCCTGATACTGTACTTAGTAGTACAAATGTAGTAGTATAGTAGTATCCAACATTTGATCATACTGCTGTGGGCAACCCTGACACGGGTGGGCAGCAGTCGGCTAGTCTTTACACGGTGTTTCCGGATCAATCCAGGGAGCTCTGTTCAACGAGTCCAACACACTCTCTATATTATGACCCTTAAAATTTACATAAAGGAATCCTTTCCCTAATTTTTCACAAAATATCAACATTCTTAGTGTACATTTGTCATGTTCTAAATTAGTAATATTTTACCCCCAACGATCAATTAACAAAACATGTAGGAAGTGTCTTCACATGTGCTTATCATACATTAGGTGATGCCATTGGTTCCCTCCTTCTACTGCCCCCTATCATGTCAGTGCTGCACTGCATTCAGCAGGGGAGTGAAAGGGTTTGTTTCTGGGTCACCATCTTCTGCAACAAGACATAGAATCTATAAAACAAGCTGAAGACAAACAAAAGACGGACACAACATCAGCAATCAAAATGAACAATACCAGAGGTGCCAAAGAATTCATATGAATTTTACGGAATTCATACAAGTTTTACGGAATACATACGATCCATTACGAGAAACATACGAATTTTACGGAATACATACGATCCATTACTAAGAAACATATGAATTTTACAGAGTTCATACGATCCATTAAGCGGAATACATACGATTTGTTGGGTCACATGACATGGCGGACTCGGGATAACCAGTTCTTCGTATGATATATTGGCTTTTAAGAGCTTAATGCCGTATCCGATCCGGATAAACTCTAAAAATCTCAAGCTGCACTAAATTAAGACTGATGTAGGCTTAGACCAACAAGGAGGACCAGACAAAGCTAGATTCGGTGCTAGCGCGATGGCCAACAAATTAGTTAGGATCGTATTTATTCCGCGTAATGGATCGTATGTATTCCGTAAAACTCGTATGAATTCCGTAAAACTTGTATGAATTCCGTAAAACTCGTATGAATTCCGTAAAACTCGTATCAATTCTTTGGCACCCCTGAATACATAGCAAAGATATGAAAAATGTACAGACCATAGATACAGTTGGCGGCCTCATTGGTTGTTGCATAGCACCTGAAACCTGGTAGGTCAGCAGCTGTTAGCACCTCTTGTAGGTGCGGCTGCAGAAAACAAAAGGAACCAATGAGGAATATTGTCATAGGTATAAACACAACCAATATCATCATCATCATATCGGGAGGCTTGCCTGGACTAAGGCTGCTCTCTCCCTTCAGGCGTCACGGTCCGCCATTAGTTGGTCTAGATCTTCAGACCCCACCCCTACATCCCCAGCAAGTTGGTCTATGTAGGTCCTTCAGGGTCACCCGACACAGGAGTGCTCATGAGTTGGTGTCCAGAGCAGGAGTTTGCTTACAAGCTCTTCTTTGTTTCTGTAGCTATGTCCTGCAAACCGTACCCTTCCCCCTCATATGGTTGATGATACGGATGGTAATGTTCCAATATCAGTATCTCCAAAAATACACTAATCCATGAAAAATTGCCATACATGATATTTTTATTCTAATCTAAAGAAAAAACTCTTAAGAAACTTAAAGTTGAAAGGGTGGGTAAAGTTTTATTGATCATTGTTATTAATCAAATGGATGAGCTCTCAAAACACCAATTACCTTAAGTGCAGCAAAGATGAGAGGCACACGCATTCTGTTGAATTCTTCCAACACTTCTTTTATACCCTGCAAAAGGACAAAACTGGACAGTTAGACACTGTAATGTATTCTGAAGTGTTGTCACTTTACAAGTATAGGAGTATATTGCTTGGGTGTATATTGTATGACTTGTTATGAAAAAAGCCACTGAAGACTACCAGAAGCATCTTGGTATTGTACATGAAGCAACAGTTACTGTAAAGTTTAAATGCCCCCCTCCCACTGTGCATGCTGTCTTGTCCTCACCTGTATTGTAGTGTAGTCTATACTGGCCATGTGAGAACAGTCCAGTACCACTGGTCTGTAGGGCTTCTCTGTATGGGATAGAATTTGTAACAAATTTGAGAAAAGGATATTCAACACAAACAAGAGTGGCCAAACCAAACAAAACACAAACCTGAAATTAATTTTATGACTTTTTTTTCAACAATGTCATGTTCTACATTATGTTCTGTCATACAGCTGCTAGTAAGGTTCTCACCTTTGAGTGCCCTATCATACAGTAAGGTTCTCACCTTTGAGTGCCCTATCATACAGTTAGGTTCTCACCTTTGAGTGTTCTGTCATACAGTAAGGTTCTCACCCTTGAGTGCTCTGTCATACAGTAAGGTTTCTCACCTTTGAGTGCTCTGTCATACAGTAAGGTTCTCACCTTTGAGTGCCCTGTCATACAGTAAGGTTCTCACCTTTGAGTGCCCTGTCATACAGTAAGATTCTCACCTTTGAGTGCCCTGTCATACAGTAAGGTTCTCACCTTTGAGTGCCCTGTCATACAGTAAGGTTCTCACCTTTGAGTGCTCTGTCATACAGTAAGTTTCTCACCTTTGAGTGCCCTGTCATACAGTAAGGTTCTCACCTTTGAGTGCTCTGTCATACAGTAAGGTTCTCATCTTTGAGTGCCCTGTCATACAGTAAGGTTCTCACCTTTGAGTGCCCTATCATATAGTAAGGTTCTGATGAAGTCCACACCAGGGTAGTGGAGACCTCTGTCTGGCTGAAGTATTAACACGTCTTTGTTGTCCACCTTTGGGTCAAAGGCAGAAAAAATAAAATAATGTAACTTAGACTAAGATACAGACAATATTGGAAAACCTGATGGAATAAACAGGAGTATTTTTACTTCATTGTTAACCTTTAGTGCATTAAATTAGCCGTTTGGCACCCCATTCTCTATCGGTTACATAGTTAGGCAGCAGGGAGAAAAGTGTACCAATTTAAGTATGAAATGGAAATGTCTTACATTTCCATTGTGGGAAATTCCCCTAGCTCACTCTTCAACCAGTACAATGAACAGTGGACTGCGACTCTTTCCAGTAACATGAGCAACAACTCCCAACCTCTTTGTCCAGAGGCAAGGTCGTGAACCCCATGCTACAAGACATGTGCACATCGCGCTGCAAGAACTCACGCAACAAATCACTTACGAGAATTCCAGGTCTGGCCTGGCGGAAGAGGAGGATCATCGCAGACACGCCCACTCCTGCTAGAATCCCCCACTGGAGTGGGAAATAAATCAACACACCCTATTGTCAGACATGTATGCAACTTTCTATTTCTGATATACAGTAGAATCCAGCTATTTGCATTACTGTTGATAGTATATTTCGGGGATATGCATAAAATTCTGAAAACCAAAACCATTTCCCATTCACTCCATTGTAAATAAAATGACATAATTGCATTAGCCATTTTTGCATACTCCTGCTATTTGCATAAAATAATGCCAATGGCAACTGGAAAAACTGGTCACTGTCACTAACTCTTATAGATTGTATGCAAATGTCATTCAAATGTAAATCGAGTATGGATAGTTTCTATGGTAAGACAACTCCAAAGGAACTGTTGTTGTCCTTTTGTTTTGAAAAGCTCTAGCAATTCCATTGTCATTTGCTGTGATAGGATACAGAAGAATAGAATTGCCAATTTTTTGCTTAATTTGCCATCCTTTGCACTCAACATTTGTATATAAATTTATGATATTTTTATGAATTCAATATGTTACATTCTGTTTAACTGGGAGTGAGTGATTTGACACAAAGTGTGTGACTGTGTTTCCTTAAAGTGCCACCCTGGTAACCACAACAACCCCCTCCCCCCTCAGTGCCGCTCATTTTGTCCCCTAGGGTTAATGGCTTACTCCTTATAATTGCATAAAATACACGGGCAAATCAGTTATGCAAATAAGCGGATTCTACTGTACATAGAATATGAGACTGAGAGACTTTTGCCAATATCTTAACAATAG
The DNA here is from genome assembly GCA_035149815.1 of Branchiostoma lanceolatum. Taxonomy (NCBI): domain Eukaryota; kingdom Metazoa; phylum Chordata; class Leptocardii; order Amphioxiformes; family Branchiostomatidae; genus Branchiostoma; species Branchiostoma lanceolatum. The sequence continues at coordinate 16,981,725 of CM068873.1, forward strand.
ATCAAAGCAGAAATCTTGACTGTTGGCATTCGCAACCGTAGGTTGTCTCTGGCCGGCCATGTAATGCGCCACGAGGAAATGGTGGGTACGGTTCTCCTCTGGAAACCAAATGAAAGGCGTAGGCATGGTCGCCCATCGTTGACACTAAAGAAAGTAATCGAAGAGGATGTTGGCCTTAAAGATGAGGAACTTCGATCTGTCATGTGCGAAAGGAACTTGTGGAAACGTGTGTGTCACCTCTAAACAGAGGATGAACCTAACTGAGCTGGCATGATGAAACTTTACACATCGATCATACTACATAAATGTTGAAGTAAAATACTAGTACTCACCTCAATCCCTATAAAAGTGCCAAAGAAAGTACAGACTAGAGGAAGAAGGTCCATTTCTGTAAAACCAAACAGGAACGGTCATGTTATCCATGTAGCAAGTGGAGCACAATAATTCAACCTTCTCCAATAATGTTATTATGTCTTTTGGTGCCGTTTGTTTGTCTGTCTGTCTGTTAAAGTTCCTTCCTGCTCGAGATGGTGCATAGGGCGGCGCCCATCTTTGTTTCAGCAGCCCTTGGGCCGCACAATTTTGTGCAATCATCACAGCAGGGGGCTAGTCCAGAGGGCTGTCTGTCTGTAAACAGTATAAATTGAGAAGTAGTGGATGGATTTTAAGATATTTTGTATGAAGGTAGGGATTGAGAAAACAAAGGTCAAATTTGGTGATGGGCCTCCTAGCAGATTTCAACGGTACTGCAGTGGAACTTCCAGTTTTAACATCTCATTTTCTGGACATGCTTCGGTCATTACTTTTCAGTGGTAAGTAGCTCTTGGGGCACAGAGTAAGAGGGCTCCCTAGGGCTAGTTTGAGACTTTGAAAGAGAGTAACTTCAGAAGGGGATGACGAATTGTTATGCCTTTTGGTAAATAGCTTAAGTGTTACAGAGAAGACACATGCTACATATGGTATTTACAGGTTCATTGTACCGGGAAAAGTCTCCTACCTGGTGTCTTACACCGTAGGGCAGTTATACACAGGCTATATAGACACAGATACAGAAGATTCCTTTTATCATATGGTTTTTAATGTTTTATAGATATAATTGTATCAGTCATCAATGTTATCAACTGTAAATCTCGGCGCAATTCAGCTTTTACTGCAAGGCCGATTTGTATTGTTTCCTTGAATAAAACCGATTGATGCTTGACATAATGGATTATCAAAGCTATCCATGTTCGTACTTTGCAGCCTCCAGAGCTTGACCAGTACCCTGATGTCCACCATGGTCAGCACAGCGGAGATGATGACAGCGGCCAGCGCTGCCTGGGGAATGTAGTGGAAGGACGGGGTCAGCACGCCGAGGGACAGCAGCACCACACCAGCTGTGAGGGACAGCACACATCATAATATAGAATGAAGACCTTTATTGCACATTTCTGCCACACTTGGCTAAGTACAGGTCGCAACAAAACAAAAGAACAAGTACAGTTAACGGATACAAAAGAATATGGCTATCATTAGATAAATTCTACTTCTCCTCGCTTTTCGGTTATAGTAGATATAAAAGAACAGACATGTTTTTCAATGGGAGGTTTGTCTAGTCGCATTAGGAATATGAATTTTTGTACAGTACTTAAATATGTGAAGTAGGGAAATAGGTTTTCTACAAGCTTATACAGTTCATTTCTTTCTTTAATATATAATTCACATTCTACCACAAAATGACATTCGTCTTCTATTCTATTCAAAGTACAATGTTTACATAATCGTTGTTCTAGAGGAGAGGATATGTCTTCCCGTTTCAATATGTAGTTTGTGTATATAAGGGACCATCCAAGAACCAGTTTATTTGTAAAGGTACACTGTGTCGTACTATGCGTAATACACTGAATAACATTATCTCTTAAGTGTCACACCTGTAAAGATGGTGGCGTCAAATGAGCATGAGACGGAGAGTTCACAGATTCGATTCCTTGTATTCCAGCCAAGACGTTGTGTCCTTGGGAAAAGCACTTAACATGACTTTCCTCACTCTACCCAGGTGTAAAAATGGGTACCTGACTTCAGTTGGGGAGGTAAAAATAAAAGGCAGTGGAAGGGGAGGGAGGGGCTGTGCCTTCCAATACTGTGCCCTAGTCACAGTGAATTAACAAGAACCCACTGCCCCTACAGCCTAAGAAAGGCTATGGGACTACCTTGCTTACGTATAAACATGTAAATGATTTGCATTCCATTATTTTGCTGACCTGTAACGAGGCCCCCAGCAGGCGTCTTCACCCCACTGTGAGAGTTCACTGCAGTTCTGAAAAGAAAAAAAGCAAGACAACTTTCCAACATCTCCAGACAATATTTCATACTCCGTGAATAGTTTCATCAGGTTGGTAAGTCACTGAATAAAAATACTCTTTTTTACACAATGTATTCCACCGACGTTTCGGTGACCATCTGTCACATTGTTCAAGGCAATTCTGACTGGTTCACATAGCAATGCAGTACAGGTGTCGTAAATACTTTGCGTTTGGGAATGCATCTCATTTTTATGTATAATCAGCGACACCTGTGCTGCATTGCTATGTGAACCAGTCAGAATTGCCTTGAAGAAGGTGTCAGATGGTCACCGAAACATTGGTGGAATAAATCTCTTTGTTGTGTAAAAAAAGAGTATTTTTATTCAATATTTCATACTGGTATCAAAATACACTTACCTGGAGAAACTGCCTGTGATTGGATAAGAAGAAACAAAGGAACTGACGATGTTTCCCATACCTGAAGAACAATGGAGAATTCCATCAGTTCAGAATCAGCAATCTCTGTAGTGATAAGTGGGAAATGCGTGCATGTGTATACATGTGTGTGTGTGCGTGCATGTGTATACATGTGTGTGTGTGCGTGCATGTGTATGTGTGTGTGTGTGCATGTGTATATATGTGTGTGTGTGCATGCATGTGTATATGTGTATGTGTGTGTGTGTGTCTGAGTGTGTGTGTGTGCGTGTCTGTGTGTGTGCCTGCATGCGTGTGTCTGTGTGTGCGTGTGTGTGTGTGTGTGCATGCATGTTTGAAGTAAAATGACGCCTCCTCTAGTGATTCTAGTCACTTCCAAAATAAAACCATCATATTTCAACAGACACGAATCAAGTCATAGTCTTAAAATACTTTCTTTATAACTTATTAATAAAATAACTTATAAACTATAAGAACAAAACTTACCAATGGCCAAAAGTTCTTGGTTTGCATCAACCCTGTAGTTATTCTGTCGAGCTAAACAAACAAGAGAAACATACTCATGAATACCGTAATCCGTAAACTTGTTAGCATAGCTTAGGTAAGGCCACACCAATTTTTTTTGTTGCTTCTCGGAATAGCCTGTCCTGTTAATTTTGCTACTGAAATAATAGTTCTAGACCAAAAAAAGGGTTGTATTTGCATAAAACGAGCCATACAAAGCTGAAACTTGAATAATCCTCTTATTCTTTATGTTATGTAAACCCTTAGCTTCACCCCAGACTATTTGCAAAAAATTTTATTTTTATTTTTTTTTCGCCCTGTAGCTCCAATTTTTTCTGAAAAAATCCGAGAAGCGACAAATTAAATTGGTGTGGCCTAAGCCTGCAAATATTCTGGGAAGGTCTTCAGTTAAGAAGACTCCTCAACTCATTTTTGCTTTGCAGTGCATTGCCTTGTGTCTAGCTCTGAGAATTGCATGATAGAACTTACCAAAGGCTTTTCCAATGGCTATGCACTCCAAGAAACCTATCAAAGGCACCACAGCAAGACCTGCTCCAAGACCCTTGTGAGAAAAAAGGGAGGGATCCCTCATTAGCCTGTTTATCTTCATTACAATAAATACATTAATCAAACCCACATTAGGTTTCATAATACAATGCTAAACTTTCTTCCAACACTAGGGTATTCACGGATCAAATTTTCGACGACCACTGTCGTCTTCTTCAGGATCAATAATGACCAATCACTGCCGAACGTAAACTCGCGAGAGTTACAGACACGTGACTTTATTGACACGTGTCATTACGTATACGTGACGTCAGCAATTGGTCAAAAGTGCCAGGAAGTTTAGGTTTCATGCATTCATGTAGAGTCTAAACTCTAATGACACTTTTTTGCTTTGACTATTTGATTTTCATAAGATCATTGAGGCTATGGAATACATGTATGAGTAAAACATGTATCTAAGAACTGGATGCAGACCTACTTGATAAAATATATAATAAGAGATGCATATTCAACCTTATCTAGTTACAGATGTTTGTTTTCTAACTAGATGATTGTACATGACTTTGTACACTTAGTGAATTAGGAAGACTGTTTCAGAACATGCCTTGGGGGTTAAATATGATTACTGATTCAAATATATAACTCTATTAACCCTCTTGCTGAAGCTGGCTTTAGGTTGCCTACATCTGTACAACACTGGAAAATTTCTATTGTGCAAAACTGTTATGTGTCAACAGCGCCCCCTAACTACCTGAAATATATCTGCAGCCTACATCTGTACAACACTGGAAAATTTCTATTGTGCAAAACTGATGTGTCGACAGCGCCCCCTAACTACCTGAAATATATCTGCAGCCTACATCTGTACAACACTGGAAAATTTCTATTGTGCCAAACTGATATCTGTCAACAGCGCCCCCTAACTACCTGAAATATATCTGCAGCTGTTTCTGTGGTGTTGCCATGATGCACAGTGAAGGCTGGAGGTTGGAAGGCGGGGAGACCAGGCTGCACCTGCTGCGTGAGGGTCAGCACATCGATGTCCTGACTCTTCAGCGCTACGACCACCAGCGCAGCACACACAACCACTACCGCATTCCTGGCTGGAAAGGGAAATGTATATGGAAACTAGAGTTAAGTACTTGTGCTACATATACTTCAGGTTTGCTATGTTAGTTTAGCGATTACGGGGTCTTTTTATAAATATGAATTGGTATTGAATTTTTCATTTTATTTGAGATGAGTGTGTGATAGTTGTGTGCCGATTTGTTAGAAATAGAGAGAACGCTAACGACCCCAAAAAAACACCCCTTCCAATGAAATGGTATGGCTACCCAGCTACGTCACAAAATCAAGATGGCGGCGACCACACATGACGACGAAACCAGCAAAGGTTTTGCTACGCAAACCTGTAACTACACACATTCATCAACATTAGGAACTGTATGATATTTAGCAGTGGGCTGGGGGTGGGTGGGTTGTAAGTCTGCTTATACAGAAACATCAAAGCTCTCAGAACCTAGGATGGTATAATCGATTCGTAAAAACAAATTCGAAGGCCCTTCCCCCAATCCAGAATGGCCCCCTCCCCCAAATGCACCAGCCCTCCCTCCTACTAAATATCATTCAGTCCCTTAGCCTAGGAAAATTAATATAAAAAAAGACTTTTTCATGGGGATATTGTTTAGCGTGCGTTTGCGTGTGTGTTTTGCGTGTGTGTATGTTTGTGTCACCGTATGCTTAAAGTCAGCATAACTGAAGAACGTGTATATGGATTGCAATGGTATTTGGTATGTGGGTAGTTGTTGGGAGGAGAAAGGTTAAGGTCGATTTTGGGCCCCCTGGTATGTGTCACTGGAACTGCAATGGTGTATTTGTAATAATCTTCTAATGTTATTTGGTATGCTGGTAGGTCGGACAGAGATGTACAAACTGAAGTGCAAATTATGCAAATTGGGACTGAATTTACATAAGTAATGAGGAATATCTACACCTCCATTCTAGGCATGTGGTTGGAGGTCACACCTGTCACATCTGTTAGTCTCAAATCTAGGACAAGAATTCCCCAGGTCCCAACAGCTGGTAATGAGGAAAATCTATACCTCCATAATAAAACACAATCATACATGTATATAAAACCAAATTTCATGGAGATTTTAGGTCTTCAGACTCTTGTGTTTGCTTGTTTTATTCAGATCTCAATAGTGTACCATTTTTAAAAATTAACACTATTCTTCCTGGAGTCTGCCTACATTGAATACTATTAAATCAAATACAGGAACAAAACTTATACTAAAACTTCTATAACATTTAATTCCAGATGTTTGTGTACCTGTTCCTATGAGCCAGACGATCTTCCTGCCAGCCTGTTGCCATCGTGTGGGGCTGTACCCTATCTCATCCGGACCGTCCCACTTCACATCCTTCAGCCACTTCAGAATCAGCAGCAACACAAAACACACCGCTCCCATCAACAGGTCCCACAAACTGGGGAAAACGCAAGGTCACATGACCATAGTGAGTGGGTCAGTTTTCCTGAAGAATGTTTAAAGGCATCCAGAGCACTTTTGAGGCTTGAAACTTGAATAAAAAAAATCCAATTTCTAGTCATTCCTACACATAGTAAGTTTCAACAACACTAGACCATTATATGTCGATAAAACTGATTCGATGTCGTTGTGAGAACTGATAGAGAATCCAAGCCCTATAGACTGATCCTGACTGTCCATCACAATTAGTGGTTCGACCAATGAGTGAGTGACTGCATGTCCGTCAAATATTTGCATTTTTATGTTTTAATTTTGTATTTCTACGTTTTGACGGAGGTGGTCGGGGCTATGGTATCAGTCTATTTACACTAGGCGCGTGAAACTAAAAGATCACCATGCAGCTAATTTTTGTGCCACTTTTGAACACTTTTGATAAGAAATCCGCACACAAATGTGGTTAACAGTGACATTAAATGTCAATTTCAGAAAGATTACAGCAACTAGAATATTTCCAGTTTTCAAGCCTCATAAAATGCTCTGGGTGCCTTTAAGGGTCATATAAGTAGCATGGGGTTTTTGCAGGAATAATTTGCAAGGGGGAGCATGGAGCGACCAAGCGGGGGGATGCCTTCCACGGTGTGGAGTTAAATTACAATGGGGCATTCTAAGGCTTCCTGATGAATAGGGGGGAATTACTGTCAGACAGCTCACAATTGAAGACAATCAGAATGTTATGCTAGTCAGAGGATCTGCTTCCCAGGGAAAGGGGGCGCATGGGGGGCGCAGCGCCCCTGTTCCCCTATTCAGATAAAGCTCTGATTTCAATATGAAGACCTTTATTGCACATTTTTGCCACACTTGGCTAAGCACAGGTCACAACAAAACAAAATAACAAGAGTAGTACAGTTAACGGATACAAAAGAATATGACTGTCATTTACTGATAGATAAATTCTACTTCTCCTCGCTTTTCGCTTATAGTAGATATAAAAGAACAGATGTGTTTTTCAATGGGAGGTTTGTCAAGAGAGCACTAACTACAGTGTGCATACATTTGAACAATGATACAAAGATCAGTACCATTGTCATTTTCCTGAGAAAGGTGTTCTTTCTACTTACTTAGTTTTTCCTATGTTCTTGAAGGTGTAGTAGACACATGGGAAGAAGTCCCTTGGTATGTTATGCAACCCCAGCACATGCTGAAAGCAATGAAAAAAGTGTCATTTTATTATATTATGCTTATTTACAATATCTAAAGTTGGTGCACAGGTGCTACCCTATATGCTGAAAAAGAATAGAGAGTTTCTTAAAAAACATGTTTTTGCTACAAGAATCTTCTAACATTTAAGGGTATTTTACAAACAATTGAATGAATACAGTTTATATGGTTACAATAACTCTTTGGAAAACTTAAAACAACTCTCTGACAATCTGAAGACAAATACATGGCAAATGTGTACTTAAGGTTTGAAACTTGCCTACCTTAACTTGTCCAAAAGCTATGGTTATGGCTGCAGCAGAGGTGAATCCATTGATAACTGGAAATGAGATGAAGTTCACCAAGAAACCTGAGGGGGAAAATAGGAAAATCTCATCTTTAAACTTTCATTTGCATTCTGCACATAAAGAATAAAAAAGTGTACAGTGGTGGAATTGAACCACAATCTGGTGTCAGAAGTGGGATAGCTACCAATATTTGTGCAACAGCACACTATAGTGTGTCTGCATGCCTTTTTCTGTGAGATGTAGCACGCTATTCTAATCCACCATTAGTCATTGCTGGTCTGCTTGAATTCAACATTACGTGTTGTTGGCAAATTCTTCATGAAGCATAATCAGTCGCAAACTAGTAGTTCTACCTAGCACGTTATCTGTTATCCTTAATTTATCACTAAGCATTATTGAGAAATCATCCATATTGCATATTGACAGTTCTCCTTAAGTTACCATTAAGTGTTGCCAGGATGCCCCATGCAGACCCTCAGTGTACTGACCTAATCGGAAGATGCCCATCCCCAGTTGTATACAGCCACAGAGCAGAGTTAGAGCCACAGCATACGTGGTGTCCCCTTCAGCATAGCTGGCCACCATGAGGGACATGATGGCTGTGGGGCCCAGGGTGATGTCTTTGGAACTCCCCAGGAGAAAGTACACAAGACAACCCATGAAGGAGGAATACAGGCCATACTGAAATGAGAAATATACTCCTGTACCATTCCAAAACTTATCTCCAAGCAGATCTATTGGGGGCAATAAAGGTAAGGTAAAGCAGTCATCCTCAATTGAGGTGAAGCATAATGCTTTTTCAAGTAGCTAATGGTAGTGCAATGCGGCTTTGCCACGGCTCGCGTTTTTTGCCAAGCACACCGGGTCACCCTTACTCTTCTTGATAAGTGTGTTGGGTTCTTATACAATGACAGTATCAAATGGGGCAAAAGTATCAAATGGGGCAGTTTTATTGGCCACACAAGATATAAATACAAAACTGCTTTAATTTGGCCCTTTGGATATGGTCATTGCCACTGATAGAGTTGCTTGGAGATTACCATTCAAATTACATGTTGTTTTGTTGGTTTTTGGAATCTTTAACAATACTGTAGTTCTAAGTGGGCTCAAAACATAGGTTTTCTTCAAATCACATGTTGGGAGATATTTTCTTAAATTATCAAAGATGAATGAAATGATCAGTGATATTTCAGTGCATGGTTAAATATGCATATGATGAATGATGAATCCACGGACATCCTAGATCGTGAATCCCGCTGGTTCGAACGGGGAGTTAGAGAAGCAATATATGAGAGGATGTACAACCCCGCCCTCAACAGGAAAGGGGGTCTACGCGTTGAACTTTCAGGCACTTGGGATAATGCACTGCGCAACATTTAGTCACTGTACTAAAACACTAGCTAATTGAACTATTAGCAAAAACCTTGTCTTGAATTAATCTTCTTTTGAAGACTACGTCAAGGCATCCTAAATTGTCCTAACCTCGTTAACATATCTATTCAGAGTTTTGCTATAAATCTGGTTTTCCAGTCCTTATCGTTATATTAGTCACTGACGAAAGACAGCGGATGCTGTCTGAAACGTCTGTTTCAAAATTTTATCCAGTTGCTATTTGTGGTGATACTACTAGTACATACACATTATATACCTGTAGTGGCAGCTCAGCAAGATGAGCATACGCCAGACCCTGAGGGATAACTGTCAGCGCGACGGTCAGTCCTGCGATGAAGTCGGACTGAATCCAGCTGCACTGGTACCGTGGCAACCACAGCGTGATGGGGAACTTTCTGCGCAGGTTCTCGGCGGTACAGTTCTGCCGCGCCCATGTCGTGATGTTACAGGAGGTCGGACAGCTGGGCTCAAAGGTGGATGTCTCTGTTTGTACACTCATGGTCATGGTCTGGTGCTATCTGGAAACATTCCATGCTTTATATGATTAATATCATTTTACTGTTAGTGTGTAGCCGGTGGCCCCGTGTATATGAGGGGGCTTTGGGCGTAAGCCTCAAGCGTCAAACCTCTGCACGTAAAAGAACCCAACACACTTATCGAGAAGAGTAAGGGATGACCCGGTGTGCTTGGCCAAAAACGAGAGCCGTGGCAAAGCCGCATTGTACTACCGCTAGCTACTTGAAAAAGCATCATGCTTCACCTCAATTGAGGATGCCTGCTTTACTTTTTTACGTTAGAACATGAGTTATGATATGGTTGTGGAAGTATAGCCATGTCTGGTATGCTTTTATTAATACCCAATATCATATTCACCTTGAATATTCACATTGAAGCTCAGCCAGTAGGAACCCTGTCAGAGTAATGAGGCTGTGTCTATGCTGTAGCAATGGTAAGGTATAGGGGTGACTAAAACGTGCATTATGTAAAATTGTCTTCAGTTGTTTCTGTTCCTTCATATATATATTTTTCCCTTTATTTGTACCGGGCGGTTGTGCTGTAACTAAACCCACGCGCAACGTAACTGCCAATAACATCATAGACATGAGGCTAAGCAAAGAAGAAGAAGTAAGTGCGAAGTACATATTAACAATCTCTAGAGGTAAAGGGTTGTAAAAATGTAGGGCCAAAGTTCAGGTTGAACCGATTCCTACTTCCGGACTTGACATAGTCTAGTACAGTCGTAACGTTATCCGTGTTGAAAGAACAGTACTGGACAGTCAACCAATGGTTTACAGCATGGAGAGAGGTCAAAACACATTTCAAGTTAAGCTGCTACAGTTTTAGTTCATTAGCTAATCGCGATCTCGCAGATATGTCTGGTTTCCTGTCGATCGGCACATGCACATGACAGTCACGTGAAGGTAAAAACCGGCAAGATCAAGGCCCCCCTCCCAACACACTGAAAACTTGCACTTCTACTAAAGCGACAAACAACGACTGCTTTCTTACAAAGAGAATGGAGTATATAATACCTCAACTACTCACCTCATTGTGTCAAGTACCAGTGCATTATGCTATGGCTGTTGTTTTCCTTAAACGTTGCAAGGATCCCTGCGAAAAGGGGCCACAGTCTTACTATGTCACAACTCGTCCTTTGCTTACTTACAACGGTCAAAGGTTAAAAGTCAGCGTCCTGATCAGCTTCCTGATTATCCTGTCAGTGTAAAAGTTGAAACGTTACCTGATGACACAGTGAGTGTGTGAAGTTTTTAGATGCGTTACACTTCGATATCTGATAAACCTGCCGATGATATGATAGGTGACGGCGTTTACACTATACTATAACGTTACGTCATATTCCTGGCCTGATAATGATCAACCGTAGTTAATGTACATAAATAGGGTAGCGTGTCATGTCCCAGTTGATCAAGGCTTTAACCACCTTGAGTAGATAAAAGGAAAAAATCGCACTAAGCTCCTGACCAAAGTTTTGCCCATTCTGTCCAAATCGAATTGAAGATGAGTTTCACTTTAATTATTATTATGGAATGCCCCAAATATGATGCCCTACGCGATAAGTTATTCAATTCACCTTTATCAATTCAAGTACTTCAGATTTTAAGACGCTCAATGCTACAGGTAGATTTGGCTATATCTTTAGATGCAACAGCTCACACAGTGTTTGAATAGGAAAATATATAAAAGATTGTTTTGTTATTAGAAAAAATAATGATACTCATAATTAGCCCAACTTGAATCATGTAAAACCTAAGATAGTCATTTCGTTGTAGTGAATAGTTTTATTCCATACTTATGTCTTGTTCTATGTTAAGTGGTGTTGCCATACTTTTGTACCTGCTACAATAGTCGTGCAATGAAGTTCTTCTGTAGTACCAGTCTTTCTTTTCTCGAGGCAGGTTTCCCTCGCCCTTTTGATAGCTGACCGAACAACAGAAATAAACATACTTTTGACGAATCAACTATATGCATCACCATATCCGATTTCGGGGCAACGTTGGTGATAAAAAACAATCTAAATTCGTCATATTTTCATAAGTTATGTTTGTATAAACCTGGTCCTCTATGGTAGCAGTCTTTAACCACAAAGTGAACAGCTTTCTAAGATAATAAGATCATTTACAATCAAGATTGGACTTACATTGTGCAAGGATGAAATTCAAAGTACAGAAAAGATCTACCAGACGAATTAACTGCTTCGTACAGAACAGACGACAAGTTTTATCAAAAAATAATCAGATCGTCGTCCTGTTCCTCTGAAAACCTTTGCACTAGCAATGTCTACCTTTCTGTATCATGTCTGAAGATTACTTATTATTTTATTAAAAAAAACGCCTGAAGACATTGTTGTTTTGGCATGGACCATTCCTGTGTAAAGTGAGACTTGATTGGATTTATTTTGTCAGTAAGGCCATGTTATTTGATTAATGGATGACATCCTTCGGGGACCCTAAAACTGATATCATGCGAACAAACAAAAAAGTTTGGCAAAACAATGTTGCCTTCATTATGAAATCTACGTGGTCATGAAGAACGAACAAAACTGAACACACAGTAAGGCATACCTCAGTGTTTGTTCATCTTATATTATTTTCATTTCAACCGTAAACAAAGTAACAAGAGCTGGAGAAACAATGTGGGGATCTATAGTTTATTAGATATAGTGTTAAATCATTTCTGAAGTGATCCGTGCAGTTCACTACTGCACAAATGATATCCTGTACATCTACTTCTAAATCAACGTCGTTTCATGTCGTGTTTACATACATACAGTTCTCCTATATCAACATGACTGCAATGATTCCAGTCAAAAGCTAACCAGCGAATCTATAGTATAAAACCCTTCATCTAGCAGTTGACACGTTAGCTCATAATATACATGTAGCTCTATTGCTGTTGAACACGATAAATTAATTATTCTTATGTCTTTTCTATTCCATGTAAAACCAAAGAATATCCAAAAGACACTACGTGCTATTTACCAACTAGTTACTCTTCCTATCATTTAGTATCCGGCATCAGAGAATTTGTATCATATGTTGCAGCGACTACAAAATATTCTTTTCTAGTATCACCTATATCTGTATATTTGTTAACGTTAGTCAACAGTCGCAGCTTCATGGGTACTTGACGCCGGCTGGTTACATATTTGCGGCATCGAACGACCTTTCACGCCTAGGCTTAGCATGTATAAAGGACAGGAGTAAAGAGTGCTCTCTCAACAAGTTCCATTCTACAGTAACTCTTGGGTAGATCGATTTTTTAAAACCTAAATCCCGGTTGACAACATGGAAGCTTCTAGTCGATCCTGCGTCTTGTTTTCTTGCCTGGCGAAAGGTACGCAATGGCACGTTTGTCATTCTGACGCCATCTGTATGCTAATGAGGATTATGTCGAAAGCTTTGGTAAAATCGAGTATTGCTTCGTGGATCGGTACTCCCTTTTGCTACGTAGTATACTGTTAGAACATTAGCGTTTTCGTTGACCACTTGACACTGATGTCATGTTGACCGTAGTGCGCATGCGTTATCAATACAGCAAGTATGGCATTTAATCTTCTAAGAACATCCTTCGTTACTTATTGGCTACTTGCTAGCAGGTCTTGGTAAAGAAAGGCTCACTAGAAGAAAAGCTTTTGATGATGGTAAAACGGCCTCCACAACAACACTTCATCTTGAAATATGGCAATTAACCTGTACAAACATTTGCTGCACAACTATGCCCTCTTCTATTATTATGTACATATCATGCAGTTGTCACACGCCCGCTAGGGCTCACAAACCCCTCCCCGTCATCATTGTCGTCCTTCACAACCCCTCCGTCTTCCCCCTGGGGTTCCGTTTGATAGTCTCCCATTGGTATAGCTTCTTGTGTGGGTGACCTTGACAATGTCAGCGCTATGTCTGACGTCACGGTTTCGGACATGACGATTTGGTTCCTGTCGTCTGGACTAGTGTTGTTGCAGTCCTCACACATATCCTCATACAGAGACTCATGTGAGTCCAGGCCGTTCCCTTCCCCCATGCCAACATCTAGGCTTTTGTGGATTCCCTGTGCAGAACAAGGAAAAACAAATGTAGATTTGTTGTAAATTGAAGAATATAGAAGCACCATATTCAATTTTGAAATATTTGTTAGCACTTTTGAAATATTCCTTCAGATAGATATCATTTTCCATTGTTTATTATTTTATTTCGCATATGGATCTTTTTCATTTATTTCCTTAAAGTAATAAGTTACGTACCGTACTGATCAGTGAGCAGGCCCCGTTACAGTCGATACGCCTGCCCAGTAGGGCGGGACGGATGGACCTGTAGTACACGTGTTCAACCGCTAGGACGAGCAGACTCAGGCCGATGGCCGTGGCCAGGAGGTAGAATGCTCCCGCCAAGTTCTCTACATCGAGCGGGTCACTTCTGGCATCGACCTGGCTATTCTGATGACAGATGCCTCGTAGCCATTCCGCCTTCAGTTCATCAAGAAAGCCTTTAGGAAAAACATTGAAAGAAAACGAGACAAGACAGTGTAGTTTTAGGGATTTAATTCGTTTTTAGTTTTGATCATTATCAATATCTAAATGGCAAATGATCAAATGTGGCAAGAGGCACAATAGATATAGGGAACCAAGAAAGATAATTCAACGATCAGAAAACCACCATAAACAAGGCACTGCAGACCACAGACCATACCGCTAGGTGGCGCACACTCACCGTTTGCTCTATATTTCAGGATCTCCAAGTCGAACTCCTTTTTGAGAGGGGACCGTTTGGGGAACCCGATGCCGTATCCCGTGGCGGCGAAGATCTTCCCTTCCCCGATGGTGACGAGAGAACAGTCGGGGTCTTTCCCCGCTACCCAATCAAGGACAGCTGCGTCGTAGATGAAAGCATCCAGCTCCCTATAGAGGTGCATAACGTTTAAACTGAAGTGCTGCAAAGATATGGGTTCTCTAACGTTTTACAATCATGATATATCTTTACGACATCTTAGCCTTTGATAGAATAATTCTCATTCACATTAATATTTGCATACTGTTCTTACTAGCTTACTCTATTGGTAAGTTTAAGACACACAGAATATATGACCATAGATCGAAAGTGCGTCGGTACAGGCAAACATAAAATGGGTAACGAATACTATAGTACTTCTGACAAATATTCAACCATTACACACAACAAAAAGAGTTAGCTACTTTGGGGAGCTTTCGATTCGAACTCTGTCTCTTCATGAACCCAATAAAGTCAGATCTCGTCTTGGAGTTCTCTTGTCACGTGACTGATGTTGACTATCACGTGACAAGATACAGTCATGTACAGGCTTGAGATAGTGACGAATAGAACTGAATACTCCGGATAGAACTGAATACTGCAGTAGTTTTACCGTTGTTTGAGGGCCTCCGCTGCCGCTTTGGGTGAATCGTTGTTGAACTGGTTCATGTAATCCAGCATGTGACTGCCGTAGTTCCGCTTGATATTCTTCTCCGTGCTCCCGTCCGGGACTGTACCGAACCTGAAGGGGGGCGAGCTGCCTGTAGGGTTCTGAAACTGCGTATAAAACATCCGAAATTAATTTCATCAGGTTGGTAGAATATAGGATATAGGAGAATCGTTTTACACAACCAGATAATCTCACCAGCTAACGTTTCGAAGCCGTCTGGATAAGGAAGACAACACCAGTGATGAACCGAGACGAGGGAGGATACAAGCTTAGCCACGTTTGGGACAGTGTTCTCACCGCAAAAGCGCCACCTACATTGGCTACTTATAGCGGTGATAAGCAGTGCTCCAGTCATAAGCTCTGAAGAAGGTGTCTGATAGACATCGAAACGTTAGCAGGTGAGATTACCTGGTTGTGTAAAAAGAATCTCCCATATCCTGCGTATAAAACATGTAGACCGACGGCATTTAACCATTTTGAAGTTACATCATTAACAAGAGTCTTAGGACCCAAAATCTCCATGAAACGTTGTTTTTTTATTAAACCAGTTCCCCCCATTCTATATCGCTCAATGGTATGACCCACACTGGCCGGGCAAGGGGAGAAGTGGCTATAAATAGCTACTGACCTAGATAAGAGACCAACAGATGGTGCGACCTCAAAGCCCACAATAGAGTAGATATTCCTCATTACTTATGCAAATTCAGTATGAATTTGCATAATTAGCACTTCAGTTTGTACATCTCTGTCCAACCTACCTGCATATCAAATAACATGGAAATCTGTCGCTCCTTTCTTCAGTTATTCTCCTTGGAAAATATTTACAAACACGCCAATTCAGTTCCAGTGACACATACCAGGGGGCCCAAAATCGACCTTGACCTTTCTCCTCCCAGCACCTACCCACATACCAAATATCATTTCAATCCATCCACACGTTCTTCAGTTATGCTGATTTTAAGCGTCCGGTGACACATACATACACACACGGTGACACAAACATACACACACGCGCACACACACGCAAACACACTAACTTCGCATGATTTGCACTTCAGTGTATACATCTCTGTCCAACCTACCTGCGTACCAAATAACATGAAAATCTGTTGTTCCTCTCTTCAGTTATACCCCTTTAGAACATTTTTACAAATAGGCCATTGCAGTTCCTGGGACACAAACCAGGGGGCCCAAAATCGACCTTGACCATTCTCCTCCCAGCGCATACCCACATACCAAATATCATTACAATCCATCTACACGTTCTACAGTTATGCTGACTTTAAGCATCCAGCGACACCCATGCAAACGATTTACCTCCTTACTTATGCAAATTCGGTCTGATTTGCATAGTTTGCACTTAAGTGTGTACAACTTGGTCTAACCTACCTGTGTACCAAAGAACATGACGATCTGTCGATCCACTCTTCAGTTCTTCTACATTGAAGATTTTAACAAATACGCCATTGCAGTTCCAGTCACACATGCCAGGGGGCCCAAAATCGACCTTGACCTTCCTCCTCCTAACACCCACCCACATACCAAAAATCATTACAATCCATGTACAGGTTCTACAGTTATGGTGACTTTAAGCGTCCGGTGACACATACATACACACAAACACCAAACGCAAGCAAAACAGTATATCCATGAAAAAGCCTTTTTTCATGGAGATAATAAAACTTGACCTCAAATGGAAGTTCATAACATGTAGATAAGATAAATAAATCTACGTATCTTCAGAGATGAGAATCTTATAGTGGGAATTTGAAAACTATGGTTTAGAATGACTGACAGAAATTGTCAACCGCTAACAACACAACCGCTGTTCCCAAACGACATCGCCCCGTAGGCATTACCAAAAAATCACTGACCTATTACTGGTATGCTCTTCTTGTGGATGAAAAATTACTATTACGGTGAGACAGGCTAAACCTTTTTAACGTATGACCAGAGGTATTATCATTTTTTGTTTCGACGCCTCAGGGGTGGAGGCATTTTTTAATTGCATTTCAGCAAAAAAAGAACAAGACAGAATACAAACAAGAGAAAAAAATAAAGTACAGGAAAATAAACCATAAACCACGGATCCAGAAAAATAAATAAAGGTGGAAACAGAAATGAACAAATGTGTAGATATAAGAATATCAATAAAAGTAATAAAAACAATATCATTGGCAAATAAATATAACAAAATCAACATCAACCAAAATTACAGAACATTGAAATCAAACAGAACTTAGGTTGAAAAATGAATAATAAGAGTCCATAATAACAAAACTATCAGAACATAAATAACAGAAAGAACTAATAGTGACTGATCATTGACAAATATATATGGCAAAAAAATACCAACGAAGCATAACAGTTATTATGGTATTATTTCTTTGTTGACACCTTCTCGTGATACAGTAACGACAGCAGTAGATACGATAATATCTCCAGTTGACAAAGGATTTCCTATGAATATGTTAAAGAGAAGATCATAATCAGAAAGCAAAATTTAATTTCTTAGAGCTCTAATTTACCTTAGGGTCATTCATGCCTGTGATGGTCTCCCTCTTTTCTTCGAGGATCATGAAAGCAGTCAGCTTGGCCGTGTAAGACGCGATGAAGATCAGGCCGAAGAACGCCCAGACGGAGGCTGTCATCTTGCTGGTGGTGCCTTTGGGGTTGTCCGCTGGGACTGCCCCGCCGAACAACATCCCCCACATCAGCCAGATGGCGCTGAACACCGTGAACTTGTACTCTAGTGTAGGGGAAACAAGTAGGCAACAACAACGCAGAGATCAAAGCACGTTCAAGATCCCACCACTTACACTTATCGAAAAGAGTAGGGGTCCTTCCGGTGTGAGTGGTTCATACCTACTCAGTTCAAAATGGCTGCCTTTTGTCGCATTCAGGTCACCTTGTCGCCAAATGGCAGCCTTGCGATTCAGCACCGTCGGGTAGAAGTAGTCAAACCCTATAAATGCCCCCCCCCCCCTCAGTGCTGTACGACGTGACAGCGTCCTGTCAGGTCATAACTAACAGCCCAGCTGCTAAGCTGAGGACTGGGGCTCATGCATTAAGAAAAATAAGGATTGTTAAAGAAAAAAGGATTGCATTAAGAAAAAAAAGGTTGCATTAAGAAAAAAAGGATTGCATCAAGAAAACAAAAGGATTGCATTAAGAAAAAAAGGGTTGCAGTAAAAAAAAGGATCGCATCAATAAAAAAAAGGTTTACATTAAGAAGAAAAAAAGGATTGCATCAAGAAAAAAAGGATTGCATTAAGAAAAAAGAAGGATTGCATCAAGAAAAAAAGGATTGCAAGTATTTGGATAGCGTATTCTGGTCATCTACAGTCCCCAGAAAATAAAACAAGTCAATGTTAACCAAATGATATCGTAACCTGATATAGACGAGATTTTTGTCGCAAATATTTGTAGAAGTTACATAACAGATGGGTTTTCTGTAGTAGTAGTCACTGTAGTAGTAGAAGTAGTAGTAGTAGTAGTAGTAGTAGTAGTAGTAGTAGTAGTAGTAGTAGAAGTAGTAGTGGTAGTAGTAATCTATGTAATGTAATTAGTCATACGACAACATACCCTCCTCTCCGGCAAATAACCTCCTCGCCCTGCCGACTCTGGGCCGTAGAAACTCGAAGACAAAGATGGCGAGAGCCATTCCGTGTACACAGACCAGAAATATCATCAGCCACGACCACACATCTAAGGGGGCTGTGGAGAAAAACGTAAACTTGTAAAGGATTTTGCTTCAGCGTGGTTTTCGTTAAAATAAGACACGTAGCGCTGAGAAGAAATCGATTTACGAGGAATTTACAGATGATGCCGGACTGCAAGATCGTAAGATTGACCAGGGGGCTTACCGAGAAATGCTGACGGAGAGACGCTACCCTTCCTCCGGTTGACTAGCACACTGATCCCCGTCTCGACGAACGGCGCCGAGAAGTCCATGTACTCATATCTGAGTAGATATGACAATGAGAATTGCAATTCCATCACAACAGGTCTTATTTCAAAAATTGAACTTGATCTCCGTGACAATCTTGAATAAGAAAGTAAGACCAGCATCATGACACCTTTGAATCGACGTCAATTTCCAATCTTCGGTGTGCATACATTGATATTGCTTTGTGTAGGCGGGAAAACGGTAAAATGAATAGTCTTCGTAATAATACAATATGCTGATGTGTATATGTGACATAATCATCGACTGCAGTGTGGATTACATATTCATAAGTGTAGCATCGTGTTACTCTGCAGTTTGTGGAAAAGTTACGTTTTGTTAAAGCGAAATCGTGACCATTAAAAAACCGTCTCTGACTTTAAGTGTTACATTTACATTAGATCTATATAGACTTTAGTGATAGTGGGTACCAGTACAGAGTCGTTTTCAGTGTAAGACCATGCATATCCTGATGTGGCATCGTTCGGCGCAATCGGTAGGGTGTTTCGCCCAGAACCGAGAGGTCCCGGGTTCGAAACCACTGCTATGACCCGATGTTGTGCCCTTGGGAAAGGCACTTTACACGACTTTCCTCACTCCACCCAGGTGTGAATGTGTACCTGGCTTAGGTTGGGGAAGGTCGTATTGAGGTCACTTGCTGGCGCCGAATGGCAGCCTCCAAGACCCTTGCGACAGTTCCACAAAGTGCAAGTGTGGAGCAAATATGTATCTGTTGTGTATTACTAAGTACGAGATTGTAAACCCTGCAGCAATTCAGCACTGGCTGCCATTGCACGGGTAATTCCTGACCAATAAACCAATATGACCAATGTCACCTTTCCTCGTTGATAGTGAGCGATGCCACCGCCATTTGGGCCTTTCCTGCGACGATGTCTCCGACCACCCCGTTCCACTTGCCAGTCACACTCAGCTTCCCGAATTTCCCGTCATCAACAAGGTACACCTGTGTATTTGATTGATAGTTTTCAAGTTAACTTCGTGCGTACAAACTTAATCTAATCTAGCTGAACAAAAAGTTCTCTTGACAGCCACTTGTTGATTAAGAAAAGACAATGTGGATACTAGTAGAGTTTACAATTATGCTGAAGAAAAGCCAAGTTACATCGTGTGGTAAATTAGTTAGCCAGTACATATATATAATACCGTGCTTTATCTTAAATCACTGTGACCTATTGTTTAAAGTATTGATGATTCGCAGGATGAGGACTTGCCAAACCTATGACCGGTAGACGACTTACGAGTTACGTAACGTATGGGTAAGATGATCGAATAATTTATGAGGCAAAAATAGATAAACTCAATACAATGATCTTGGAATGACTGCTAATTTTACTGCGTGTATCGAAGTGTTAACCTTGAAAGTATTTAGTGCTAAGAGCAGAGGATAAAGAAAACAGGGAAGAAACATTGATGTTACCGGTAGAATAATGAGAGGTGCGGAGTAAGAGATACAGTGTACCTCATATGTAAAGCGCAGATCTTTCGCTAGCTGAAGCAATAGTTCCATGCAAAACCCAGAACAGCATTTGATGACGTGTCCCGCCCTAGGAGAAGGAAGAACAGTTGGAAGGAATAACTCGAGGAAATAAAACTTCCACAGGAAAGTTGACATAAAGAGACAGGCCTACAGTGAAAACTTGCACGTTCCCTTAATTCTGAAAATAATTACCTCCCCCCTCCCCACCAACTACGTCCTACCCTGTTCTGTTCCTTATATTACATGCAACATACTTGCATCTACTTACGGTCCGTCTATAACTTGTTTGCATTCCACTGCCTTCCCCATACATATCGTGTCGTCCTTTTCTGAGACAAAGACGAAGGGGTCCTCTTTGATGGTCACGATGCTGAGATGTCTGGTTGTGGGGAGGGGGGTAAGCAGGTTGCCTATGGATTGGGTAATCTCATTCAGTGACCGCTCCAAGGTGACTGTTCCATTGTACCAGCTTCCAACCTATGTCAACAGAAACACCTTCGTACAGTTAAAAGTTAAAAGTTAAAATCCTCCCACACCATAATTGATGTATTGAGCGGTGCCCATCCCCGTTTCATAGCCCTGGGCCACACTGTGGTGCAATCACTGCAGTAGGTGGTTAGTCCACGGGCAGTGTAGTGTTTTTAACTTCCATACTGTTTCATAAGTATGTACCATTTTTATAAAGTCTTTAGTATGACTCAATGCACCTCTTGTTCAGAAGTGTCCTAGCCCGGGGTTTGAACCCAAACCTTCTGGACCAAGTAATTTGAACCAGATGTGGCAAGTACCAGAAGCGCAGACCACTACAGCACAGGGACACTCCCACCTTCGCACAAGGACATTTCAAACTGATTGTTCAGCATCGAAGTATGCGGAGCCATTGCAAGTGATTGATCTACAGTCTAGCAATGTGAGGAATATCGCAAACCAGTTTGTTTGATATGTTACAGACTGATTGTGATTCAGGAATCAGGATATTAACCTTTATCACACTGAAGTAGCCATTTGGCACCCCATACTCTATTGCTCAAGAATTAGGCAGCAGAGAGAATGTTAAGACAATCTAGTTCCTCCTTAGACGAAACATTCTAACAAACGAGTTCCTTCTTAGACGGAAAAAAGACGGACTCGCCTTCTCAAATACTCCCCGCTTGTCAACACCAACGATGGCAAATGACGGGTTCTCAACAAATCCGTCCTCCCCAAACTGCATCACTGTATTCTTTCTACTGAAGACCTTCATGAACCTTGAAACAGGAGAGAAAGAAAACATCCAAGACTACTTTTGAAAATACTGATATATTCAACAGGCCTGTTACAAAAAGGCCTATGTATAAGTCTTTTATAGTTATTTGATTAATGGATTTTTTTCTCAAAACTATCAATAATCAAATTGATACATAGCCAGAGGCGGAAGACATTAGTGGTAGATGGGAGGTGAACTTTCTAACATAGCTATTAATCTCCATGTATGGAACAGCACAAAGCCGATATCTTTGCTGAAAATGTAGTGGTCCACAATGATTGAATTAAAGAAAAGTTGGAAATAGGCAATTACCTGGCAAGATTGGAGGTACAGGATGCCGATGTCAATAAATAATTATCAGGTGAGAATAATCAATACTTAAAGCTAAAGTAGTTCTGTTTTTGATGGGGGTGGGGGGCAAATTAGTCCACCATACATGTTTTGGGGGTAATTTTCAATTGACGGGTTTGGATAGGTAACAGAGATAGATCGTCAACATTTCTTTTCCTGGTTATCTATTCAGTTTTCATTTGATTTACCATTTAAAAAGACAAGAATATCTAGATTAGATATTCATTGATTATCAATATTTCAAAGTAACCTTTGGACACCTTCATCATTAAATTGGCCGTATGCTAGAATGAGGCGATGAAAGCTCCGCCTGTACCAAAGGAGATAACTTGATTGATTTTATTGACTTTTTTTCGCCGCGACAAATTGCAGAGTTGACCTTTGATACGGAAACCATACATTGGGTTTATGTGTGAAAAATTGTAAATCTTATATTTAAGTCTAATAATCATTATCATGCGTCGTAGAATTTGGAAAGGAAACGCTTATTTTTTTTCGCCGAGTCATAACCTAAAATAAAACTAGAAACTACGATATGATTGAAAAACCATGTGAATTTGTGTACAAATGTTTCAAGAAGAGAGAAGAGACTCTGTAGATTTAGATGGAAAATAGCACAATGTTCCCTTTCTTTTACTTCATGTTACCTAATGCATTTAGCCCATGTTGGGCATGAATATGCAATAAAGTTAATTGTCATTGTCAATAAAATATCACAATTGTGGATTCGGGAAAAGTGTGATATATAGAAAGCATTGGTATATTATAAAACTCTTTATCATACTTACAAATAGTCATTTCTAACTTACACATCACTAACCTGTCGAATGCGTTCTCGGAACGCAAACTTCTCAAAGAGGCCAAGTCCCTACACCCATCGGCTGCATGAACGTCTGGTGAGGCAACCGGGTTGTTTTGTTGTGAGTACACCGACAATCCCTCGCGGAGTACAGAGAGCGCGTCCTTTAGCGCGAGTTCTATCGTGTACTCAGCCTCACGGAAGTGTAGCAGGATCAGTCCCAACGGATATTCTTCTGGCGCTTCGGGAAAGTTGACGACTCCGGCCGAGATTGACTGGAAACCGATCCACACGTGGTTGTCTTCCAAGATGCCAATGGACTCCGCCATGTTGAATACCCATGATGCATCAGTAGTGGAGCAGAAAAGAATGACAGCCTTAGCTTTGATCACACGTAACCTTTGACGCACTCTCCTTGTGGAAAAACGGTTGGCGTTGGCGTCAAACGTTATGGTAGAATCTAATTTCCATTTATCAGATTGTTCCAAGTACGTCTGCACATAGGAAACGAACTCTTTGTGACCCGGAAGTTCAGTTTTCAAAATGGCGAATTCGTGCCACCCTTGAGAGTCGAGGAGGTCGAATAGAGCTCGAGTCTGATCTTTTAGTGAAGCGCTGATCTGCAACAAGGTTGTTTCCTGTGCCTAGAGTAAAAATAACAAGGTTCACTACGCGCACAACGTGACATTTCCTCATAATTACTTGTACACAACAGGGAGTCCCCGAACATGTACGGATGAAAGAAAGTAAAGGCCACTTCTCTCCTAAGTAAATGTCATGAATATTTCTACGTTCCATAATTGACATGTTTAGTCCTCTAGTTATAAACTGTCCCGAATAGAATTTCATGTTGGACAAGCTTGTTTCATCTGGTCACACAATGTAGGTAGAAACAAAAGAAGAGAAGCTACAATCTTCATTTTAATGACACTTACTATGACAACCATGTAGCGTTAATGTAAAATCATTTATGCCTTACGTTACATTATTGTAATTTCTTATGCCTGCATGTAATGGATATCGTTGTCAATGGTATCTTAGCTTACGACATTGTTTAAATAATTGTTAATAACGAAGAAACCAACCTTGGCGGAGAGAGATTGCCAGTTTGAATAGCAATTTCTTACATAAGTTGGTAGGCTAGGTCTTTTTAGAATTAATTTGGCCGTCTATCATTTGAAACAAGAGTCTGAAGACACAAAATCTCCATGAAATTTGGTTTTATATATGACGTGTTTTATTATGGAGGTATAGATTTTCCTCATTACCAGCTGTTGGGACCTGGGGAATTCTTGTCCTAGATTTGAGACTAACAGATGTGACAGGTGTGACCTCCAACCACATGCGTAGAATGGAGGTGTAGATATTCCTCATTACTGCAATTTCAGTCCCAATTTGTATAATTTGCACTTCAGTTTGTACACCTCTGTCCAACCTACCTGCATACCAAATAACATGAAAATCTGTTGTTCCTTTCTTCAATTATTCTCTTATTACAAATACGCCATTGCAGTTCCAGTGACACATACCAGGGGGCCCAAAATAGACCTTGGCTTTTTTCCTCCCAACAACTACCCACATACCAAATATCATTACAATCCATCTACACGTTCTTCAGTTATGACTTTAAGCATACGGTGACACAAACATACACACACGCAAACACACACGCAAACGCACGCAAAACAATATCCCCATGAAAAAGTATTCTTTTCATGGAGATAATTACCCTCTGTTTAGCCCAAATTACCCATTTCCGCTACACATCTTGGACCGAGACACATTTAGTGATTACTGGAGGCAGCCGTTACGTCATCACTTTGACCTAAAGCAGTCCAAGTAGCAATTACTAAAATGCAACTTGACAGAATGTGTATATATCTTTGACCTGTGTCTTTCCTGTGGGCTTTTGAGTTGGGATCCGCACTTTAGTACCATTCAAGTTTTCAGAATAATCAGAACAACAAGGGTTGGACGCTGCAGGCGGTTTCTGTATTGGCAAGTTCAAAGTCAACGATGACATGTTATTTTCTATCGTTCCCTTTGAAAGATTTTTCGATGGGATAAAATGATAAAACATCTCAGAATCAAAGTCAATCTGTTATCGATCAGAACTGAAAAGTTCGCTTGTAAGATAAATACCTAGACTTATTGGCGTCTCAGTAGGGTATCCCAATGCCAATCAACCACAAAATAACTCAATTATTTGTAATTGACCAATCATTGTGTAGTAAAGACCTTGGCATTCAAAGGTAATCAAACTGTAATGAAGGAAACGGCCATTACTGATTGTATCTAATCGTCAAGCTTGAGAAGTTTTATATCGATGTCTTTAAAGCTTGTAAAAGGACTTGTATATAGATAATCGTTCACTTGAAATACCGTACGTGTCATTGCAGTACGCATAATGTATAGCACTTCTTGAATAAAGCAATTCGCCAGGTAATTTAAGAGCGAAAATTGCTTTCGATTAGGTGAAGAAATAGGAACGGCGTTCCCCACATTGGAATTGTAAATTACAATACTGGGAATATTGCAAATGGTGTCATTGCCCTTTAAATCTCAAAGCAATATCCCTTTGCTCTTCCACTTTATGGAAAAGTGGGTTCTTGCCGTCGGCTGGTCATATGAATTATTGAAAAGGTATATGTTGAATTACAGTAATTATCTGAGCGCCCAAGAGAACAGGTACATTAGATATTGCTGTCACTAAGCTCCACTGATCTTTCGCGATGTTGACTTGCTGATAGTTGAGAATACGCGGCTTGCACACATGAACATGCTCACTGCACAATTATCTACCAAACTGTCCTCACTCGTCTGTCATGTCGGGCTGATAAGAGACGCAATTTCCAAGTTATTAAGTAATTTATCTTGTCGACAAGAGAGAGATAACTCAGCAACATTCTTGTCGATATGCTGATGTGTCTTATCATTATCTCGATGAAAAAATACTTTTTCATGGGGATATTGTTTTGCGTGCGTTTGCGTGTGTGTTATCCTGTGTGTATGTTTGTGACACCGGACGCTTAAAATCAGCATAACTGAAGAACGTGCGGATGGATTGTACTGATATTTGGTATGTGGGTAGGTGTTGGGAGGAGAAAGGTCAAGGTCGATTTTGGGGCCCCTGGTATGTGTCACTGGAACTGTAATGGCGTATTTGTAATAATCTTCTAAGAAGAATAACTGAAGAAAGGAACAACAGATTTTCATGTTATTTGGTATGCAGGTAGGTTGGACAGAGATGTACAAACTGAAGTGCAAATTATGCAAATTGGGACTGAAGTTGCATAAGTAATGAGGGATATCTACACCTCCATTCTAGGCATGTGGTTGGAGGTCACACCTGTCACATCTGTTAGTCTCAAATCTAGGACAAGAATTCCCCAGGTCCCAACAGCTGGTAATAAGGAAAATCTGTACCTCCATAATAAACACATCATATATAAAACCAAATTTCATGGAGATTTGGGGTCTTCAGACTCTTGTTCGATTTGCGTTACGTAAACACAGTGCCTTTCCTCAAATTCCAATAACGACACTGAAGATGATGCAGTAAAGCAGTACATAGATACTCTCGCGGAATTTATGATAGTTCTGTGTGCATAACATAAACATCTGCTTTAATTAAAAAAAATATGAATTATGTATTGGGAGATGCATTGAAAGAGAACAGGAATAAAACAACGCACCTGATTGGCATTAAAAGTTGGCCAGGCGATGTGCAGTCCAATCACGGGCAAGTGCAGATACCCTGCTACCATGGCAACGAACTGCCACGCCCATTTGTCAGTGCTGCCACCGGACAAGAGCAAAGCGTCTGCGTCATGTAACTTCCCGCAGACGGCGTCTACTATCTCTAAGGGCGTGCTCTTCTGAAGAACGACTGATTCTTGTAGTATAGTCACAGTTCTATTGGACAAAGAGTTGATGGTATTGACTTGGAGTTGAAACGGCTTTTGGTACCCGGCGCTTGTGAAAATTCCGCCTACTTTGGCCAGTCGTGGCGCCGTCGTCTGTCTGTGTCTATCCTCTGTATCCTGTACATCATTGAGCTGTGCTTTCTGTGCTCTGTCTACGCCTACATGAATGTATGTTGGCGCGATAAAAGACGGAATAGAACTTGATGTTGGAACACTTACTCCTCTAATCACGGACCCATTGAGCTCCACCTGCCCACTAGAGATTGCTGACGCCATTAACAAAAGTAGCGTGGGACTGACGGCTTTGACTTGAATCATGGTGGTCTGTCTTCTAACGTTCTGTTAACATATCCGTCAATTCCACATCAGTTGATGTATGAAGTTTATCATAGACGTTTTTGAAAAATCATCATTTCCGTGGTCGTCAGAAAGGTTTCTCTCATCCCACTGTGTCTGTGATTGATTGTTCTGTGTTCAACGTCGCACTTGAACTTCTTAACCCTTAACTTAAGCTGACATGAAGCTGTAATCGATGTCCTTGGGTACGCGCCACATCTCTGTCCCGATACCAAGTGGGCAAATGTAGTGGTGATGTGGAGTTCCCAAGCCACGTAACGCAAACTGACGTACGTACTATGGTGCCATCAGAGATCCATGGAGGGATACAGAATTTGTTTCGGAGGCTTTATTAGATACTTCAGCTTTGTTTCTGTTGGTATCCGGTGATGATTCCCGTGTATCGTGGCTGGTGATATGATAGTATCTGCTTATGTGATCTTCAATGCAACGCCAGGCATACGGAAGCTGAAAGGTAGAAAAGAAGTGGATGAAACATCTATATTGCCCTCATAGTATGAAACTAACTTTTAGCTAACACACATTGTAAAGCACGCCCAATATTACTCAATGTACAATAGATGATACATATTTCTTCATCATATAACATTACTTGATAGCAACATATAGATATAAATAGCTATATTTCGTAATGTGCTTTGGGAGTGTTCACGGCTCAAAGATCCTGATCTTACAATCCAGAACGACAACTTCAAGAGAACCAGTCTTACTGTATGGATTCGTATTTTGTGGTAGTACGTAACGACTTTCACGCGACAAGCTGGCACAATGCTGGCCTTTTGCGGCAATATAAGTCGGCAAGTTCCGGAGAACGGGCGAAAATCAATGCGCGCGCGGACGTCATCCATAAGATTAAGATGATGAAGTCTAGCCTAAGAGGAAGGCAAAAAAATCAGTCATCGCAGACCTTTAAACATGAACCACTCTGTACGTCATTGTCTGTTTGTATAACCGAAGGAACGCCGTTATCTGATCTACGACTGATACCGTGTATCAACCATGTCAAAGGTGCCTCTAGAGAAAGCCATCCTTGTAATCCTATCCACTTAAAAGAGCATCAGTTAGAATAACTCACGAAGTCGTTGATAAAAGCTGTGTCAGAAATGAGTATTGACAGTTGCATGATGCATGGTTGGAATTATTTAGTACAGAAGGTCTCCCTTCAGGTTGTTAGCCTATTGGTTAATTGTTGAGAATTGTAAAGTCGATATCAATTAAGCTATACTGACAGATGTTTTTCTTTATGTCGGAATATTTATTTATTTCTTATTTATTGGTTCAGCATGTACATGCCAGGGTTACCCAACTAGCCGGAGGCTATTACTAAGGGCGAACCCATATGCGGTTATAGGGCTGTAGGTTTTGAACCACTCACACCGGGGCATGCCCCTAGCTACTCTTTTTCGAAAGGTGTGGTGGGTTCTTTTACGTGCGCGGGGTGTGGACCTGCATTTATCGTCCTATCCGAGGGACGTCCCAAACCCTAGATGAGCTAGGTACTCATTTACATCTGAGTGAAGTGAGGAAAGTCATGTTAAGTGCCTTTCCCAAGGGCACAACGTCGAGCGCATGTTTAGACATGTCTGGGTGCAGCCCGGGTTCGAACTCGGGCTCCCTTGTTTGACAGTAGAATGTTCTATCCATTACGTCGGAATAAAAGGGTTATATTCAGGATCCTATTCAGGCTCAGCATATGTTCTGGAGAAAGAGGGAGAGTGAAGAAGAAAAAGCTCGTCTGAATGAGATTGGGTCGGTCTGATGTTATGTCGCATTTCGTTGATGATGTTTCCATCTTCAGTTCTGTCGAGAATCTATATGTATTGCAAATTTCCCTGAAATGTGACACTTCTCAACATCTTTAATTTTACATAGGTACTGTACCGTAACAATTGATTAGGTACAGGTCCAAAATACCGGATCATGAAGTACCGGTACTGTACCGATATAAATTTACACCAAGTATGTGCTTATTTTGTGACTGATCTCCTGACCTCATGGCCTTATGCAAAACAAAACGTGACCAAAACGACACACATTGGAACAGCGTAACTAATATGCAACAAATCATTCAGGCAGGCGGCGGTAGTTTGGCGGTAGAAAACCTAGTTATGCTCTTTGAAAAAAGATACTGACGAGTGAAAACAGTTTATTTATGTTTCTGTCACGATTGAAGAAGTTCGGAGGAACACATTTTAATTTTTCAAAATTGTCAGGTACAGGTACAGGTCCGGACCTGTACCTAAACCTCTGTGCCGGTACCTGTAACGTAACATGACCAATTAACGTCCAATTTATTCAAAACGTATTTATCTTAAAACCGCGCGGACAGAGCCAAATTTCAAACCCATGGGCAGAAATATCAGCTCTTCTAAAAAGAAAATGCATGGTCTGTAAGTTTTTCTCCGCCTATTTAACGCCGTGCGAGCATGTATTTATACTGAGGTATATGATGAAGAATTGTGCTAGGGTAACCCATTCTCGTCCACTTCTTAATCTTTTCCCTTCTAGCGCTATATATGCTTGAAGAACATAGACCAGAAAAAAATGCACAGTAACTGTCCAAAGTAGTCTGCAGACAAATGATAGTAAAATCACTATGTCTGTCCGGCCACTTGCTTAACGCGATGGAAAAAAAACAATGTTTATCTGTAAATTTCCCCCACATGCGCGGCACGTGGCGTTCACGTGGTAAACGCATGGCCATTATGTTTTGCTGTGCAAAAATTAAAGAGATGGCTAATGATCATACTTATGATGTTCTTTATTGCTCATGAGAAAAGACTTTGGCATAATACACCGTGACATGTGGACATGAGCCAAACCGGACGTAGGTTCTGCACGTAAATAGGTCATGTTACGTTACCTGATGTTACGTTTAGGTACGCAGCACTAGCATCAACCAAATAAAAAGACTCTTTTCCACAACCAAGTAAGTGGTTTATTCAACCAACGTTTCGGTGACCATCTGTCACCTTCCTCAATGCAAATAGTCTTTTTATTCAGTGACTTACCAACCTGTAGAAAGATATCAATCTTTAAAAAAAAATTCTTTGTTTGATAGGTTACATAGCAGTTTAATAAAACATCGCAAGAATTTCTAAACAATTGTTCCAGCTGTTTTACTATCTCGACAAACGCAAAACGCCTGCTGGGATGCCGGCATTTTTGACACTCAACAGATATCCAACAGAGCAACCAATATGAGGCTTTCCTTGTAAAGTGATCACCTGTTGGTTTGAAATACATATTGCAGCACAATATTCCCTCAACGTATGCCAAAGTTCTCAAGGATGAATTCATCTCCAACATCTGCTCTACCAGTGAACCTGGAACTTGTGCCCCACACGGAAACATTATTCACAACGTGCCTCCAGCTCGTAGTAAATTCTGCAAAGACAGCGGTCATGGTGTCGGCAGGACGTCGTCAATCTTGTATGTGGAGAAAGATTCCACCGTTTCCAACCATTAGGAGATCATATGATCAATTTAAAAGAGACTTTCACAGCATTTGGCTTTGAAATGAACATGAAGGGATTCGCTGATGCATCCTGACAGAAGGCGTTCAATGATGCAGTTTGTAATATATGGGTTTAGATATATAGAATTGTCATTGACGTGTCTGTAAACTACCAGGTTTATTTTATTCATGATGCTTAGGATCCCAACCTGCGTGTGTTGTAAATCTACCTGTTGAATGAATAACGACTTCATTTGTGGACAACCCAAGAGCTACAACAGCCGAAGTTTTGGTCACCGTCTGTAGCCTTACCCAGGTTACTAATGGCTATGACTTCGCACTGCAGCTAGGTGTCGCTACTTCAGCATGAAGAATGCGGTCCCAAACGTGACTGATTCTTTATCCCCCTCATCGCGGTTCCACCCTCATTAAATCAGGACCCCTATCGCTCCACGTTAGCTCGCTCGCGTAAGGGCCCTGATCTTCAGCGCCGGTAGACAAGGTTCTGGCGCCGTTACTGACAGTTGCTCATGATTAATTAATGAGCTATCCTTATTTGGCGGTTAATTTGCTTTGAACCTAAAGTAACGATGTGAGACCTAACCTGATTGGTTGATAGCTTCCCAGCGTCCTTTGCGCTTTTGCTTCAGATGAGGTTTAGCAAACCCTCTGATTGGCTGAAGCTGTTTTGGTGGTGACGTCGCCAGAACCATGTCTACCGGCGCTGAAGATCAGGGCCCCTACGCGAGCGAGCTAACGTGGAGCGATAGGGGTACTGATTTAATGAGGGTGCACGGTTCATGACTGGTTTGATGAATACTTGCTAAGACAGGTGACATAACCCAATCTATGGGGAAAGCAGAAGCTGTGCATATTTTCAGTCCCTGCCCGCCAGAAGGAAATATTTCGAGAAAGGTTTGCAAGCCGCTGAGATGACCTTGATATTTTTTTTAGAAATAATGGGTGAGAAGGCAAACAATAACCCCTGTGCCTAAAGAAAATGGCAAGACTGATGTTTACACGGTCACCCTTAACGCAGCGCATATCCAAGGAATATAGTTCTAAGGGCAGAAAAGGGCAACGTGTCATTTGGTATGTATGGGATTTACAGAGAGGAATATGGAAGATGGCCTTTATCACCTAGCACACCTGTCATGACGGTTGCAAAGAGTGCTAACTGAGAAATAAAAATGCTGCTTTCTCTCTATCACCAAACCAGATTCTCTTGCAAAGGCAAGACGAACCCCTACGTGGGTGTCACGCAATGGCATATTATGGATATGAGTATACATTTGTATTAGCTAAAGCCTATGGCTTGTAGTGGGTGAGACTGAAAAAAAGTGCACTCAAAAAGTAAGGTGGATGTTTGAATACCATGGGTGCCAGACTCATCGAGGGGCAACAGTCGGTTTCTTCGGCGGCCCAGGACAGTATGCCAGCCGATCTAAATAAGCGGTCCGAGAGAGTAGGTCCGACTAAAACTCCCTAGGGCTAAAACTCTACGGAGCGCTTAATCAGATCCGGCGGGTATATACTGCCTTCAGCCGCCGAAGAAACTGACTGCCTGCCCGCGTTAGTCCACCACCCAGGGTAGTGTTTAACCAGTTCAAGAGTAGATGATGCTTATACAACGACGATGAATGAACGCTGTGTGCTTCGAATTAAACTACAGGGCCAATGTTGTGCTTCACTTAATTTGTCTTCCTTATCAAGAGATTTATCTAGCTTTATTTTTCATTCAGTGAATCCTCCCTCAGTCATGTTTACCTTCAGGGAAGGGAAACATAATTACTTTTGATCCGTTTCTTACCCTTCTTATTCGTGTCCAAACAACTAAGGTCAATGAAGCAGATTGCTGTTGCCATGGTAATTGGTGGTGAAGCTGACATCCTGTGGTGTTAAATGACGTAATGTAGCAGAGAGGCAGGGCAGCGCAGAGTTGGTGAAAGGCTGGTGATAGTGCTGCGTACCGATACTGTGTACCATGTACTGTACCGTAAAATTGATTAGGTACAGGTCCAAAATACCGGATAATGAAGTACCGGTACTGTACCGATATAAATTTACATCAAGTGTGTGCTTATTTTGTGACTGATCTCCTGACCCCATTGCCTCATGCAACACCAAACGTGACCAAAGTGACACCTTTGAGTGGCGTAACCAATATGTAACAGATCATTCAGGCAGGCCGGGAGTTTTGATAGCAAGGTCAAGAGAGTTTGGCGGTAGGAAACCTAGTTATGTTCTCTGAATAAGGATACTGACAAGTTGAAAACACTTTATTTATTTTTCTGTCATCAATAAAGAAGTTCAGTAAAACGCATGTTAATTTTTCAAATTGTTCAGGTACAGGTGTACCTAAACCTTTGTACCGGTACCTGATGTTATAAGTTTAGGTACGCAGCACAAGCTGGTGACCATGTATGTGAATATGTGTTTGAGTAAGAATAAACAGAGCAGTAGTTTGTTAGGCTAGACAATATAACGGTAAACATCATGTTTTCGCTTGAAAATGTTTCTTTTCTAGTCTTATGTTTTACCCTAGAGTTACCAGTGATCCAACTTTACATTACGTATGAATATGCCAGAGACCTTCGTTGTATCAGAAGAATGTTTTGCCATATAAAAAGCTTACTCTTCTATATCTTCTCAAAAGATCTTGTAAAATGCGTTCATGGGGTCAGGATTAGTTCATAAAACCATAAACTCAATGGTTTATAACGCAATATATTCTATGATCCACATTGAAGTATCAACTTTCTCCCGCTGGCCACGAACTGCTATAAAGTGGGCAAACGTGCAATAAAAGCAACATATAATGGGACAAATGATTCCCTATGCTGACCAGTAATGGGAGGAGTAAATCCCACATAAGACAGGTATGATTATATCGTAGGTACGCCAGGCATGCCTGGGTTAATGTTCATGAATCAAACCAGATCTCCAAGGCCATCGGGTTGAGCAAAGAACTTAAGTAATGTGATTGTGAATGTGATATCTGATACGTTTAGACGGTGATATTTGTTGAGATTGAGAGACGCAGTGTTCAAATGTGGGGTTTTATAAATGCAGTTGATGTTTCTAAGATAACGGTGACCCACAAGCGTAGGGCACAGGCATATCAAGGCTATAGATGATATGAACTGATCATTATAACATACAGTGGAGTTCAATGCCTCTATGCGAATATCATTACACCATGACTGAGCCAGCTATTGGTAAACCCTGGTAAGTGTAGATTTATGATATGAGTATATCAAGCTTAGCCATGGACTTTTTAGAACTGGGCTCTGACTCACACACTACGCACTCATTGCTATGTTTGTGAACATGTTCTATCACTTCGTGGTCAACCTGCGCCAGCTGCCCGCAAATACATTCAGCAACTATTGTCGTTATTGATGATAGCAAACTTTTAAAAGCATGTTTTTTTTATTGTCATTGTCCATGATCGGTGAACAGGGATCTTGGCAGACCAGAATGATGGCAGTAAACTTTGAATGGATCGGACGCTGAGTGTACGTGTCCACCGCCTGAGCTCACATAATGTTCTAAAGCTCCAATAGATTACTACAAGGTCGTAAAGAACTCCGAGGAGAAGCTCTGACCGTCGTTGTGCACGAACTACAGAGAAATACAGCCAGATCCTTTCTGTTGCAAATCTCGCGACTGCAACTCCTGAAAAAAGATCTCTATGGACGTCCAGAAAATGATGGAGAGAGTACTTACTGCATCTTACACCGGCAGTCATCAATAACTACGGCCCTTTGGTGTATACATACTTCACTCTGCTGGTAGGACCTTTGTTGATATAAAGCGTTTCTTACGGTACCTTATCTTGGCAGTCTAGAGGACCTTGGCCTTTTAGCGGCTAAACTTTGCCATCCAGCATCCTGAAATGGCCATATAGAAAAGCCTGTCTCTTTTTTTAAAAACAACGTAAAGCCATGTTTCATGGGCTCTAGACAAGACAGAGTTGCATAGCTTCAACTGGGCAATGCTGTGGTATCAACGGCACCAGTCACTGGACAGAAGATTCTTTGTTGCAAGATATCTTTGTCTTGTCTTGTTTTGGGCAAGAACAAACACAGCTGTAGTTTGTTAGGCTAGACAGTGTGACAGCAAACATTATGCATTTGCTTGCAAATGTTTCCTTTCTAGTTTTGAGCAGACCACGGCGAATGCTGTGCTGAACTTTCCACATTTAAAAAAGATGTATTTACAAACATTAAATATACAAAATTGACACGACAGAGTGACGGCGGACGCAAGCTACATACAGCTTATATTCTCTTGTACAGCAAGACAATCAGACATTTGGATGATAAGAAATTTCTATATTCTATGCGTGATTCTACTGAACTACAGCCCAAAGGAAAATAGAAGAGGGGCACATTTCACATTTCTTCAGCGTATTCAGCGCAACACATTAACTTCAGCGGATAACATTCCAAGAAGGATGGAACGTATTTCTTGGACTATCTCTACTTTACGGTGTGTGAATCAAAACAGATCTCCAAGGCCATCGGGTTGAGCAACGTACTTTTAAGTGATGTGATCGTGAGTGTGATATCTGATACGTTTAAACAGTGATATTTGTTGAGATAGAGTGACGCACTTTTCAGATGTGGGGTTTATAAATGCAGCTGATGTTTCTAAGATAACGGTGACTCACAAGCGTAGGGCACAGGCATATCAAGGCAATGGATACTATGACCTGATAACATACAGTGGAGTTCAATGCCTCTATAAAGCTAATATGCGAACATCATTACACCATGACTGAGCCAGCTATTGGTTAACCCTGGTAAGTGTATGTTTATGATATGAATATACGTTGATGAAGGTTAGACATCCAGGTAGTAAGATGCGCCAAAAATGGTTACTCAAGCAACTGGAAAAAATTTGAATCATAATATGAGTATATCAGGCTTAGCCATGGGCATGGACTTTTAGAACTGGGCTCTGACTCACACACTACGCCCTCATTGCTATGCTTGTGAATATGTTCTATCACTTCGTGGTCAACTTAGGTCAGCTGCCCGCAAATACATTCACAACTGTTGTCGTTATTGATGATAGCAAACTTTTAAAAATATGTTTTTTATTATCATTGTCCATGACCGGTGAACAGGGATCTTGGGAGACCAGAATGATGGCAGTAAACTTTGAATGGATCGGACGCTGCGTGTACGCGTCCACCGCCTGAGCTCACATAATGTCCTACAGCTCCAATAGATTACTGCTAGGTCGTAAAGAACTCAGAGGAGAAGCTCTGACCGCCGTTGTCCACGAACTAAAGAAAAATACAACCCGATCCTGTCTGTTGCAAATCTCGCGACTGCAACTCCTGCAAAAAGATCTCTATGGACCTCCAGAAAATGGTGGAGGGAGTACTTACAGTGCCTTACACCGGCAGTCATCAATAACTACGGCCCTTTTGGTGTAAACATACATCACCCTACTGCTAGGACCTTTGTTGATATAAAGCGTTTCTTACGGTAGCTTATCTTGGCAGTCTAGAGGACCTTGGCCTTTAACGGCTAAACATTTCCATCCAGCATCCCGAAATGGCCATATAGAAAAGCTTGCCTCTTTTTTAACAACAACGTAAAGCCGTGTTTCATGGGCTCTAGACAAGACAAGATTTGCATGGCTTCAACTGGACAATGTTGTGGTATCAAAGTCA
This sequence comes from Branchiostoma lanceolatum, assembly GCA_035149815.1. Lineage (NCBI taxonomy): Eukaryota > Metazoa > Chordata > Leptocardii > Amphioxiformes > Branchiostomatidae > Branchiostoma > Branchiostoma lanceolatum. The sequence goes on from CM068873.1 coordinate 17,018,063, forward strand.
CCAGTCACTGGAGAGAAGATTCTTTGTTGTAAGATATCTTTGTCTTGTCTTGTATTGTTTTGGGCAGACCACGGCGAATGCTGTGCTGAACTTTCCACATTTAAAAATATGTATTTACAAACATTGAACATACAAAATTGACACGACAGAGTGACGGCGGGCTCAGGCTACATACAGCTTATATTCTCGCCGCCACTTGTTCAGCAAGCCAATCAGACATTTGGATGATAAGAAATTTCAATAAGTCTATGCGTGATTCTACTGAACTACTGCCCAAAGGAGAATAGAAGAGAGGCACATTTCACATTTCTTCAGCGTATTCAACGCAACAGATTAACTTCAACTGATAACATTCCAAGAAGGATGAAACGTATTTCTTGAACTATCTCTACTTTACGGTGCGTGAATGTCTTCCATACCAAGAAAGCTTGCATAAGACAGACTGCGAATATTGAATGTGGCAGACCCATTTTCGTTGATCCTTTGGATATGATCAGACCACATCATTGAGCAGAAAATCACTTTGTCCCACTTTCTTCAACAGCATTTTCACCACATAACGATTTATTTTAGATCTCCCCGGTGTGTATGTAACGCATGGACGCTTTGGTCTGTGAACTGATATATTTGTAGTGAGTTTCAATATGTCCGTACGGACGACCTCGCGGGGCATCGTAAATATGTCGCAAAGGTCATTGCACGCTGTCGTTACTTCTTCCCTTTCAGTAAGGCGGTCCTATCTATTTTTGTTCCTTACATGCTGTACTGATCTCGATAGCGCTGCGTACCTAAACGAAACATCAGGTACAGGTACCGGTACAGAGGTTTAGGTACAGGTCCGGACCTGTACCTGTATCTGAACTTCTTCAATAGATAAACAGTTTTAAACTTGTCAGTATATTTATACAAAGAACATAACTAGGTTTCCTACCGCCAAACTCCCTCGGCCTTGCTATCAAAACTCCCGGCCTGCCTGAATGATCTGTTGCATACTAGTTACGCTGTTCCAAGGTGTTACTTTGGTCATGTTTGGTGTTGCATGAGACCATGAGATCAGGAAATTAGTCACAAAATAAGCACATACTTGGTGTAAATTTATATCGGAACAGTACCGGTACATCATGATCCGGTATTTTGGACCTGTACCTAATAAATTTTTACGGCACAGTACCGGTACACAGTACCGCTACGCAGAACTAGTTCTCGAGTTGCATAATACAGTAAATGTTCCTGACCACCCATGGTCCCCTAACACTACTACTATATCAACCAACTATGTTTAAATATCAAATCATTGTTGTAAGATGTTGCCAAATTAATATTGTCAAACAATCAATTAAATATGATTACCTCAATTATGTTTGACAATTCGGTTACATCCAAACTTAGGTTTGTTTGGTCGATAGATATAAAAGCTACTAGCTTTTACGAAAAATGTATTATTGGTGATATCAATTACAAACTTATGTCTAACCCTTCTATATTTACGATGTAAATGACTAGATTATACGATATATTCATTTGATCGATCATCATAGCCTTTTCAAGGATCTTATACATTTGTTTTCAAAGAGATCACTCGAAGAGAGAAGGAAAATGTCCAGACTTTGCATGATGTACAAAATGACCAATGACCTGGTGGACGTACCGACTAATAAGTATCTAATACCAGCTCAGAAAAGGACAAGAAATAGCCATGCCTTTAAGTATCAGACTTTTCAACCTAGGATTGATGTGTTCAAAAATTCGTATTTTCCTAGAACGATCGTAGAGTGGAACTTGTTCCAACCAAGTACCGTGGAGGCATCTTCAATAGACAGCTTTAAACAATGCATGCAGTTAGATATGCGAAGGTTAGACGTGTCAGGTCTTTCAGTGTAATATAACCAGCTGCTGCTGCGCCGCGTGCCTGCGAAGCTGGCGCGTTACGCCGACTGGCGGTTATACCGGCCATATAGATACAGATACAGATACAGAAATATAGGCTGTTTTCTCTAGATAAAACAAGATCAGTGGACTTTCCATGAAATGCTGATATCATGCATTTTAAAGGAAAGTCTGATCATGATAGAGGCAATATTCTTTGGCAATTTTCTTCTTCACCTCACATCATAAATCAAAAACATATCTCAATATCATCTTTGTCACAAAAGATAAAATAGCCACGTACATATCGACTTTTTCCGGCTGTTATCTTAAATAAATGTGGTTTGGCCTCAGAAAATGTGTTCTTCTTAGTAGATACATGACTTCTGGGCAAGGGTGATATTTATCAATATTGCCTACAGCTAAACTGAGAAATGGGTCAGATGTCAGACTTGTGCGAATTTTGTCAGCAGATAAGACGACCTATTTTCTTTGGCGGTGGGCACGAAATAAGTATCAACGACACGAAAACGACCCGCTAGATCAACATCTATTTGGGTTTTCTCACAAGGCCATATTGACTCGATTACATGGATGACATCCGCGCGCATCAAGTTTCTTCCATTTCCAAAGAAAAAAAAGTTTTCAACTACACTGTAAATCGCACAAATCAGCTGCAAAATGAGCAAATATATGCCGTTTTAATTGTAAAATAAATAAAAAAATATTGAAATGGAATACTAATGTTGTAGAATGTCAATGTCAATTCCAAAGTCAACGAAGAAGATTTGAAAAAACAAATGTATTGTTCGGTATACGATACTCTGTGTATTTAGTCATTTGTTCGAACGTTCAACCATCCTGACTAATCAGATTGTGGTATACCGCTAGTAGTAGACCTCGGCTGGTTTATTATTCCACAAGAAGTCATCCATATAATCTAATCAACATGGCCCAATGGCCCAATGGGTATAGCTATTGTTAATTTTACCAAAGGCAAAAAATCTATAAAACTTGCGCGTTTTAACAGATTCTACAGATGTATGTCACATCTAAGGCTGACAGAAAATGATATGACTACAAACCTACATTGAAGTGAGAACAAACATATCTTGGTAAAAACAGAAATATCCAGGGAGTAACTTACGATGCAGCTCGATTAACTAGCTAATGGGATAGAGAATCTTGTGTAGATGGACACTCTACTCTCTCTTAAGTTACTCTGTCCCAGCTAGACACATGAGGTAGTAACTACCATTATATACTCTTTTTAAACAAAGGAATAGCAAATCTTCTATATAGAATACTAGTAATCATGCACGAAGTAAAGAATGCATTATACAACAGTACACCATCTTGGATAACAACGTATTTGTGTACGTAACCAAGTGTTTTATTTAAGACCGTCTACTTGCAGGGCGTAAGAGAACCAGTCAGAATCGCCCTGAGGAAGGTGACAAATGGCCATCGAAATGTCACGTCTTGAATAAAACATTTGGCTGTGTACGAAGAACTATTTTCCAGTGACTTCCCAACATGATTAAACTATTTAATATCTTGTTTTCTGAAAGTCCTAAATTTGTAATGTAGAAAAATGAGCAACAGCGTTGCGACATCTGATAGAATAATCCTACAAAAACTTCACAGGAAAGTCAAGATCCAACGTTTAAAATCGATGTCCCGTGATTCACCACGCTATCTCCGTAACGGCTTTGATGATATGAAATGAGAATCGATGAGACAGGAGAACATGCGGTAAAGACCGAAGAAGTGACTACCTCATAAATCATGTCTAATGGTAGCAACTTCTGGCTCAAAGTTGATTCTGAGTTTTCCGGGATAAAGCTCCTTTATAGGCAGTTCATCAATAGCTGGACTAGACTTGCCAGGCACAGAACAAACAAGTTTCAACAAGTTTGTTTCCCGTAATCCTACTAAGAAAGGCTTGGAATCGGTCTGTGAAACCATTGCATCGATCACTATTAAAGTGGATCGCAAAAGTTTCACAGCAAAGCAAACTTATGCTGAGGTCCCCATTGGAGAAGGGGGCCCTGCCGGGTAGTTGACGCGCTGTTTTTTTTCACTTTCAGGCATGGCCCCTACGTGGCCCCGTGGGGCACCCTGCGGCTGTCGGGCTATTTTAAGGCCCGGCCAGGACCGCGAACCCGGGCTTAAAATCAACGCGGGACCCGGTAACAAATAGACGCAGTGAGAGCGCTGGGAGATGGTACCCGGCAGTCCACTGGGACAAATTTGTGGCTTCGGGTCCCCGCCGGGACTACAGCCCCGACGGGCGCCGGTGCATTAGCAAGTTAGGTACGCGCACAGAGATTTCCCTGACGTACGTGTAAGTGGAAATAAATACAAATCATCTTTAAAAACACTCAGAGACGCATTCCATTATTTCCTATTTCTGCGATTGAATTTTGTCTGTGTTTCAATATCTAACTGATGCCAAAATGTGCGTGAACTCACACGTGTTGTTTGGGGCATAATCATCATCATCATGTCGGGCGGGTTGCCCGGACTAATTCAGTCCTCTTCCTGTAGTCGCTACGGTCCGCCATTAAGTGCTCTAGAGTAAAATCTACAATAATTTCAACGGCAACGTTTGTCCTTTACAAAGATTAGATGCAAGTAAATTTTGCGGCATGAAAAAAGAGACCGATGCTATCATTCGAAATGAGTCAGCCTACCCCTGAGAAAAATTCAAGGGCAAACTACCAGGGCTTTAATTTGCAGGCTCCCTTGCATAATACAGCTTGTATTATTGCCGTAAAGCAAGTCAAGCCCCTCGTCTGTTCAGAAGATAAGGGAAGGCGTAGGGCAAGAAGTTTATAGATGCACAGCGAGATAGTAGAAGCCCCGGGGCGATTTTCCACAGGTGGAGTAGATCTACCTATAGGAATAGTCAATATGTCTTACTGAAGGAAAGGTCAAGATGAAAGAGAAAGTAAGTCATGGTCTAAATCACCTTTCTTCCAGTTAAGACGCATTTTCAAATTGGAACTGAGTAGCGTTAACACTTTGGTTCGTGCAAAGTCGTTCGTTTGACGACATAGGTTTTAGTAGATATGTTACATAAAAAAATGCAACAACAAAGATAGGTAAATATATAAAAGACTGCTTTGTCATAAGGAAAAAATACCGAAACTAATGATTAGCCCAACTCGATTATAACACTATATCACAAAGACTTATGCTAGCCCTTATTGTATTAGATGAGTATAAGTACCGAAAGACTTGGACTGCCATCTCGACTCTTGACTGGAAGGTCTCGACATAAGCAAGTAAGCATTGTATTAGTAGTTAGGATGTTAAGTTTTATTCTATACTTCTATTTTGTATTATGCATATGTTTCGTAATCATTACCACACATTGTACCGTGTGTAATTGTCGTGCAATAAAGTCCTTCTTCATAAAAAATGTGGGTTAGTTATAGAATTCTTCGCATATTATAGTCAATAAGTTTAATTTCTAATAAGAATTTGAACTCATGGTCAAAAGTCACGATCCCTGCCAGTGGCATGTATATGCATAGGTAGGAGGCCACCGACCGTTAAAACGAGTTTCGAACCCCCGACCATGCGATCCGGAGGCCAACAACAAGACAACATCACGCTCCTGGATCAATCAAAGCCAGGCGGAATCTCTACTGGGAGGCTTTTAAAACAAACTACTGCAGCTTCAGCAGTAATCTACGCGCCAAACTGCACTCCTGAGTGCGATACAATTTTGTCTAGCTAATGCTTATCATAAATCTAAACGGCCCTTCCAGCAAATGTACTAGAGAAAGATGCCGCTCGGTCTTATGTACGTGTATGTACTTGTGAGTGTTTGCGGTTGCAAAATCTTTTTGCTGTGAAATACAGCCATCCCTGATTCCGATTGTATGTACAACATACCATGTGTAAGAATATGAAGAATCAGTTGTTTTAGCATATAGTGAAGAACATCATGGCAGAGTTATGTACAACGAAATTCAGACTCACGCTATCTTCTGTCGAGCCTCCAACCTTCATCAGGAAAAGTGACCAATTTTCCATAAACACGTGACCTTGTTACCATGTGACGTAAGCATTGGGTGAAAGCAATGTTTGCTGTAGTGTAAGATCATTTGTATGAATCCATAATATACTACCACGTTCATACATTCTGTGCTTTCTTCTTCTCACTTCATACATATGCCAATAGTTGAAAGCACGCATCGACAACTCAGTAGCCTTATGCCCTACCAAATGGCGAGGAAAATTACTACGTATACAATATTAAGAGCGACATGCTGCGGCGTGCTATCACACTTCTGTCTAGGTGATGGACCGCCTAACGTACTTAGAAGGTAAAAGCTGATACTTTCGTCACAGCGAGGGCTTGACGTATGGATATTAGCCGCACAAACGCCTTAATTTTCACAGGTTGTGCAGTATGTACAGATTGCACTATGTGATGTATGGTACGTAAAACTTGGGGGAAAGGCATTCGCGCTATATTGATAGACCGGAAGAAGTTTCTCAATGTCACAGTGAGCTCTGTAGGTAAAAGATACGGTACATGAAAGTGATGATTAACATACCCCTCGCCTTTCTGTAGAGCTTTAAGTAAGTTCTGACGCAGTACGTTCTTGATATGTGTGCAAAGTTATTTACTTCAATTTTCTTTTTCGGTTCTTTAAAGAAGAGTTATTGTCGTCTTTTCGAATTTCTTGGACTTGGAGGATAAAACATGTCAACTGTCTCCTTCCGACCGCCGTTTCCGATTACCACTATTACCCACAAATGAGTGCCTGAGAACGTAACATGATACCTGTCAAAATTATACATTAAACCACATTGATTTAATTATATGGATGACATCAAACCCCAAAACTGATGGGAGTGTGAGGAAAAATAAACTGGACCAAAAAAAGTTGCCTTCATTATGAAATCCTTTGGGTCAGGAAGGTTGAACAAAATAATGGATACACAGAACAATACCTAGCATTCCTAGCTATAACAATAGATATTTGTCTTTGTTCATTCAAATCTTCTTTGGCTTTGAAAGACTTTGCTCGGGGCTCGAATCACATTTTTCAGCTTACTAACCAAAGGACTTAGTAGGTATTCCCCCCCCCCCTTGTTTTTAAACTACGTTTACAATCATTGTTAAAACAACACAGAGATATCTGAATGCACTATAAGAATAGTACTGCTTGGGGCTTAACACATTAGACCTTACATAAACGCTGAATCGATTTTCGTGACATTTCAGGGCAAATTAGTTCTAATGACATTTCGATCGATGCTTCACAAAATCCTTGTACTCTTCCCTTTTTATTCAAAGCTAAGCCTACACCATGGTGGGTGTTTTGATTTTTTTTCTTTTTTTTCTGTAACAGTTACCATATACTATAGAGTTTTATTTTATCTAGGCCATGTTGTTTGAGTATATGGAAGACATCCGCGGGCGCATGAATTTTCGTCCGCCGCAAAATTGCAAATGTAAGCCTTGAATTTCAGAAAAATATTTCGGGAAATGGATAGTAAGGTCGTCGTATGCCAAAGTAAAATTCCAAAGTCAAAGAAGTTAAAGAAAAAAAGGGAAGAATGTATCATTCGGTAGACCGTGTTTATCAATTTGTTATACCTTTCTGACTTCTTAGATTTCATAATAAAAATGATTTTGTTCTGCCAAACTTTTTTATCCACACGCTCGCATGAGTTTTGGGGTTCCCAGAGGATGTCATCCATATGATGAAATCATCATGGCCTTAGCCGTGATTACTAAACGCTTAGTCAGTAAATCTCAGAGCTTACTCAATGAGTTGCATCAAATTTGGTTAACATGAATAACACCCCTGGAGATCTGAAAAATACTGATGCGGAACGGAACGAATGCGAATATGCAAAAAATGCTTCAGTACACCAATCGTAATGATTGCGTTTTTGTAATTCTGACGCTCTTTCTCTCTCTAATAGTTGAATGATTAAACTAAATCTAGATGTCAAAGGGAGTGGTTTTAAATGTCTTGACGTGTCTTTGCTCTTTTCTGTCTTTTTATGACCAAAATCTGGAACAATGCGCTGGCAATTCGTTTTCTTGAAATACGACTCTGTCCCTCCCAAACCTACAGACCTTTTATAAAATTCCCTTCGAGATATTACAGGACAACCTGGTATTTCTCAGATGACAGGCCATGTGCGTCACAACTAAGCCTCTGTATTAGTGATTCATTTCATATGGAAACGTTGATGAACAAATACACAAAAGTTACCCTTAACTTCATTTAAGCAGAGCCGTGGGACAGGATTATGAGGAATATAAGTTCCGAAGCTTTGATGTCCCGAGACATTTGAATGGCATCCAAAGATATAGGTTATAATCATACTAAACTGTCACATAAAGGAACCGCGCCACAGGCAGGGGAAGCAAAGTGACAAAAACTGATATCATTTAAGCGCGACAGACAATGTTGCATGAACGTGTTTGTGTGTAGGATATTAGCAGAAGTGGAAAGACACTACATCAACTGGATACTTGGATACTTGGATACTTTATTTGCTCCATTAGCTACATACATAGTATGAAGCTACTCTTCCTGGAGTATGATGATACACAGAAAATACATCAGACAGACTACATAGAATTGCCTACAGGCTACATAACATTACGGCATTAAAATTATCTAACTAATACACATATTCTTTGACATCTCTTGCCTGAAACTACTCTGAGGTGCGGTTTGTATTCTATGCGGCAAACTGTTCCACATATATATTGCTCTATACATGAAGGTTTTTTTCATAGCATTGGTTTTTGGTTTTGGAAGTTTATAAGTGTTTTTACTGGCGTTGCGAGTCCTGTAGCTGTGCTGCTGTGAAACTGGAAACAACTGTTGGTAGAGTATAGCAGGTTGTTGTGTGGTGAGTATCTTCCGGAACTGGGTCACGGTGTTGATTTGTAGCCTTTCTTTGACGGGCCGCCATGCAAGCGACGCATGTAGGTGTAGTACAGAGGTTCTATAGTCAAGGTGCAGCACAAGGCGCGCCGCTTTGTTCTGCATAACCTGCAGCATTTCAATGTTCTTTTGTGACGTAGAAGACCAAACGGGTGAACAATAATCGATGTGTGAAAGTGTGAGGGCTTCTGTGAGGAGTTTAAGCAGTGAAGAGTCCAGGTAGGTGGCGCATTTCTTTATCATCCCCAGTGAGCAGGCCATTTTCCTTGCCGTTACTTTTGTATGGCTGTCCCAAGTCAGGCACTCATCAAGGGTACTGCCCAAGAGTTTTGTTTCTTTAACTTGCTGTATAAGTTGGCCATTCGAGTATAAGGTGAGTACCGGATTCTTTCTTATTTTGGGTTTACTTCCAACTACCATTGACTTTGTTTTGGAAGCATTGAGGAATAGCCTGTTCATTAGAACCCAGTCACTTATGTGATCCAGCTCCCTCTGCAGGGTGGATGTGATCGCTGAGACAGACGGTGCACATGTATAGCCAGATGTGTCATCAGCGAACATAACTGATGTAGCTTCTGTTGTAACAAATGGCAAATCATTTGTGAAAATGCTAAAAAGAAGGGGTCCGAGACAGCTCCCTTGGGGGACTCCACATATGATTTCCTTGAAAGACGAGTTGGAGCCATTATAGCTAACACATTGCAAGCGCTTTGAAAGGTAGCTGTTCATCCACTCTACTGCACTGCTGTCGAAACCATAACATTGTAGTTTGCTAAGAAGGAATTCATGATCAACCAAATCAAATGCAGCTGAAAAGTCAAGGAAGATCGCGCCTACAAGGTTTCCATGATCAATGTTACGGTACCAGTCATCTACCATTTGTAGGAGAGCTGTGCATGTGGAGTGGTTTTTCCTGAAGCCATGTTGGTGGGTTGTCATCAGGGAGTTCTGTAGAAAGTATTTGGAGATTTGGCTGTATACAACTCGTTCTGCTATTTTGCTCATAGCTGAGAGTAGACTGACTGGTCTAGCATTCGGTCCACTTAAGCGGGTAGTCGAAGACTTAGGCAAAGGAATCACCTTAGCTTTTTTCCATTCAGTTGGGTAAACAGACGTAGTGAAAGACAAGTTTATTATGTAACTAAGTGGTTGGGCTATATGTTCGGCAGCTAGTCTCAGCAGTGTGTTGTCCAGGTTATCCAGACCCACTGCTTTCCCATCAGGTAGAGACGACAGGTGTGAGCGCACTTCTTCAACATACACTGGACTGAACTGAAAGTTGCAGTCTTTGTTTTCCATGATCTTCTTCTGTATCAAGGTAAGTAAGTTGTCGTTCATCTGTGAGGTTAGCCCATTTCTCAGTGATTCTACTTTTTGAGTGAAGAAATGATTGAAGTACTCCGCTATGTCTTCTGCTTTGGTTAGGTAAACACCATCCTGTTCAACTGCACAAGTTGGCTGACTTCGGCCTTTACCCAGCATACCATTTAGTGTTTTCCAGAGTGACCTAGGGTCATGTTTGGCCTCTTCCAGTTTGGTTCTGTAAAAGGCGGCTTTCTTCCTCCGATTTAGTTTTACGACAGTATTTCTGATTTTTTTGTACACAAGAACATCTGATTCCAGGCGAGACGAGATGGATTCTCTTCTTGCTTCATCCCTGAGATGCATCAATTCTCTCAGCTCGTCGTCTAACCAAGGTGCTGGACTGGACCTCACTGGACAACTTCTTCAGGCAAATTTACTGAGGATAACAGTTCCGTGCAATATATAGCTGTGTTATATTATGCTACTCGCTTGATGCTTAAATTTACAATAAGACACGCGCTTGTCGTATTAATGATTCGAATTGCAAGATTTTGTGACTCGTAGAACGACGCCTTCGCAAGTTGAACTTCAGCCGCCGGCTTCATTGCCTCCCTATGGGACACATTTGTAACGTCTCATACCAAAAGAACCGTGGAAGGAAAATGGAAGGCTGACGAAAACCACCTTAGCTTTAGGAGCGGCAAGATTGTTATCAATGGTGAGAAGAGTGCAAGCTTATGTAGGATTCAAACGCACTTTCATTTGACTTGCAAGCACTAGCGAATGCAAATAGTAATGTAGCACAGATGCAGAAAAGACTGAAATTCTTACTGTCCAAGGTGCTGAAAAGTGAAAACTGATATTACTGTCCAAGGTGCTGAAAATGATGTGGCTGTCCAAGGTGATGAAATGCGATACAGTACAGATACAGAACAGACTAGCATTGTTACTGTCCAAGGTGCTGAAAACTGGTATTACTGACCAAGGTTCTGAAATTGATGTGGCTGTAAAATGCGATGCAGTGCAGATACAGAGCAGACTAGAATTGTTACTGTCAAAGGTGCTGAAAAGTGAAAACTGATATTACTGTCCAAGGCGCTGAAAATGATGTGACTGTCCAAGATGATGAAATGCAACGCAATACAGATACAGAACCGACCAGCATTGTTACTGTCCAAGATGCTGAAAACTGATATTACTGTCCAAGGTGCTGAAAATGATGTGGCTGTACAAGGTGGTGAAATGCGATGCAGTAAAAATACAGAACAGACTAGCATTGTTACTGTCCAAGATGCTGAAAACTGGTATTACAGTCCAAGGTGCTGAAACTGATGTGGCTGTTCAAGATGATGAAATGCGATGCAGTTTAGATACAGAACCGACCAGCATTGTTACTGTCCAAAATGCTGAGCACACATACAGCGCCAATAGGCGTTGTTACTGTCCAAGGTCCTGAAAACTGTGCTGATGCGTGAGATGGACAAGGATGCCATGTGAAGGATTGATAAAGATTCACCTGCATACCTGTATGACAAATGATGAATGCAACTTTCTTAACGAATCCTAAAATAACACGAACAATTCGGATGAAGGGACATTTCTTTTGCCTTAACCAATCATCCAGTCGGATCGAAGTGGAAATGCTGACCCTTTGAGGAAAGGGCAAGTGGTACAAAGATATCTGTGATAAGATGGTTAGCTTTAAGAGGGGATCCGGCTGGTAAAACGGCAGGGAACAAGGTTCCGGACGTGTGCCGTACGAGAACGTACTTCAGTGATGTCTATGTGGGATGTCATCAATTCTTTTGCAATCAAATTCGCCAAGCTTTTTTCGTCGTCAAATGAACACTGTGAGGATACCCAATTCCTGCGTGTGTGTGTGTGTGTGTATATGTGCGTCTGTGTGTGTGTGTGTGTATGTATATATGTGTGTACGTGTGTGTGTGTTCCTGCGATTCCAAATGAACACAATGCTGTTTTAAAATATCGAAGTCGGCCATATCTCTGATTGTCTTGTTATTAATTAAAGTCTGTGTAAAGGCTGTTTTAAAGTGCCATTGGGCCGATAACGATTAATGATGACAGCGTTTTTGACACAGTGAAAGAAATTATACAGATATTCTCCAATATTTGATTTCTCCTCAAATTATATAACTCATTTCTAGCACAGACTTCAACCTGAGTTGACCTGCCATGAGCTACCTAATTGGCTGCCAGCTTACACAGTTTACAAAGACCCGGAGATCTAACTGCTTGTGATTGCGAATGACGCCGTTGATGTATATGTAACGCTTCAGATGTCACCATGCATGAGAAACGCTTACTTGCACGATTGATGCTGGGGGCCTGGAGAAACGATGAAGCCGATGGAGAATGAAAAATGGCCTGTCAGTTCTGGTGATAGGCCGCGCACATGAGCCGCTTGTAAGGGTGTCGTTTTTAAAAGCGGAGGAAATGAAACTGGGCACCTATTTCCCTTCCAAGCGCTACCTGTCAACGTCTGGCGGTAATTGCTAAGCTTTCCTGATGGGCAGGACTACAACACAGCATGAAATATGTAACTGTTTCGTTTATTAATGTACAACTAGAGAGAGTGAATCACGCAATGACTTTGATACTCTTTCACAAATAAATCTAACTAATAAAGCCTCTAAAAGAGTAATGACGTATCTGTCATTCCTATTTGTTGGCCACCAAGACAGCATGGCCGCTAAAATAACTGAGCTCTCATTTTTCTGCAGGAATATCTAACAGGCATATGGTCCCCATTTAGGAGTCACTACCAATGAAAATGGCTCTATTGGAAAGAATGTTACTTATTGAATGCGCCAAGTTCATTTGCTGCAACATACAAGGTTACACCAAGTTCATTTGCTGTAACATACAAGCTTTGATACTTGTATAGACCACGATGAAAAATGACCAGCTGCATAGAATCTGATTGTACATCTTTTGCTGCTCTTTTAAGAAAAGCCAGCAACACCGTGTTGAATGAGGGGCTTCACTATAGGTATGGAGAGAAGGTACTTTGATGTGGAAACCGTTTGAAGAGTGAACATCCGCCATTGTAAACTTGACCATAGAGCGTTAATACATTTCGTATGCGGTGAATATATTTCGTATCCACGTTTTTTTCAGTTTATCACCAAGGCTTAAGAACGGATGTAACTTATGGTTCATATTGTGGTTTCAAATTGTTGAAAAGTGCTTCATACAAACAAATCATAGTGTGACGGATAGTCAGATTTGCATGGAGCTAATGCCATTTTCCATTTACTTATTCCCTCCATAACGATTTTTCTGAAATAGCTCAGTTTAGTTTCCGATTTATAAAGATAAATGAGCCATTCTTAAATGAAAGCGCATGCAAACGTCGAATTCAGCACAATCACTTATCTACAAATCATTACTTTTTCCTGCAGCCCTGTTGGTGCCAAGTCTACATATTCTAGACGCCCGTGCGGCCTTTCTTGATCCCACTCTAAGGCACAACAGCCTAATTGCTATGGCGAGTGGGGAGTTCTTACAACGACCAACAAGCGAGGGACTTATCCTCCGACACAAGCGAGGGATTTAGCCTCCGACACAAGCGAGGGACTTAGCCTTCGACACAAGAACTTTGATACGTTGAGCAACGAAAAGTGACTTGGAGCAATTAGGGAGACTTCCAAGAAATTCCGCAGGGGTAAGTTGGAGAAACACAACATAGTCGGGCCACAGAATAGTACTTAGGAATTTTGGTACATATTTTTTTTTTTGTGTGCGTTTGTTGTACTCTAGGTGGGATTGTGTGAACGAATAGAAATCTACTGGATTATGTTATATGCATGATATATTGTTAATTTCATTGTCTTGTGAATTACTACCCAATTTTGTTGTTAATGAATGAAGGGCTGATGAAAAGTATATTTTATAGCGTGAAGCAGTTATGACAACTGTTCGGTAGGTATTGACAGTAAAACCAATAAAGATTTAATAAAATAGAAGGCGACACGATAAACAAGAGTAAAGAATTACATAACGATAAAAATATAAAACCCACCACCATTACGAAGAGTTATCTAGTAAGAAAACGAGAAACTTTTTTTGCAAATTTGACCAAAAAAGTAGCTTTAGGGCCATGTAAGGACAAATGTTTAATACACCTCTGCAATCATTCAATGTCTCCTTCGAAACTGTACAAAAAGACGTCAAGAGACATTATAGAATTGATCGCACTATCGTCAGGTCTGAAGGGCATTTCGATCTTCCCCGTGTCATGTTTGCCTGGGAGCAAGCCAATGATTGATGGTCCGATCTTGTTCTATCTATGTCGGGTCCACAAAGATAGCTTTCTTCATTTCCTTAAGTCCCTGATACGGACGGTGCGGTGAGACAGGTGGCCAGGGATGAGGGTGTAAGCAGGAACACAGACAATAGGATCTCTGATATCCGGTGGTGGAATGGAAGAAATGCTCTTTTAGACCTCTTTCCAGTTACGGCGGCCATTTTGAATTTCTTGGGGTCAGCTGGGGGTCACGCACCAAAGTGAGGCTCGGGTTGTGTCAGCCTATGAAAACCCTATGTTATAACATAGGTATGCCATCTTTTGTGGTACATTTTTCCCCTCTAAGGGGAAATGCTGCGGTACATGCGCCTGGCATGTGTAGCAGATATTGATGTGGACATTTGGACTTGATTTTGGCTAAATTCCAATCCATTTTTCACACTTTTGGACGGGTGAATTCAGAACATTTAGTGTCAATGCTTATATGCCCCATTTATACTTCGCATAGATTGAACCGCGTGAAATCCCACAAAAAAACGAGGTTGAGACCGTACTGTAAATTGTGTAAAGAAACTGCAAAACGAGGAAATGAATTGCAAAAAAACATCGGAAAACGGATACTAGTGTTGTAGAGTGTCTTTATTCTTGTGTTTTTTCTGCCATGTCACATGTGCATCAGTACAGGTTAGCTAGAAAATGTGTCTCGATCTCGAGCCTTCTGAAGCCAAAGAATGAAAATAACAAAAATATAGAATTAGATGGTGTACCATGTTTTGTGCAACCTTCCTGCCAACTTATGGTGAAGGCAACTTTTTTGGCCATCTTTATTTTTTTTCCACGCTCGTATCAGTTTTTGGGTGCCCAGAGGATGTAAACCATATAATCAAAACAGTATGGCCTTGCAGCACCAGTTATGACGAAGGCAACTTTTTTTTGCCCATCTTTGTCTTTTCTCCACGTTCGTATCAGTTTTCGGGTGCCCATTGGATGTAAACCATATAATCAAAACAGCAGGGACTTGCAGCACAAAGTATTTGAAATCAATACATTGGAATGAACACCTGTATGTGTGGCGCACATGGGGGAGCAAAGCGTGCAGATATCACAGATACAACCTTATCTCTCTTGTCCAGAATCTAAAACGACATTTACTAATCTCATTAGTCCAACCGTGTTCCTCCATTCTTGAAGTTGATTAATGGTTATATCTAACACCATTTGTCAATGTCCATGTATAAAAAAGTGTAGCGTTTACAAAGCCACTGCCACAACTTTATTGCATTGCAAACCTAGACCTACGTATACCGACTTTGTTAAAGGGGAATGTATCGATATAGGACGTCGTCAGTTCTTTGATCAAGCCGTTCCAAAATGTTCCAAGTAGTTACTCACCGGGGTGTTTGCTATTCTAAATGGACTCACCTTGGCAATTATGTCGAATCTGGATAATCTAATTAATTAAAAGGAAAGGTACAATCGTGCTCCACCTAAGCCTTCCTCCTACGTAAACAACTGCTTAAAAAACAACGATTCTTTCTACGACTGAACAACATATAAAAAAAGAAAACTTCTTTTCGGTTCAAGTTCACTTCACTCTTTTTGTTTTTTTGCATTGCTGTTCTATTTGCTATCTTATTCGTGAAACTCCTTAAGCTGTGCCTTGAGGGGGAAAAGCCGTCGTGGTGTAACCATCTAAGACGTAACCTGATTCCTTCCAGCAACCGAAAGTCTCTATGATAATTAATTGATGGTGTGTCTAAAACTTACGAACGCTTTGTAGCCGAAAGCAAGAAAGCTGCGGTAGATAGATAGAGCCATTGTGGGATCAACCCAGAGAAGAACGCACGCTATCCCTATAATCACGTGAAAAACATACACCACGCTTCCAACAAAAGGCAAGAGCTTTCCTGTGGTTTATTTTGCAGGGATATTGAGGCCTTCGTGTCCGCAGGCCAAAGGAATGCGAACTGTCTTTGATTACCTTTGATCCTCCAGTTGACGACCGACAGCTTATGGGGTATGTAAACTTTCACTAAGTCAGACGATACCGGGCGTAGTGCCTAAAGGCTTGCGCTTGGACGAGAAGAGTTATTTCCCAGTTGTTAAACGAACTTTAGTGCTTGTCTGCTTGTGGTGGTAGTTGGCCACAGCTTTGATATGTTGAAAAGAGTGGATGGCCCCTCAAACGTTTACAAGCCAGCGTTGTATCTCAGGAGCGGTACAGATTATTGCACGTCATTTCAGCATATTTCAATGAAGTGAAAATGTAACGGTCGTTATTGTAGAGAAAACAGTACATTTTACAAAGCAGGCTCACCGTTATGCTTATCAGGGACTTTTCTTATACGGTTCGTTCATTTTAAACCTCAGGGTAATAGTAAAACAAAAACCGGCAGTTGTCAAGAGTTTTGCAGCCGCGATTCCTAGTGGCTAAGTGCTCACCTTTTCACCTGCGACATAGCGCAGATGCACAAGCCGCTACTGTCGTCCAACAGACTTGTCAATCATCTCATAGGCGCGGTAAAAAATATGCAGTCGGTCCGCGAAAGCTTGTTGATATCCCTCTGGATTGCGAGAATGTATCAGGTACTCTATTGTCCAATTGCTCACACTATAGGTCGCAAGACTGTTATTTCCGTTACCTACTTGAAAATCGTTTCCTTGAATTTATGTATTTTGTAATGCTTGAGTAACTCTTGATTGGTACTCGGTGATTTCTGTAGGAAAACCCATTACGCTACAAGAAAATACACGGGCCAGCATTGTACGACGCATTAGAATACAATTTAAAGCAGACAGCTGAATTCGGGGTTGATGCCCTTGTATTAGCCACATACCTTTTGTTACTTACGCAATTCCTTCTGACAACCAACGGACACGCTCGACGCAAATAATTTCACGGATAATTAAAGTTCATTCCTCTCTAGTACTCGTCAGCGCGATTGCTTTACTAAGTTCGCTTGTCGCGTGTGCGAATTTGTTAAGAGGGCTGTCAGCCTTAATTGTAACATCTGAGTGATCAACTAATTATGACAAAACCCGGCGCTTTTGATTAAGTGTTCAAACTACAATTGCGCTGTAGTCACAATCAGGCACGACAGCCCACAAAGTGATAAATGCCATATTCTATGCTGAGAGAGCTCAGCAACATCATGTTAGAAATTACTTTTGACAGAGAGTCATTCTCAACTAAAAGACTGCTGTGAAACAAATTTTTAGTCAAGCCCACGGAACAAAATGGCGAATTGTTGATGGGATTCAAGTCGGATGGCAAATTTTTCTAATCAAAGATATTTTGTCTTACTCATAAGACAATATGATGGCTGCGCCAATTTTTTTCTGGCAGATCTAGTCAGTCTAAAAGCCAAGGGACGGCAAACAGAATGCCTTATTCTGCACATTCCTGTCAGCTATGGTCTGAGTTACAAAGTCAATTACACTAGATTGTATACACCAATATGTCTCTCTCTACGGAACTGATGGGAACGAAATATAGCAGGTAGTTTCACAGCCACTGGGGAACGACCATACGCTATAAATCTTCAACATGAACACATTTGGCCACGATGTAGACTAAGTGATCATGAATCTCACAGCAAGACGAGAAATGAAGTCCGTACTGATTCATAAAGATCCACTCCTCAAAGTGTTCATAATGCCCGTTTCCTCTGGAACGTTGGACCCGAGCGTGTGCGAAAGCAGAATAGGGAAAGGAAAAGAAGGAAAGTGATCTCGAACCAGTTTAGCTCAAATGGACTCAATGAACGGATGAGCTAATCTTCCACTGGTTGTGACAGAGAACACAGACGCTATGTACAGTATTTACAGGTTTATTGTAAGGGGAAATTCCCCTAGCTCTTTTCGACAAGCACAATGAACAGCGGACCACGCCTTAACGTCCCGTCCTAAGGACTGCGACCCTTTCCGGTAGCGCGCATGTCGGGTGAGCGACACAGCCGGGATCGAACCCGGGACTTCTAGTTCCAGAGGCAGGATCGCTAACCACTGGACTAAGTACGCTACAGAACCCCTGTGAATATCATTTGTGAAGACAACAAGAATGACATAAGTCTCCGTGTTAATGTTTTAAAGAGGTACCAGGGGCATCTTTGCGCGGGGCACTTGGAGAATGTACAGCTAACAGGATATCCATGTCTGAATGAATGAATGAATGAACTTAATTGCTCGACAATTGTACATGGCACAATGTATGGCAACAATAGCAAGGCAATCAATACAATGAGTACTAAACTAGTCTATTCTATTCTGAAAACTATAACTACAAGAATGTGTCTTATTATATGAACATAAATGGCGTACTGATATAATATACGTTAAACGTTTCGGTCTATTACAATTGTCTTCCCGTCGAATACTGATGCTGTGTAATTTCAATGACAACTACGTTTAGCTTCATTCCGTCTAATTCAATTACAGCACTAGCTCCCTGTGCAACCATACCATACCGTGGCTTATACTTGACATAAGCAAGAATGACAAGTGATCTCATTTCCACTACAACTGTCATAACTCAGCCGTAATCTATCAAGAATTAAGCACAAATCAATCCACGATTTATACGCAACATGGCTATTAAAGCAGGTCTGGAAATTGTCATTGATGGTCTCGAGGGAGTTTATTAAAGTGAGCAACAAGAAAGAGTCCCTCGAACACCCATCGCCGAAGTGCAACGAAGTCATTAAAACGTGATAAATTGTCATGTCTGGCAGAAACGCTTAGCGACTAACATGCGTCTCCATGCGTGACTCCACAGGGGAGTTGTTGCGAGGATGGAACTGCTACCTAATAGACCCAATGAAACGCACGAGGCGACTAGTACAGTCTCCTGGCTCCCGGGAATCGAACCCGGGCCGCCAGCGCACAAACCCAACACACTTACCACTAGGTTAAAAGGTCCGGACCAGTAAGTGGCATTTGAACCACATCTTTACACTACTAACCATCATTTTCTTCTTTCTGATGTTCAACATCACTGTGCGGCACTTTTGCCATTACTCACAGGACCGGCGAGAGAACCACTGAAACGCACGAGGTATTACAGTCTTCTGGCTCCCGGGGATCGAACCCGCGCACAAAGTTCCCAACGCACTTAAATGTATCACTAGGCTAGAAGTTCAAAAAAACTTCTCAAGACAGATTTTACAGAACATTCAAGCATTGCCTTCTCCTGATTTGTTTGTTTTCCTTGTTTTCCGCTTTTCCTTTGATATTTGATGACAGAAAAATTCATATGATTATTATTTTGTATGATTTTGATCTATTTCTTTATAAATTGTAAATGGTAATTTGATAATGTATAGTGTAATCACGCTTATTATATAGCGTAATCTTACTTATTATGTATTCATTTATTTATTTACTTATTCATTTTGTAGTTCCTCTTCTTTTCCATTTGTTTCATTAGGATTTATGGTGCAATTTCAATTTCTTCTTTCGTTAATTTTGCTTAGTTTTGATTATGTATAATTTTGTCTAAATTTGTCTAGTTTAGGGGAGGCCCATGAAAAGCCACCTAGGCTTCTGACCCCCCTGCATGTTTTCTTTTTGCCCTGTTTATCTTTTTATAATTGTACATATATGTAAATAACAATAAACAAGATAAACGGTCCGGACCTGTAAGTGGCGCTGAACCACACTGTTACTTCCATGCTCATCTGTATCCCAGAGACATCTTGCGGTCCTGCTTCCCTAACAAGACCGCTAGCCTAATTCCAAAGTCGGTGTGATAAGTTGTAACGGACTGCCCTACAGGCTTAAGCATCGTACCTCAAAGTATATTGCAGACACATCTTCGTTATCATACGAAGTGACGTGCGTTATGGTACTTCTGCTTTCACCGGCTTTCACGCGTTGTCTCCCCCGTGGACATTGCCAAGCCAGGAGGGCACTGTTTCGTGACTGCTCGCTGATGGTAATCGCAGTCTAGTTCCTTCTCCACCCGTTACTTAAGGTTGCTGGCGCTATGGACATTATCCTAAGAGCCTTTGAAAGATCCACAGATACATGTAGTTAGTGGGACGGGTGTGAAGACTATGGGTTTGAGTATTTTGTCTTTTTCTGCCCAGAGCACTTATGTTTCATAACAGCACAGGGAGCTACTTGAGGATGTTCACCGCTGTCTGTAATGGCATGTAAATCTCGAAGAGTTTGTGTGTGTTTCTATGCGTATTTAGCAGTTCGTCTGGGGAGTTTTGTTAACTGTAGCAGACGTGATAAAAGTAGAGCACAGGATGCGGAAAGACCGTGAAGCAGTGAGAATCAAATCTCTGAGCTATCAATAGCGAACATCTAATGACCCCACGTGGGGCACACATTCGTACATCGTGTACCCTCGTGTGGTTTCTTTAACAGTCATTTAGTACAAATTGTACACCGATGTAATTAAGAGATATTTTACCCTGAAGAGCTTATCTGGGCAAAGATCCAGTACAAGGAACATGAGTTGTCGACGCTAACAAACAAACAAAAATAGAAAAGCTAATTTACACAATTTCTCAGTAGATGTCAGAAAAGACAAGCAAAAAACCCCATTAGCAAGCTAGAGATCTAGTCGGATTTTTTAGTACAAATTGTACACCAATATAATTAAGAGATATTTTACCCTGAAGAGCTTATCTGGGCTAAGATCCAGTACAAAGTACAAGAGTTGTCGAAGCTAACAAACAAACAAAAATAGAAAAGCTAAGATGCAAAATTTCTCCGTAGATGTCAGAAAAGACAAGCAAAAACCCCATTAGCAAGCCAGAGATCTAGTCGGATTTTTTAGTACAAATCGTATACCAATATAATTAAGAGATATTCTACCCTGAAGAGCTTATCTGGGCAAAGATCCAGTACAAAGAACAAGGGTTGTCGAAGCTAACAAACTAACGAACAAACAAAAATAGAAAAGCTAAGATACAAAATTTCTCCGTAGATGTCAGAAAAGACAAGCAAAACCCCCATCAACAAGCCAGAGATCTAGTCGGATTTTTAGTACAAATTGTACACCAATATAATTGAGAGATATTCTACTGTGAAGAGCTTATCTGGGCAGAGATCCAGTACAAAGAACAAGACTCGTCGAAGCTAACAAACAAACAAAATTAGAAAAGCTGAAAAGACAAGCAAAACCCCATCAGCAAGCCAGAGATCTTGTCGGTTTTTTTAATGCAAATTGTACACCAATATAATTAAGAGATTATCTGGGCAGAGATCCAGTACAAAGAACAAGAAAAATTCAAAAGTTAAGATACAAAGTTTCTCTATAGATGTCAGAAAAGATAGGCAGATACCCCATCAGCAAGCCAAAGATCTAGTCAAATTTTTCTTTATCGGGATTCTGCAGGCTAAACTTTTACATGATATATCAACCCATGCGGCATAAGTGATATGTTATCTACGCCGTTATTGGAAGCAATCATGCACTGAATAGTCTTATCAACATTTTATAATCCAACGCGTATGGAGCAATGATTCAGGTGGTGCGATCGGATGCCATTCGTCATGTAGAAATCAATATCAACGACTGTAACATAACATTTGTTAACAAATCATTGGCCAACATAAGGATACGTGCTTTATGTGCCATAAAAACTGGTTTTCACATACCGCACTAAAGAGAAATTGGACAGGTTTATTTTCTATATGCTGCTGATGGCCTTGTTTAATTATGTCAAAATCCCAATGGATAGGGTAAACGAAACTAAGTCAAGTTCATGGATATAAAACAAAGATTTTCCATTTGCCTCTGACTACCTTTTGGCACACTCTTCTCTTATTTTTAGACGTGGCGATGGCCCTTAAAATTGAAAGCGATAAGGAATCAAAGGCGTAATGGCAGCTTTGTCCAAGTCTTGGCAGGCACAAGTAGAATCTATCAGCTACTATATAGAGAATGTCTTAATGATAACTTTTAGTTTAGATAATTGAAGCCCTTGTAACTGTGAACACTAGTACCTTGATATTAATAACGTCATGTCATTCATCACTTAGAATAAGCCTCGAGGAGCTTAGATATGACATTAAATCTCTTGGATATTGTGATCATTACATAAGCCATTGATAAAGACCATATGATGAAGTTACTTGTCTGGAAAATATGGAAAAATTTGTCTGCTTCGGCAATAATCAATGCTAAATTGTCAAAGGTATATGCTCTTATTCGTAGAGTCCATTCCAAGTTACCAAGAGGGTTGTTATTGTCCTAATTTACAAATGTTTTCAATCTATTGTAATTATTTGTGTGAGAGATTTTATACTTAAGAAATATTTTGAATGTGATTCCAACTTTATAAATATTCCTCCGGTTTTCTAAAACTTTATAAATATTCCTCATGTGGAATATGATATTTCTAACAGTTTCTAAATAATGGTAACAGCATTCTACCGTTATTTACAATTCTTTACAATTTTTAACCATATTCTACCATTACTTGTAACATCTTTATAAATAGGTCAGAGGGCTGTGAAGAAAGCAATTCACACATCATTGCTAAGTAAAGGGAAGAATGCTCTCCACAAAGGACCCAACAGTGTCCTGCAGTGAAATCTAAAGATATACAAAAGCAGACAGAAGGGCTGGATTAGCACCTACATTTATGGGGGCAATCACCATCTTACCATTATCTACCACTGCTATTTCCTACCATTTTTTGTAAATATTTCTAAACCAGAAAGAATCATGTAGATGTTTAGAAATTATTCAAAATAAAGAGATTTTTGTGCAGTAACTTTCAAAATGTTTCTAAACTATCTAACTGAATTTGAATAAATTCAAATTTTCATATTCAATCTTTTAGAAAAATTCAGAACTATTGTTGCTCAGATATTCTTTTATTAGAAATAATTCAAAATTATTACAAATATCATTCAGAAACCCTCTTGGTGACTTAGAATGGACTCTAATATGGAAATCATTAACCACCAAGAGACGTCATTTTAAATAGGTCTAATAGACGCAATAGTTGTCGCCACAAAATTAAGTTAAACCGTCTGAAAATGTGAGGATATTGCATATTCCTATGATTATTCATTGTCTGCCCTATTTAATGTCACAAAAACAGGATTGCATGACTCAGTCTCTTCTGAAAAGAAATATTACTCCATATTTACAAAATGGTCAACTCTGACATTCTAATTCTCGTTAGGTTAGTCCATGGTACTGAACTCCTGGTGCTGTGAAAGATGCCTTGATAAATCTGCTATGTTGACGTGGGATTTGTAGGTATTAAACAGTAAATTTGGCCTACAGGAAAGCTTATCCTCAGGCAGAACCATGGGACTTTAATCCCTGTGTTGTCTCCCAGTCTCAACTATAATCAATCTCCTTTTTTTGCATTGGGAGTTTGGCTTCGGGTTTTATATTTGGCTTTGTTTTTATTCAGATCTCCGTTAGTGATACAATATTCACTATTCTTCCTGCCAAATAAGATAACATATGTAATACAAACATAACAACTGAAATACAGTTTGCATCAACATATATGTACTGTTAGATGTTGCTATTCTAATGATTAGTGGGGAAACTAATGTATATAAACAAGATAGCATCTATTGATTGTGTATTCGTCATGTTACTCGGCATAGGGATTGTTTTGCAGTACTGTCCCCACTCAGCAATCCCCCGTTAACAACTGTAGAAATCTATGGAATTGACCGCCCACAGAACGCTCGCTTTTTCAGTCTTTTTCGGTAGCCAGTGATGCCCATACGTTACACAAGAGATTCGTGTACGCAGTCTCAAACAAGATTGACGGTTGTTTTTAGGGCCCATTTTTTCTTTTAAAGCAATACGTCGCGTTCCTATATCTACAGCACCATGTTGACGCATGCAAAAATACGTTATATACGCACGAGAAAGGTAGCCTGAGTACTACTATTGTCCGTAGTGACCGCTGGCTCAATGCTTCTCGCTTGCTAACCACCGTGTTTAGCAAGTGAAAAACATCGGGGCAGCGGTCACTACGAATGGTACTCAGGCTAGAAAAGACCCTTTCACCACAATTATTATTCCACACTTTCGGTCAATTAACTACGAAATTGATTGATCCACCAATTTACCCGCTAGTTTCCCTTCATTTAGCTAACAATAGGCATATTCATAGATCACATCGTTAGACCGTTCACCTACCTTTCAGTATTGCTCTCTCCGATGTAGCGAAGTAGAAAAATGTGGGTTGTTGCAGCGGGCCGAACATGCTTCATAGCGCTCGTATCTTAACAACCGGACACGCCTGGCTCCTGTTTTCCACTGTAAAAAGATCAGACTCTGCATCGGGAAGTCTCTCTGGCAATGCCCAATAGGACGACAAGAGTTGAGGCCGTTAGCCACACACTGACACCAGTTGCCCGTGAGGGGGAGGCGGCTGTTCCACTTACCGCTAGCACCCCTACGGTGAATCATGAAGTTTCCAAGTACCTCTTGGGGAACGCGAGAAGTCGCTATCTATGTGGGCAGATATCTGCACAGACATCTATTCCACCGCCTTGCAGCAGAGATACAAATTTGATCCCCGGCGTTATGCAGACGTACATATGAGACGTGATATAACCTTTACTAGTACTACATACTTCGCACTTCTATCAAGCTAGATGACAGCGCGATTGTCATAAACGTGAAAAGTGATTCCAGCCCAATCACGCGTTTAACGTTCAAACCCAAAGATAAGAAATTGCGTACTTACCGGCGATGCCTAGATGTAGTTATGATCAGGATTTCAATGGCACGTCTTTATGATATCAAATGCGTCTGCATCGTTATGTTATGCATATATGATTTGTTCGAAGAGCTTCGCAAAGATCTAATAGCATTATCACTTTCTGGCGCTAACGATGACAAATGATGAAGAATATCTGAGCTAGAAGGTTGATAATGCTAAGATGTATTCTTAACTGTATCTTTTTTGATTAGCTTCTATAACAGTAGGTATTTGTTAATGAGTTGTTTAACATCAGTCAATTCTAGATTGTCGATATCCTTGCCAGTTGCCTATTTAAGCTCTTCATGACGCTCGTAAAGGTCCGCAGAGAAAATAGATCTTAAAGTGATTTGGACGTTCAACATATTCAGGTACAACAGTTACTGTCGATATAATGTCCGCTCCAGCATATGTCTGACCCGGTTCGCCATCCGTGTGACATTTTCCCATGCAGGAGAAGATACGGCAGGCAAATTGATGAGACCGTGTTGTCGCCTGCTGTGGAAAAAGGCAGCAACCCGCCGTCTTATCGACTCGTTTGGCCATTTGGAACACCTCCAATCTACAAGAACGGCACTCTGGGTTTGTACATGTATTACGCTAGTTTTACAGATAGGAAACACGCCTTCTAGCGTCTCTTATAATGGGCAATCTGAGACACACGGGAACGAGGAAAGAGTTTCCTGCCACACAAGCAGGATCCGAGTTATGCTTCGGTCCCATTTCCAATCCGGGGCCCGACCGGGAAGTTTGCGAGAACGAAAAATAAAAAATTCATATCAAGAAAATGCACAATATATGGTTAGGAGTAATTTTTTACGTTTTGTGTATTTTGTTGACTTTTATGTGATATTTTTCGTCCCCACAAGCTGCCCGGCCGGGCCCCGGGTTGGAAATGGGACCGAAGAATTATGCTAGGGTCACATTTCCCAACCGGGGCCCGGCCGAGCTATTTTCGGAAACAAAAAATCAAAGTGCGTATCAATAAATATGCACAAGATTTGCTCTTAGATAATTTCTGGTATATACGTTTTGTGTTTTTATTGTCTTTTATATCATATTTTTCATTCCCAAAGACTGCCCGGCCGGGCCCCGGATTGGAAATGGGACCCAAGCATTACCACTCCACTTTGTCGGTCACATATCATGGTGACATTTACAGTGTAATGTAATCTCTGATTAAACTCCAAAATTAAGAGATGACATATTTCAGCAGCAATATACACTAACATGACTATCGGGTAAGGCTATATGAATATAGGTTTTTTGAACATGGATAGAAATATATACAAACTCTCAAAATGTCAAAATGCAAGAGTAGAAAGATAATTTCGCTGAGTGACATGGACAGAAAGATATGTAAACTGTCAAATTGTCAAATTACAAAAGAGAATAACTATAATTGTCACTAGAAAGATAATTTCTATTTCTGTCAGTAAGTTGTGCTAGTATACATCTCTTTTATTGACTTCGCCAAGAAGTCTATGTTTTGATGCTTGTCTGTGTGTCTGTTAGTGAACAGAATAAGTCGAGAACGCCTGGATGGATTGTTGTCGTATTTGGTGTGTTGATGTGTATGTGGGAAATCTCAAGATGATTAGATTTTGGGCGAAGTACTTTGCATAATTAACGAGAAAAGTGTAAAAATGTGTTATATTGTATGAGTGCCTGTGCTGGGTACCAGCTGGAACGTGTTACTGGTGTAGGGAAAGTGTTACTGGTATAGTAAGGAGATATTCCCATTGGGCCAGGGGTGTTTGACTGTGAAGGCCTAAAAGATCCTAAAACGTGTTGGCTGACACAAATTGGCTTCTCACTGACTTTTAGATCTTGATCGTGTGAAATTGCACTGTTCCTCAAGGCAAGTAGTTACCTTCGCCGAGAAGGTTATGCATAGGGTAGCGTTTGTATGTATAAGAAGACCAGCATAACTCAAGAATGCCTGGATGGGTTGTCTTGATATTTGGTATGTTGGTAGGTCTTGGTGAGACCTGAAAATGATTAGATTTTGGGCCCCCTAGCGGCTTGTTATAGTACTGCAGCGGAAATTCTCATGTTTTGGATATGCTATGGAACCGACTTTTGAGTGGTAGATAGTTCTTTGGAAAGAGAGTAAAAGGTATCGATTTGGACACCCTAGCGGCATTTTCTGGGACTGCAGGAGCAGGTTTCGCTTCAGACTGTGAAAGGGAATAACTCAAGAAGGGCTTGATGGATGGTCATGCTTTTTGCTAAGTGGATAGCCTGAGTGATGATTTACAGGATTTAAAACTTATCATGCAAATCAGTATCTAATTTGCATAACTAATGATGAAAATTGATACATCCTCCAAATTCCATAATAGGATTCTCAAACATGTGACATGGCCGAGGAAGAGAAAAATAGTAATAAATATCAACTATGCAAATGAAGACCTCTTTTGCATAATTAATGAGAAACTCTATAACTTACGTGGTGCTTTGTTTGATTGGATAATTTGCATAATTAATGAGGCAATTTAAAAACCCGCTGTGTTCCATGATATGACTATTCAAATATGCGAAATTGTAACTGAGGAAGAAAGGAATGTTGATAGATAGAAAATATGCAAATGTAGACTAATTTGTATAATTAATGTTAAACTACTATAATTCCATACTAGTTAATGACGGCAATTTCATACTTGTGGCATTTGGAAGTAGTGTGAATGTGAACACCATTGAACCAAATTATGCTAATAAGGAGCTTATTTGCATAATTGATGATAAATGTTAGCATAACCTTCTTTGTTTAGCTCATAGTCATACTTTGGACAACTTATGTTATTTGGGTGAAGACGACCAACTGGTATGATTCATAATTGATGAGAAACACTCCCAATACGTCAGTCATAAAGGTTAAGATCATTTGGCGAAGGTATGAGGTCGTAGAACTCTTGTTAGTGTATGAAACGGTAAGGAATGAGGAAATGGCATTTGAAGGTATTTGAAGACTCCGTTATTTAGACTTAATGGACATACTATCCCGGCCCTAAGCATATAAATCCATGGTATGTTGAAATCACAAGTCACGCAGTTATATATACTACAACATAAAGGGGAACCATGATATATAACAATGGATGACGTTAATGCCATACACTTCAAACATATAAATCATATTTGTACCGACAAGTTCATATTGGATCTAGATTATATTAAGCTAAAACTTGTTTTGTATGGGTAATGAATATATATGCAGGCACATATTCCAATGAAAACGATAACAGGTATGAACTCGGTATAAGTTTCCATACACATGATTGCAAAAACGTTTATTACTTATAGATAACCTATGAAAATGCTTATAGGTAATGAATATACGCGTACATGCATACCTCATAATGAAAACTACAACACTTGTAATAATCTAGTTTAATATGGATCTCAATCAAAATAATTGCAAGGATATAAGTCATGTCCTTCATGCACCGGTTTTCCCCGCTTGTTTTAAAACTAACCAATTGTCCTACTACCATACATACCAATAATGGTAAACCAACGTACTTGCCTTGTATGTTAAAAACCTTAAAAGATCATCTCACTTTGTAACTACTACATTGCATTGCCCAAATATCGTTTCCACAAGATTATAGAAGATTATCTAACATACATTATTGTAGTCATAATTTCTGGTCTGTACTTGAACATTGAATGGCTGTAATTCCTTGTTGAAGCCTTACGAGCCTTCCTATCATCCGTACTTAGTGGGTTTATGAACTAGGCCATGAATCAGTGGCTTACAAACTGCCATAAATGATCAGAAATGGGTTGATAATCAAGGCGGTTAGCGGGATAGATGTATGTGGGACGATCCTATTGCACCCTTCTACATTAAATCATGATCTTATACGAGTAACTTGACTGGGTTGGGGGCGGAGACCACATTTTGAAAGGGATTTTATAATCCCAAAGGTGACGAACACCGTTAAAAGTTGTTCTCATTTGGGACTTTTTTAAGACACGAGTAACACACGAGTCTGTCGTCTTATTGAGTTTTTCGAATCTACAGAAACCTTGATTGCTCAAAAATGTGCGAGCTTAGAACATTTCTTTATCTTAAGAGTGTATTATGGGGAAGCCTGTTTGCAGGGCTGTTTCAAGTATGCATTTTATTTAATTTTGCAAATATACAGAAATTTTGATTGCTCACAAAAAGAGCGAGCTTACAACATTTCTTTATCTTAACACCGTATCCTAAGGAACAATCTTTGTAGCACTGTTTCAAGTATACGTTCTATCACAAAACGACCAACTTGATGATAATTTGTTACAACAAAAGCAGTATACATAGACATGCTTACTAGCTATAACTAAGATTTTCATTTTCAAACGATGTTGGGTGAGGGGGGGGGGAAGAGAGAGATCATGTCAAGATGTCCGTAACTGCCGATCCATTAGAACAATAAAATTGGTTTTAACCCTTGTCTGGTAAAAGCAAATTGCTAATCCATAAAGTCCCATCTGTGACGCCTCCCGTGGGTTAATGCATCCTTGGGGAAGGGGGCAAGTTGATAGAGTCCATCACTCATCCCAATACAACACAGGTAACTTCCTTAACCCTCAAACACCCGAACCTATTTTTGCGACTATGGTAATACTAATTCACATGTACATCATACTCTGAAACTTTGGTGGTCATACAATAAGTAGTTCAGGAGTCATAGAGGGCAGGTCTCAAAAACAGCACATTATTTTTGCTGGGGTTAAAAATGACCCCAGCGGACTCAACACAGACTTTCCTATATAATGTCAACAGAATTGTGCCCATCTCCCTAGAAAATTATGTGAGGTTAGAAAAGATGTCTACTGACAAAGTCATGGAAGGAATTTTTTTCAGATCAAACATGTTCAAATAGCACGTCAAAATCCACGCCTGGGGTCAAAAATGACCCCGCTCGGGTGTTTGAGGGTTAACAGGACATCCCATTGCCATCTTCTTCGTTTTAGTACGATTACATACACTGGCCTTGTACACGTAATCCGTATCTATGTTACAATTTGTAACAAGCTCGTGGGATTTGTAGATCCTACGATAATACTTCCAAGGACATCTGTAATATCCGTCCGCTGCTTGAAAGGCATAACCTACAAAAGAGCTAGAGCTAATCCCCAAGTGCACGAAATAACTCTCGTTTGGTAACGCCAAAGTGGGTCAAAAGTCACATATGTAAGCTTCAGAGCACACAGGTGATTGCTCACTACGTACAAAGGGGTCCTCTGAGATTCGGCGATGTGAGGCGGTTACAAATGTTTCCAGGAAAGCAGCAAGGGGCCAATCTAAATTTTAGAGAACCTCAATCGCCAGTCAGCAGTTAAGGCGTTTACCAGAAGTGCTCAGACGTCCTCTGGGGATTTCTATGTATTCATGCATATGACAAGGCTTGTTATTCTATGACATCAAACATTGGACCCCCTAAACAAGCATTTACGAGGTAATAAAGAGGGTTAACTGTTTTTTAAGACCTCACAATTGTCCCTCAACTACCACATAATGATGATTTTATTGGCAATGGGATGTGGTGGGTGTATAACGTTAATGTATTTAGTACCGGCAGTACTCCCATAAAACCTCTTCAGCTTGTGGTCTTTTTATATTCACTTGTGAGCTGTAGTAGGTCATGCATTGTCTTGTATGTCTGTCTGTCTGTAAAGTTGTTTTACCGATGCGGTCTCCAATAATTCCATAAAAGAAATAGGGAATTGTTACAAATGTATTGAATAAACAACGAAATACACCAAGAATATAAGATTCATAATCCATAATTGCAATACCTCGATATGATCATAACACCAAAAATTCCATCTGACACTACATAAGCCTGATTAGCCTCCGTTGCAGACTACTTCCGGCTGTTGTCTTTTTCAACTTACCGTTTTCCTATTATATTTTTTTCTTATTGCTAGCAGAAGAAAACAGCCGGAAGGAGTTAGCCTGGAAACCATACCATCGGGGGCTCCTCAATATCTCTACGGCGCTGGGAGTGACCCCGCCCGTCCAGACAGCTTAGTCCGCTCGGGGTGTGTTTACGGCCTTGGATTAGATTACGTACGGTGGCGGCGTAATTACGATGGCTGCGAAACTACGGTGGCTGCGAAAGAACACAGGCTGACAGAAGCAGGTCTATATAGCACAGTGGGCCCAGTAAAACACATTTAAGCCGACACGTAGAGACTGGATACCAGACTAGAAGGAGTCTGCAACGAAGGCCAAACCTGATGAGGCTTCAATTGACGTTTTGTTTTACCCGTCAGCATGTTATTGGCAAACCGAATTACAATACACCTCGGTAACGACCAACGACCCATTCAGTGGGAAAGACATTCGTAAGGAGAACGAGAATCGATCAGGCGTGGAGAATTCGATTCACCCCTTCACCTTACTACCCTAGATAACTGCTTTCTGTTTTTTGCGCGCGCAAACACACACACACACACACACACACACACACACATACATACATACACATAGCACAGGTATATCCGATATACTCTACGACAAGTGAATACGACACGTTAAACTGGACAGAAGGTGTATGGTAGGTGAGGGCTGCAATTGAATATAGACCATCTAAAGATCTTGCATTAAGTCACTTATCTAGAACTTTTGTAAACTTTGATACTTGATCTAGTTTAAAGTCTACACATTGAAGACCCGTGATGAATGGTGTTATTATTTCAGAAGCCTAAGACTTGCAGTGTACTGTTCATTATCACATAACCAGATGGCCTCGACCAATCAGAAGCCTCAATTGCCCATGTGTTATGACGCCATAACACACCCGTCCGACCGTTCCATTATGTAGAGGGGGAGGTTATGTTTTTGTTACCATTAGTATAATGTCTAATGTCAGAAGGGAGGAATTATGAAAATAGACAATAGGATAGATTTGAGAAAAAAAATTACATGCCAAGATTGCAATGCTATCAAATATTATCTGTGGAAATTTGGTTTTCAAAATGAAATCTATCATGTTCTGTGCAAAAATGACAAATGTAAATTCTGAAATGCATTCTTAATAGTATAAGCAAGGAGGTTTTATATAAAACCTCCTTGGTATAAGGGATCATTTGCGTCATACAGGAATTTTCTACTCTTATATGGTTCGGTTTGGATAGGCTATATGATAATAGCGTTATATATGGTGTCAACGCTGTATATGGTGTCATAACGCCTGGTCATGTGCTATAACCACTTAATAAAGCCACCAAGTGAGCGAACCTCGGGGCGGGTCATTAACTCTTAATTGATCAATGCTTTTGTAACGTTAGTCAGTGATCCAACATAATGACTCTCGTAAGGGATATAGATATCATTATTGTGAAGGTAACAGTTTTTTTACAGATTAATTATTGTCATTTCAAAGCTTAGTTCGGACAACTAAGCCGACAGTCGGATTTGATTAATCTCCAAGCAGATCTATCGGTGCCAAAGACAGTATCCAAAGAACACAAGCAATCCAATTGGACTTTACCATCGTCTTTGCCATCGGTAGATCTGCTTGGAGATTAGGGTTTTATCAACTTTACCCAAACCACTTGACAGATGTTAGGCGAACAATTAGAGCTTGACCTGATTATTTCCTTATTAAATAATGACGATATTGGGAAGAGATTCAGACTTCAGAAATCGATTTTGGTCTCACTTCAGAAGGAAAGACACATGCTCTACTTGCGACAACGCATAAGAAATTCAACAGTTCAAGAGGTGATTGGTAACTTAAGTTTCCTTTTGACAATTTCTTGTTCATATTTTCCCTTGGCGGATGTCGTTAAGATCTAAACCAAAACTGGGTTGCGCGGTTGACATCAAATGGACCTAATACGCATGGTTTGATATTGGGTTTTATCGTGTTATCTATTGAACTAGGTTTGACCTGTATTTGAAAGTACAGCTCTCAAATTTTTATGGTTCATCTATTTTGTATGATGGGCAATCTGGTCTGGTATTGGATAAACGGAAAAGGACAACAGCTTTATATCCTACAAATAGGCTATATGTACGGGTCATTGCACTCGCATAACCCCCGGGCCATTGACATTAATCCGGCGGGTTACATAAATCCGCGACTTTCAAAAACAGGTTTGAGTGATTTCTAGAGCAGCCCCCTCCCAGGTATGTACAGATTAGATATACAGGAGTGCATTATACTGGGCCGGGGGACGTCGGTCTATTTGGATGTATCTTTTCTGGGTGACGGAATTATGTACCCTGGTGAAATAACCTTAAGACCCCCTCTCACTGGACCCGTGGCACGCTGGCGGAGTCGCTGCGGCCGACTGAATTAACAAAGCACTCAACGAATTTCATCGACAAAAAACGAATCTTTTTAAGCTTTGTGTGTGTTGTTGTCTTTTTGGTCATACTTGTACGTTTTGAATGATACTCCCATTATACAGTCAAGGGTAACACAAATCCAATTTAGGATGCAGCGATGCCACCAGCGTGCCGCGGATCCGCTTACGTGGATCCTGATACCCTGAACAAACAAGTGACTGGAAAACAACCGAAGGTAGCACCGTAGTCCAAGCTACACAATAACCAAAACAATGAGGCATGCTATAAAAAGCTAATTATAAGCATTCAAGTCACATGAATGCGGCGTGACATTAATTACATTAGTCTTTATACAGGTAGACAATTGATTTAACATAGATGTGTGAACATAACTGCGTTATTAAGTGAAATCTGCAGGAATTGTAAAACCTCTTTTGGATTCAATGCAATTTAACTGTCATAGCATGGATGGATATTGTTTTGCCAGTCATGAACTGCCTTGACTTTGACTATTTGAGCCTAACCTTATTTTTCAACGAAAGAAATATCTGTGCTGGACAAAACATACGTGGCTCTAAAATACTAATCGTAAACTAAACAAGATGATGTTGGACAAAAGCTTTGATAGGCCATGCCCAGTAATACGTATACTAGTACATCTGTACATGTGTGCATTAGTCTCTATACCAGACTCCATCTATAGGTTGCTGGAGGCAGTAGAAATTGGCCTAATACATGTACATTGACTAATAGGCCATAGGAGTTAGCCGACCAGAGTACAGCTTGAAACCTATCTCTAGCAATACATTACTTTATGGATATACTGACATACTAGTACTAGATGGACCCCAACTTTTAGGAAGGCCATTTTCAAATACAGCATCGCCATTGTAATTCAACTAGAGTTAAGTATTTGTGCTACATATACTACAGGTTTGCTATGTTAGTTTAGCGATTGCGGGGTCTTTTTATAAATATGAATTGGTATTGAATTTTTCTTTTTATTTGAGTTGAATGTGTGATAGTTGTGTGCCGATTTGTTGAAAATAAAGAAAACGCTAGCGACCTCCAAAAACACCCCTCCCAATAAAATGGTATGGCGACCCTGTGACGTCACAATTCAAGATGGCGGCCACCGCATATGCCAACGGATCCAACAAAGGTATTGCTACGCGAACCTGTAATTAGCAATCCAGAATGACATAGGACCAAATCTTTATAGAGTGTACCCTGATAAAATCTTATAGCCATCCATTCATAGAATGTTTATGGAAACCCCCCCTCAGCACTCGTATTGCACCTGCGCACCTGGTGATAACAGCTCCGGTGGAGAATGCCACTGAAATGTCACGAGTCAACGGTGTCGGGTCCCAGGACCCCCGTCTTCATTATCACCACCCAACCACAACATCTGGGGCAGGCAACGGTCAACAGAATACTCCCACGATGTACCCTGGGAGACCAGACACCGTATATCGGCGCGCCACCAAGCACCGCACGCGCGCCCAAGCTTTCCCGGCCCACTCCCCGCTGTCCCCGAAGACCGATCCCGCCCCACTCTCCGTATTCGGCTAGCGGAGCTTGGGTTTACAGCGGAGAGTGGGGCGGGGTCGGTCTTCGGGGGCAGCGGGAGGGTGGGCCGGGAAAGCTTAGGCGCGCGTGCGGTCCTTGGTGGCGCGCCGACATACGTTGTCTGGTCTCCCAGGATACCACGATGGGACAAGTACTTGTACTTTTGTGATTGAGTAAAATGGAATTTTCTCATCCACTCCTGTCAACATTTACTCTTTTCTAAAAAAAAAATCTAATGTACTCTTCAAAGTATGTCACAGAAAGGACTCCTGCCATACAAGCTACCGGTAATGGTCCTTTCTGTGACGTCACTACCTTTTGCTCAAGATACAAAGAGCACAGTAGAAAATTGATTTTAAAAAAATCATTAGATGTCTTCAGAAAAGATCAATCATAACGTGAATGATAAAGGAAATTTCTGAATAAAACTGCGCTTTAGTTATTGCATAATAAATAGTCAAAATTACCATCATGAAATTACCATTTATAAGGTAAACAGAAAATAAAGAAATTGATATTGGGATACCCAACCATTATCATCGTTATCACTTAACGATCATCTAAAAAAACGGTTATTCAAGAACAAACGTGTGGTGACCAAATGTCAAACATTCTGGTAATGCATAATGTCCTTGGTTAATGCTTGGCTTCTCTCAGTCTTTTAAGTCTTTCCTCTCTGGGTATGTGACAATTTTGGTAACGCAAAAAAGTCATAAGATACCCTCTTCACAAAGGCAACTGAAATGCACAATGGAACACAACTTCTTTGATAAATTGCATGCGAAACTTCCATTTAGAGTAATGTTTCCATTGAGGATATCGCTGCAAGTGGAAATGCTTTAACCCAGCTGTAAAAACGCCATTAACCTGAAGGGAAAAATATTTATACCGGTCACAGATGTCACAAAATGAACTTAGATAGACATGCATACTTTGTCATATCCTCCTGCATGGGTAAAAGGGTCACAAAGATATCGCTGGAGTAGCAAGGCCGACTGTGATGTGAGTAAGAGCTCTTAAAAGCAGCTGTTTCCCACCATTTAACTGTCATTAAATGTTAGGATGCCCATGTATTACACATCCAAGTTCCCTGTCCTGAGTGTAATCTTTGAAAAATTGCCAAGACATCAAATCTTTGAAGCAGTATACTTAGGACCCCAACCTTGTAGTATAGAAGCTAGATTGACAACCAGTGTACATCTACTGATACATGTCTTAAAGGCACCCAGAGCATTTTATGAGGCTTGAAAACTGAAAATATTCTAGTTGCTGTAATCTTCATGAAATTGACATTTAATGCCACTGTTTAACACATTTGCCTGCAGATTTCTTATCAAAAGTGCTCAAAAGCGGCACAAAAAAAGCTACATGGTGATCTTTTAGTTTCACGCGCCTAGTGTAAATAGACCGATACCATAGCCCTGCCCACCTTCGTCAAAACGTAGAAATGCAAAATTAAAACATACAAAAGCAAATATGTGACGGACATGCAGTCACTCCTTCATTGGTCGAGCCGCTAATTGTGATGGACAGTCAGGATCAGTCTATTAGGGATTGGATTTTCTATCAGTTCTTACCACACAACAAGACCGTATCTTTGCTCCTTTAATGTCGATATGTGATGGAATAGTGTTATTGAAACTTACTTTGTAAAGGAATGACTAGAAATTGGAGTTTTTTTTATTCAAGTTTCAAGCCTCATAAAATGCTCTGGATGCCTTTAAGAAAGTATTTCCCTATCTGTGTTTACCTTCCTGGACTGTTGTAGGGAAACTCAATACATTTTCAATCCTTACTGTTTTTGTTCACACAACATACATTATTTGTTTGTTACATGTAGCAGTAGTAAACAAAGAAACATGCAAATATTTTGTGGTAGTTTCATCACTTGTAATCTTATAAATATTCAACATTGTTTATTTTGACAAAACAACAGGAGCATATATGGTACACATTATGGTTAACATCAACATGTCAACACCGTAAATTTCACCATCTATTAAAATCATATCTGATGAATAAGATTGCACATCATATTTAATCGATTAATCGATCCACTAAGGATGTATGATTCATCTAATCTCTTCTTTCGGATTATGTACTGTTGTGAAAAATCACAGACATCACAAACTGAGTATTACATTTGTATATTGTTACCACATGGTAGACAATATCTACATGTAGTGGTAACACCAGCCTGGTAGAGTACTACAGGATACTCAGAGGATTGCCACTACATGATAAATATCATCCTGCATAGCCTGACATACATGTACATGTAAGTGCACCTATAAGTCTGGAATCCAGTCTTGTTCAGGGCTGATTCATTGCACTGGATACCAGGCTAAGGCCACAGCAAGTAATTTTTATGGATGACATCAGCGTGCTCATTAATTTTTGCCTGATTTCGAAATAAAAAACAAGAAATTTCATTGCCCTCCGACGGTGGTCAACATGCCAAAAATTGGCAAATATGTCGTAAACGTTGACAGGTGTTTCCTTGCATATGAATACCGAGTGTAGTTACTTCAGATGATGGTACAACAAGCTCTTTTCTGCATTTTGTTGTAGTTAGTCTATTGAGATGTATACACATCTACAAGGACATATTTACTATTGAATCAAGGAGGTTTTATATTATATATGAATGAATACGGGACTAAAAGACCTGGTCATGATATCATATTTTGTTGCCTCAATTCTTGTTTAACAAGAATTACAAGTATGATCTCAAAATTTGAAAATATAGGAATCTTGTTTTTTTTGACCCGGCTTGTTTTTTTGCCCTATCTCATTAATTTTGGAGCCTGCGGAGGATGTCATCCATAAGATTTACTTGCTGTGGCCTAATAATTAAAAAAACCAAGCCAAAATACCCTCATGGGCTAACATGAACTTATTTTACAGGATTGATAGCAGCATTTTGTCATGTATAATCCTCTTGTTTGTTCTCATGTGTGTGGAGGACCTGTGTGTGTTGGATCTTAGCTGAAGGCACAACAGCCACTCTCTGTTTCCCACCTTCAGTGTCCTCTAGTCTCTGACCCCTCGTACTGTGAACATGGCCCTGAAATTGATGTGTCTGTCTCCCACCTTCCCTCACAGGCTGGGCAACCTTTCTAATCTGAGAATCATCTTTTAAAGGATCTTTTCGCAGCATTTGTTCAGAAGTCTGTTCTCGAGGGCTGTCTTTTCTAGTTTCTGGATTGGCAGGGTTAGGAGCATCAACAGAATGTCTTGGGTCCTTTCTTTCTGTTGGATTTTGTTTCTTGTCTGCTTCCATAACATTGTAAATGCTGTCCAAAGCCTGTTGCAAGGCACTGACCTGCATTTTTAACAGTACATTCTCAGAGGTTGTTTTAACACTTCCTTCTTGTAAGGCCCTCATAAAAACATCTGCTTGCAGTAATCTAACTTCTTTCTCTTTTAATGCTTGCTTCAATTTTGCTTCTGACTTCATTAAAGCTTCTATTCTGAGATCTTTCTCACTATTTTCTGCATTCAGTCGGATGTTTGCACCCTTAACAATGCGCAGAGCATCTTGTAACTTCTGAGCTTGCGTTCTTAGGGTCTCTATTTCCTCTTTCATACTGGAGAGTTCTCTTTCAAGGCTCTGCATCTGTAAATTGTCTGTTTTTTCCTGACTGTCGGTCATGACCTTGTGGCTGGTGGGATTTGACCTTGGCCTGTTCCTCCTCCTGGCATGTGCAAGGACAAACTCGGCAAGGTTGGGCAAGGTCATTGGAAGGTTGTCAGGGTACTTCACACTCATGTCCTTCCTGTACATAAAAAGTAGGAATTATTTTGTGACAAATCCATTTGTCTAAGACATCTAGAAAGAGAACTAGCCATTAACATATAAGATATTAAGACATGCTCTTGTAGGTCTTTCAAATATCAACACATGGAAAACATAAACAAGCCAAAATGTTTTAAAAAAAATCCAATATATCTCTGGATCAATAATATATTTATATATCACTGATGATCAATCATTTTACTGTTTTTTTTACCAGTTCTTACTGTTGAAACTATTGACAGAAACTTACCTGAGTGCTGGGAAGAAGAGGATTGTGGGATATGCGGGTACTGTGAACTCCCATGGAAGATCATTCTTGTCACCATTAATTCTGCAGGTCGTAAGGAGAACACCGTTTCCTCAGTTGATACAGGTACATGTCAAAATAGTTCATTCACAACTTCATTAGTAAACATTTTACCACGAGGTGTCAAGATATTGTAATATTAATCCGTTTCCTTGATATATGTTTACCAGAAGAAGTACCAATTCTCAGGTGCTATGTGGCGTCATGTGGCGTAATGGATAGAACATTCGACTGTCAAACAAGGGGACCCGAGTTCGAACCCGGGCTACCCCCATACATGTCTGGACATGCGCCCCAACGTGCACACGTTGTGCCCTTGGGAAAGCACTAAACACGACTTTCCTCAGTTCACTCAGGTGTACATGAGTACCTAGCTCATCTAGGGTTAGGGACGTCCCTCGAATAGGAGGTCCCGTGTTTGGGGAGAGCCACACCCCGTGCACGTTAAAGAACCCAACACACCTTTCGAAAAAGAGTCGAGGCATGCCCCGGTGTGCAATGGTCCAAAAACCTACAGTCCTACACATGGGTTCGCCATTAGTAATAGCCTCCGGCTAGTTGGGCAACCATGTACATGCTGAACCAATAGATAAATAAATAAATAGAGTTTTACCTTGCTAAGACTAGGTTGGAGGCCCTCTTGAAGTAGGAAGCCAAAAGCAGCCATATGTGTGCCAGGGCAGAACATGCTCCACACCACGGCGCGTAGTACAGCAGCAAAACATCCTGAAACATGGTGTCAGAAGCGGGATGGTTAGATGTACCCTGTCAAAACATAAAGATAAAATAATAATAAGGTTGTCTTTTTTATTGGTCAGAAATTACCTGCAATGGCAGCCTTACTAGTGCCGAATTGATGCAGGTTTTTGTATACACAACAAATACATATTTGTTCCACACCTTCACTTTTGTGGAACTGTCGCAAGGGTCTGGGCGGCTGCCATTCGGCGCCAACAGGTGACCTCATTACGACATTCCCCAACCAAAGTCAGGTACCCATTCACACTTGGGTGGAATGAGGAAAGTCGTGTAAAGTGCCTTTCCCAAGGGCACAAGATCGGTGACATGACAGGATTCGAACTCGGGACCTCTTGGTTCTGAGCCGAACGCTCTGCCGTTGCGCCACACGACCCCACAATGATGGTCAGATGTACCATGTCAAAACATAAAGATGAAGCAGTCCTAGAGTACAAGACAGGTGATGATTGGCAACAATTACAAACATCTTTGCCATCTTTTAGTTTTGCTATCTTTCCTTTCTTGTATACCAGAAATGCTACGCCAAAAAAGGATAGAAAATAAATGTCTTATACCTTTGTCTCATCTAACACAACATCGTGGAATGTTTCTCCAGTGACTTCCACCACACAGGGCTGGGTGGCATTGGGAAGACATACACTGTCAGGGGGTGGTGCTGTGTTCAGGTGTCTACTCAGCTGGCTTGTTGTAAAGTTGTGGATGAAAGCAGCTGTAGAATCAAATTAAATCACATTATACCGTTGAAGGGTGGCTGAGGAGTTTTGGGATCTTATTGAAAAAACCCTTTCTTAAGCTTTATAAACCTTCCTCAACCTTAATTTTTTTTTCAGGTAGTGCCTTATAGCAAGGTGATAATTTATGCAAATTAGTATGAGGTCATGATTACGTCATCAAGATTTATAAGGCCACGCCCATTTTTAGCAAAACGGCTCTCCTTGGCTTGTACTTCGATGTTTATCAATATAAATTTGCAGGAATGTACATGATAGCAATACTTAAAGAATTATGCGTGCCAACGAGTATATTTTGAAATATCGATTTTTGGCGAATTTGTTTTGTTTGATAACAATGCAGAAGCTTGCCAGAATTAAGAATCACGTGAAAAAATTGATTATAAAATTCAGAACTGTACACAAGATGCAACTAAAATCAGCCATTTGGAGATATTGCCAGGCTGTTCCAAGACCAGACGTTTAAAGACCATGTTTGCATCATAACTTATAAAAGCATATTGTCTTCAAATACAACAAATTGTAGAAATTGTCATACCTATGTTTGTCTCATTTATGGTCAGACTTGGATCCATGACAAACTGGACTTCATTCTAAAAGAAAAAAGAAGATTCTGCAAATTAAAAAGCTGCAAGAAGACACATAAATGGAGGACCAACTTTGATAATTAAAAACAAATAACGCCACTCAAATCTGACAGCTTTCCCACTGATGTCATTATGATATTGGAGAACCATGTATTAAACACCCTCCTATAAAAGCAGGACCCCTATCGCTCGATTCGTTGGCTTGCTCGCATAGGGGACCTGCTCTTTAGCCCCAGTAGACACAGTTCTGACGTTACTTTAGGTTCAGAACAAATTAACCACCAAATTGTGCCAAATAAGGATAGCTCATTAATCATTCATGAGCAACTGTCAGTAACGTCGCCAGAACCGTGTCTACCGGGGCTAAAGAGCAGGGCCCTTACGCGAGCGAGCCAACAAACCGAGCGATAGGGGTCCTGCTTTTAGGAGGGTGGTATTAAAAATATATATCATTAAAAATATAAGAATACTCACATTGACGTCCACTATGACAATGCTTTCTGTTTCTCCGTTTCTCTCCTTCACTCCAATATTCTCAGCAAAACTCCACTGAGAATTTGAGTCCAACAGATAAAACCCCAGGCTTTTGTTCGTTCTGCATCCGAGCCCTGTGACGTTCACATCTTTTCCTTCAATGTCCACTGCCTCGTCGCTTGCAGATTGCACTGTGTTTCCACTTGCGGAATGTCTAAGATTTGATTCTTTGGAATACAAGCAGCTCTTATCAGTACATACTGTGTTACACTCCGGTTGAGAAGTTTTCACATTCCTAGCTACACTATCGTAGGTCTTTGTATTTTCACACTGAGTTTGCAATCCCTGTTTGCATGCTGGCTCACTGTG
Organism: Branchiostoma lanceolatum; assembly: GCA_035149815.1. Lineage (NCBI taxonomy): Eukaryota > Metazoa > Chordata > Leptocardii > Amphioxiformes > Branchiostomatidae > Branchiostoma > Branchiostoma lanceolatum. The sequence continues at coordinate 17,060,030 of CM068873.1, forward strand.
TTTTGTGCTATCTATGTTGTTATCTACATCTAAATCTTTACCCTGAGTTTGCAAATAATCTCCAACAGAATTCAAACTGTGAGCACTTTTGGAGGACGGAATTTCTTGCTTGTCAGTCTTCAAGTTTTCAGAGCTGCTGTGTTTTTCAGTTGGTTCATCTGATCCGCGTAGGATTTTGCGATATTCCCTGCTAATGTTGACAAAGTCACGAACAAGTTGTGTGTCATTACAGTTGAAATAGTCCATGGCAACTTCCCGAAACTAGGAAGGGGAGAGGAGAAAAAATTAAGAGAATAAATAGCCATCTTTTCTTTTTCTTTTTAAATAGAACTTAAGATATGTTCAAGTTGCCAGTTTCTGATAATGCATAATTGAAAAAAGCATGTTCTTAAAGTAAAAAAGAAAAAAAGGAGTGGTTTGTTACCATAGCAACAGAAGTAGATTCCCCATCAGGGTTGTCAGGGGTGAAATACAACAGAGATGGCCCTGCCTTCAGTTCTGTGGAGAGCTGCAGGCTCTTCACTCCTGCTAGGGGGAGCCACTGCACGGTCTGTAATGATAGAGTTACAGTATGTAGTCTGAAATCATTGGGGAGGCTAAAACAAGCAAATTCAACAGTTTGTCAATATAGAATACAACACGGGGTATTCCGTATCACCCGAGGTACCAGCCTGACCGAGGGCGGAGGGCGATCCGACCCGTGGGAGGGCAGGGACCGTGGGTGATGCGGAATACACCGCGTTGTATTTTATTTATGTCATACCCACCAGAGAAAACACACATTTCAATGCGGAATGTGCCAAAAGGTGAGGGAGTTTTGTGTCCTCGAACACAAAACTGTAACAACATTGGCCAAAAATAATTACTCAAGCAACTGGATAAAATTTTGAAAAATTTTATCCAGTTGCTTGAGTAATTATTTTTGGCGTATCTTACTACCTGGATGTCTAACTTTCATCAATGTAACAACATTGATTCCAACCTCTGAATCCGGTATTCGAATTTTCGGCGGCGGCGCAACCGGCGCGCTCGAAATGCATTCGAAATATTCTATGGAAGCCCGTGTGATACAACTCTAGAACCTCATGTGATACAGATAGTTATCACACGGTCTGGTACACCCGTATCAGGCCCAGGCATGACATAATATACAATACAGCATTGCAGTGTATGAATGTAAATCTGAGACCGATAGAAAATGGTGATGGTTGTACTGTAGAATAAAGTATTATCTACCTGCACTCTGTTCTCTTCCACCCATGCCAGGATGTCTTGATGGGAGAAATTCCTGGTGTGGGGATACACCTACCATATGAAAAAAAATGTCAGCATCTTGTTGTCAAGTGACATTGCTAGACTAAACCTTATTTTCAACCCGTGTTGAACATAAATCTTAAGGGAGGCAAGACATAATATCAGAGCTATGTCAAAATGATGATAGCTAATCTTAAGAGGAATTATATTTCAATATGAAGAATAAGCCCAATGTATAATTCTATGATTAAGATTCATCATCCAAATAAAGCTTATAGCACAACATGTACTGTAAGGCCACACCAATTTTTTTGTTGCTTCTCGGAATAGCCAGTCCTGTTTTTCCCATTTTGAAAAAAAAACAAAATTATTCCCATTCACAAATTTTTACTCACGATTTTACTATTTGTTCAGTTGTAAATCTCAATAGCCAGCAAAATAGATTATAAAGGCCTGCACATACCTAAAAAGTGTGGTCACATGTTATCATAAGTTATAATTTTTCATTTATTACAACTATTTCTCAATATCAATTCATACATTACATAGCAAAAGGTAATTTTGTTACGGAAATTATAGTACTAGATCAAAGGAAGGGGTTTATTGCATAAAATGAGCCATACAAAGCTGAAATTTGAATAATCCTCTTATTCTTTATGTCATGTAAACCCTTATCTTCACCCCAGACTATTTGCAAAAAAATTCAATTTTTTTTTTTCCCTGTCGCTCCAATTTTTTCCTGAAAAAATCCGAGAAGCAACAAATAAAATTGGTGCAGCCTAAGCTTCCTTAACTTATTCATTTTGTTGCTGATAATATATACATGTATCAAGGACCTATGTTCTCAGCAGTAGTAAAAATGAAACTCACCAGTGTATCATTGAGTGTTCTGACCATCACAACAGTCCGTGGCTCTTTGATCTTTATCAGCCCTGCCACCTCTCGGCTAGTGATGACTCCAAATTTGACCCCATGGAATGGTACTGAGTGAAAACATACAAAATGTTTGACTCCAACAATGCATTACAAAACTGTTTTAGTAGTACCTCTCCAATAAGGGACCTACAGTGTTCTCGCCAGGCCTTTTCAGCATAGGGGCCCCCTATGCTGTGATTTGGACCCCCTATGCTGTGATCTGGACCCCTATGCTGTGTTTCAATGAGCATAGGGGTGTTTCTTTCTGGGACAAACCTTGTGACCCTTCATAAATCTTATAAAAAGTTCATATTTGGCTTTAGAATGAGGCTGTGACAGAGGAAAAACTCTACTTCACAAAGTTTATCCCTCAAAATGCATGAAATAATGTCTCATTGGGTCATGGATTTACAAATTTTCCGGGGGAGCATGCCGGACTCCCTACTCTGGTCATGTCTTCAGCACTCCACGCGTGACTTGCACCGCTTAAGTTGGCCTTCTGTACCTGACCCCTATGCTGTGAAAAAATTCTGGTGAGAACATTGACCTAATAATGGGACTTTGAAAGAAAAAGCATACATGTACATGCATATATTAGTCAGGCCTACTATGACTTTTGCTTTTATGACACTGATCAAAACTTGATAAGCAATACTTCAGACATTGTTATACCAAAAACTGGCCGAAAGCAATTGGCCAGTAATAAGATATTGCCAATAACACAGGAGCTACACGGATAGCTGTACCTTCCAGTTTGAATCAACCGCACTGTTTCCCTCTCAACCAATGAGCATCGCCTGTACTTAGAATCTCGCCCCCAGTTTAACCTATTTTTTCAAAACATTGTACATGTACTGTATTTTTGTATGCAATGACAAGCCCTAGTCTGTACTTACTCACAGTCGCAGTAGAAGTAGTACATAATTTTCATATCTTGTCCTTAGACAATGCACTGCTGTGTTCCACGTATCTTAAAGGCATCCAGAGCATTTTATGAGGCTTGAAACTTGAATTTAAAAAAATCCAATTTCTAGTCATTCCTACACATAGTGCACACAATAACACTATACCATTACATATCGACATTAAATGAGCAAAGATACGATGTCGTTATGTGGTGAGATATATGTAGAATATCCAAGCCCTAATAGACTGATCCTGACTGTCCATCACAATTAGCGGTTTGACCAATGAGAGAGTGACTGCATGTCCGTCAAATATTTGACTTTTTATGTTTTAATTTTGCATTTCTACGTTCTGACAGAGGTGGGCGGGGCTATGGTACTGTCTATTTACACTAGGCGCGTGAAACTAAAAGATCACCATGTAGTTTATTTTTGTGCCGCTTTTGAGCACTTTTGATAAGAAATCTGCATGCCTATGTAGTAAAGAGTGGCATTAAAAATTTAAATGTCAATTTTATAAAGATTACAGCAACTAGAATATTTCCAGTTTTCAAGCCTCATAAAATGCTCTGGGTGCCTTTAAACAAGAGGATAATACACACCTTTTTCCAAGGCATTCTGTGCAGCCAGATAGTAGTGTAGATATCCAAGTGTGGGTCTCCAGGCACTGAAGTCAAAGTAGGCAAGTACTCCTGTCTGTATGAATAGTACATGAAACTATTGTTAGTAGAGCTGTGTACCTAAACAAATTTTACGTACAGGTACAGGGGTTTAGGTACAGGTCCGGACCTGAACCTGTACATAAACTACTTGTTCAGAAAATGGTAGATTTTCAATAAGGACAAAAGCATGTTTGAACTGGTTACAACATAGTATTTAATTGTGCTAGGTATAATTTTTATGAAAACACAGATGAAAATTTGACTCCAGCCTTGCAAATATGTTATGTCCTGGAGTATAGTATAGATGTGGCTTTAGTGCACTGCCACGGTAATTTCATAGTAATTTTATCTGTCAAAGTGGCCATCCCCTGAGTCAGGCTTGACCTGATTACATGTATGTAGTACCGGTCCAGTACCGGTCCACCAGTCAAAACTTTGGAAAATATTGAAAATTGAGTTATTGTGTGGAAGTGGGTTTAATGCAGTGTCAATTCACTTTGTGTAACACCATACTGTGTCAAAAGGGATGCTCTTGTAACTTTCTTAAGTAAGTCAAGTCAAGTCAAAGCCTTTAGTTTCTTTCAAATGCTTGTGTAATGAGAAAAGGGGGAGGAGTAAGTCTCGAGCGCTGTTCCATGTAACGAGCGAAGTCGTTGTGTCTCGAGCGTTGTTCTATGTAACGAAAAAAGTCGTTATATCAAACGGGACCGGCTGTTAAAACATAGAACGGCCGATCCCATTCTACCATTTGAAAAAAACAATTGTTTTGAGAGATTTCATCGAGTACGGTTGTGTGCTTGAATTCCCCGACCTCTCATACTTGTTCGGCCACACAGGCTGCTTTTCAACAAGGTCGAAGTGGAGGGGGAGGAGTGACGGATAAAGAGTACAAAAGAAACTTTATATAGCAACACAATCATAAATAATAAGTCAAAATAACTAGATGAATAAATACATGAATACATAATCAAGTTCATCATTAATGAGTTATTTTAATAAGTCCAGTAAGTACTCACATCTTCTAGTGCAGAGAAGAAGACTAGGTCCTCCAGATCTCTTATATATGTCACAGGTGAGGCCACCCTGCGCAGAAACTTCATCATATGCTTGGTAGTGACGGGACCGGTGTACTCGATCCCCTCAAGCCTTGAGTTGTAAACAAAGAATTTGGGGAACTTCTGGAAGGCGAACTTTTTCCTGCATTCACCAGCGTATTCCCAACAGTTAATTGCTGCAAAAAAGATCTGAAAAAAAGGGGCAAAAAAAGATATTAAACCTTCTTACAACATCAAGCTTTGAGGTACACATCAGCAAAAGATTACACAAATACAACGACAGGTAGCACTCATTCAAACCCTGGACTTATCATGGAATACTAATTGTATCACAGTGGCATTGGTAGCTAGTCCTGAACTAGATACACTCCTATTTGCCATGCAAGCTTTTAGCTAGGCATGCGTCCATGCGTCATTTGGACGCATGATACTAAAATAACAAGGAAATTGGACGCCCTCTTTTTCAGCTGGACCCCCAGTTTCCCTGGTAATTACATACATATGTTGCTGTGTTACAGTGTCACTTTTTTAGTCCTACCAGACATGGGGACAGCATGAAAACTGATTGACATGCAAAGCTACCATGAAATTGTTAATCCATAGAGCCCATTGGGAGACAGAGAGGGAACTACTCTCACCTCTCAAATAGAAGTACCCCCTGGAATAGAAGTACCCCCCGGACAAATCTTCAAAATGTAATATAAGTACCCCCTGGAATAAAAGTACCCCCCGGAAAATTTCAAAAATCGACAGTCGAGGCTAGGTAAACTGTGTCCATATGCATGTACAACTGTCACTGTCAGAGGGAAATAAGATAATAAGCAGGTAGGTAACTTATATTTAGTCAATTATGCCATACCTATTAAGTATATAGATATTGAACAGAATAACTGTCCATAGCTTGTTCAAATCATGATGATCTTCCTCGCCTCTTCGTAAAATGTAATAGTAATATTGAAAAATTGGGCATAGGTTCCCCGCTATGACCCCTAACCGGGGGCCACGGTGCTTTCAAATTCAACAAGTGAAAATGTACATGATACATGCTTTTTCTACTTGGAACTTGAAGCAAGTGATCAAAGAAAATTGTTATATCATTTTATTATGACTGACAATCAGTGACATATAACAAAAATCATCAGAGTACTTAAGTTAAATGTACCTGATCATATTTTCTAAAGACATCAACCACAAAAAAACACAAATATGAACACAGTCCTTCCACAAAAGAAATATGTCTATAAACTTTTGCTCCATAGCGTCGAAAACAAAGTGAGTCGCTCGGATTTCGAGTACCCGCGGTAAATCCCACAATATTGAACAGAGATCGACTGTAAAAGTAGCTCAACGTCACAGACCGCACATACTAAGAAGTGACCCATTACGTGTTGACACCAGAAACCCGCGATGAACCGCCTAAATTGGGAAAATCTTACGATTATTTAAAAAAATGAACCCTCTGAAAATAAATATGGCCTTGTGTGTCTATCGTTGCCCAAAAAATATAATATTTCCACGCGTTTACGGTATCATTTTAAAGATCGGTATCCGCACTACGCAATATGCTGCTAGTTTTACTGTCGCCATGCCTGAGAGTGGCGGCCATGTTTCGCGATTTCGCGCTGTTGTTTACCGAATCATATCGGACATATTTCTGCCGTTTTAAAGATTTTGTGGCCTCAAAACACATATTACAAGGGAAGTTAAGTTATGATTGTTGTTTTAACGTGTTACATGTCTTCTGCGAACAAATAATGCTTCCGCCGCGCTGCCGATACTACGGATATAGTGGTCAGGAAATTATTATTCCCCGTGCAGGCGTGCACTCTACTCCACACGTTTTTGATCAGCGTGCTTTGGTTTACGATATAAACAGAGACTATCAAAGTTATTTATATGAAAATTGTATTTTAAAATGTCAATGTCGCGTCTTTTTTTCCGGTTTACTTTGTAGCGTCATAGTGATATCGACCGATATGTTATGAGTGCTGCCAGGATACTTTTCACAAGGCCGTCAAAGCGGCGAGAAAATCAACGCCGGTAGGCCGAAAAATAGCGAATTACGAGCAAAAATACCGGGGAAATATGGGCAGATAAACCTTAACTTACGATTTTAGAGGGATTCCTGGTTTGCAAAGCCTCAATTTTTCAAAAAATAATAAACGTACCGTCTAGAATAAGAACGTACCGGGTGGAACTATAGGCGAAAAAAAATAAACGTACCGGTACGTTTATTTGAGAGGTGAGAGTAGCAGTTTTTAGTGCTTGAAATGGTCTGCTAAAAGTATAATAACACTACAATGCACATAACTCCGCATCACAGCATCCCCTACCCCCCATTTTTGGACCCCTTGTCTATAAATCCTAGCCAAAAGCCTGTTGCCATGTCATAACGAAAGTAACAGAAATTCTATCTAAGACTCGATACACAGTGGGAAAATTTCCTGGACGTACAACAACGACGTACGTCTTTGACGTCAGGCATTTTTATGGCCAGTACGACTTGGAGGTAAAGTGCGACAAAGTCGTGCGGGCCATAAAAATGCTTGACGTACGACACTCGTGCCGATACACACCCAGGGAAAAAGGCTACGTACGTCAAATACTTGTCGTACATTATTGTCGTACGTCTAGAAAATTTTCCCGGCGTGTATCGGGTCTAAGACATTACTAGGATAACTCTCACCTCTTTGTGTAACTCCTTTCCAACCTCGCCATAATCCTGAGCTGCCAGTTGGGACTCTGCGCACCATGGGGCGTAAAACATGACCATGGACAGCTCGCTATGTGCGATCAGTTTCTTCATGGTCTGCACATCTCCTGATCGGAACTCCCTTACAGGTGACATGGGGTGGAACAGGCGCTGGCTGGGGTTGACTGCATAGTGGGAACTGTGATGGGAAAAAGGGTTGTTTTAACTTCTGTTACGATTTTTAGGACAGATTTATACAAGCATTTATTTTTCCACGCACCATTCCACAGTGGAACGCCCTGCCTGGAACGGTTGTGACGGCTCCCACAGTTGAGTCTTACCGTGCACGTGCCAGGCTGGAGGCCTGCCCGCCTTAGCCTGGGACCTCCCCCCCCCTACTTTGCCCCTCGCGGGGTTATATTGGGGTATGCAAGATGATGATGATAATGAACTTAATCTTGTAATGTATAACAGACCACCTTGTTTAGATTCTGCCCTGAGACATTGATTGCCAAAAATACCAACATGCTCATCAAAAATCTATTGTTTTTCAGCTGTTCAGTGCTGGTACTAGTATGTTATGCTGAAGGGTGGTTATACTGGCTACTAGTAAGCAGATGCACAAGTATGTACTTGTGCATTGTTGGCTGACAAACATTTTTGTCTGAAGGTTTGCTCCAACCTGTTAGATGTACCATTTGTATCATTTACGTTTTAGCATCTGTGTGATAGGTAACGTTACTATATGTGCGATAGCATTAGATAGTACAAATGTTCTGTAGACTGATACTAACATGAAAATTATGTAACTTATTACGCAATCTATTGATTAGTTAGGGCTCAAATTCATTTTTGGAAATGGGTGCACTGGTGCAACCCAAAAAGTTAGGTGCACAGAATGAATTTCGGGTGCACGACATAGAATAAAGTTGAATGTCAGCGAAACATAAACTTCAATCTGTAATTCTATAGCTAACCTTAAAATTTCAAAGAAGTGAAACATCAAATAAAGTACAACAAAGGGACAGGGTTATAATATTGCTATTTCTGATACTTACATTTCAAGAATATTCTGTATACTTAGTGTACAATAGTACCTTTACCCTATAGCCCAAAAATGTCTAGGTGCACCAGTGCACCCACAGTCAAAAATTAGGTGCACAGCTCCAATTTTGGGTGCACACAGGTGCACATGAACCCACTATTTAAATGTCCTTGATTAGAGGTAACTCTCGCACGTAGGAACATCAAACGTAGCTATTATGTGACAAGACATGAATTTGTATGAATTCAGCACAAGTCGTTACGAAATTTTTCTTTCTGAAGCAGAGATATTTTCATAAACTATATCTGATCTCCCTCCCACAGCCCCCCTCCCCCTTTTGTCACGAGAGAAAAAGTGCCACTCCGAAGCGTTAAATGAGATGTTTACTCAACAAAATACTTCAACAAACATTAACACTCACCTCCTAGAAGCTTTAACGATGTAAAAGAACAGTCCCACTAGTAGACAGACCACCAAACGGATTGCCACAAGTCGCAGCATGGCTCTTTTCTTCGTTCGTTTTTCTCTCAGCCTTGTCCGTTCCTTCTCGTCTGCGTTGTTCGACGTCTCACCATTCTGGTTCGCCACCTGGCGTTCAACCATCGCCCCATACTACACTACAATAGCTGCAGGACACGTATGGTGGCACTCTGACGTATACATGGGTCGATACGAACAACTTCTGTCAACAAAACAGCAAGCACCATATTTTTTCTCTCCACAAAGTACACGTCTCTTTCCGGTTGGAAACGAGGGCGACAGAACGTGCAGAAGAATTATCATCATCGGTTATAGAACTTTCATTGAATCTCAGTACCCGGTAACTATCATCACAGAAATATCATATATTATTTTAAGTTTATATATGGAGTATTTTGACTATTTCGTATCATTTATCTGTCGTACATTGATTCGTTGAAAGAATTGTTGTTTGTCGCTCTCTAACAAGCAGTTGAAAGGTCATTCGTTTTTGGCGAAGCCTATGACGCGAGCCAAATTATATACAGTCAAACCTGCCTAGGCGACCACCTCTTCAACGCGACCACCTGGCCATGGCGAGTGCTTTTCCTCGGTCCTGAAAATTTTCCCCATAGGGACAAGAATTAAGCGGCCTGCCCAAAGCGACCACCCGTCCAACGCGACCGTCACGAATTGGGACCACACAGACCACAATGTAAAGTGGTTTCATTCCTCCAATACCTATCGTTTGAATGTAAAGTTTGAAAATTCCGGTAAAGAGATTAACTTTTAGACCCGTGCCATTGGTCTATAATGCTTTAAGTATGGGGTGGGGGGCGTACCTTTGGTCAGCTATAACTCCGTAACCCTGAATGCGAAAGTAAAGTGGTTTCATTCCTCCAATACCTGCCAAGTGCCCTATCGTTTGAATGTAAAGTTTGAAAATTCCGGTAAAGAGATTAACTTTTAGACCCGTGCCATTGGTCTATAATGCTTTAAGTATGGGGTGGGGGGCGTACCTTTGGTCAGCTATAACTCCGTAACCCTGAATGCGAAAGTAAAGTGGTTTCATTCCTCCAATACCTGCCAAGTGCCCTATCGTTTGAATGTAAAGTTTGAAAATTCCGGTAAAGAGATTAACTTTTAGACCCGTGCCATTGGTCTATAATGCTTTAAGTATGGGGTTGGGGGGGGGGGGGCGTACCTTTGGTCAGCTATAACTCCGTAACCCTGAATGCGAAAGTAAAGTGGTTTCATTCCTCCAATACCTGCCAAGTGACCTATCGTTTGAATGTAGAGTTTGGATATTCCGGTAAACAGATTAACTTTTACACCCGTGCCATTGGTCTATAATGCTTTAAGTATGGGGTGGGGGGCGTACCTTTGGTCAGCTACAACTCCGTAACCCTGAATGCGAAAGTAAAGTGGTTTCATTCCTCCAATACCTGCCAAGTGCCCTATCGTTTGAATGTAAAGTTTGAAAATTCCGGTAAAGAGATTAACTTTTAGACCCGTGCCATTGGTCTATAATGCTTTAAGTATGGGGTTGGGGGGGGGGGCGTACCTTTGGTCAGCTATAACTCCGTAACCCTGAATGCGAAAGTAAAGTGGTTTCATTCCTCCAATACCTGCCAAGTGACCTATCGTTTGAATGTAGAGTTTGAAAATTTCGGTAAAGAGATTAACTTTTAGACCCGTGCCATTGGTCTATAATGCTTTAAGTATGGGGTGGGGGGCGTACCTTTGGTCAGCTACAACTCCGTAACCCTGAATGCGAAAGTAAAGTGGTTTCATTCCTCCAATACCTGCCAAGTGCCCTATCGTTTGAATGTAAAGTTTGAAAATTCCGGTAAAGAGATTAACTTTTAGACCCGTGCCATTGGTCTATAATGCTTTAAGTATGGGGTGGGGGGCGTACCTTTGGTCAGCTACAACTCACGCCTGTTCCACTGCACCCATTTAGTCATTCGATCGTAGAACGCCCGTTCCGCTAGAACGCCATGCGACCCCTTGCGGTTGGAAATACTACTGCACCAAGCAGCTATTTCGCAATCATCGCACCCTACCTTTGACCCCGTCCTTGCGTGGCAAGGCGAAGTGCTGGTGTGCTCAAGTTTCATAGGCATGATGGCGGCGGTTGTAGAAAACGTTCGCTGTCGAAAATTGTGGAAAAAACGGCTACGTTTTCATCAGAATCGCGTCATTTTTAGTTGGAGAGTCGACTACCGTGTTCTTGCAGAACCGGCCGATTCAGGTAAGAATATCTTGCTCGTTTGAGGGCTTTTGGGAGTTTATTGTTGATCTAGATGGAATATAACATGTAGCCCATGTGCTTTTTACTGTGTCAGTAGTGGTGATTTTTTGTGCAAGGATTTTTTCTTCGCTCAGTAGTAATTTTACGAGATAGTGTTTCTATCACAGCGATGACGTCATCACTTAGAAACAGATTCCTGTTGTCTTTATTTTGTGTCGCTCATTTTGGTAACAAAAACGATGCATATTGTAAGAGAAAATACATAATGACAGCTTGTTTCTTACACAAAGATTAGTTATGTTGATTATTATCAAAACAGTTATCAAAATATCATTTTCAGCTAGAACTGATGTGAGTTAGTGTAAGTGTGGTTGGAGGGGGTTGGATTTATAAGACACTTTTTATGCATATTCACTTTTACATTTCTGAATACATTTGAAACTGTACATGCAAATTTATGATCCAACTAAATTTCATACAGCTACTCTTATCTTTTAACATTAAGTTTCAATAGTGATAGTGTGGTTAAGAAATATTTGCAAACATTGTAAGAGTCAAAGGTGGACATGTTGTCAACTAAGGTGAGAAGTACTGTTGACAAGGATTATCCTTCAGAATTCCAAACTGTCAACAGTATGTCATCAGACAGAATGATGTAACATGCTAGTCCTACCATTCAGATATATATTTTCCTTGTGTTCTCCATGTTCAAGGCCGGATGATTGCTGGGACAAGAAGTACCAGGAATGAGAAGAAGGTGACATGACAGGGAAGGCCTTCTTATTCTTCCTTAATCAAGGTATCCTCAAAGTATGTGTATAAGTTATGAATTCTTTTCTAACAACATAGTAGAGATAAATATATTCCTATTTGAGATGTTTTGGTAAGTTGCTGCATGTATCATTGTCAGTGTGAATGATGGAATTCACAAGTAAGGCCCACTTGTATAGTACAAAACATTAATACACTTTGATGACCACAGTGTATATTCCTCAGTAAAGATGTTTTGCCCTCACTGTGATTGTGTAAATGTTTTATAAACTTCCTGACTTTGAATACAAATTTTATACTATGTAATCTGCAAGAATTTAACAAATTTTACACCTTTATGGCCTGCATGGAGCATTTGCTCTTCCCATTTGTCAAAATTTTGCTTTATTTTCATAATATGATTTATACTCTTACTATACAAGGTCATGACAAAGGAAAGTGGCCAGCCACAAAACGCTGAAACAGAGGTTCACTGAACTGAAAAAGGAATAAATAGTGATCAAGGTGAGCATATTTATATCTCAAAGCTACCAATATGTCATCCAATCATGGTGTATGTTGGGCAAGAGTTCATAACTTTCAATTAAACAAATATACAAATGCAAATTTGCCTCCAAGTTGATCCTTGTAATGCTGCCACTTCAGTACAGAGGGCTTTGTTGGCTTCTGTCAAGTTCTCACAGTCATCCTAATTTAAAAACAGCTTTGAATGTGCAGGGCAATGTGGTAGTGGTATTGGTATTTACTGGGCATCACTGATTCAGAACTTGATGGCCCAAACTGTATTTGCTGGAATCTTCCCTTGGTGCCATGTAAAATGAAGGAGTTCTGCATGATGTAGATTTCATGCTAGCTCTCATGCTACCTTGAGCAACATGGTTAGTTTTTCTAAGAGTTGAATTTATTTTACTCTCCTTTCTGACTATCATGGTAAAATGTTATTGTGATATTTTATAGCATAATTATTCTAGTTCTGGTTTGTTACTCAGCAACACTCCTAATCTGGAACAACCCATGCATTTTTGACACATGCCATGCAAATTTCTGTGCATATCCTTTTACATTTGCAGTACTGTAGTTAGTGCCTCATGTTGATGTAGACTCTGATATATTGCATGAGGTTATCATAGACTCTATGTTGCTGATTTTGTCCTTGCCTTTGACTATTCCTTATAATAATTGTCTGTAGCCTGAAACAATGTGTTAAGTAGTCTTAAGTAGTTGTATGGAATAAGCTATATTATATTTGCAGATGCTTTTATTCAGGTATTTAGAATTGTGTATAACTTTCTCCATTTCCTTGATTGGCTACAGGTTATACTGATGCCTGTGATGACTGCAAAAAGATGTTCTATCAGAATGCTACTGGTTTCCAACTCCACCTCCCTCAGTGTTCATGCCAGGTCCTGTGTGGTGTGATGGATTGGACTTCTCTCTCCAGATGAACTTGTCCATCATCACCACTGCATGCACGCCACAGTGCTGCAGTTCAGTTATCCTTAGTACATGGACTTGTCTCTGTGCCTGGTTTACATGCATCTTTATAGAAGATTATTGGTGGCTATTCCACCTAGTAATTCCTCCTAGAATCATGGAAAGTCTGATATCAGATTAAAAAGGCATTTGCTTCTGTGTTGTAACTTCCTATAACTTAATCAAGCTTGCTACTTTGTATCAATTAGTTCAACGGATTTGATTCATGTAGAGACTTGTTTTGAATAAAGGATGCAATGTGTAATTTGTTGCTTGTGATTTGACTTCATATAAAGTTGTAGCCATTGGCCCAAAAACAGACAGCCTAGCATTTGAATTCTAAAAGTGGAAGATAATTTCGGAGGTAAATATTAAACATTGCTCAAGAAACACTAACTTATAAATTACAATATTAGTATGACTTACTTGGCCTCCTAGCCTGCATTTGATGATGTTGTTAGATTGGAAGACTTGACTGAGTTTTGAGTTCGATCAAAGGGGTAAGTATTTCGTATTGCCGTGGCCTTGAATGGCCAGGCTGATGATGTATTTTTCTGTTGCTGTTACTGCATTTTGCAGATTGTCTAAATAAATGTCAGTACAATGCTAGTGATTTTATTGTAGTCTGAGTCATGGTAATGGGAGGGGGACACTATGTTAACGTAACATTTCTGTGGAAAGCGGGAGGAGAAACTTCTGCTCAACTATTGCAAAACTATTGTTTTACTCCTAGCAAGTTAGAGGCTAATATATTGAAGCTACAAAATGTGAGGAAAAAGTAATAACGTCACTAGTAGATCGCCGAGGAGATCACTTCCGGGTTCGATACCCTCGCTCGTTACGTATGTTCTGGGCTACGGCACGACCCTAAAAACACGAACCGATCACGGGTGAAAAAAATCCTTGCATTTTAGGAACTCTACTGAAATATGTAAAGGAAGACTTCAGCTACAGAAAACACTGAAAATTATCCGGCAAGAAACTCTCAAAGGATAGCTGTACTCAAAACTCCCGCCCGCGCCGATTTTCTAACCTAACGAACAAGAGCAGAACTGCAAGTAAGCGATCTCGGTATAAAATGGGCTTTTATCAAAGATTCACGCCATAACAAACCATGTCTTGTCAAAAATTAAAGATATATAATCTTGGTTAATGATTGAGAGCAGTTTATTTTGCAGTGGCATGATTTATTGTGTTGATTTGACGCGAAAACTGGTGGTATCTACATGGTTGTCCGCCGCCGCCATGATGCCTCTTCACGCACTGTCTCAAGGGCCGCGCGGGTCGAACGCGCGGTCCGAACATTCCGTTCGAAACTAAGTGATCGAATTTAAGGCTTGTGGAACAGGCGTGAACTCCGTAACCCTGAATGCGAAAGTAAAGTGGTTTTATTCCTCCAATACCTGCCAAGTGCCCTATCGTTAACCCGCTGCAACTCGACAATACTTAAGAGATTTGATACCACCCACAGTATCAGATTCCTCTTCCTACGACCTTCGCAATAAGTATAACCTTCAGTTGTTAAAGTGTACCACAACTCGCTTTAAGAAATCATTCATACCTTACGCTACGTATCATTGGAACAACCTTACCTTGGCAGATCGATCATTAAGTCTTCCTCATTTTAAGAAAACAATGATCAAATCTGTGCGCCCTGTATCTGTCCCATATTTCAACACTGGTCTCCGTTACACCTGCGCTCTTCTCACTCGTCTCCGTCTTGGTACTTTCAGTTTAAACTTCAATTTGTACACTCGCAACCTAGTTACCAGTCCTGCTTGTACCTGTGGCCATCCTTGTGAAAGCATTTCTCATTACTTCTTGTACTGCCCTAACTACACACAACACCGTTCCTTACTCTTCAGTAATTTAGAAAATCTGGTAGGTTCAGTCATAAATCTCAATAATCTCTCGGATGATGTTCTAATTCAATTACTGCTTAAAGGCTTACCCTTCCTTTCGAATTCAAACAATGTCAAACTCTTACAGCATGTCCAACTTTTCATTATACAATCCAAAAGATTTGAGTAGTAAACCACCATCCTACCAGTCTTGTAGTACCTGTCCACATATCTATCTGTTTATTGATTTCAATTTTTCTTACATTTAATGATTTCTGTTATGTAGTTTATTTGAGATAATTTGTTGCTCTTATGCTTTGCATGTCCGCACCTGTTTTTTTGTCATTTTCAGTATTTGTAAAATTTGTTTTGTTATTCTGTAATGTATTCTGTCGATGACGACATGAAAATAAGCTGTAAGCTTGAGTCTGTCGTCATCATGTCTTGTATGTAAAAGTTGCATTAATAAAAAAAAAAGTGCCCTATCGTTTGAATGTAAAGTTTGAAAATTCCGGTAAAGAGATTAACTTTTAGACCCGTGCCATTGGTCTATAATGCTTTAAGTATGGGGTTGGGGGGGGGGGCGTACCTTTGGTCAGCTATAACTCCGTAACCCTGAATGCGAAAGTAAAGTGGTTTCATTCCTCCAATACCTGCCAAGTGACCTATCGTTTGAATGTAGAGTTTGGATATTCCGGTAAAGAGATTAACTTTTACACCCGTGCCATTGGTCTATAATGCTTTAAGTATGGGGTGGGGGGCGTACCTTTGGTCAGCTACAACTCCGTAACCCTGAATGCGAAAGTAAAGTGGTTTCATTCCTCCAATGCCTGCCAAGTGCCCAATCGTTTGAATGTAAAGTTTGAAAATTCCGGTAAAGAGATTAACTTTTAGACCCGTGCCATTGGTCTATAATGCTTTAAGTATGGGGTGGAGGGCGTACCTTTGGTCAGCTATAACTCCGTAACCCTGAATGCGAAAGTAAAGTGGTTTCATTCCTCCAATACCTGCCAAGTGCCCTATCGTTTGAATGTAAAGTTTGAAAATGCATTCATTTGAGAATAGAGGGTGTCCCATTTGTTTATTCATCTGACCTACATGTACGTTTATGGAAGGCTATCTGTTTACATGACCTGACACTGTCCCGCGTCCCATTAAAATGCAGCGGGTTAACAAACTTTCCTTCTTAATCATTCAAATAAGCTACTGATTTGCATAATAAGTCATTGATTATGTAAAGTACCATCTCAGCTCTCTACATACCAAACATCACGACGATCTGTCGACCCCTTCTCAAGTTATTCATGTCCGAATGTCAAAACAGAAACACCCACTGCAGTTCTAAACAAGCCGCAAGGGAGCCCAAATGTACAGACTTACTTCCTGTGACGTATCTACCACACAAAAATCATGACCATAGCAGAAAATATGCCCCGGAAGTAAGTTGTGTAAGTTTGGGCCCCCTGGCAGCTTGTTTGGAACTGCAGTGGGTGTTTTTTTTTGTTTTTGTCTCCCACTTCATAACTTCCAAACGGTATAGTGTATGATCACATTTGCAGTGGGTGATAAGCATATCCACACTCATCACTCTCCATAATAAGCCCTGATTTGGCGAAGGTAGTGTCTTCGTGGAACTCTAGTTCAGAAATGAAATTTGTTTGAAGTAGCGACTTCTGTTTGAGGGGCATATTGAGAGAACGTACAGGCTCTGACGAAACTGCTCTGAACAGTAGCCTGAAAAAAAGAAACAGTAACAGAATGAATCTTGAAATAGATCATAGTTAATACAATAACCTAACTATGATCCGTATCTGAAAACAAATTACTCTTTGATGCAGAACACAATCTCTTTGTCCTCCAGTACGAAAACTGCAATCACCAGCAAAATTGAAATCTCTTATGGTTTCCAAATACCCGCTGTCATAGCACACCGTAGGACTGACGTCCGTAGCGTTGCCATGGCTACGGACTGAGAGGATTAAAAAGGAGTGCGGCACGTCGTGAAGAACAGACCAGAAACAGGAAAGTGCAAAGAGACAACTTTCTATACGATCCGACGAACATAAGCCAACCACCGCCGCCTGATCCACCGGTGAGTCTGTGGATTCTACCTAATGTTATCACGTTAAACGGTTGTTTCCTAACCTTGTATTTGTATTCATTTGTATTGATTGACAATGAAGACAAGTCATTACACTGGGTCAGCCTAGGCAGCTCTCGCTGGTAACGGCTGACCCACAAATACAGACGAACATATAACTTATATACATAACCTGCAGTAAAATCATTACACTATCATAATGCATAGTCAATCCAATCCAATACAATGTTTTTTTCATCCACCAAAAGAAAACTAATTTTTGTATCAACCGGATTTCCTGATACTGTTGGCCATTTTCCAGACTGTTCCTGTTGAGACGCAGCCCCTCTGCCGCACAAGACCGTGGCGGACCGGGAAGGGCAACCACCATAGCCGGTAAGAACCCTTCTCACTCCGCTCGATCGTACTGAGACTGCTGCTTGTCAGATTTCAGCGGGCCTACATGCTGTTCTCCTCGGTAAGCACAATCATGATTATCCGCCAATCCGACTCGGTCTACCCGAAAGAGTTTACTAGACCATGTGGCGGACAGAGTTGGTAGGCGGGTAAAGGTCTTGATGGTACTGGACAGACCAGTGTGCCGTCTTCTGAGTTTCGGCGTGTCTACAAGCTGGTTTCCTCGGCTGTCTCAAGCTCTGTGGTTCGCCTATCCGAGTCTGTCCGCCCGTAAACGTCAGATCTAATCAAGTCTAATGTCAGCGTCGGTCGGTGTTAGAAATCTTCATCTTATCGCTACTACGTGCGATTGAAAGCTCTGAATTTTTTTCTCTAGTCGGTAGGTACAGGATTTGTATGGTTGAAAACCTTTTTTCCACTCCCGATGGCAATTCAAGGTTCGAGTTCAAGCTAAAATGTCTGACAAATGAAAAACCATTTTGTTCTCGCGATCACGTACCATAGTCAGCATTAATTGTCCTTAAAACCCTGGGCGTGTTTGGGAGATTGTATCTTTGGAAGGCCATAAACAATATAGATTGAAGAGTGCTTTTTTTCTTTCACTTTTGACAAAGCTTTTTTTTAATCCCACTTTTATCTTATCGTTCACAAATTTTCAACTAATCGCTTTTGCGTACGTACATGTTTTGAAGACTGAAAAAAAATGTTCTATTAAAAATTAGTATGTAGTCACATGATTGTTTTTGAAATGATTTGCTTTTTATTCAAGGATGCAATTTCTAGAAAACATGTCTGACAAATGAAAAATCATTTTATCTTTGCGATCACCATAATCAGTTTATCATTTTCCTCAAAACCTTGGGCGTATTTGGGAGATTGTATCTTTCGAAGGCCATACGTCTAGACCAATCAGCATAGATTGGACAGTGCTTTCTTTTGTTCACGTTTGACAAAGAGCTTCTTCTATATTCCACTTTCATCTATGTTTTAAAGCTTAGAAAATAGGTTTTCCTTTTTAAAATCCTATCGGTAGTTCTAGGATTATCATTAAAAACTTGTTTTATTCGAATTCCGATGGCAAGTTAAGGTTCGTATTAATAGTTTGAAATGTCGGACACATAAATAATCATCTTGTTTCGACGATCACCATAGTCAGTTGCTTTCCTCAAAACCTTGGGGCGTGTTTGGGAGAGATTGTATTTTGCGAAGGCTAAAAGTCTAGACCAATCAAGAGATTAAACAGCGCTTTCTTTCTTTCACTTTGAGGCATTTGTCAATTCATAGCAAAACGTAGAACTGGAAAAAAAGAGCATTGGAGAAAAAAATTGCAGTCTCCCGTGTAATGGTAACGTTACAAAAAAAAAGTGATCCAATAAAAGGCTTGCAAAAAGTGGTCAATGTGGAATAATAGTCAACGGCAACATGGAGCCTTTTCCTAGGTTAGTGCCATATGGCTGTATATGATAGTGCTGCGTACCTAAATGTAACATCAGGTACAGGTACAAGTACCGGTACAAAGGATTAGGTACAGGTCCGGACCTGTACCTGTACCTAAACAATTTTACACATTTTTTTTACATACATCTTTTCTTCTGAACTTCTTCAATAATGACAGAAACATTAATAAGCTGCTTACAACTTGTCAGCATCTTTATTCAAAGAATGTAACCAGATTCCTACCGCCAAACTCCCTTGGCCTTGCTATCAAAACTCCCGGCCCTCCTAAATGATCTGTCGCATATGAGTAACGCTGTTCCAATGTGCCACTTTGGTAATGTTTGGTGTTGCATGAGGCTATGAGGTCAGGAGATCAGTCACAAAATAAGCATAGACCTGGTGTAAATCTATATCGGTACAGTACCGGTACTTCATGATCCGGTATTTTGGGCCTGTACCTAATCGATTTTTACGGTACAGTACCGGTACATAGTACCGGTACGCAGCACTAGTATATGATAATAAGCGCTCGCTTTTATTTTCCAGGGGAGCCAGCCGGCTGCTTGTCGCCCTCCCTGCTAGGAGGTACTAGTAACAACGCTGCATCAGACAACGGCACCGATTAGACATAACTTTAGCTGTTGTATAGTTGAATTTCTAGCATGTTAAATGTAGTGCAGCAGGTGGTAGTTGCTTTCACCATCCTTGTGAGTTGTGCAAGTTTAGACCCGGCATGTTTTCCTGGGTGCAAGAACACAAAACCCTGGTCATCCTGTTTTTCCAATGGTAAACCATATGATGGAGCCCATTCTCGAAAGGGCAGCTGTATATTATGCACCGCGCAGCTACAGCAACAGTCATTAATCAATGTAACGAACTCCTCCCAGCCAATCTCAACATGTTTTCCTAACGACCGCCGTGTAACCATTCGGGGGTTCTCGTTTGGGATACTGTCAGTTCAGAAACTACGACCACCTCGGCGATCAGATGTACGTGAACTTGCCCTCATTCAGTGTGGAATCACAGATTTGGAACAGGGCATTTTGTCTGAGTTTCCACGGTTGCGGTCTTTGCAGCTTCAATTCAACAACTTGACTCACGTCAAGCGAAATTGGTTTGACAGTTTGAAGTCTCCTCCGCATTTCTGGACCCTGTCATTGCCCGGCAACCACATAAGTAATATGGATTCAAAATGCTTCCAAAAGCTTACTGGCTTAGTCAAGTTGGTACTTGACAGCAACTCTTTGCAAAGTATTGAGCCATCTTGGTTTCACAACCTGAAAAGGTTAAGGGTCCTTTCCCTACAATCAAATTCTATTAGAATCATTCATCCACATGCATTTAGGTCATTGTCACGGCTGTTTGACCTTGACTTGAGCAGGAACGAGTTGACGTGTCTGTCAAAGGTAAGTCTAGAGGGTCTACACAAACTACTAGAACTGTCACTGGGTGGGAATAGGTTGCTTGCTCTGGATGATTCTGTTCAGTTGGTAATGAACTGGCAACTCGATTATTCATTTTCTGGGAAGCGCATTGCAG
Source organism: Branchiostoma lanceolatum (assembly GCA_035149815.1). Taxonomy (NCBI): domain Eukaryota; kingdom Metazoa; phylum Chordata; class Leptocardii; order Amphioxiformes; family Branchiostomatidae; genus Branchiostoma; species Branchiostoma lanceolatum. The sequence continues at coordinate 17,080,829 of CM068873.1, forward strand.
TAAGGGTTAACGAAGTGCTGTTCTGTATCAATGAAGTTTACCTACAGACGCAGGTTTATTATATCCAGATGCAACATGACAACCGCACACGGGCAGCTCGGTCAAGTGCGGAGCCACACAATCAATGTAGATCTTCATATGTTATGCTGAGTGCAACAAGCCAAATGAAGTACAGCCTGCCATTGATTATCATATCAGTCAAAACAGAATCAGATAAACATGCCAAAAACATCGCCCACTTGTGCAAACATGCGTGGGAAGATGTCTCGACTGTAAAGGTAGCATTGGAGGGAGACACCACTCTGCAGATTGTTCCCATGGGTGTAGACAAGACCTGTCATTCGAGATCCCAAATTGTTGCTATAATCCTATCAGGTGTCATCTCTGATAAAAACAGGACCAAGCCGCATGCCGATGGAAACATTAATAATGTTAGTGCATCTGCAATTGAAGAAATGACGAATGTAACATGTTTCGTCAACACTTCGGAGGAGACCTACCAACATGTCTTCACCGTGTCCTTGTCCAGCACTCCTGATGGCACCGTCTGTGCAGGAAAGACTCAGTCCACAAGGATCGTGTCCAGCACCCTTGATGGTACCGTGTGCACGAGAGAGGGGATGACTCTGACCACAGGAGAGCCTAACATCAAGACGACAACCTTAATCCCGAATCAGACGAACCCTAGTAGAAATGAAATAGTGAAAGAGAGATCCCCACTTGAAGTGGTCATCACAATAGTAGCTGTAGTTGCTGTAGTACTGGTAGCACTGTTTGTAACGTATGTTATAATCAGAAGGCAGCGCTGTTGTTCATGTTTTTCAAGTGGGCCTCCGCTGGCTATCGCTCCCCTGCATCGCTGGGTTGTAAGTGGACCAGATAGCCATGCGGTCACAGTCGATGTCAGCCATGTTGCGGGAGTTCAGGGCACAGCGACTGATGTGGCCACACAGAGTAATTCATCAGCAGATGAGGAGCATCAGTACGAAGTTACTGATGAGGACGACTACAAGTACTACAACACAAGACCAGAGGCACAGCATCAGGGCACAGCGACTGATGTGGCCACACAGAGTACTTCATCAGCAGATGAGGAGCATCAGTACGAAATTACTGATGAGGACGACTACAAGTACTACAACACAAGACCAGGGGCACAGCATCAGGGCACAGCGACTGATGTGGCCACACAGAGTACTTCATCAGCAGATGAGGAGCATCAGTACGAGATTACTGACGAGGACGACTACAAGTACTACAACACAAGACCAGAGGCACAGCATCAGGGCACAGCGACTGATGTGGCCACACAGAGTACTTCATCGGCAGATGAGGAACATCAGTACGAGATTACTGATGAGGACGACTACAAGTACTACAACACAAGACCAGAGGCACAGCATCAGGGCACAGCGACTGATGTGGTCACACAGAGTACTTCATCGGCAGATGAGGAGCATCAGTACGAGATTACTGATGAGGACGACTACAAGTACTACAACACAAGACCAGAGGCACAGCATCCTTACTGAGAAATCCCAGATGAGTACCACAACTACTACAACACAACAACAGGGGAACAGCATACTGGGAGATCCTAGATGAGTACTACAGCTACGAGAACACGCGACCCCTATCATACCCTCTGGCACTCCGGGTGCCACGAGACGTTGATGAGGACGCTGTAACTTTTTACAGCGCTGCAGCTGAGGTGGCCCTTCCTTCATTAACCAGGCTGGGTGGCAAACATCCATCCTACGATGCAGCCCCTCGAGTGACAACAATCTCACAGATACCTGTACGTCAGAAGAAGACAAAGATAAGACAATATGGGACTCTTCCCCGAATCAGGACGCCGGACCCACAGATACCTGCAAGTCAGAGGAAGGCCAACGTCAGCTCGTATGGCTTGCCTGTAGCGTGCAGATACAGAGCCCGAGATATGGTTGTAGTTGGTAAATACGGCAGAAAACAGGGGGCTGCAATGTCCAGAGAGCAGGACACTGCCTTGTATAACACTGCTCACCCCGCATGCGCGAGACTGAGACAGCAGACTAACGTTAAGTACCAGGCTGCACACATAGCTGAACACTTGAAGAACAAACATCGTCCAAACGTGTCATATCAATAGGCCCCAGATGTGCCCACTACCAGATCAAAAGGCGATGTCCTGACAACATACGAGGAGGGAAACAAAAACAAATCCAAAGTTCACAGGTCCAAAACCTTTAGCATGAATGGCATCGTGTTAAAGGACAAGCTTACTAACATGACCAAGCATCGGCGTCAAAGCATTTAGGAACGTCGCAACACTGTGTGCTAGTTATTTCACCTTATCCTCGCCCACTATCTTTTCAAAATATCTGAGGTAAAATTGACCATAACGAAAAATCCAGACGAAAAATACGTCACGCTCACCCACTAAACTTCAAGTTTATGTTGTTTATCTTGCACCCAGGTACTTTGCCGGGCTAGAAGACTAGTTTTTTGCCATGACATGTGCACCGAATGATTGTAAGTTTGTTGTTTTAGAAAGTTGTGTTAATTGAAGTAATGTTGAAAATCTTGGTGGTGTAAAATAGTTCCGAATGCTATATAGTAAGATGAGCCCCAGTAAAGTGTAAATGTAACTGTGAAATTTTGTCCATATCTTCTTAAATAATCTTTCTATACTTCTCTAATAATATGTACCACAACACATATTAAGCGTTGAAGTATCAAATGATGATAACAAGTGAGACAATTATTTCATCTATATCTTGTCATACTTTATTTGTAATTTCCTAGCTACCCTCCTTGTATCACGAGTAGACAGTTGTTATACATTAATGTCTTTGTTCAAGTAGAAATGTGTCATATTCATGGCTGCAGCTGCCAACACACATTGGCAGGAGAGAGATGCAGACATCTTCAATTCTACCTCTTGATAACCCAGTGCATACTGCACATCATATGCACGCCATCTAGCAGAATAGAGAGATACTGCAGCAGACTTGGAAGAAGTTTAATTGATAAAGTATATACAAAGTGTTGCATATATAGAGAGAGAGATAGACGGCTACAGACTGGAGAAGCATGTGCCATGCTTAACAGTTGAAGTCTTTACATTATCATAATGCTGATTTGACAGAAATTAATATTCTGTACTGCCCAAGGACTTTATGATGCCCTTGGTACTGTCTGGAGTCTGAATCACTTTCATCAACATATAGGCAACTTCTGTGAGGTATAGAAAAAAGATACAGAGGTACATTTACTGCCCAATGGACTGTATGACATTCTTCTGTATATATACAATTTTTGTACACATCTTCTCGTTTTCCCCTATCAGGAGGGCACTTGTGGGGGAGGACCGAGTGGTCTTGTTGGGGGAGGTCCAGGGGGTCTAGGTGGGGGAGGTCCAGGCATTCTTGTTGGGGGAGGTCCAGGGGGTCTTGTTGGAGGATGACCAGGCGAGCCATGCTGACCGGGGTGTAGTGATGTACTAAGGAATGCCAGGTGGCCCTTGGGACACTTGTTGGCATAGTGACCTTTTTCTCCACACTGCATAGACAGACAACAATAGATACAGATGATGATTCCTTCTAATAATTCTAATCAATTAGAAATGTGAATCTTACTTCTACAATCAATGAGACTGTAGCAGAATAATATGAAAATCATCCTCCCAGCAGACCCGATATGTTTGGTTTCGTTACCTCCCATAGCGGCCCTGCCCTTCCGAGCCCCTGAACACACTTCTGGCGACGTCACCACCAAAACAGCTTCAACCAATCAGAGGGTTTGCTAAAGCTTATCTCAAGCAAAAGTGCAAAGGACGCTGGGAAGCTATCAACCAATCAGCTTACGTCTTACATCACTACTTTGGGTTCAGAACGAGATAACGACAGTTTGTGCCAAATAAGGCTAGCTCATCAATTATTCATGAGCAACTAACGACTGTTTGTGCCAAATAAGGCTAGCTCATTAAATATTTATGAGCAACTGTCAGTGACGTCCAAAGAAGCCAAATTCTTCGTTCAAAAGATCAGGGCTGATACCGGGAGGGTTTGCCGAGCATTTCCTGAGCGGGTTTCAGCGCTGATAAAGGAGGGTGGTAAAAATCTGTCCTAGTGAAAATCAGAGCAAAGCAACATTGTCTCAACATCTTCTTGCTGTCTAGCCTTGCAACTGACACATATTTGGCGCCAAAGGGTTATCTCAGCAGTGAAACGGTTAACAGTTACGTACCTTGAAACACGTGACAGACTCCAGCGGCCTGTACTGTCCGGCAGGACCGCGGTCCTCTCGTGGTCGGAATGTGTATCCAGGCCCGTGGGAGGGAGACGTAAAGTTCTGTAGGGTGAAAATGTGTTTCACATAATTATTGAAGCAGCGTACAATGGAACAGTACTGTAAATGCAGAAATGTTCGCGGCGGTTTTAGTTCGCGGTTTTTGCAGTGAGCTTTCAGTGCGAACTTGAAACCACCGCTAACAATTTTTGGCCATGTATGACTGTAGCGCTACTATTCTTTCAAACGAGAACTTAAAACCACCACGAACACCCCATTTTTTCCCTACCGCAAAATAAAAATCACACGAACTTAATTAAATGCATTTACAGTAACACCAACAAAAGCAACATTGCAGATCAGATGAATGCTAAACCCCAAAAGACCCCAAACAGGAAGATGTTTTCTTACCTGTGCCTCGGGCTGTGCATTGGGGTTACTGGGACAGCTGATTGCCTTGTGCCCACTCTCCCCACAGTGATGGCAAACTATAGACGTCTTCTTTGTTGCAGTGTCGGTAATTGGAAGATCAAACTTGGGACTACAGAGTAGGCGGAAACATACAATTTTAGCGTAATAACACTGGATTTCATGTTCAACTCTAAATGTTGTGATTTGGTGCATTGATAAAAATTTATATAATCTTGTAGGGGTGGATACCGGTTTGCTGGACCTGATTCGGACCTTTATAACATCCAAGAACAGAGTCCAAAAAACCTGAAAGCCAAAAACCTGAGTAAAAAAAAAACTGAACAAAGTACAAATATATATTTCTATTTTGTTTGATAAGTGTTTTGAGTCTCCCGTTTGACAAAAAAGGCATTTGAAATAAGTGCAACATTCAAATATCAAACACTGGTTTATCTTCTCACCAAGAAAGGTTTATAGTTGTGCGTGTCAGCATCAATTCTATGCTTAATAATAATATTGGTCTAATAAAACAAAACATCAACTGGACAGGATCAGGACCTAAATCTCTGGACCTAAACTTGGACTTGGACCTTATTAAGCCGAACCAGTATCCACCCCTAATCCTGACAGTTTGTGATGTGAATTTATCATTAAGAAAGCTCAGTACCTGATAAGCTATTTACAGATACATGTACTAACAGTTACATATTCAAAGTCACCAAGCTTGCATACTTACTGCTTGTACTTGCATTTGGGCCCTTCAGGACAGAAGCCTACCATGTAGTTCATACACATGGTTCTTCTGACGTGTCTGTTCTTACAGTGTGGACCTGGGTTGGGAAGACACACAAACTTCAGCACACATCCATTTTACTTCTAGAACTAAACTTGTGTAAGCGACAATATCAGAAGTTCAGAGCTATGTCATACTTGCACTGACACTGCTGAATTCATACATATGCTAACAGTAACAATACTACAACTTGGGGAAGTGTATCGACACAGCAAAAATCTTTTTGGTACATCTCCCAATCATTGAGGTACCGGTAGTGTAATAATTATAATAATAAGATAAATGGTTTATTGGTTCGAAATTACCCATGCAATGGCAGCCAATGCTGAATTGCTGCAGGGTTTACAATCACATAATACACAATAATACACATGATACATATTTGCACACTTGCACTTTATGTAACTGTCGCAAGGGTCTGGCGGCTGCCATTCGGCACCAGCAGGTGACCTGAATGGGACCTTCCCCAACCGAAATCAGGTACCCATTCACACCTGGGTGGAGTGAGGAAATTCATGTAAAGTGCCTTTCCCAAGGGCAAAACATCGGGGCATACCGGTGGTTTCGAACCCGGGACCTCTCGGTTCTGGGCGAAACGCCCTACCGATTGCTCCATACGATGTACCTTTATCAATTTATACTACATGTAAGTACTAGTATATAGTGTGGACGTCTGTGCGCCTCAAGATTTGGACTCCGAAGACACATTAGGTCACATCCCCCGTGAACAAGAACACTGACAGTCATCTTTGACCCTGAAGGACTACCAAGATATAGTATACACTGTACTACTACAGACGCACTAATTCTACCACAAAGACAAAAAAATTAGCACCAACAAATGACTGTATGATGAAAGTTGAAACAAAAGATCTTACCATGTTTGCAGAAGCCCCTGTCATACCAGGCACAGTCTTTTATCTTCGACTCAGGATCAATGTGTAGGAATGGACATTCTTTATTACTACAAGCTCCTGTGAGAGACAAGAAAAATTGTGGTTTAACACTTTGCAATTCTCATATATGAAAGACTAGTGAGTGAAACAAAAAGACTACAAATAATTTTATTCCAACAAAATTGCATTCACATACTAGAATGTTATGTCAATCCTTCCACAAATGTGGTAAATCTAAATAAATAAATAAATAAATAAATAAATGTAAAAAAGGTTTTAATGGATAGGTTTTATACTGTAGTAGTAGTAGTTTTGACTACCAGTAGTAATAGGCTTTTCCTTGTCAAGTTGATATCATATCAATATATAATAAGGAAAGAATTCATTTCCATAACAGGACTTTGCTTTCTATTCCTTTTCTTATGGCTAAGCTTAACATACAGCTGTAGGAGACAATTATTTGGACTGCAATAAAATCTTGAAAAAACACTTAAGTGAAACAAAGTAACATCTAAAACACAGTTACTTAAGCAACAATCAGACGTTTCCGAGACAGATAGCATCCGCTATCTTTCATCATTAACTAATTATAAACTAAAGGAAAGAAATGGAGAAATGGAGAACTGGACAATTATAGACTGATAGAGTTTTGGAATAAAACCTGGTTCTTCAGTTCTTTTCTTTAGTTACTGACGAAAGATATTGAATGCTCTCTGAAAAATCCTACTGTTTCAAAATTTTATCCAGTTACATGAGTAACTGTCTTCTGGCATATCTTATTACCTGGATGTCTAACCTTCATCATACCGGTATAGCCTTCAACATACCGGCTATGTAGATACAGATAGATACAGACAGATACTGAGATAGATAAAGATCAACAAAAGTAATATATACTTACCAAATTTTGAATAGAAGTAACACTCAGGCATTTTGGTCATGTCATACTCGTGTAGAAACTCGCACTGATCTCCCTTCTTACACAGCCCCCTCAGCCAGTGCTTACACACGACACTCTTCTCCCCGCGTACATGTCTGAAGGGACAGCTCGCGCCCTTCACACAGCTCCCGCGCACGAAGTAGTCACAGATCGCAGCGCCAGATTCTACGAGAAAAAGAGAGCAAAAAATACAGGCATGATGAATTTATGTTAGATACATGTATGACGATAAAAGGTACCGTGGGAGACCAGACACAGTATATCGGCGTGCCATCAAGCACCGCCACGCGCCCATACGGCTAGCGGAGCTTGGGTTTACAGCGGAGAGTGGGGCGGGGTCGGTCTTCGGGGGCAGCGGAAGGGTGGGCCGGGAAAGCTTGGGCGTGCGTACTTTGCTTGGTGGCGCCCTGATATACGGTGTCTGGTCTCCCAGGGTAGATAAAAGGTGGCAAAAGAACAATACTGCACCACTTTTGCCAAATTCTAATAACATCACGAAACACGAGTCATGATTCTCAAGATTCTAGTGTTTCAAACTTAGTTCAAGTGGTTGTCTGTGTGCTGTAACTTACAGCTGCACAATTTCTAAAGATAATTTACATATACATGCACTTTCTTATTCTGTCTAGAAGTTCTAGTAGAACAGTAGTAGAAGAACGAAATCAGGAAAATCTAGACATTATTGTTGTTGGTATTATATGTCAAAAAAGCCTGGGAAGCAAACATGAAACAGACCGTGATTATCTAACAAGTTATGATGATGGCAAACTTGTTTAACAAAGTGAAGTAAATTTTTAGAACCAACACAGACAGCAAGTTTTAGCAACACACTATGTGAGGTATCAAGTATCCACATGCTCGCGATTCGAGCATTTATTGAGTCATCAAAACTCTTCTTACACAATGTACAAGTTTACAATTTTCATAATTTTGGCCACTTCGTTACAATCATAACTGTATAATTTTTATCATTTACACAAAATTCAAACGTGCCCCCCTCCCCCACGCCAGAACCCCTCGTGGATTTTTGTATGTTGGTAAAATTTCTTACTGTCCATTCCGGGGAACGGTAGCGGTTGTGAGCCTCTTTGCTCCTCAATCGCGAACTCCATCTCGAACTTGATCCCTCCGACACTCGCGACAACCTCCTCCATCCTGAACTTCTTGAAGGAGTTCCAAAATCTTAGAATTTCTCCAGACAAAAAGTCTGAAATGGCGGCACACCGAAGCTGAGACTAACGGTGTCAAAGGTGAGCAGACGAGTACAAAATTGTGTATGAATAGGGGTGTTTAAAACTCTTTGAAATATCATGTTTTATGGAAATACTACAAACTTGATATCTTAAAGCCCTTAAAAATATGTCAGTCTTAATGTCTATTTTATTTTGAAAATCTCATTGTAGATTAAGTAATTTGTCAGTTTTTATTAATTTTTGTCCAATTCCCCTTTCTCACTATGAAAGTTGCCATTCACCGCATCGGTACGAAAAAAAATCGATGTACAGTCTGTCCATATTATCAGAACCTACTCTTTTTCAAAAGACACGAACTATTCTATGAAGATCAAACAACGTTTTATGTAATATGTAAATAAGTTATATATCTCTACAAGAGAGGAAACTGTAATTTTGGTGATTTGTTGTTAGGCTGCGCTCATGCCCAAAGTGAAAGTTGTGATCACTTCCGAGTTCTCTACTCAAGGGGGAAGTCACCGATTTTATCCCGCCCATATGCGAGCAACTGACTCTAAAATAGTTCCTCTCTAGACATAACCATTCAGGACGAACAAAAAGGACGCGTATGGCCACATTTTGTAATCCTAGCGGAGAATTGTCCATATTTAGGGCATGTACTTGACCGTGGGATCTTCCGATGTGAAAGTTACACCCAGATAATATTTTGGAAATGAACGAACTCGCGCTGAGGACCAACAAGGGGCTGTATGTGGGCGGGGAGACCGTCTATGGGTGAGTCTAGCGTGACACTGCCTGGAATGCAATCATTTAGCTAGGTCAAGGTTATGTACACAAACAAATTATTATATGGTATGAGTTTCTCTGAACTTTGAATGTGTAACTCCCCAAGGACGACATTGTTAGACTGAATTGTTTTGACCACATTGTTTTGACAATAATTTTCTAACTTGAATTTAAGCAGTATTATAGTCAAAGTAGTGGTTGCAAGCAAATCGTCTGAGTAGAACCATTGATCAATGTATCTTAAATTTTTACATTAATTGGTCAACAAACAGTGATTTTTCAAGTGTCACAGCTACTAACTGTTACATGTATAAAAAGAAAACTATGTCAACAGTAACTGTAAATGCAGAAATGTTCGCGGTGGTTTTATGTTTGCGGTTTTTGTGTCAAGCTCTTTGCCGGGTCTACTATTGTCTCAAACGCGAACTTAGAACTACCGCAAACACTAATAAGTACGAAATTAATGATCCCGATAGTTGTCCCACATTCGTTATGGCTTTTCTTCCATAAAGTTTTCATTGAATGTTATGCTGTCTTGTAAGCATTCCAGTTATCGTATTATATCATGTTTGTTCCAGGGCCGTGTATCTCCAGATTGACCGTGTTACGTCGGGGACAGGGGTCAAGCTGAAGTTCCATGGGTATGAAGACTGTAAGTACGGCAGACAAGTACCTACATGTAGACATGCCGCGTGTATCATGTGTACAGGAAGAATGCTGAAATACCCAACTATATATAGGTATCATATTTATGGGTGTGGGACCCTACAGTCTTGTGAAGACATTTTGTATATGATGTAATATCATATTTATTGGAACATGCCTGTCAATGGATAATTGTGTTAGACATCACTTCAAGTTCAATGACAATACAGTTGCCTAATCTTCGAGAGTTGATAACCCAGAACCAGGGTCAAAATAAACGTCCTAATTCCTAAAAAATTAATACAGTTACAGAAATCAAATCGGCCATCCTTCAGAGTGACTCAAACTAGTGTGACTTTTCCTATTTCTATCCCATGACAAGCACATTGCCCTCATTACTTCATTGCTGTAAGTGTGGTAGTTGGATTCAGTTCCTAATTCCCAAAACACCAGTTGGATTCTAGTAATACAATACACAAGTTGAAGCAGAGGTCACATGTGTAAGGTGCATGAGGTCCCAGTCACATCCGGCCTATGATAGCTTTACGGCAACAACACGCAAGAGCATTTGGGAGACAGTTGCGGATGTGTTGTAAAAACCTAGACTCTACCAGCCTCTGCGGGTCGCTGGGAAAATAGTAGAAATTGGCCAAATAGAGTCACCTGTATGAAGGGGGTCGGCTACGGAGAGAGGGTCCAATATTGCAACCCTGGATGGGAATGTTATCCTCCATGGCCAAAGTCCCCCGGCAAATGTTCTCTCTATAGCCGACGTGGTTAGTCTGGTAGAGACTAGTAAAAACCATGGTCTAACGGGATGTAAAAGTTTGCCGTAGATCATTTCTAAACGTTGGATCTGTCAATGTCACAGCCTTGCTGAAGATCCTATGTGTGACTAGTATGATGTATGTGTTAAACAGAGATCAAGAAAGATACTCTTTCTTCGCTCCCATCTCCCCATGCTCATCTTGTCTTGAGTGGAAGATGAGGATAACAGATTGACCTGTCCCATGGTGATACTGATGGAACAGTGATGAGTCATGGTCTCTGTCTCCAGGGCAGACCTCCTGGGGTAGGAAGGATAATGGACACTCTTAAGAGGGACAAGGAATAAAGGGGTGTGACTCATCTTTAACCTGATGCTTCCAAGAAGCAATAGTTAAACAGATGTTTGTTTCATTACCTCTGGTTAACAATGTTTGTGAAAGAAGAACATTAGTGGTTGATATACTTGACCCTGTGTGTGAAGGAGTCTATGCTTTCGGTGTGTGTTTGTTTGGGTTGCCGTTTTCATTTACTGTAATTCTTGATCTGTTAACTGTAACTTAATTCTAGCTGATTAAACGGTCACTAGTCAACAGCTAAAATTTCATCCTCGCAAATGTTTGATCACTAATATTTGAGACAGTGATGTTTGTTCCCACCGTTAAAATTAAGTGCTGTGACCTACTCCATTTTCCCTCAACCGCTATATTTCCTGCCGCTATATTAAAGTGATTTACAGTAGTTACCTTTGTATCTGCACTGTCAGTGTCAGTAGACTAGAGTGACAGGAAGTGAATAGAAAGATATCGGCAAAGCTCAGGCTTGCTGTAGTAAGTGGCAGGAAGTGTAGGTCAGAGGTGGAAGAATTAGTCATTAATCAGACTTCCGAGTCAAGTTCATGGGAAAGGGCTGTCTCCAGGACCCTTCCCTCCATCCTGGGACGAATATTTGATTGTTTGGGACGGAAAAAAATTCACCCTGTCCGTCCGAAGAATCTGACATTGACGACTTGAAATTGATAAGATATATTTTGTTATGGACTTGTTTACTGTATTATTATATCCTTAACAACACTTATATATTTTTGCACATGTTCAGTTTACTATGAAGAGAGGGGGTCACAGCGCTACTCTGGTACGGGGGAGTTCTCTGTGATGAGGGGGCGTAAAGAACACTTTGATGTGGAAGTGCCCATCTATACAAGTACAGGTGAGATAGAGTTACATTGTAAAAATGTTTCATACAACTAAGTCACTATGTCTTTCACCCTTCATCATCTTTTTATCTACCTCTTGTACGTGTACGTACCTTCCAGCTAAAATAAAAACACTGACATACTGTCCTAATTGTTCCTAAATCATAATCAAGTTAAGTGCATATAATACACATACATTGTATATAACAATTAGATTGCTTTGCTCTGAATACTTTTGGTTTAAATTTTTTGTATTGCCCATGTCTTCCAGATCCTATCCCCTTGGGGTGCTATGTCTTCCCCTTCCAGTATGAACTACCTGCTGACTTACCAGGTAGGGACAAAATTATACCATATAAAATTTGAGGGGAAAATATCATAAATTGAAGTCAAAGTTTGCTGTTTATTGTTTCGTTAATATTTTCTTTGTGATCTTACTTACTGAAATTATTTGAAGTACATTAGTTATTACAATTCTTTTCCAGCTGTGTATAGTTTTTATGCATATTTAGTAATTTGTGTACTATTCTATGATGATGTGCTCTTCTTTGTTTTGTGTTGTTTTATTTTCTACAAACTGTGTCTGTTCTTATGCATAGCCACTTTCCACTGTAAGGGCCCACTGTATGAGGCCACGATCAAGTACGAAGTCAAGGCTTGTGTGATCGGGAAAGAAACCAACCTAAAGGCAAGTACATAGACAAGCACTCCAGAGGATTTGTCCAGAAAAACACAAGTCTTGGTCAGGTGCCAGCGGTGTAGAAGTGTGTGCCAGTTCCCATGCCCTTGGCTTTGCACCACGCTCCTGTTCTCAATTAAAGATGGTATCACTCAGTGCGCAATGTTTAGAGAGCTGTAGAGGAAGTGTAATGGTTGCCAGAAAGTTACTAAATACGTTATCTTATTGATGAAAGAAAGCCACATTGTTATGAAATTGGATACAATATAGCAGAAGTGTAATTATAAACTTCAGAACTCTTCTGAAGTTTCAGTGAAGATTTTTTAAAGCTAGGAAGCTATTTCTGTTGTGAGAGTTAACATTTGTTTATTCCTTTTGTGGGATACAGTGATAAGACTTAAAATTGTTAAAAATGGAGATGTTGGTTTGTGTCTTTTGGATTTGACAGGGCACACTGTAAAAAGATTTTGCAATATCAAAGGGAAACAATTTGTTGAAAAATTTCCCTCAAAACTGCTCAACATGTGTTTGAATAAAGATTCCTTGAGGTAAAAGATTATAAGCAGGTGGTGCTTGTTTTGTTCAGGGTTCCACCTCTCCATTGTCATTTTCTGACAAGATTGTTGGGCGGTGGCCATGAGCTCAATGTCAAGGCCTTAGCATGTCTTCATTATCTACTTGGAATTCTGGCAACGGTGCACTAAAGCAGAGACAGTTTAGAAGTGGTTCTTACTGTTGATCTTTTAGCATTCTAAAGAAATCTTCTTCAGTCCAGATAAGGCTGCTGGAAGAAGGTTTTGATTTGTAGTTTACTTACTAATTACACTGGCATGGACACGGTTCTAATTTATCAACCTCATTTCAAAAGATGTGATTAAAGGCAACCAAAGCAATATAAGGGACAAAAATGGAAGTATAAAAAAGGCTGATATCTTTATGGTAGTGACATTTACTAACATTGTTTAGCACATTTGCGTAATAACTTCATACTTTTAGGATTTTAAAGCCACGCAAAATCGTGCTGTATGATGATCTCCACAGTTTCGCGTGCCTACAAAAACTCCGGCCACAATTTTCAGTGAGTTCTCAGATCACAACAACGCTGTATTTTTGCATCATGGACGTCGCTATACATTGTGATAGTGTTGTTTGAACTAAACCATGTATAGAAATGACTAAATAAATTGACTTTCAAAATCTGATTTTTCGGACCCTAATATTGCTTGGGTTTCCTTTAAGATGTTTCTGTAAGAAATGATCCATAGATTGATAGAACCTTGTAGACTGCAGTACTGATAATGTTAGAATTTGAGATAAGGCCACACCAATTTAATTTCTTGGTCAACGGATTTTTATTTTCAAAAAAAAAAAATTTAGAAAAAAAAAATCATGAAAACAGAAGGCTCAGGCCCAGGAAAATAAAAATCTGTTAACCAAGAAATTAAATTGGTGTGGCCTAAAGGCAAAGATTGTACAGATTGCATACATGTGTAATGTTAGGACTTTTTCAGCAACACACTGAACTAGTCTGACAAACAAAATGGATGTAGGGTAACTCTCGCCTTGGCAGAACATCTGTTAGTCCCTCGAACCAGTTTGTGCTGACTGAGCAACGAGGAAACCTCAGGTCATGTCGGTGCAACCCCCAGGGCCAAGGATGGGTGATGTCATACCTACAGTCAGCAGTAAACTCAGGGGGTCAGGGACCTAAACTTACAGCAAAACAGCTTTTTTGACTGTCTGCCAATTAATGCCAAGCAGAGGGAAGTTATTTAAGAAACTTAGTTATCGTAATTTTTAGATTTGTCCTCTAGAATTGTGTCTTTTAAAATTGGTAGATAAAATTGTCTTGAGACTCTTGACAGATTGAGAGAAAGTGCTTCTGCCAGCAAGCTCAGAGAAAATGCATTAGAAAAACTCAAGGCAAAACATTACGACAAGGCTTTTTAGGGTGGTGGCCACTGGTGGGAATCTAATTTAAAAATTGCATGTCTGTCAACATTTCAATTAGAATAACCCTTAGGCTTTTAAAAATCATTATGGCCACTTGGGCCAATTTTCAGCACTTAACAATTAACTTCTGTTTGACTCACGAATGTTTTCCCTAACAGGTTTCCCAACCCCTGATTATCCGTGAGGTCGTTGAACCCTCCCTGCTGAAGGATGCAGTGAGGTATGAAGACCAGAGCGAGGTGCTGAAATGTGGGTGCTATCGTCAGGGAGATATCTCAGTCGTGGCTAGGTAAGATAACTTGATATTATCAAATAGATTCAAGAAATAAAAGACGTTATATTATGTATTTGCTTCCTGTTCCTGTCTACTGTGAATGTTACAACGTTCCTTATATTTCGCTCTCTACTGGTATTTCACTTCATAATGTTACATATGTTTTAGTTCGTTCCATTTCGTTCCATTTCGTTCCATTTCGTTCCATTTCGCACTTTTGGGGGACCCAGATAACTTGTACACTGGAACCTCTGGTATGCTCCCAGATATTTTAATTACATCTATTATCTCTTATGTCGGCCGTTATCAAGATTTTGACAAAGAGGAAGATGCACACATGTCTAACTAATTGTAGAATAGATATGAATACATGGGGCCTGAAACAAATTTGTATGTTATGATATCTACCAATGTAGGATAAATTAAAGAATATAGAAATTCAATAATGAAAAATGTAGTGACTACAGTCCACCAGACATGTTTTTAAAGGCACCCAGAGCATCTTATGAGGCTTGAAAACTGGAAATATTCTAGTTGCTGTAATCTTATGAAATTGACATTTAATGCCACTGTTTTCCACATTTGTGTGCGGATTTCTTATCAAAAGTGCTCAAAATGGGCACAGAAATAAGCTACATGGTGATCTTTTAGTTTCACGCGCCTAGTGTAAATAGACCAATACCATAGCCCCGCCCACCTCCGTCAAAACGTAGAAATGCAAAAATAAACATAAAAATGCAAATATTTGAATGACTCCCTCATTGGTCGAACTGCTAATTTTGATGGACAGTCAGGATCAGTCTATTAGGGCTTGGATTTTCTATCAGTTCTCACCACACAACAACATTGTATCTTTGCTCCTTTAATATCGATATGTAATGGTTTAGTGTTATTGAAACTTACTATGTGTCGGAATGACTAGAAATTGGAGTTTTTTACTCAAGTTTCTTGCCTCGTAGAATGCTCTGGGTGCCTTTAAGAGAGGGAAGAAGTGTTCAAGAAAAGACAATTGGAAAAAAATACCTCCCATCTAGTTTGCTGAACATCATTTTATCACTTTAGGTATTTTTACATTTAGCCTTGTTGTCAAGATAGATAGATAACCAAACCATGAGAGGGCATGTTATCCATGATGTAACTATCATCTCCTCCCCCACAGTTTGGACAAGACAGAGTACACAGTGGGGGACACAGGCACCGTCAGTGTGGACATCAGTAATAGCACATCAGTAAAAATCAGGAATATCAGAGTCAATGTGAGTACATTCTACACTTGAAGAAGTTAAGTATAAATTATGTGTTTTTGATAAATATTTTCACCAAGAGGTTATATCGGTTTGTTGATCAGTTTTCTCACAAAACAGCTTTTTATTGCGTTGATGAAGGTTAGACATCCAGGTATGATACGCCAAAAATAGTTACTTAATAAGCAACTGGATAAAATTTTGAAACAGTCAGGCGTTTCAGACAGCATACGCTGTCTTTCGTCAGTGACTAACGATAAGGACTGGAAAACCAGATTTATACCAAAACTCTGAATAGATATGTCAATGAGGTTAAGACAATTTAGGATGGCTTGACATAGTCTTCAAAAGAAGATTAGTTCAAGACAAGGTTTTATGCTACTAGTTCAATTAGCTACTGTTGTTTTAGTACAGTAACTAAATGTTGTTCGTCCAGGGGTGGTGGGTGGTGGGCAGTGCATTATCCCAAGTGCTTTTTATTGCTTTTTTCGTGTGCAACCCTTGACATAAGCGACACATTGTAATGAAAATTTGAGAACATTTTGCATCTCAATCTCCATTATCCATCACACAGCAGAAAAATCATTTGGCTGATGAGTATGCATAGAGCTCTAGGTGATTTTTGGCAGTAATGCGCCCGGTGTGCATTGCGCAACTTTAAGAGATCGGACAATGTTTGCAGGTCCCCGAACCCCTGATTTAAATTCAGCGACCTTCTTGTGATCAACAATTAATAATTAATTTGCCCAAACCTTGTCGACTGTGTGAAAGGGGCTTTAGAAAATTCAGTATCCTTTGCCACTGTGATCTGGTGCAAGCCCCCTAGCAGCTCCTTGTCATATTGCAGATTACAAGCATGTAAATCCTAACACAAAGATGACAGATAGGTATAGACATATGGAAAGGATAGACATACATGTATGGGGACGCTATGCTCCGTTGGCAGATGTTTGTGCTCTTTAGGGCTGTCTGGTGACTGATATTTATATGATGAATCAACGACAGGTGACAGATATATTCTTCAGGCTCTTTAGAGTGCTATTATGGTATTCAAGCAGGTCAGTAAGGTCGGCAGTCTAGCATTTATCAGTTGAAATTAAGTTCCAGAAATTCTGCTTGATTCCCATGTGGATTATATCTTACACACTACCATTGCTGTGGGGAAAGGCATTACGTATAGTATTCATGCATGATTTGTTAGCTTGCTGAGACATTTGTACATGTATATTATATATTCAATGAACGTTAAAATTTGACATTCAAAAATATTTTCCTTTGATACAGTACTTTTTTATATTCCAGCACTTATGTTTGTTTTGAAAAAATCACTGGTCTGTCAACATGCCATTGGGTGTACAGTGGTGTTTTATATGTCAATTTTAAGACGTCTAGATTGTTTACCTTCATAATATAGTAACTTGTCCAAATTTAGAGATATTTACTCTAAAATGTTATAAATTCCAAATTTCTAGTGCCTACAAGCTCTGTGAATATAGTTTCATGAGGTTGGTGAATAAATACATTGTAACTGGATAATAAATGCTACAAACAACTTTGTTATCTATCCTTTGACAAAAGATTGTTTTGTATCTCCCCCTTGCAGATGAAGAGAGTAGTGCATCTGATGAAGGGTCAATGGGTTTGTACAGCAGCAGCAGCAGAAGCTTCGAAGATGAGCAATCGTATGTCCGCCTCGGCCGGCCAGCCTGGGCCACTGGTTGAGAAGGTATGGAGCGAGACACGCGAAGGAACAAGTAACAAGTAAGTCACTTGATTAACCCAAAAGAAACAATTACTCATTCATTACAAGCAACTGGATACAATTTTGAAACAGCCAGACGTTTCAGACACCATCCACTGTCTTTCGTCAGCGACTAAAGGGAAAAACTGGAGAACCAATTGAAATGTTAATGAGGTGAAATTGTTTTTAGATTTCATTCCAACCTAAATAATTCACTGCAAAAGAAGTGTTTGCTAACATGCAAAGTTGATGCACTTATTTCTTTTATTTCTTAGAAAAGTGGAGTTGGCCCTTCCTGTGGAGCTGAAGAACCTTCCACCTGTTGTCAACCTGGGCAAGCATATCAAGGTGAGAGAGTCACATACATCTACTTACTTACCTGGACCGCGAAAACGTTCGATATGGGTGTTCCGGACCGTGTGATCATTTTACGTATCACACGGGGTTCTTAGTTGTATCACACGGGCTTCCATAGAATATTTAGAATGCATTTCGAGCGCACCGGTTTCGCCGCTGTTGAAAATTCAAATACCGGAGTCGAAGGTTGGAATCAATGTTGTTACAGTTTTTTGTTCGAGGACACAAAACTCCCTCAACTTCTGGTGCATTCTACATTGAAATGTGTGTTTTCTCGGATGGGTATGCCATAAATAAAATACAACACGGTGTATTCCGCATCACCCTCGGTCCCAGCCCCCCCGCGGGTCAGAACGTCCTCCGGCCTACGGCTGTTGGGCGATCCTACCCGCGGTTGGGCTGGTACCTCGGGTGATACGGAATACCCTGAGTGTGTTGTATTCTATATATACCAAAGTACATTGTAGGTACAAATGGGGGAGATGTTGTGTAGGGGTTAATACATGTACTCATCAGTAACCTTGATTAACATTAATCCGCCGGGTTACATATATCCGCCGTTTTGAAAAACAGTGGGTTTGAGAGATCTCTGGTGCAGCACCCCCAGGTATACACAGTTAAGATATACAGGAGTGCATTATGTAAAAACCCAAAGGGGCGAGTAACTACTGTAAAAACCCGAAGGGACGAGTACACCGTTCCCGGGATTAGAACCCGCACCAATCGCGATCCGCACGGCTCGGGAAATCAACGCGCTAACCACTAGGCTAAAGGTTCGGACCAGTTAGACTGGTCAGTTAGTGGAGGTTGATCCCCACTGTTACAATTATACTGGGGGACGTTGGGTTGGAGATCTGTTTGGACATACCTTTTCAGGGTCACCGTGGCGGAATTATGTGCCCTGGTGGAATTATGTTTATGTAGATGTTAAATGCGACTTAAATGACTTCCTCAAGACACATGTAAGCACCAGCTTTTATCCTGTTGTAAACAAATAAATGTGGATAATGTAGTATTACGTGTATTATTCTATGTATATACATGTACTAAAATATTGCTCTGTTTGTGAACAGTGTGTCTACAGAATACTGGTAGATGTTGGTCTGAAGTCATCCCTGTCCCTTCCAACTGGCCTGCTGAAGATACCATATCTCCACCCGCCCGGCAACTCAGAGGTACATCCCTCCAAACGTCAACACTTTAAAGTGACGTTTAATCTTCTCTCTGCTGCCTATTCTCTGTGAACAATAATAATAATAATGGTTTATTGGTCAGAAATTACCTGTGCAATGGCAGCCAGTGGTGAATTGCTGCAGGGTTTACAATCACATAATACACAACAGATGCATTTTTGCTCCACACTTGCACTTTGTGGAACTGTCCCAAGGATCTAGGCGGCTGCCATTCGGCGTCAGCAGGTGACCTCAATACGACCTTCCCAAACCGAAGTCAGGTACCCATTCACACCTGGGTGGAGTGAGGAAAGTCGTGTAAAGTGCCTTTCCCAAGGGCACAACATCGGGGCATATCGGTGGTTTCGAACCCGGGACCTCTCGGTTCTGGGCAAAACACCATACCGATTGCGCCACACGAGTGACACGACATCACAATACAGTACAATACAGAATGGGGTGACAAATGGCTACTTCAGTGTACTAAAGGTTAATACCCAGCCTTTTTTGTTACGGTCAGGGCTAAATACTGGCACCTTGCTCAAGAGAAAAAGTGAAGTATGTTGGATTTTCATCCAATTCCGTTGGGTCCTAAAGTGGTTAATGTCTGACAATGATTTTGTATCTCCTTTTGTTGCAGTGGGATGACTGGAAACCCCCTCATTGGGTCTCCCAGTGTGAGAGAATGACAGTGGACGGAAAATTTGCAGTGTCTTCAAATGTACTGGGTAAGTAACACTTGCACCAGTGCAATAGCCGAGTGGGTAGAGTGTGCGCCTTGCATACGTGAGTTCGATCCCCGGCCGTGGCATACCAAAGACTCTAAAAATGGTACACACTGCTTTCTTTGCTTAGCACTCAGCATTTGGGAAAGAGTATGGTAGTTAAACACAAACCACTACCAGTGGACTAGCCCCCTGCTGTAGTGACTTGCACAAAGTTGTGTGGCCCAGGGCTGCCGAAACTGAGATTGGTGGACTTTAACTTTTTTTTTAAAGTAACACTTGCTGTGGGAGGGGGGCAGGTAGACTTTGATGGAAGTGAATGGAGGAGGTTGCTCAAAGATCATCAATTGATGAGGAAATTACATGATTGTTTGTCTTAGAAAATGAAAAGGAGGCCTGGAAATCATACCATTTAGGTGAAAATATTATATTTCTTTCTGTAAATATTGATAATGTCATTTTGTCATTGATTATCATCTCTCCATTTTCAGCACAAGAAGAGTTTGCAGGACTCCCTACATTTCAAGTACTGGTGGAAAATAAGTAGGGAAATACTACAACTGTAACCGCAAAAGATTTCCCGACCTATTTTTGTAGGCATGCAATGCTGACCATTTTATCAGCACTGATATGCATATGTTAAAATTAAGGTAAGAATTAATCTACGTTTTTGGAAAAGAGTGCTGTAAGGCAAATAGTCTTGAACATGATATTTTTGTCACAGACATGTACATTAAGTATACGTGGTCATGTAATCGTGTATCATTTAAAAGAGCGGAAAGATTTTATGTTCTTCTTGTTCATATCTCACAATATTTTTTGAACATTTGTACTGTCAAAGCTTTATCTCTCAGCATAGTATGATCCAATGACATTATGTAATGTATAAATTTTATTGACTAATGCATTTTGTAAATTGAAATTTGTAAATGTATTTACTTTGATATTTGCTTTAGCTTGCATGTTCCAATGCTTTAAGTATGTGGGAATTTATTACTGTTTCAGCTTGATGTACATAGCTGACTTATATGTGCCATATGATATGGAGTGTTCATAGGCTTAGGAGCTACTAGCCATAAGATCCGAGATAATCCAGTCCAATACAAGATGCTATGAAATGATTTGTGGCTCACAACAAGATATATATTGATGTACACATAAAGCACACACTATTATATATTAATAATGCACTGACCAGTCTTCAGTAATGATCTAGAAAACAGCACTATACCATTTATGTTTTTTAGGAGAAACTAAGTATGATATGTTTGTTTCCCTGTAATGTTACATACTATTATATTTGAATGTTTGCCATGGATGAAGTCTAAGTTCTGGCCAGTTTTTCGTTGTTTTAATGTTCAGTTAGGTGTTCTAAGCTGTGTGTATTTTAAGATTTCTCACCAATTTCTTGTAGATGCAGTCCACAAGAATCCACGTAAAATTAAAACTGACATGCCATCAGAAAAAAACTAACATTTTAGGCAAAAAAAGCCTGCCAGTGAATTTCACCGGAGACAAAGTTTGCAGTATTTCTTGATTATGAATTATTTGTACTGCAGTATTTTTATGCCTCAACAAGCTTAACACAGTGCACTGACCCACCTAAAACCAGCAATTTATTCTTAATGTTAATTGTTATGTATACTTGCAGCTACTTTGCAGGGTTGAAGCCCTTAGTATTCCAGATGTGTTCTTATGTTCAAATAGGGCGACTGTATCATAAATTGTGCCACCTACCAGACAATTTTTCACTTTTTCTTCTGAAAAATTATAACCTTTTATGTTATCATCTTTTATTTCTAACCTACCTGTCTGGTAACAGGAGCTTACTAACAGCTGGAAAATCACTTGCAACATTTTAAGTCTTTGTGTTCAAAAGAATTACCTTTTATAGTATAGTTAAGAAGAATTATGTTAGCTAAAAAGGGCCATGGTTTAAAGAAGTGTAACTGAATTTTCGAGGTTGACATATGGATTGTCAAAGACAGAAGCAAGTTTTTTGTTTGGCTCCGAGACTAAAAGTATTGTGTAACATTTCTTATTCTTTGGAGAGTGACTTGTCAAGAAAGGTGTCTTAGGATTTTTAAAAGACATCACAGACACTCTTCTTATGCAGCATATTGAAGTAAGTGGTATTGAACTGTTGGAACAACTTAAAGCATTCAAAATGCTCACAATATCAAGAGGTAAAAAATGGAACGTAACTTCTACAAGAAGAGTTGAAATTTTCTGAGTTGCAGAAATATACTAGTAAACACTGGGCATCTGATGTTTTTGTGTGTTTTTGTGTACTATTGGTCTCCATATATTATGACAATACATACTCAAAAGGTTGTCATATTTAATTTACTGTCCTGACCTGTATAGTTGAATGCGTCATTCTCCGTAATAGATCAATATTCTGTACACCAATTTGCTTGCTACCGGTAGGAATTGCAATCCTATGGATGAGACATACTAGGTAGCGTGCGTAGTCCAGTGGTTAGCGATCTTGCCTCTGGAACTAGAAGCCCCGGGTTCGATCCCAACTGTGTCGCTCACCCGACATGCATGCTACCGGAAAGGGTTGCAGTCCTTAGGATGGGACATAAAGCCGTGGTCCACTGTTCATTGTGCTTGTCGAAAAGAGCTAGGGGAATTTCCCTGGTACAATGAACCTGTAAATACTGTACATAGCGTCTGTCTTCTCTGTCACAACCAGTGGAAGATTAGATCATAGGCTGTTCATTTCCTTTTTTACATAAAGCAGCCCCATGTTTAAGAGCCACCCCTTTGGCACCCACTAAACTTATCAATAAGACTTGTACGCAATAAGCATGACTGGGTCACATCTTTCAGTGTTGTCTTTCACAGCTTGTATTTACTGTATACAAATCTGATGTGCTATGCCTCAAACCACTTTACTTTTTATGCAAAGCCAGTAAAAGCAACACAGTGAATAAGACATAGTAGAAGCAAGGAGGTTATAACCTCCTCGGTAGAAGTGACTAACAATAATCTGTCATTCAAGGTTAATAAACTTTATTAATGTTGATGTTAAATATTTCTCTTGCATAGGAATGCTATGTTTGTTGCTCTGTAAGATACTGCATATCACCAAGGAGGTTTATTAAAACCTCCTTGATATCACCAAAAGATGGTGGGTTTGAATTACACTTTACACACAGTTCCTGCCTGTCTGCTAAAGCCTGCCCCCTTCTTTACCAGTACATCTATAAAATATGATACTTCATAAGCGCATTACTCGTCTTTGTGTCAATATTATTCATTTGCACTGCACTGCCCTGACATCTTGAGAATTTCTAAGCCACAAAAACCTATCATACATACCATAACAATTATAGCATTATTGTCCTTGACAATACAAAATAAAACAAAGTCAGAAAATAACAGCACTTGTGTTACATGTAAACAATTAAAGATAAAACATATATCATTATTCATTGGTTTGGCTGTGAAAACATGAAAACACCTACTAATGCCATTCACTCTGTTTGCCAAAGCTACCTTTTGAAAAGTCTATTTTCAGATAATGTTACATGTACTATGTTGCATGATATGTGCTTTCATACAAATATATACACATTAAATACATGTAGTACGGATTCAGTTGCTTAAAGATTGATATGGTAAATAATGAGCTCTCTTGGCAGGTCTCGGCATAATATATTTATAAGGAGGTAGCTAGAGGACGCATTAAGGAGTTTAAGAAAAATATATCTGCAAACGGGCACAAAAAGTCATATCAACCAGCAAACATTAACTAGGTTGCATCCAGTTTTGTGGATTGTACCAGCTCCACAATGCAATTCATACAGACAAAATAAACAACTAATTATAACTAAAACAAAAAGGTGTTCAGAAGGAATCTAAACAAAAAAGTATTGTTACACGAGGGGGTAAATTGTACCCCGGCAAAATTTAAAAATGGAATGGCCCTCAGGTAAGACGCGTCACCAGAACGATGATGATGATTGGTATGAAGATGACCAATGGGATGACAGCTATCATCCACCTGTACTGCACTTTGTTCTTCAGCATCTGATAGGTCGTTAGGTTCCCTTCTTTCTTGGCCACCTTTGCCTGCAAGAAAATTGCCCATAGTAAGTTGTCATCTTTTGTTTGCCAAGTCTTTTAAACACTGTATCCACTTCAAACCCAACGATGTTTTATTGTTTGCCGAGACGCTGTTTACTAAATAACCCAAGGTAAACAAGCTGCTAGGGGGCCCAAACCCACATTACTTTTTTATTACACATCACAAGCTATCCGCCATCCAAAAATCAAGACCATAGCACGTCCAGGTCAAAAGATACAAAAACGGAAGTTCTGCTGCAGTACCAAGGTCACATACCAGCGGGCCCAAAATCGACCTTGAACTTCGGCTTCACAACACCTGCCCACATACCAAATATCATCGTAATCTATCAAGAGGTTCTTGAGTTATGCTGACTACAGTAGTGCGGAAACACAAACAGACAGACAGACAAACAAACACACACACAGACACACCCAAAACATATATAGCGACAGAATGATCAATAAGATGATAGCGGTCGCTACAACATGAAGAGGAAAACTATTTCTCCATTTTTCATGGAGATAATTTAACAACTTACCATGCGAGATTCTTTGACACCCTTCGCTATCCACACAGGAATACAGCAACCAAACCCGGTACACAAGTACCACAAAGTCGTCTTGATGCCCTGTTTGACCTCTTCGCCTTTCTGATCGTCTTTTTTGTCGATTTGAACGGAGGTAGAACCACCAACTTGGAGATTCTGAACACTCAGAATAACGCCATCTGGCGTGGAGTCCTGTCCTGCAGCTTGTTGTTTGACGTTATCGTTTTCTATTTCCTTCTGGATCGCTCCATCCTCGTACACTGGGTTGGTCTGTGGGACAAAACAATTGAGAGTATATGTAATAAAAGTAAAAATACATGTACCGTGATATAGTAGTAAAGATTTGATTGCTAGCCTTGTGGTCCATAGTTCAACAATACCCCCCTCTTTATAAAAGTATAGCGCTAGTTGATACTATGAGGATAGCCATGGGTAGCGAGAAATGCTAATTTAACGTTTCATGCCCTAGCTTTAATAATGTAGTGATGATCCAGATACTTTGAATTCCAACTTGATTTGTTGTTCTTAATTACTATTCGTACGAACACTACCAAAACGGTAACCACACCACGATATGGAAGTTTTGTTATCATATAATCGTAATATGAACGTGCGAACGTTAAAACATTGACGCACCTGTCCCGCTACGTCATTCTGTTCCAAAACAACTGCCTCCGCTACCACCGCAGTCTCCCCACCTTCGTGCACGGGTAACTCAATATTGTGCACCAAATTTTCCTTGTCCATGTTGCTCCCTTGCAGCTGACTGAAACAAAAGCAGCATCATTTAGTTAAGTTTTAGGTAATTCTGGTGTAGTGGTCTGCGCTTCTGTCTCTCACCACATCTGGTTCAAATTACTTGGACCAGAAGGACTGGGGTTCAAGCCCCAGGTAGGACGCCTCTGGACAAGAGGCACATTGAGTCATACCAAAGACTTTATAAAAATGGTACATACTTCTGAAACAGTATGGAAGTTAAACACACTTCACTGCCAGTGGTCTAGCCCCCTGCTACAGTGATTGCAACACAGTGTGGCCCAGGGCTATGAAACGGAGATGGGCACCACACTATACATCAATAATGGTGTGGGAGGATTTTAACTTAAACTAACTTAATTCTACAGCAAGTATCCTGAATACGAGGGAACAGCCTACTTTGAGTTATGGTACAAGTCAATTTGCCTAGTACGTAGCTTGCATAAAATGTACTGTTTTCAATATACCGTATGGTGCCGACGTCAATGAAGTCAAACAAAGAAAACAGTAGATAAGAAATAGAGTAAACACATGTGACCTATTTAGTACGTCTGAAACGCACGTCATGATTTACAAGCATGTACAAATGAGAAAGTGATACTAGTTTATGAGAATTCACAGGTGGTTTTCATAATGTAGTGAGTCATATTCGTGCCCACGCACCGATGTAGTGTGCTATGGGGAGCAATATGTTTGGTATAACAAAACAACAGTATAATTCGTCATTTTGCAATACCCTTTCCAGACTGGTACTATTAATTGTCTTTAGTTTTGGAGAATATTTGTGAAAGGTGCGTCACCTATAATTTGACAACTACATGTAACCAAAAACGAAGGTACGCCGAAAATAGTTACTCAAGCAACTGTATAAAATTGTGAAACAGTCAGACGTTTCAGACAGCATCCGCTGTCTTTCGTCAGTGACAAAAACGAAGGCATTACTATCATCATTTCCTGTCAATGTACTCGTGTATTACGTGTGCCAAGTGTAATTATAAGTGCTCGCACGCATACAGATCTATACATTAACGGGTTATACCTAAGTAATGCCGTGTCCAAACATGGAAAATAGATTACGTTTCGATAGCTTGTGCGATATTACTGAGCACGGTCACGCTATTAATGGATTTGGAGGTCACAAAATGCGATGCAATTTTTGCACATGTAGATTTTATCATGTAGTATCACAGAACACTTCGTCATGTACTAGAAATATTCCTCAAATCTATGAAATAAGGTGTCTAGAACAATTTAGACACCCGACTTTTTTACGTTTTGATTTTGAGGGGGACAACATATACGACATTTTGAAATGAACAAAATGGCGACGGTATTGACAGCAGACAATGCTATTAGCTATAGTAGACTACTGTATTAGCTTACATTACAGGTATTTCAGCACGCGATCGTTGTATGAGGGTTCATCAGAAATGGACATATGATACTGCAAAGGTGTACACCAGTTGTGAAACAAAAGTAAAACCGAGATCGAATAGGAAGCAGTCAGAAAGAGGTATTGGATTTCAAAAATAATCAGATGTTTTGGGTCAGGAACAACAACACATTGACAGAAATCTCAACTCACCTGAAGTTAAATAATGTAGAATCTCAGTTGCAATCAGTTGTTGGGTACTCCCTTGTAAGTTAAGATTCGTAACATGTTCCTCTATCAGGACGTTGTCTTGAAATTCTTCGAGGAATTTTCCGTGACGAGTCAACGGTTGGCACGACTTCCGTTACGTGGGTTGGACAGGTAATCGACCTTTAGCACGTACCGGTTCAGCAACTTCTGTTTGCTTTGCCATTCCCCTGGGACAATGTGGTATAGACAGGTGTGGCAAGCTGCAGTGTTTTAGCGAATCGCTAGATGCCGCTAGAAGGCCGCCATCTGGGGCCCAGATATCAGCGGCCACGACAACCAGTGCACCCAGTGTTCTGGACTAGAGAAGATCGTCAATTTTCTGGTGACTTCATAGCGCCTTATATCTCAACAGTCTACACCATGGGTTGGCATAACAATATTCTGGTTTATAAAGATGGAAACTAATAATCTTTGTTAACTTTCACAATGACCCCAGTAATCAATGACCGTTGTATTGAAAAGTATAGCACATTGTATTTCATACTGATAAAAACACTTTAACATCCCCAAAATGTCATCCGAGTCATACAAGAAAACTCAGTCAACTGTGTATTATATTGTTTAATTCTACTAGTACCAACGAATAATTGTGTAAATAACATGTCTTAACGGCATATTTGCTTTCGAATTTCTTGGACTCTAATACGGTATAAGGCAGTGACTTCCTACAAAGGTTCAAACAAACAAACAACATTGCATTCTATTACAAGTGTAGAAGAAACTAATACTATATGACTAATGACACTGGTTAATGAACTGTCATAACATTGCTTGCCTTAATTTCCTTTTAAATTTCAAATTGAATTACTATCAGCTGAAAGTTGTAATGGGGTTGCAGTATGCAAAATTGAAATAAAAATATAAGGAGGTTCAAATACAAAAATATTTTACCCTCTCAAAGCTTTGTCTCAATAGTGAATACAAAAACACATACCAACAATTCTTAAGGATGAAATTAAGAAAGCCCAAAAAAACATCACACTTTGTACGATGTTTTTATTCATCCTTATATTAGAATAATCGTGTTGCCTGTATCTGGGTCTAATATTCTTTGAAGATTTCTAAATATAATATTACTTTTTGCAATGTGCTGCAGCCATTATATCTCTACAAATTAATGCAAAGCCCTTAATATTTCTAACAATTTACTCAAATACTTAACAAAGATTTATCCAAGGAGGTTAAATATTAACCTCCTTGATTTATCATAAGACCTATTTACCTTGCATGCTGCCGAGATAGCTTCATATCTTCTAATAGAGTAATCGCAAAGATACCATTTATTTCTAATAAAAATCTTCAGGTACTCTGAGATGAAACATGCAACTGACACCACCCTACCCTAGTTGAAAGATTTTTATTTTCCATGAAACATACAGATATTTGAGATTCTCCTCTAACAATCAGTCCCTTGCAAGCAAATCCCGACATTAAGGCATAGAGGAGTGAGACTAAATATCTTTTAGTATTCCTTTAGGCCACACCAATTTAATTTCTGGGTTAACAGATTTTCATTTCCAAAAAAAAAAATTTTAGAAAAAAAAATCATGAAAACAGAAGGCTGGCCCAGCCTTCTGTTTTCATGATTTTTTTTTTCTAACATTTTTTTTTGGAAAATAAAAATCTGTTAACCAAGAAATCAAATTGGTGTGGCCTTAGGGTGTTACATGTACATGAAACATAGCAAGTATACTACATGTGCGGTGAAAGCAAAGGCTACTATCCCATGTTACAGTTACTATCCAGTTACTACGTGACTTCTATTAGTTCCCTGTTACTAGTGTTAGTAGCATGTTTTGTATTGCGTCTTGAAGTATATGTAGCCAGGCATGTCAGCAGCTTGCATTAAATTTTTCAAATTTTTCTCCTTTTTTTTTCTTGAATATTTTTCTTCTGTACAGCCATGCACGAAATGAAGACATACATAGAGTTCCAGGTATGTACAGACGGCTCAAGCTATGGTTATTTCTTTCCTGCTCTCTTGTCTTTGGCTGCTGCAGCTGCTTTTGCGTCTCTTTCTGTAAGGGTCAAGATACAACAGGTCAAACAACTGTATACATGCAAAGATAAATACATTTCTTAAAGCTATTTTCCTACCCCTGCATCAGGTAAAATGTTTTGTTTCGTCCATTGGATCCGCGGATTATGTTTCTCTGTGTATCTATGTGTTGTTAATGTATTATGTGTATGTATGTTATGTGAAATGTTAAAAGAAAATAAAAAAACGATATATCTAAGATACAAAAAAAATGTTAGCTACATATGAGAATTAAATTAATGTGTTGTGCATATGTAGTAAGATCCATACAGTTTTGACTGAAAATCTCGTTGATTTCCTTTGCACAGGAATAATAAAGAGGTAGGAAGATGTCTCCATTTGCTTGTTGGCAAATCAAAACAATGAAAATAATCTCAACATGGGTTCTACTACATGGTAACATACTGTATTACTGACAGCCATTCCTAATAAAGGCTCCACTCCTAGGGTGTTGCCAAAAAGAAATGTGATTGTATGGGAGCGACTTCCTATGTCTTACCTTGTTTTTCTGCCTCCTTCTTCTTGGCTGCCTCCTCTCTCTGCTTCTTAATGAGAGCCAGTCTAGCGAGATCTGCCCGGGCTTCGTCTGTTTTCCCCTCGGCGTGCAATTTTAGATAGTTGGCTCTGGCTTTCTGCTTTTCAATCTCTTCCCTAGTTAGAATACAAAGTAAAACTCGAATAGTTAGTTACCATTTAAAGAAAGAATGATCGCAACAAGTACCAAAGATAAACCTTCCAGCATGGGAATGATACATTGTTGATAGCATAATTGTTATCTTAGAGAAACTTAAAAAAAACAATAACGATTTGTAGCATGGGAATGATACATTGTTGATAGCATAATTGTTATCTTAGAGAAACTTAAAAAAAACAATTACGATTTGTAGCATGGGAATGATACATTGTTGATAGCATAATTGTTATCTTAGAGAAACTTTAAAAAAACAATTACGATTTGAATCTTATCTTTAACATAAATCACATGTATTTTGTCAAGTGGCTTGAGAATATGAAGCAATTTACGCACAAGGACTTGAAGTAACAGAGGTGCACTTACTAAAAACTTTACTAGTATTCATGGCCATATCTTACTAGCTTTGGTATAGTATGGATTGGATTATGATTTTGAGTTATCTGTCTTTCATGTTTCAGTTGTACCCACATGTTCCGACGTGTATGTCTACTTTTCTCTCTGTAAGTTGTTTTTTATTTTCCATGTATGTATATGTGAAACTGGGCCCTATCGAAAACCAGTGTATTGGCACTGAATAGGCTACCCAGGTGTTTCAAAATAAACAAACAAACAAACAAACAAACAGCTTTTACCTTTTTTAGGACATTGATTTATATTGTTTGAATACAACACTTACCTTTCTTTCCTAGACAGCCTTGGTTCCCCCTCTGTAGCAGCCTGCACATCCATGTCTGTGACTTTCTTCAGCTTATTCTTGGCTCGGTTGGGATTTTCAACCTCTATTAGATGCTCTACTCCCTTTGGTTTTCCATCCTATTTCAGGGTCATACACAAATTGTAAGAGTGAGTTTTGAATTTGTCACAACTACATGTACGACCGACACTAATGGACAATCAATATATGCCTCAAAATGTACATGCATATAAATGATATCTGTGAAACTGATACTTTTGGATATTTGCAATAAATTTAGGGGAATGATAAAAAGAATATATTAATCAATAATATTAATCAATACGGATAAGATCATAATTAACCTAAACAAAACAGTACATACATTGTAAATTCAAATGCACTCTATTTGAAATCAAAGATCTTATACCTCTGTGAAATATTTAGAATTTCTGTGAATTGACCAACTTCGGACCCAGACAAAACCAACCTATCCATCCTGCTAGTCTCCTGTTACACCATCTTGGACCTACCATTCTGTCACTTTACAATATCCAAATAACTACGGACACCACCAACACAAACACACACAGACCAGGACCAATTTTGGAGCAATGCCAAGCCAACCTCCCCATCCTGCCAGTCTCCAGTTACATCATCTTCCCCCTCACATCCTGTCACTCTAAAACATTCAAATAACTGCAGACACACACCATCACAAACACACAAACAATACCTCCTTTTTCCAGAGGTAAAAACCAAGCCCAGATTTACCTCTTCATCTGAGCTGTCTTCCTCTTCAGATGAGCTGGGAGGTAAATCCCCTGGGTTCCCCGTGGCCATACTCTTGGCTCCCTGTTCTTCCTCTTCCTCCTCCTCTTCATCACTATCTATCAGCCCTTTCTTTTCCTGTGAAAAAATGGGGACAACAACATTACCAATAAAACCTTTTTTCATAAATCTGCAATGAGATAAGCACTTTTGGCAGCTGATCATGAGGCTGTACCTGTATTGTATTGTATTGCACAATCTTGACCCGTTGTATTTCATCATCATTCTATTTATACTTCTTCTTTTAGTCATCCTCAATTAATATCATGATGAAGCATGATGATCGTATTTGCAGCCAAGCACACCCCTACTCTTCTTGACAAGTGTGTCGCATTATTCTACGTGCAGACATTTGACGCTTGAGACTTACGCCTGAAGCTCGGGCCCCATACCCAGTGTATGGGGCCGGCTTTATGTCACTATCTGAAATGACGAAAGCAATCCTTACCCGCCATTGTCGGTCCTTTTCTTGAGTTAAAGCCTGTTGTCGTAGTTCCTCTTCATTAGTGAACTGTCTATGTCTGCCTTTGTGGGACTTCTTAAAACCACCTAAATATAAAACAGCCAAAGCATATTTCATAAATAATACATGTAACGCGTTAATACATAAAATTCAGACACTGAAAAATAATAAGTTAAACTTTAGTTAGTAAATCTATTCTACATGTTACAATGATGGGGCATAGACACAGAGCTCAAGTCAAGCCCAGAGCCTTTATTTTTCTTCGAAATACTTGTGCGGCCACGTCTATTACTTTGTCTAACTCTGTCTTTTTTAAAGTCTTGTGGTTTAAAGTCAGCGTACATGCACACATGTGCAAGCTCTACAAAAGTAATAAATGTGTCATATATTTATATCAAATTATACATATGTGGCTACTGCGAGGCACATAAAACCATTGGTTTTATTTGTGAAATTGTGATTAATAAACAGTAATAAATATGACTATTGGCGCCAATTTGAACAGTTGAAATCTTGACACTGGCATCTACCTTTGAAACCATAACAAGTTAAGCACCTGAATGAAAAAACAGATAGGGATATTTGTTCTTGTGCAAGAAAAAAAACTTTCACATGATGAATGTAAAAAATCAAGTATGGACATTTCAAAATGTCCATAAAGACATCAATTTGACTTACCTCCACCACCTCTACCTCCCCTGGGCATCTTGGAGAAACTGTTGTCAGGAACGTTGGACCAAAGTTGGTCAAATTGGGAACCAAAATTCCGAAAATATTGGAGATTTCAGACGACAAAGATTGCAACACTGCACATGCAGGCCCCGCGCTACCCACTATGCTTTGTTACTTCCGGTTGTAGAAAAATTCAAAATTTCCAATTTTTCTGTAAGATTCAAGCATCTATTTGTGTTGGAATTAAATTTGTAGTTATTAACATCTAAATTATTGTGATTTGGGGCAAAACATTCCGACTTTTACAACATTTTGTGAAACATTTTCTCACAACCTTTGACCTGTGACGTCACTTCCTGTTGTACCCAAGCCACATTATTTTTCCGCAGTCCGTCCAGTTTGTTGAAGTATTTTTTTGTCGTAAATAGCGGGTTCCTTGAGTCTAAATAACGATGCCTAAGGTCAGGAGAAGCAGGAAGCCTCCACCAGAGGGCTGGGAGCTGATTGAACCTACGCTGGATGAACTGGACCAGAAAATGAGAGAAGGTAACGAAAATTCCTGTTTGCCAAAAAACCTCTTTCGTTTTATAGTCCCGTAGATTTTATCATTTAGTGCAGTGTACGATGGTTTGTAGACACAATAAGTTGTTCATAACAGACTTTTTCTGAAGGTATAAGTATCTACAGCAGCTTTACGCCAATTTTTCAGTAAGACAAATCAATGCCTTGGGCCATGCGGAAAATGATGCCCCCCCCCCCCCCCCCCCCCATTCTTAGATAAATTTCAGGACCGCAGATAATTATGCAGATATGCAAATCTGATGCACAGATGTGTATTTTCAAACGTATGCAATTTCAAACCCGTCATCATCATCATCATCGTGGTTACCCCCCAGATAACCCTGCGAGAGGCAAAGTAGGGGGGAGGAGGTCCAAGGCTAAGGCAGGCAGGCCTCCAGCCTGGCACGGTATGACTCAACGGTGGGAGCCGATACAACCGTGCCAGGCACGGTGGTCTGTCACTAGGGTATTCTTTCCCGTTGCTACGCGCGTTCGACAAGGTATCGGGTTACACGGGGCAACATTTTGGCTAACGGCAAAACATTTGCAAATAAACAAAATAGCGGGGGCGGGAAAATCTTTTCAAAATAAAACGAAATTAGCGATTTTACAAACTTTGAATGTAGTCATCTTGTGCTGAATGGCTGATTTTTCTATATTTTGCTCCCAAACACGATTATTTTCAGGTTTTAGGGAGACCGTTTTTTCAGGCACACATCGCAAAGGCCTGGCTTAAAATGTCAATGAATATCTCTTATTTTCATATTTTTCGTCGACCAGGAACAAAACAAAACTTTGTGTTTTTGGGATTTTTTAATTTCTCATTTTAAGTATAGTTGATATCGACAAATCTGTGAAAAAATTGCATTTTTTGCCATTTTTCGCACTCAATTACCCATAATTCAAAATCAAGTACATTTTTCAAAAATCCCAAAAACACAAACCTCGGAAAGACCGTTACGGTCATTTTGAGCCACTAATGAGGTAACGTGGGTGCTTTATGAAGCTGATCCTTTACGATATTTAAATGCATGTCATGCCGCACGGATAGGGGGAGGGGGTAATTAACACCGCCGTAAACAATCCTTCTAATATTCAATGTCACAAAAAATTACGCCAGTAGCTTCGTTACATATTAGATGTCCACAACAAAGTGACAGCACGGATACACTCTCCAGAAAACAGGTAATATTTGTGACAAAAGTAGTTTTTTTTCCTGAAGCGGGGAAAGGGGCCCGGCCGCGCAGGTTTGCAGTAAAAACTTGCAATGACCGCAGGCGACCCCGAATCGAACGCGCGTTCGGATTCGATTACGTCATTTCGAACCTCGTGGAACAGCGTTCGAATTCGGCTGGACATGGGAGTTTCTGAGCATGAATTTGACCACCGTGAGGCAGGGCGTTCCATTGTGGGATGGTCAAGTCAACAATCAGCCATGAGCTTTTTATATTTTAGCTCTGGCCATAGAAGAACTAGAAGTATATGGCTGGGGCCTTTGCTCATGAAAATTGCAACAAGCCTAAAATATACTTTGTTGTTTCTCTGCCTATCACTGTTTCTGATGACGTCTTTGCCTTGCTCACAGCTGAGACAGAACCACACGAGGGGAAGCGGAAGGTGGAGGCACTCTGGCCCATCTTTAAGATTCACCACCAGAAGTCTCGCTACATCTTCGACCTGTTCTACCGTAGGAAGGCAATCAGCAGAGGTAACCAACTATAACCTTTTATTTCATCATCATCATCATCATCGTGGTTACCCCCCAGATAACCCAGCGAGGGGCAAAGTAGGGGGAGCAGGGCAGGCCTCCAGCCTGGCACGGTATGACTCAACGGTGGGAGCCGATACAACCGTGCCAGACAGGGCGTTCCATTGTGGGATGGTGGGGGGGAAGAACGAATGTTTGTATGTGTCCGACCGGGCGTTGAGAGTTTGAAATTTAAGATGGTGACTACCCGGGGTGCGCCCCTGAGCTGGATTGAGAAGACTGTCTGCGTTTATATTGATATGATTATTAACGAGTTAAATGTTTGTAGAAAAAGATGAGGCGGGGTTCCTCCTCCTTTTGGAGAAAAGGGGCCACTGCAGGTCATTGAGCATTTATTTATTTATCTTTAGGGTGCACATGGTCCCTTCAGTTAACATTGTAACTGATTTCCAAGGGAGCCTTTCAGTATTTAATCGTAAATTCATTATTGTTAACACTATCACAGTATCAGGATGTTAAGATCTCCAAGCAGATGTAGGGTGTCACTAAGTTAAGTCTCATCGTACAATGTTTTCAAGTTGACTTTGTAGCCCATTTGGTAAAATTGTACATGACACCTGTTCAGTTGCATTTTGTAACAAAGAATAAATCAATAGAGTGAAAGACTTTAATACAAGTTCAAATGAGCATCATTAAAACCTTTCAGTCGTGCTGGCTGGCAATTGTGGCTTTTCGACTTTCACATCTGTCGGGCTATCTCACCTCATACCCACCTGATGAGGAAAATACTTTTATGATAAAGAATAAAATACAAACTCAAATGAACATCAATCTAACCTTTGCACTTGCTGGCTAGGAATTGTGGATTTTCATGACTTTCACATCTGTTTTGCTATGTTACCTCATACCCACCTGAATAACATGATTTCCCATCAACTTTTACCTCATTCAGAGCTGTATGAGTACTGCCTGAAGGAGGCGATAGCAGACAAGAACCTGATTGCCAAGTGGAAGAAGCAGGGCTATGAGAACCTCTGCTGTCTGCGCTGCATCCAGACAAGAGACACAAACTTCGGCACCAACTGTATCTGCAGAGTCCCAAAGAGCAAGCTGGAGGAGGTGAGAAGTGTGTTTTTTTTGTACAATAATACCCTGGGCTCCAGACTGTTTATCGGGCCTTTTAGCCGGTTCCTTCTAGTCAGTTTCTTCGGCAGCACAGAGCTCCCAGCCCACCGATACCCTAATTAGCGCACCGGGGTAGTTCTAGCCGGGGAATTGACCGGCCCTACCAAGAAAAGTAAAAGGGGCGCCGTTCATTCCTCGGGCTACAACTCCCCGGCGCGTTGATTTAGATCCGGCAGGCTGACTGGCTTGCCGCGCCGAAGGAAATCACTAGCGGCCCTGTCTAGTCTGACTCCCAGGGAAGTACAATAGGAGAGGAATGGCATTATGGGACTACGTCAATGACAAAGATACTTTCATGGTGCATATGGATCACACATTTAAGGAAACTTTTGCAAAGGAATAATGGTTTAATGTTCAAGGCCTTGTCTCATACTGTAAGTTCATATACATTTGCAGTGGTTTTATTTTGCAGTAGGACGGGAGGAAAAATGAGGTTTTCGTGGCGTTTTTTAATTCGCAGTTGAAACAATTGTGTAGTACAGTATAGTCCTACAAAGGGAGATATACTCGAGTTGTCATAAATTTGTGTTGCAGAGATCACCACAAAAATAAAACCACAGTAAAAGTTTGCAAATTTAAAGTACTTAGATATCCATTTAGATTGTATTGTGATACACTGTATTTTGAATGTAAGGACTGTCTGTGTTATAAATGCATGAATTTCGGTTGTCACAGTATCTGGCATGGGACTAACGTTTTCTGTTCTACAGGGTCGTATTGTGGAGTGTGTACACTGTGGCTGCAGAGGTTGCTCCGGATAGCGACAGTCATCTACATCATCTGATACAATGTTGAGTCTATCACTAAGAATTAGAAGGCCGAAGATTCTTCAGTATTTGTTATTTTGTATTGTTGGTGAGACTTAAGTTTTAACATACAACGTTAGATCCGAAATAAGTTATGGCTGTACTCTTGTTCTACTTCAGTTTTAGATCTCGTTAAGTTATCAAGCAAATATCACAAACTGTAATGATAAAATAAGGCATGCACTGTACCTATGACATTGAACACTTAACCAGCTCCCTGTTATGGAGGAATTGTGATACCTAGATTGTACTGGATAATGAGCTTAAGTAGCAGGAAGAAAGTTAAAGATTCATGGCCCTGTTGATCAGGTATTCTTTGTGTTTGAACTGAACCAAGAATAGAAACTGCATCGATACAGAATAACATTTAAAAGGTTGATGATGCAATTGCACGAGCAGGTTCAAAGATATATGCAAGAGGAATTTGGTTTGTTCTTGTTGAAAGACTTGCATCCATGAGCATGTTTCTGTATCCATATAAAAGTGAATCTGCAAAGGACAAATGTCATCAGGTTTTATCTATGTTTATGAGGATCAGCATTAGGATTTTTATTTTCCCCCCCAAAAAAAAATTAGGAAAAAAAAATTCATGAAAACAGAAGGCTGGCCCAGCCATCTGTTTTCATTATTTTTTTCTTCTAAATTTTTCTTTATTTTTTAATAAAATCCGTTAACCATAAAATTAAATTTGTGTGGCCTTACCCATACATAGTTTCATGTCCATGTTGTACTATCTTGTATGGAAGTTGTATTACTGTAATGTTAAAGACAAATGGTTCTATCTTTTTTTTCTTAATTGTTTTGAACACTGTCTAATCTACATATGCCCCAAGCTCTTGTATATGGTATAAGTAATGTTTATTGGTGGTAGGCATAAAACATACAAAATGTAGGATATAAACAATCCTTAACACAATTTTACACACACGAATGGTACAGGTAGGACAGGTGAACACATGACAAATGTACTGCACAATGTGAATGTGTGAATGGAAAAATAAAAAGACTCTTTGCTGTTCAATTGAACATATTCCTTTGGCAAGTATGGCAGTCTTACTGAGTGTTTTATAACGTTTAACAAGTAGCAACGCAACTGTAGAATTTGTGTTTCTGAAACAGTTGGAATGTAAAAAATAAAACAAGTTCCTGAAATAAATGCATCTTGTGATTCACAAATATCCTAACTCACTCACTTTGAAGGCAAACTCTGTGCAACTTAAAAGAAAATGTAAGGGCTTCATAAAGCCTAATACAAGCCTAGATATCAGCCTTGCTAGGCTCTAGTCTACTCCATGAGTGACTGCTGTGCCTATACAAGTCTGATATCTGGAGCAACTGGTACCTAGGCTAATGTATATCTTTTTACATAAATAGTAATATCTAAATACTGGTCTATAGGAATACAAAATGTGGCTTGTTTTCATAATAACAGATTATTGCATATTACCTTTCCAGAACCTAATAATATCAAAAAGGTAGAGTAGTAATTGTCAACTTACCATGTTTGGAACACCAAAGCCTTTGCAGAGTCATACATGAAATGTGAAGGAAATCATTCTTCCCGAAAATAATTTCATCAGCTTGGTAGAACATAGGATATTTGGAGTTTCTTTTTACACAACCGGGAATCTCACCTGCTGACGTTTCCGTGTCTGTCAAACACGTTCTTCAGAGCTTCTGACTGGAGTACTGCTTATCACCGCTATAAGCTCAGCCACGTTTGGGATTACATTCTCGCCGCAAAAGCGCCACCTACATCGGCTACTTATAGCAGTGAGAAGCAGTACTCCAGTCAGAAGCTCTGAAGAAGGTGTCTGACAGACACCGAAACGTCAGCAGGTGAGATTCCTGGTTGTGTAAAAAAAAACTACAAAATCATTATTGCCTTTACAGCTGTGAATTGAACCTAGATAGCAGACGTTTCAGAGGAAATTATGAAAAGGATATCTATACCTTGGTATTGCACAGTGTCTATTATACAAAGCCCTTACCAAGCAAACTTTAAATTATTTCAACTAGAACTAGCTGCAAAGTCAAATGCTGTGACGTGATTAACATATATAATACTGGCAGTGAAGATGCTAACTTATTTTGTAGATTCTGGTATTATATTGCTGAAATATTGATAAAAACAGTTGACATGCTTGGAATATCATTTCTATAATGTCTTACTACTTTACAATTGTGTTGGTCATTTAGCTTGAGACTGTTATCCCATAGTAAATCACAGTGATATACATGTATATGGTGGCAATCATAAACAATGGCTACGTGAATGTAATGATTAAGCTGGATATTCATAACTAATGATAATCAAAAATGATTTCAAACAAACAGTCTGATGATCCTGAAGTAAAATCTTCAAGTTGAAAGTCTGATAATAACTCTAAATCTAGCGAAATTTGTCCCCTGAGGGCTTATATGTGAACATGTAAATACACGAAGTTCCAACAAATTACATTGAAAAGTTGCCTAGATTCTTAACATTGACGTAATGTTTGACAGGGATATAAGACCCAGCTATAGTTCTCATCATTTTTGCCTTTTACTAACTTACTACACATGTAGTGACATGTATGTTGCTGTATAGATTAATTCAGCCTTGTGCAACAAAGAAGAGTGCAGAGATCTAA
Source organism: Branchiostoma lanceolatum (assembly GCA_035149815.1). Classification (NCBI taxonomy): domain Eukaryota; kingdom Metazoa; phylum Chordata; class Leptocardii; order Amphioxiformes; family Branchiostomatidae; genus Branchiostoma; species Branchiostoma lanceolatum. Next base: position 17,120,160 of record CM068873.1, read on the forward strand.
CCACTACATTGAATTCCATACTTCTCACTGGTTGCCTTGGATTTAGAAAGTCTTAAAGACTGTCAGGTCACATGTTGGAAGCAATTTCACAATTTCAACTTATCACACTAAAGTTTCGCAGTCATTTGAAAAAGCATATTTCACTCTACTTTGCAGTGTCTACCTTTCTGTAATAGCATTGATTAACGTAGAGATATTTGGCCTCAAAGTATTTGTTGGAAGTTGCATATTTCTAGTAGCGTTCCAAATGCAAAGTAACCAGCGATATTTCCTAATCATTCTACGGTGATTTCCCATCCCTTATGTACGAAGCAGGCTGCGAAATACAAGTGTTCGCTAAGGTCCCCGCCGGGTACCCACTCACACGCGACCTGTCTATCGGACACCGTGATCGAAACTCGCAACTTCTTGGGGTCACTGGGGACCTTACTGGTGTCGAAGGTCACGGTGGTACCCTTGGCGAGTGCTGGAAGCTGATTGGTCATCTCTTTGCCGTTGACGTGGACTACTCCTGTGGAACCTACGCACACTGCACCTATACGTTGTAGAATTGAGTCCTCCTCTTGTACTAGTACAAGTCCAAGGCCATCACCACGGTGGGTTTTCCCTGTTCCATTGACCTGGACAGAAAAAATACAAAATTTTGTCTCTTGATTAAAAGTGTGCATAGTTTTCAGTCTTTTTCAGTTTATGGTTTTGAAACCTTAGCAGTTGTCAACTGAATGTGGTAACAGGTATGTGTTAAATCCTAGCAGTGTTAGATTGGCTTTAATGACACAAACACTTCAAAGGGTTTTCAATAATAATAACTTTATTGCAAATTTATGCCCGGAGGCTAATTGCAAGAATACTAGCCTCCGATGCAGACTCAACCCGGCTGTTTTCTTTTTCAAGTTATTGTTTTTATACTATTATATTTTTTTTCTTATTGTTGGCCGGGATAGAGTCTGCGTCCAGTCGGCGGCACAAAAGGAAATTAAAAATCACTTAGTGGCAATCGGCATGGACTTGTGAAGTCCGCGCTCCGCAGAGGGTGCACGCACCGCTGGCTCCACGTTCTCACGCCGTAACCATGCGCCCTGCTTTGTCCTGACAAGTTTCCATAATTTGAGGTGCATTGGGTCACCGTCTCTTTCAAAACACGAAAGTCAGGAACTAACCAGGTAATACAGAACCTCCTTGGTTTGACATACGCCCGTAATTGATGATATTTCCCGAGAGGAGTGTGTAACTGTTGCACAGGAGGTTTGTGGGTTCCCCCAGGTTGAGGCCATCAGCCGCCGTCAAAGGAAAGATTGTTTGGTGGAGTTTCTAGCTGACCATGGCAAATCGATTCGTTTTCAAATTTGGCTAATTTTGCAAAGGAACCTAAGATGATGTTGCCTATCAGCCTACCAAGACATGTGGATTTGTTTTTAAAGTGGCCGTCTGAAGTGGTGACCTGACTTGCCCCCCTCCCCAATTCTGCCTGTTCCGAACTAATACATAAACATCCGACAAAACTAACCGACCGCCCTCAATAGAATAAATGCCCGCATTGATTTAAAAGATAGTTTTAGTCTCGCCGACTTTGCTAACCCCGACCTGTGTGTTTAGCTGAAATTTAACTCCCGTAACAAACCAGGCGTGTGCTGGGCCCATAGAGTCAATTGTTCCTCGCGTACGTGTGAATTACCCTTGCGCGAACATGTGAATTGCCCTTGCGCGAACATGCCAATAACCTCTCTGAAAGACTTTTTTAATCTTCTTTTCTTTGTGCCGCCGACTGGACGCAGACTCTATCCCGGCCAACAATAAGAAAAAAAATATAATAGTATAAAAACAATAACTTGAAAAAGAAAACAGCCGGGTTGAGTCTGCATCGGAGGCTACAAGAATACATTGAAATGAGATAATGATAATAATAAGTACACAGTAATGAAATAAACACAAAGTAAGGTCGTCAACTAGAGCTACTTCTAATCTAAACAGTTGCTATTGGGTTTGATTTCTTTTTGTGTACAACAAGGCTGTCTCCAGCTTTAAATTTTTTCCAACTCATTGTCTGGGAGCCCATGTTGTTAATTTTTGTTGATAAATCTGTAATCTTAAGCTTACGAAAACACATTTTCATCAGTTTCAGGTCAGAGTTTTTGGACAAATGGGGTGAAATTTTTGTCTGTCCTAACAAGCAAAGGTAGTCCTAAAGGTAGCATAATCTTCAACAAGATGAAGAAGAAGAAGCAAATGGCCTTCACAAGATGGAGGGATGGGCAATGGAGACAGCCCTGATACACAATAGATAATAATAATAATGTTTTTTATTGGTCAGAAATTACCCGCAATGGCAGCCTTTCTAGCCCTGAATTGATGCAGGGTATTACAGGTTTCACACAATACACAACAAATATAATATCTTATCCACACCAGCATTTTGTGGAACTGTCGCAAGGGTCTGGGCGGCTGCCATTCGGCACCACCAGGTGACCTCAATACGACTTTACCCTACACCTGGGTGGAGTGAGGAAAGTCGTGTTAAGTGCCTTTCCCAAGGGCACAAGATCGGTGACATAACAGGATTCGAACTCGGGACCTCTTGGTTCTGAGTCGAATGCTCTGCCGTTGCGCCACACAACCCCACAAGCAAAGATTCCGAAGGTTAAAGTGTCTCACCTTGAAGGTGACCAAGTCCCCGCACAACAGGCTGCTCTTACTGGAGTGCAGCACGCTGATGGCGGCGTTGGGAGACGTTCTGGTCAGGGTGGTGTTCCCGTTGCTCAAGCTGTACCCAGAATCCTCTGCTACCTCCCACTCTGATGAAATACCAGTAAACATTTCCAGTTTGTAATGGTAGATTGGCTGCAAGATACAGTCACTGTAATATTTACACTATTGCTGACTTTTATCTATGTGTGGTGTGCGTAGTCCAGTGGTTAGCGATCTTACCACTGGAACTAGAAGCCCCGGGTTCGATCCTGGCTGTGTCACTCACCCGACATGTACGCTACCGGAAAGGGTCGCAGTCCTTAGGACGGGACGTTAAGCCGTGGTCCACTGTTCATTGTGCTTGTCGAAAAGAGCTAGGGGAATTTCCCCGGTACAATGAACCTGTAAATACTGTATATAGCGTCTGTCTTCTCTGTCACGACCAGTGGAAGATTAGCTCATCTGTTCATTGAGTTCATTTGAGCTAAACTGGTTCGAGATCACTTTCCTTTCCTTTTCCTTTTTAACTATTTCATTTTAACCTTCTCCCTGGTGCCTAATTCTGTAACCAATAGGGAATAACGTGCCAAACGACTACTTCAATGACAATGTGCTAAGGGGTTAAAAGTCTAAACATCATCAAAAATGCTATAAGACTATTTCTGAGGATCCGTCCCACCAAATGACTTGTCTTTTCTACCTGCATAGTGCATACCTGCACACACACACCCCCTCCACACACACACACAAAATATCAGAGAATATTCAGTAGTTCAGGTGGTTACCGTGCTGCAGTAAGGTTGTCCTAGCAACCTGTGGAATGCTCCATGGAGACCAGCCACGGACCATCTTGCAGCACACTCTGAAACTGTAGTCCACGTTGAACTGAAAATAGAGGTAAGTATAGTAAATACTAGTATGCTGGTGTAATATAGCGCATATTGAAATCTGTCCGTAAGTAGAGGACTCCCATAGCTTTCTGAGAAATGTACTCGGTGCATGACACGTGTGTATGACTAATCCTGTACAAGGCTGTGCAAGTTGGCACTAGGTTCGCCATTGCCCCTGAGACTGTTACTCCTTTACTCCATCCTGTATGACTAATCTTGAAGATGTTGAGAAACGTATAAAATTAGGAACACAGTATGTTAGACAAGACAGACCGGCTCGTGGAATAGAGAGGATAGAACATGTAAGTGTGGAATAAAGGTCGTTTCTCGGCCACGTTAACAACTGGAGTCTGTCTTTACTTTCCATCGGAAAACCTTTCTCTGCTATTTCCTTACACAGGCATAGAGGGGGCCAAGAATGGGGCCCTGTGGAACACCATGTGAAATGACTTTCTTAGTGTACGACTTGTTCTCGCAACTGGAGATAATTAACTTGTCATGTGGGCAAAGAATGATAACAAAAGAATGAAATAAATCACCTTAAGGTGTTTGACAGTGCAGCACGTGTCTTGGCCCTGGTACGCTTCGCGGAACTTTGTCGTGTTCATCGTGACCCTGTCCACCCTCCCGCAGCAGTACTGCAGTCTGTACTCCGCTGGGGACTGCTTCTCTGGAATGTCGTCATCTTCTATCTACAAAATAAAGCTTTATATAAGTAAGACAGGATACATTGTACTTTGCCCATTTGATCCCTAAAACATCAAGCCACACACAAAGCGAAACTAGTCTGGGTGTGAGCTTGAATAAATTTCTAAACGGAAACTACATGTGTGCGGCTATAGCGTCTTTGCTGAAGATGTGGCGTGAGTGTGTATTGTTGACTTGAGGTTGTCCACTTCTATTTGCCTACAAAATTTAGCTTTGTTACAATACATGTTTTGTTGCACTGTTGCAATTTGGTCAGTAGTAAAGAGACCAAATTGTGTGTTTCACTTAATAGGAGAGAGTTATGTTTGAAGGAACGCAAGAATTACAATTAGATGTAAATTAGGGTGGATTTTTAATCTTTAAGAGGTATGGGTGTATATATGTGTAAATATTTGTTTGTTTGTTTGAACCTTTGTTTATTCATGATAAGCTCAAATCGGCACGCAGAAGAGCTATATTATTCACGCAGCCGAAACATATGTAAGATAAATAGGCAAATAGTAGTGGAAAATCTCAAGTTAACCTTCAGAAGAGCTAGATGCTGTAGCCACATATGTAAGATAAATGATCCACATGTTACGATTAATTCATACAGGGATATACTCACCCCATACCAAAATATACTCACCTCATACCATGATGCTAGTACACCTCCTGGCCTCTCACGTAGCTCTGCTACCTGGACAGGTGCGTGGGCCAAGACGTACCCGTCACTCCCTATCTCCTCTGGCAGTTCAGTGATACAGGCTGGGTCCAGGCCAGCCAGAAGGATGCAGGGTACCTCAGACAATGGGGGCACCTCTGGCAAGCTGCAGTGACAAGGAATGATGCTAGAGGGCGCTGATGTATGGGTTACTAAAGAGATGCAGGTAAAGGTAAAGCAGGCATCCTCAATTAAGGTGAAGCGTAATGCTGTTTCAAGTAGCTACTGGTAGTGCAATGCGGCTTCGCCACGGCTCACGTTTTTTGGCCAGGCACACCGGGTCACCCCTACTCTTCTCGATAAGTGTGTTGGGTTCTTTTACATGCAGAGGTTTGACGCCCTAAAGCTCTCTCATACACGGGGCCGCCGTCTTTACGTCCCCATCCGATAGGACGATGTGCATCTTTTCCAGTCATGTCCAGGCCCGGGCGCGAACTCGGGCGGCTGGCTCCACAGAATTTGAACCAGATGTGGTGAGAGGCAGAGTGTGCAGACCTCTACACCACGCAGACAGGACCAAAGAGATGCAACAGCTCAAAAAGATGGAAATGGTACTCCTTCCCCTGATTATAGGTTTGATGAATATCATTACAGGTTTGACGAATGTTTGCAGATGCCATCTAGATCTGTTTCTGTTACATAAAAAGTATGTGGTTTCAAATTCTAGCGATGACATTTTTCTAACTGTCTAAGGTAACAGTGATGACTTTTATCTCTTTATCTTTCATATTTATATCATCATTATTCTTTTTTTCTATTCATCTCAGCTGCCTTGGCGAAGGCCTGTGATCTCTGGGTGTGATCTTTGCAGCCTGTTGACTTGGGTTTTAATTGAGCTGCTTCAAATTCAAAGTGAGGAACAACAAAAACATTTGAATTCTTTAAATTTGCTCCTTAGCTTCAATAACGGTGCACGCACCAGTTCTTCCGCGACAGGGGTCCCTGGTAGTGTGCGACAAAAAAGGGACGAAAGGGTTTCGAGAGTCTGGGTTTGAGTTCACATTTCTCAAATGTGCTTCGAACTGACATTAAATACTAACATGGCTGAAAAGCACATGAATTGGTGTGTTTTGGGTGGAAATTGCGTTTAGATCCGAGCCTTACTTCCGGATATCCATACGCGTTGAAGGTAAACTGCCCGTTTGACCCCGATTGACCTTTGTTGCGTTTTTTTGGCCGTGTTGCATTACCTTGCGCGTCAGGTTATTGTGAAAATCACAGTAAGGATTTTCTTTATAATGGGCTTGATTATACCTTGGAGTTTTCTCTTTCTGACACTAACAGTCCTTTTCGTGTCAAAAAATTTTGTGATGTGTTTAGTTCCACGGGAAAATGCCCAATTTTGCGCCTCAGTTTTGACGGAAAAATACTTTTTTCCTCTAATATTTACTAAAATTACAGAGATTGAAGAAACCGAAACTCTGGTTTTCTTGTAGCTAGAGGGATATCCTTCATTCCCATTCACAGTTGTTTTAGCTGAGAACTATTTCCTGGAAGAGACGGTCACTAGACTTGAGGGTGTGCAAACTCTAATTGAGACCCAAAATAAACTAGGGGGTGCACCCATAAGACAAATTGAGTCCCCTTGGCAAGTTGTGTATCACCCCTCCCTGCACTGCCCAGCTAAGATAGCCCTGTGTGACCATGTTTAGATGACAACATGGCGTAGTGGCAGGGTGTTTGGCCACGTCCTGACTTGTCCCATTGACGTTGTGCCCTTGGGAAAGGCGCTTTACACAAATTTCCTCACTTATTGTGCAGGATGTAGGATACCTCAGACAATGGGGGCACCTCTGGCAAGCTGCAGTGACAAGGAATGTTGCTAGAGGGCTCTGATGTATGGGTTACTAAAGAGATTAGTATCAGGTGAAGCTTCGGCACCCAGCTTCAGTTTGGGACGTCCCTCAGAAAGGACATGAAATGGAGGTCCCCTGTTTGAGGAGAGCTACACCTTGAACACGTAAAAGAAGCCATTCAAAAGAGTAGGGGTCTTTCCCAAGTGGATCGAATAAATCTATTCGGATATGCAACTTGTACTGCAAGAAGTACAAACCTGGTATGTTACGCCATGACGCAGTTTACTGGGTTTGTAATACAAACAAAACAAAAAAGCATACCTGTTCAGTGATCTGCTATTGTTCCTGTCACAGAATGACTTCAGCTCCGCAACTGCTATGACTTCACTGGCTTCTACTAGCTTTTCTCCTGTGATATAGAAACAATACACAGACAATATGCAAGGGAATCTTCATATTGCCATCGTGAGAACTGATATGCTGAAGAAATTTCTGTTAGAGTTTTTAGAAAGTACACAAGATAACAGTTACTCAAGCAACTGGATAGACGTTTCAGGTAGCATCCACTACCTTTATTACATGGATGTCTAACTTTCATTGACATACATTGTGTATATTGGAACTAGGGGTGGGTACCGGTACATAAAATTCAGGTCCGGTCCAGGTACAAAGGGTCAGATCCAGGTCCTGACCTGGACCTGATTATAGTAGTGTCGCAGTACATCATATTTTGGAGAGCGAGACACACGTAAAAGTCTCCAAACGTCATGTCTGGAACGATATAATTTCTTAGGTTTGCACTTTGTCTCAAAATTATAACTATACTCTCCTCGCCGTCTGTTTAATCATCCTTTAAGTGTTTCTAGATATGATTCACAGCTAACGTCTTCGAAAATAACTCCTTAAATCTGTTGTTTTGTATTTTCTTAGACCAGTTATAATTATGTGGCCGCCTGCTAGTAGCCTGGTAATATGAATTTTCTAATTGGTCCATAGGCCGGTCCACTGATTTTTTACGGACCGGTTTTTTGGACTGGTCCATTAAGAAATACCGGTTTTGTACCGGTACACGGTACCGGTACCCACCCCTATTTGGAACTGTTCATCTTACTTTAATTTTCCAATCAAAAGCAGCATGACTCAGTTCAATGTTATCAAATCTAAATCTAAAAGCATGTGTTTGTACCTTCTTCTATCACAGTTAAATCCTCTATGATGGAGTTCTTCACAACATCTTCACATTCCCTGAGTGGCTCCAATGATTCGCCCTCAATCTCTTCTACCCTATCCAACAGCTCCCTCTGTCTGGTATCTATTGCACTGCAGATTGCCTCCTTCAGCTCTTGGAAGTGTTTCTCCACTGTAGACTTGGCTTCATGGGCAGAACTTTCAACCTATGGGACAACATAGAAAGAACATCTATTAATCTTTTCCATGCTGTTTGACTCCATAACCAATACAAATTTGGAGTGGACCCTTCTCTCTGAAAGGAGGAGGAACGCCTGCCTCACCTTTTTCTATAAGCTAGTCAATAACTACATCAACATTAACACAGATAGTCTACTGAAACCAGCTCAGGAGCGCACCCGGGGGAGCCACACGCTCAAATTTCAACCACTTAACACCCAGACAGACTCTTACAAACATTCATTCTTCCCCCGCACCATCCCCGAGTGGAACGCCCTGCCTGGCGCGGTTGTTACGGCTCCCACCGTCGAGTCATTCCGCGCCAGGCTGGAGGCCTGCCCGCCTTATTTCAAACCATTTCCTGCACAGTGGCATCAGAATATACATAGAACGGTTGCTACAAACTATGATAAGTGCTTTGGAAAAGACAATGCCATGGCAATATTCAAGAAAAACAGTTGCCTTTTGGTGTTCCTTAACTTCCTTTCCATTACAAATGATATTGTTTAATGCTCAACCAGCACCCCCCCCCCAAAAAAAACACGCAATCCGACAACACGTATCTTATGATATACACCTAGATTCCTGTATGAAAATCATTGCTATCTTTTAAAACAGGATTTCTATCTTGATGTTGTAAATTACTGCTGTTGACACCGGCCTCTTTTACATAAAGCAGCGGGGCTGTGCGCTAGAAGATAAGCAACATGCCAACCTCAGGAGAAATGGGGAATCTGATGCAATTCTCCATAATAAAGGATATCATTAAGTCAGATAATGCAATTATTATGTGGCCATTCAATACATCCCCTTTCATACTAAAAGCCATTTATAAGGCTTCTTTCTACGAGGATCTCATTAAATATTCAACGACATCTCCAAGCAATCATTTCTATAGTGACATATTGGTCACAGTCACAAATAGGACAAAACATTTATTATTCATGGTGTCCCCAAATTGGCATGTCAATATAAGGGCTGGGATGACACTTTGTAAAAAGGGAACCAGTGTTACTGTTATGAAAGGAGCTAAATCATGAATCTATTATGGGGTAAATTGATGAGGTATTTACAAAAGCATCTAATAAAATGCAGTGACAGGCAGATCAGAGCGTAGTTATTTCGCTGAAATGTCAGTGACATTTGAAAACAGCTCTTGGATGACAAAATGATTACAATTCAAACAAAGAATAAAACAAAACAGCCATTGAAATGAAAAGCTCTATACTGTAATGTATCCAATGTACTAGACAGTATAGTATAATCTATACCAATAAGCCATTCAGTGGATTGGATTAATATTGACACACATATCGTATGAGTCAATAAACATTGCTTTTCTTATCATTACTTTAAATTTCAAACCGATAAATTGCATAATGTTTATAGAAATTCTAGTGATCAACCATAGAACACATCTGCCATCTGCTGGTTGACAGACATAGATGTCTGGTCATAGAAAGCCATCTCTGTAACTTCATAACTACTAAGTGGACTGAAATCTCTCTGTGTAACATCACATCATAATTGACTTTCACTAATGGACATACACTCAGCACCAGAATGACAGGCATGTTTCAGATACACGTCGCTCAAATGTCAACTGTACTTAGTTATCCCTGACTTGCCACTTTCAAGTTTCATGCTATATGTATATCATACAATATTCAATATCAATTATCAAAGTTCCAGTTTGTAGACTTGAACAGCAGGACTTGAAATACTGGGTGCATGTTTTTGTAGGCTATAGGGTAGAGGTGTTAATTGTACAATATACTACTAATACTATACAGAACATTCTTGAAATTTAACTACATGTATCAGGAAAAGCAATATAATTAAAGTTTGTTGTGTAAGTTTCATGTATTTCTTATTTTAAAATTTTGAAGCTTAGCTACAGAATTTCAGATTGAAGTTCTTAAGAGAGGCAGTAGGGACTGTAAATACATTTTGCTGACATTCTACTTTACGTCATGCGGTGCACCCAAAGTTTTTTCTGTGCACCTAAATTCTTAGGTTAGGTTCACCAGTGCACCTATTCCCAAAAATAAATTTCGAGCCCCTAACACTAACAGGCATCAACATTTTTAGAAAAAAGATTCCTTGCAGGCACCAAAGTTTCCTGTGCAAAGCCACCATTTGCCTCAGTGGACATCTGTGCCCGCTGTGATAATGATTTTCTGTAAGTCCGGCAGTCAACAATGAATGTTTGGTGCCAAAAAATGCTGACAGAACGGAAACACGTAATAAATTTACTCTAACATCAAAGCTGAAAATTCTGCTATACGATTAAATTTTTTCCAACTGTAATTCTGTTGTTTTGTACCTGCTCAAGAATTTCATTGCCAAAGGAATTGCGCTTAAGTAATCCTTGCACCAAATTATGCGGCATTACAAAGTTAATTACCATTGACTAATCTTTGTTTGCGGTATTCTATTAAATTGCTCAATAATGGCAGCCAAGTACTACACTTAACAAGACCATGATTAATTATGTAGCGGTATGGTTATCCATGTAAAGAGTACATGGGAAGAAAACCTGAGTGCCAATGTGAACATACGAATATTATTATAATTTTCATCTTCCTTTTGGTCTGCATGCTTTAAGCTAACATAGACTCCTCTTATTTTTGTGAACAGTCTTGAGTCGATCTGACAATACATGCATCCTTCTAGATTTAGCTTTTATTGGGATTGCGACTAGAAACTTAATTCCATTATTGAAGGAAAGCACAGATAGAATAATGAAAAAGTATTCGCTTTTTATAATCTCCTTGCTGTACTGATATATGTGAATTTGAAAAAGATTTATTAATTTGAATTAATGGTGCATCATTTTCGATTGATTCCATTCTAAACTGATTTCATGCCAGTGCTACATGTCCTTTACTCAATTTCGTAACTTGTAATAGAATTACCCTGAAAAGGTTATATTAGTACAAGGGACATGTCATGAATTGTGATGAACTATAGCAAAAGCCTTGTAACTGAGGCCTATCATTAACCTCCTACATGCTACCTTATGGTGTAACCAACACAAATCTCTGCTAAAAGACCACCTCAGCAGGAAGAGGGTTAAACTTTGATCTACAGCTGCAGCTACCTGGACCTGATGAAGCCACAACAGATGTTTGAGCAATGGAGGTCAGAGGTTAAATGGCTTAGGGTTCTCAATTCAAAGGCAAATGTCAACTCTATTTGTATTTGTGGCTTGAACGGTGCATGTAGATACAAAAGAAATGGAACACTACGAGCCACCGCTGTATGTTTTAGTCAGTAGGCAGTTTGCCAACCACGTACCATGTTGTTAATGTCAGAAGGAAACAGGTTTCATTCCCTGACTGTATATGGTCTTTCTGTGTTACACCACCATATGGGCTGTATGATGAGCACACTTTGCATAGAAGGATTTCAGCAACACTGATGTGCTATAGGTCACTACCATCTTTTATTTTGTAATCCTTCAATTTGGCAATGAAGATGTTTTGTTTCTGTCCTGTTATACTTACAAGAATCTCAAAACAAAAGTAGAGGAGTGATATTGACTGATAAGCTTCTGAACAGATGAAATGGTACTCACCAAGCAGAGGTAAGATCCGGAGTATTTTCGACGTATTTTTGCGGTATTTTGTACGAGACCCAACTAAAAACGGAAAAGTAGAAAGACAAACAAAACACCGCAAAAATACGTCGAAAATACCCCGGATCTTACCTCTGCTTGGAGAGTAAGGAAATTGATAAATCGGACTCCATGTTTAAATTTGCCCAGAAAAGTCTCCACTTCCAAAAGCAGGAAGGCATGTGTACCCGATATTGGTCGATTACTCGCGGCCGTGCACGTACGTGCAGTCGGCCCCGCCGTACCGACGGTGCACGCACGTGTATACGGCCACGAGTAATCGACGGTGCACGCACGTATATACGGCCACGCCGTATAGACGGTACACGCGCGTTCGTCCTGCCTCGTTCTAGCGGTGGTGCACGCATTGATTTCCTACGGACAGGTCGCGATAATACTGCCCAAAACAAGTGCCGTGCTCGCACGTGCACCCGGCCAATTCGGGCCTTCCTTGCACGCGCGAGGTTAGGGCCATTTACACCGGTGGTGCACGCATTGATTTCCTACGGACAGATCGCGATAATACTGCCAAGAAAGAATGCCGTGGTCACGCGTGCACCCAGCCACTTCCGCCCTTGGTTGCGCGCGCGTGGTAAGGGCCATTTACACCGGTGGTGCACGCATTGATTTGCTACGGACAGATCGCGAGAATTCTGCCAAGAAAGAATGCCGTGGTCACGCGTGCACCCAGCCACTTCCGCCCTTGGTTGCGCGCGCGAGGTTAGGGCCATTTACACCGGTGGTGCACGCATTTCGAGTGCGCATTTCCTACGGATTACGAGCTCCAATTTCGGCACGAACTACCTCACTTACTACACGCATTGCCGTTTAGAACTAACATTGAGTACATGGAATTAGCATTCGGGTAGGAATTTGCAATAAAGTTATTAAGGGGTTTAGTGTAGCTTGAGATTTTTAGAGTTTAGCAGGATGGGATACGCCAGTATTTTATTAACGTACTAATCATCCTGACGCAGGCGATTCACTTAGTGAAGAGACCTAATCAAGTATCAAGTAAGAGCCTGCAAGTAAGTATCATTATTAAGCTCTTCAAAGCCAAGAAATCGTACGAGAGCTGGATATCCCGAGTCCGCCATCTTGAATTGACACCCTTGATGGCTTGAATTTGGCGGTCATGTCATGTGACCCAACAAATAGTAAGGACTAGTTATCGTAAGTATTCCGAGTACAATGTCCTTGAATTAGCGCACTGCGTTGCTTTGAATGGATTCACAGCTACCAAAAAATCAGTGTGCAACTCGGAAGGAAAAAAATATAGTAAGAAGCGATGGATGATAACGTACATGTGACGTTATAGACAAGCCTCGACGGCATATATACAATTAGTAATATACAATGTACATGCACATAATATCAACAAATATAACACAAAATCAAATTATGATGGATACCTTACAGTGCAGTGTGTTTTGGGGGTCGGGACGTGATGAAGTCGTCTTCTGAGGCCATCTTCAATACATCACATTGTAAAAAAATGTCACTACTAACGGGGTGCAGCGGAACTCGCGTTACTAGTTAGAACCAAGCGAACTAATTATCTCGTGACGTCACTACCTATTGTATGCAAAAGCCGCAGCACACAGATTCATTCGCGACGTGGCCGCATCACACATTATCCATCCGCGGCGTACAGGTAAAAAATAGTGCGCCCAAAACTAAATCATGAAATTGTAAACCCTTTCACGCGAACGCGAGCTAGGCACAAACTTGAGCATGGTAGTAATGTATATGAGATTGTGAAGTTTGCCATGCAAATGAGCTTCACGGAACCACAATAAATCAGGCAGCAGATCTTTACTTGAAGGAACTTTTGTAGAATATTCAATGTTCTTGAGCTAACTAGTTGATTTGGAGTATAGTGTTCTTGTAGTACTCTAGATGTAGCGCACTGCGTTGCTTTGAATGGAGTCACAGCTACCAAAAGATCACTGGTAACGGAGGAACAATACAGTATTAAAGAAGCTATGGATGATAACGTTACGTACATGTTACGATATAGACAAGCCTCGACAACATATACATATATGCACATAATATCAACAAATATAAGCAAAATTAAATTCTGATGGTTACCTTACAGTGCAGTGTGTTTTGGCGCTGGACGTGATGAAGTCATCTTCTGAGGCCATCTTCAATACATCACACGGTAAATGTCAGTACTACCGAAGCACAGCGGAACGGGTAACTTGTTAAATCAAGCGAACTAATTATAATGTGACGTCACTACCTATTGTATGCAAACGCCGCAGCACACAGTATTCATTCGCGACGTGGCCCCATCACATAGTATTCATCCGCGGCGTACAGGTAAAAAATAGTGCGCCCTAACTCAAACCCTTTCACGTGAACGCCAGCTAGGCACGAACTTTACTGCATGGTAGTAATGTATATGAGATCGTGAAGCTTGCCATGCAAATGAGCTTCACGGCACCACGATGAATCAGTCAGCAGAACTTTACTTGAAAGAGCTTTTGTAGAATATTCAAAGTTCTCAAGTTAAAGTTAACTAGTTGATTTGGAGTATAATGTCCCTGGAGTTAGCGAACTGTGTTGCTTTGGACTCACAGTTACCAAAATCAGTGTGTAACGGAGGAATAATTCAGTAAGAAGCGATGGATGATAACGTTACGTACATGTTTTGATATAGACAAGCCTCGGCTGCACATTTATTATATCAATGACATTATATATATAATGATTATATCAACAAACAACGCAAAATCAAATCATGATGGTTACCTTACAGTGCAGTATGTTTTGAGGCCACATCTTCAATACATCATACAGTAAATGACACTGGAGCGCAGCGGAACGACGGACGGATACTGTTGTTGTTGTTGTTATACCAAGCGAACTAATTACTTGTGACGTCACTAGCTATTGCACTCAATACATCACACGGTAAATGTACTACCGGAGCACGTTAAATCAAGCGAACTAATTTAAATGTGACGTCACTACCTAATGTAGGCAAAAGCCGCAGCACACAGTATTCATTCGCAATGTAGCCCCATCACATAGTATTCATCGGCGTACAGGTAAAAAATAGTGCGCCCTAACTCAAGCGAAAAGTTATGGTATCGACCCGTCAACGATATGGAGACGACTGTTTACGAGACGGACACGTGCGGCGTTGCTACGGCTAGCTGAAGTTATGGTTTGTCATAGCCCAGGGGGCAAATCGGCATTTTACCTCCTCGCGACATACGATTTGGCGATGATGTCCGATATTTATATTGTCCGTAAAAAATCCCGGACAAAACTACCCCTCTCGATCGAAGCCTCTGCTTGGAGAATACGAAATTTATCGATAGGTCAGTCATGGATATCGGAAAATATATTTTATGTCAATATATTTTATGTCAATATCAAAGAGTGTAAAGACGGACTGTAGCCTACAGTTTAGCTCTACTGGTAAAAAGATGTTCCTATGATCAGGAAGTTGTGGGTTCAAATTCTACTAAATTA
This sequence comes from Branchiostoma lanceolatum, assembly GCA_035149815.1. Classification (NCBI taxonomy): domain Eukaryota; kingdom Metazoa; phylum Chordata; class Leptocardii; order Amphioxiformes; family Branchiostomatidae; genus Branchiostoma; species Branchiostoma lanceolatum. The sequence continues at coordinate 17,135,457 of CM068873.1, forward strand.
TGTTTCGCCAACGAAACATTGTTTTTTGTCATGTTTCTTCTCCTTCTCCTGTCAAATCTTCAAATCGCTTCTTCTCGGTCGTCCGTGAACCAAATTGGCTGCAATTTGGTATGCAGGTAGAGTAAGAGCTGCCCTAGACCCTTTTTAATTTTGTTGATATAAGTTTTTAAAATCATTTTATCGAGGTTTTTTGGTCATTTTCAGACAAAAGTCGCACTATATGGCCTCCAGTGCCGTCGTGTTGGAACCTAAGGACCTGAAACTTGGTTTAGTTGTGCATTGGGTATTTATCCAAAGGACCCCAGTATTTTCTTGGGCATACACTACTTCAAAATTACTTATTTTGCGATTTTTTCATGGATTTTTTTGGTTATTTTGCCGCGGTGCGTCACGAAAGAGATTTGCGGTGCGTTTAGAAAACAACTGTGAAATTTTTGCAAAGCCTGAGTTGTGTTACAGTTTCACGGTAGCTTGCAATTGGGTTACGCCTTCAGTCGCCCAGTTTCATAGCACTATGATAGTGCTAATGCATAAGGCTGCAAGTAAAAGAAGCCCTCCAACAGTCGCCGCGGCTACCAGTTTTGGAAATTTTCAGCATCTGAATATAAAAAGTAATAAGCACTACCCAAAATACTAACTCCAACCAATGAGGTTTTATATATATGAACCTCCTTGCTCCAACTTCCTTGCTCCTGACAGATGGAATCTCACAAGAATCACACAAGACGGCTTGCAATCGCTGTTCACGTGGATATGATTTAAACAATATTTTGACGGCAGAATTTTTGTTTGTTGTTTGTTCATGGCAGATCAGATGCCCGGTTTGGTAGAAAATGATGATTAAAAAACACAACTTAAAAACAATGTCATACAACGCCGAAAAGATACTAGTATGGAAAACCACACCTCGGGAACAACGTAAACCAAAGGTCAATGACCCCTACAGTAGGAATAAAAAACATTGACGGGAAGCGAGGCTTTTTACTAGCAAGAACCTGCAACACCAGAATTGCAGCTGATTTGGTCAAAGATTCAGTTTATCTGTTGTAACAAGAAAAAATTAAGCAGTTGAATTATCGGATTAGTTTTATTTTCTGTGTTGAATTCTATAACATAGATTATGTGACGCGTCTTGGCCGATTTAAAAGCGAACATGTCGCCATGAACAGGGATGATCCAATTACCAGCAACCAATCAGCGAGAAGAATACGTTATGCCATTGGTCACCGAAGAAACCGACATTCATCCGGGGGATATGCTTACCCAGGTGGCGTGCGTCGCTAATTAATTTGCCAGAACATAGGGTTTTACGTGTGCATTGAATAAATGTTACGGCAACCTTTATGACTGACGGGCTGGAATTTTTGCTGAACATTTTATTTTTGTTTTGTAAGTCTGGCAAACTGACAAAATGGGCTGTCCAATTTTTTTTGTTTTTGTAGTTATTTCATTATATTTCAATTTACCCAGGTATTATTTTGGGACAGCCCATTTTTGCATGGGGAGGGGTATTGGCGAAACATGCTGTATTTGCTCAGAGGCAAATGACGGCCTTTCTAGTTCTTGCTTGTTTTGTTTTTCATGTACGTTTTTTTACATTCAATAATGTTTGCCTGCCTTTAAGTTTTTAGAACGGTATTCATCAGTGCTTTTTTTTTAATTGAGTGAAACCAAAATACAACATTTTCTGATCATATTCAACAACAAAGATAGTGTTGTCCAATTAATGTACTAGTACTTAGCTTGCATGAAAATGATTGTCGATTCTTTACATTGCACACCACATGCCCAAATCAACGAAACACTCAAATATTCACAAGAAGCTTTTTTTCTTAAAAAGTGAAGAACATAAACATGAGTATTGGAATATGGATGCCAAGCTGAGAAAGGATCATTGCATATCATAATCCATTACATTGCACAATACATGCCACGATCAACGTTATATGTATATGTTTTGTAAATCTCCCATGTGTAAATATTTCTTGTACCAATCATACAAAACATATCAACACATATTTTGGGGAGATGTACAGAACATATACATCAGTATCAAAACATTGATACTATGTTTACAAAAGCCTAACATATGCGAAAAAGAAAACAACAAAAGAAGAGTATTCATCTCATTCATCAGTATTTCAACTACAAAAACACAAGATTTGCAATGTAAAAAATATAGCCATGGCGATGGTGGTCTCGGCTAATGCTTTCGTTTTTTATCCCACATGCAAATAAGGACCTCACTTGCACATAACAGATCAGTTGATCACCTTCTCTACCCAAATAACAAAAGTTGTTCAAAGTCGGAAAGTCTTGTCTTCAGAAGTTCCCCTGCAGTACAATAAAACGTGGCTAGGGGGTTCAAAATCCAATAATATCAAGGTATCACAAAGACCTACCCACCTACTATATACTAGTATGCAGACAATCCATTTGGGCATTCTCGAGATATTGACCTGCGGAATTTCACATTCCTGTACAATTCATAGAATTCTTGCAAACAGCGCACAATATACATTGTATGTACCATTAGGCTTGCCCCTGCGGCATCACCAAATCAAGAACACCATGTTTACAAATAAGTACACCATCAATATTACAAAATCACGAAAAAGGATAGCTGAATATCAGTGTTCTTTACATCGCACATCACCTGATAAAATCAACAACAACAAAACATATTTACATATTCCTGGCCATTCCAACTGTTTCTTCTGAGTAGATTTTCTTTGTAGGGGTTCTCTCCCCTAGATTTTCTGTGTTGGGGTTTACTCCCCAAGATTTTCTGTGTTGGGGTTTACTCCCCTAGATTTTCTGTGTTGGGGTTTACTCCCCAAAATCAATGGATAAGTCTCATGAAAAATGGCAAACTACCACAGTACATGAATCCAACTACATTGTACTAGTATCTATATAATACAAATCTATTAATATAGGTCAACTGCAATATAGGTTTTTACTTACAAGCCATTTTGGTACGTGCAGCAGTGTTCTTCATTGCCAAAAACAAAGAGGCATGAAACATAAAGTTGAGTGGTAACATGTATGCTAGCTGTGGCTGAATCCTGATCAGACCAGAATTAGCCTGTTCAACCACCTGCGAGTTGATGGCATTGATGTCAAATGAAGCAGTGTAGCTAGACATACAATATCCCAATGAGCAGCCAACATGATTCGGAAAATGAAACCGGTCTACAAGAAACTTAGTCTTCTTGAAAAAGTGAGGCTCCCTGTTCATCACGTATCTGTGCAACTGGCAGGCGTTGTCATACACAATGACTTTTGGGGCCACCTTGAACCGGGTCCGGAAGATCTCGAACGGGTGCTGAGGGGACTCGCAGCTGCGCATGGCCTCAAATCCGTAGCAGACTCCGTGTTGACAGTAGATGGTAAATAATCCCGGCGTAAGAGTGGGATGACCGTAGGATTCCTTACGACAGCTGTCCTTATCCTTAGGCTTCCTTGCTTCATTCATAGCATACCTTGGCAGACCGCAGAGCAGGGGTAGAGAAGGAAAGAAAGAAAGAAGAGATGGAGGGAGTGGAGCAGGATAGCAGCTAGAGGAAGGTACTTCAACTTTCTCGAAAGTCTCCTTGAGAACAGTCATGAGAGAGAGGACCAAGATAGAGACATCATGAGGTATGCGGCCTGCTTCAGTGACACTGCAGATAAACTTAGTCAGCACCGGTGCCTCCTTCTGCACATGACCTAAGTAGGAGTGGAAGCGGGAGTTGGTCAGATCAATGTCACCCACTGCCACTTTCTTCATGATGCGGATGGCGTTTTTGTCTCCAGCAATCTGAACCATTCCACAGACTGGAGTACTCCGTGCCAGCTCAGACAGGAATTTGCTGTACTTCCGCGGAGCGTGTGTTGTGTATCCCTCTTCCTGCAGACGCCTCAGGAGGGCTGCCACGTCACCACGACCGGTCCGCTTCACCTTCAACTTGTGCTGTAGCTCCTCCATCTCGGCCTCGCTGATCCCTGACCCCCCCGGACGCTTCCTCTTGATGTCCGAGTACCTTAGGAGGAGTTCCCGTGATTTAGCACAGTTGATGAAGACTCTGTCACAGTGCCTTGATCCGGTGACTACTGGGGTCTCTGGCTGGTCCTCCGTAGTTGTCGGTGAGGAAAGGTGGTCAATGAGATCCTTGCGGAACCCTATTGCCGTACCGTCACAAATAACAGTTTTTGGCTCTGGGCCGCAAAGATCACAGGTAAAGACCTACAATTTGGGAAATAAAATGAAAATACAAAAGGAATTAAATACAACAGTTTAGTCAAGCAGTCCTGAATTGGGCTGCTTTGCCTCAGAAATCTTTCGCCTATCTATTCTTAGGCCATGTTGATTTAATTGTATGGATGACATCCTCTTGGGACCCAAAAACTGAAGTGAGTGTGTGAATCAAAAAAAAAGTTTTGCAAAAAAACGCCTTTATCACGAAATTTACTTGGTCAAGAAGGTTGAGTATGGTATACCGAAAATATAGATTTTTCCTTCTTAGAATTCTTCCTTCCTGACTTCAGCATTGACTTTGGCACTTTATCATTCATATTATCAAATCAACATGGCCTTAGGACACCTATGGGAAAGAAAGAAGAAGGCAGCTAGCCAATGGTCTACACAAACTGCATTCATAGCATTAGCAGTCAAACTTCACCTTACCCTGTTATTGGATTTGATAGTCATTGTAGTACACTTCATCAAGAATAACACCCTCCCTACATGTGCCAATGTCCATTTACGGCATCTAGGATGTTACAGTTTGCAATATAATTGACAGAAATTACAACATATTTTCCCATTTTAGTTGTCATCGCAAATATTTCCAATTTTCTGGCTAAAGGTTTTTGTCCACGTGCCAAATTCTCACCTTTATCCAGTCAATGTCAAGCCTTCGAGCCCAGCTATTCCATCCGCGGCGTAGGGTCTCGTACGGGATTGGCCTGTCGACGGTGAAGTCCTCTCTGAACTCATTGCACACACGGTGGGTGGCTCTGAGGGGCTCTTTACTTAGCACCATAGCTTTGAGGTAATCGGCCAGAAACCCAAAGCAGAACATCGATCTGTAGAAATACAGTAATACATATATATATATATATATATTACTACTTATCCCCATCTGGTACACCAAGACTGGAAGTATATCTATATGTATTCAATCATTCCTTCATCAGTTGACTACAGATAATGGTTTAACAAAAAAAACCACAAAATACCCAATAGAAAACTGTTAAATGTTACTACCGGTAGCATTAGATAATTTTGTGCTAAGATGGGCAATCAGTAAAATAAGTCTGGTTTCATAAAATACAATTCATCTCCTACTGTGCACAGATCAGGAAGTAATAAAGCTATTCAAAGACAAAGACGTTGTTAAAATTCACAACAATTTCCAAAAGTTTACCGACAAAAAGAAAATTTTACCCTGTTACTTCCACTAACTTACCATTAGAATTACACTACGCTGAAAAACAAGTTTCATATCTGATCCACAAATCTATTTTGATATATCAGTAATATTAAATATCTAAATACCTGTTGTCAATGTTATGTAGCAAGTCCTCGGACCCATCATAATAATGACGGCAGTTGCAATCAGCCACTGTAGGTCTGTAGTAGGCTATCCGTGGGTGATGCTCTCCATATGTGGTGTCGTAGTCTGTCAAGGTGTAGTGGCGCGTGTAGATGATGACACCGACGTGCTGTATCCACTTATGGACGACAGGGTCCCTTTGGTCCCAGGCATGCCCATGACTGCACTCACCAGAGGGTACATCTGGCACCAGGTCCCGAGGGTAAGTTCCAACTCTATACCTGAGAATACATTACCATGGGGTTAGCATTTAATTTAGCAGGGTGACAGGCAGATTACTATTTATTGTTTGCTGTTTAGTCATACATGAAGTAATTCTCAGTACATGAAATTACAATATGCAAACAAAATATATGAATAACGGACTATTATCCAGCGTGATAGTGGGTAAAACTGTGCAGGTATATTTTTATGTCTACCTGCCCCTAACCTGCATTGGCCCATGATAAACTCAGCCTGTGACACAGGGTGACATGTACAGGTATGCAAAAGTACCTGAACACCTTTTCAAAATCAAAATCTTGTCTAGAAATGCTGATAATATACCTGCTAAACTTTTCCTTCATCTCTTGAGTCCATGGGTATGGGATACGAGATGTAGACACCGACTTAAACTTAGGCTCGTCTAAGGTTGTGAACACAACATCCGGGTCCACATCCCTGTCCTTACACCATGCCTTATAGCTGGTGACGTGTGTGCAGCTCATCTGACGGCTGCTACAGGTCACACATGACAGCCTTCCCTTTTCACCCTGCCGCTTTAGAATTCCTGGAAATAAACATATGTCAATTATGAATTATGGCATTGAGAAACTAGGTTCATCCCCCCCCCTCCCCAGAAAGTTGTATGAATGGGTTAATATATATATAGTAAAGGTCAGAAATCCACCTTTAGCCAACCAAAATTCTGTAGAGCACAACATCGGATCAACATTCTTGAATAGTATCATTCCAAAAATTCTTACCATATGTTTTCCCATCATGAGCAGCAGCAAGGAATGGTTCTGTTTGCAGTTGTTCAACAGAACCAGAACTGTCCTCACTTTCATCCTCATCTACTTCTTCTTCTTCTTCTTCTTGCGCTGCAAGTGGTGTGGGAATGATACGCTTTGCTGCGCGGGCATGAAGACAATACAGGCCCTCCTCCCGTTCAGCAAACTTGCTCAGATCCTCACTTGTCTGCAAGACATTGTAAAGGTGTATTTTTATGGCATATCTATCAAGTGCAATCATCGATACAATCTTTCTTGTCAACAAGTTGTATTAATTTCGTAATGCAAGGTGAATATGAATGATGTTAATTAAGAATACTGCAGATCTTGAAACATTCAAAATTTCCTATGTATCATTGACTGCTCTAAAGAATATTCAACCACAAACTTAAAAAGCTGTAAAACTGAAAACCTCCTACCACAAAATTGAGTTTATATACTATAGAGTTAAAGAACATTCATGATTACACCATATGATGGTATTGGTAAGTGATAAAAAGTTATAAATGATAAGTAAGACATAGCAATGTTTACCACACGGTTAGCTGTCGCAGCCAGTCGATCAGACTGCTCACGAGCCTCCTTGCACGAACAGCTGAATATGACACAGTGGTCTCCTTCAGAAGATTGAAACTCCTTTGCCTGGAGCAGTTGGTAGTTCCTGCGCCGGAGGGTCCCTTTTGCATCACAGTCAGCAATTGCATAGGTGTTGTCCCTTGCTAAAGCAAACCAGCGACTTTCAAAAAGGAGGCACCTAACATACCAGGTCAGTTGGTCAATCTGACCACAGGATACAGTTCTGAAAAAGGAGCAACAACTAAATTACTTCATGTCTTTGTGTGTTATTTAGATTGTGCTTCAATTGTACCAGTAGCACAAATTTTAAACAAATTTTCCAGTTTCCAGTTACAAGTGTAAATTGACTTACAATTTACAAATATTGCACAATAAATGATAATGAAATGGCCACAAACTTGATATTAAGAACAATAATGAATGAATAATAAGTTATCGCTATAACTGTTCTAAAATCCAGTCAGTGACTCCTTGTAGGACCAATGTTGCAAAATTAGACAACACACAGAATGAGCTGGGTCTTTTATTTTACTAACATCTGCTTAAAGGCATCCAGAGGATGAGGCTTGAAACTTGAATAAAAACTCAAATTTCTAGTCATTCCTAACACTATACTATTACATATCGACATCAAACTTTAAAGGAGCAAAGATATGATGTCATTGTGTGGTGAGAACTGATAGAAAATTCAAGCCATATAATAGACTACTCCTGACTGTCCATCACAATTAGCGATTCGACCAATGAGTGACGGCTATTCCAAGATCAGGGTGTGCCAGCAGGGTGATGCACTTGGGCCCAAATTTCAAGTTTCATATTTTCCACTGTCATTACAGAATATTGTACTCCAAGTCATTCCAATCAAGGAACTTTTTAAATTTTTGGATAACGGCAAGCAGTTCTCGAGTTATGCACTTTTAAACTTGCATGTTCACTTCAAATTTTTTGCAGTATACGGACACTACAGCCCAAGTACATTCAATAACATTTCTTGTATCCTTCAAAGATTGAATCATCAACTTGCAACATAACTATAAACAATGTATTCCCTATTGTACTACCTTCATTTTAAGAACTATTTTGGGTTGACTTAGTGTCCTAAACAATATGTACTTATCTTGAAAGTTTGGTAAAAAAAATGGCAAGTTGAAAAATGTAACAAAACATTCATGAGTGTTAGTCTATTTATGAATGAAGTGCATCCTATTAATATCTTCTGTTTGTTACAAAAGTTTATCCAAAAGTTTTAGGAAAACCTTGTTACAAGTGACTGTGCTGCTAAGGAGCTGTGATGTAAGCCAAATAATGACTCCAAGGTATATGGACACTACAGAATATCAGCAATATTAGAAGGCCTGTTTTTAGAAATTCAGTACCATACATTTCTGGATCCTATATAATCATTCATATGAAGGCCAAATGACCTAAAACTTGAAATGGGCTAGTTCTAGGCTGTGTTCAAGATATTTACTTAATATTGATTTTAAAATGTTATATATTATGGTATGATATATGATTTGGGGATACAGTATTCTTACTAAGAACTGGTAGTTCTGTACACAATTAAAACTGAGCTGCAGTTAGGCTCTGTGTACAGAGGACGTGTTTTTATTTATTCTAGATGTGAAGTGGAGTCCCAAATGGTGAGAGGGGTCTCATACCAGGTGAATATTGTGTTTCGACCTTGTCAAACTATTTTTCTATGCTCTATGCCTTGTTTATAGCTGCCCCTTGTGATGGTTTCTATACACTTGTATTGCTTTTAGGCCTGTCAGGGCCCCTGTATGACTTTTGTTCTATCTCAAAAGGGAATGCAAGTGCCTACTATAGGGAAAGTCCCTCCTGTACTGGGGTGACCAAATTCTAACTTTATTTACTTGTTTCTGTCAATTTTCTACCTATAATGGGTTACTTGGTCATTCCTAGTTAGGAGGGCTGTCCTGACACCTGTTAGGTCATCAACTCCCAGGGGACTGTTTTTGGTCAGAGGTCTTTGATACTTAGGATACTAACTCATAACCCTGCCCCGCATTGTGTGATGTGATTGACATCTGTCAATTCTAAACTTCATTTTTCTAATAGGGGAGACTAAAAGAGTTAGCACCTGCGCCTAGATCCCACACGGTGAGAGACCTCAAGTAAAAATCATGGTTTAAACCATTGAAAGTCCTTTTTGGTGGGATTTTTTGTGAAATCTGGGCAGTATAGGAGTGGCTGTGATAGGATAGACTCTCTATTTGCTGAATTAGTTAGAATAAATGGTCTTTCTCTGCCTTGTGGGTTTTGGCACCCCCCTAATATAGTGGGATTGTCTTCAACTGGGTGTCTGAAGTCTGTAGGACCTATCCAAGGGCTCTGATTAGGGGGGGGGGGTGTTATCTGGAGAATAGCAGTACTAGTATAGAATTTGTCAGGAATGAATCTGATGACAGTTGACATAACTGGTTGGTATTTCAGGCTGAATTATTGTAGTCTGATGTTTTGATTCCTGAGATAATGACACCTTTTTGTTCACTTCCCCATAGGGCGAGCTGCATAGGGCTGCATGCAATTACTGGCATTTATTGTAACTGTTTAGTCTCCCCAACACTCAACATCTTAGAAATCCAAATCAAGATATTCAAGTTCAAATATCACAGGGGCTTTATACCAATATTCTTGTCCTTCATATTGTTCTTAGTCTGATGGTATCACTTGACTTGGTGGAAAGTTTCAACAACAAGAAAAAACTTTGGCATTGATCCACCATCATGCAAAATCTCACCGAATCTGATGAGGATGTGATAAAAGCAACCTAAGAAGACGATAACAATGAAAGATGCTATTGGCGCACCCTGATCTTGGAATAGCCGTGAGTGACTGCATGTCGGTTAAATATTTGCATTTGTTATAATATTTTACTTCTGCAATACTGCGTTTTGATGGAGGTGGTCGGGGCTTTGGTATCGGTCTATTTACACTAGGTGCATGAAGCTAAAAGATCACCATGTAGCTTATTTTTGTGCTGCTTTTGAGCACTTTTGATAAGAAATCTGCACGCAAATATATTGATATTACAACATTTATGATATATCATGGAAATATAGGGTGGTAGCTGATTTTCAAGGGTTTCTGTGGGTGGTGCAGGGCTATGAAGTTGTATTTTACAGCATGGCTTTCCATAAGGCGGTCAAACTCGACCTTGAATTTTCTCTGTGCATGTGCGAGTTCCCTAGACATTTAAGAAAATCAAATTCAAAGGTAGGAGTTACAGCTTAGACCGCTCTCCAATGACAAACAATGACATAAATCATAATGCGGTTACACTTTTAGAAGAACATACATACTAATACATGGAAATCTCTAGACTTAGCTTAGGGGAGGTTTCCTGAGGTTGCCCCGGTCCCCTTGAACTTTGGAGCCAACCGTTACATAATTTTTGACACGAAGAACGGTGGAAAATGAAGCTCGATGCAAAATCAGAACGTATGACTTTGCATGATCAACTCCGCACGATCAATTCTTATCTGGATCGAGTATGAACTCCAGCGTAGGTGTCATGACCAATAAGCTTCGTCGGCCATCATGTCATATCGAAACATGAGAAATTTTGCGTAAGTTTATAAAATTATCAACAGTGAACAAAATGGCGTCCGACTGTATATATCCCATCGTGCATCGCGGTGTCGGATTTCAAGCAGATGTTGGGAGAGAAGTCGCGCTAAATGATCGTTCTTCGTATTATGATAAGTTTATTGCAAATTCATGCCCGAAGGCTAAATGCAAATGACATACATAAAAGAACAGTGTACAAAATAGGTATAAAAGCTGCTTATCTAAATTATACAAACGTGATTGCCTATAACTAGTGAAGGGTTTGTTATATATATATAAATCGGTACATTCGCCGTGACGCGTAATGGTCGCTTTCATCAAACCTCCTTGCTTTCATTCTCAACGCAAAGGAACCGGTCCTAATCCCGGCATATTATAAGCATATTATTTCAACATTGGCTTCTTGCGTTGGTCTCCTTGCGTTTTACGTTCGTGGCCACATTAAAATCGAATCACATGATCGAAAAATATGGAGGAACCGCGTGTTAGCTCGAATTTTTCTGATAATAAATATAACGTTACCAGCAAGACACAGGCATTTGTAAATTTCAAGAAATTTTTCTTGCACTAGTATATGCGGTGTCATTCTGTAATATCCCATGAAACGTATAACGTAATCGCCTATTATTTAGTGTTAAATTAAATACTAGTAAAGCGAAGGGAAGGCTGATTTCAAACCCGTGTGTATTTTTCAATCATGGAGAAGTCATTCAAAATAGCATGGGTAACGTTGATATTCAAACGCCCCTGGAGAAAAATATGTTCGGAGGGCGTGACGCGCCTCAGATGGTTGAATCTTACTTCAAGTGTTAAGAGTTGAAGTTGCCGGGAAGCCTCATGATTTGTCGTAATTCGTATCAGCTCTGGGCGTAATGTTTAACGTAATGGTCATTCGTAATCGGCGGGGAAAATTTTGCGTAATTTGTCATCACTACCCCTATGCAGGCCCAATTCTTTATTCCCCGTTTTCTCTCGGTTCTTTTATCCAAACCTCTGCTTAGAGAGTAGATTTCAAGTACATAATGTATATACAATCATATTTTCATACCTGGTAACCGACAGCGATAAGTTAAGATTTTATTCAAAATATAAAACCATGTACAACATAGAGAGATATCTTGATCTTGTAGGTTTCGATCTGCGCTCAGCCATTAGCAAATTAGAGTCAGTGCTCATCCTCTTGAAATAGAAAGAGGCCTTATGCAGATACAAAAGAAAGGAAAAGGTAGCTACTCACATTGCCTCTTGCCGGTGACCGTTGGTGAAACTCAAAGCTTCGACATCATTTGTAATGTTGTCAATATGAGAATGGTTGTCTTCTTGGCTTGGCTGTGAAGGTGTCAAAGGGGCTTTTCCCTTTGGCTTCTTGGAGTTCCCCAGAGTACGCTTGCGACGATATCCGGACATATTGACTAGTCGCTTGCTTGCTATCTCGACAGAACTTTTTATACCGGCATGCGGTTCATGAATTTTTCATGAGATATAAAGGAGGTTCTATTCAATCTCTATGGAGACATCAATGTCAATCAAAAATACCTACCCTTGACAACGCTCTGTGATTGGTTCACACATCTGGAGGGAGGACGGGTTTTAACAGATTTTTTTAGGAACGAGTTTTGAAACCATTCTTAATCCTAATCAATAGAAATGTGGAATCAAGGACAACTGGGTTATAGATAGAATTTATACTCGAATTTTTTATTTGCAAGTTCTTGCCCGATGGCTAATTGCAACATGGAACAATGCATAGAAAATGTATTCTCCTAGCAGAGGTTTTGGTCGGGTGGGGTAGTAGTGGCCTTTTTTTTACGTTAGGGAGAAAAAACGGCCACTACTACCCCACCCGACCAAAACCTCGAGCTCTGCGAGGAGAATATAGAAAAGGCATACTGTACAGAAAGTGCGAGTTTACAATGAACAAATGGGTATTCTAAGATCTACATCGGAATACAATCTACGCTTTTTGGGTTTGGCTTCTTTTTTTGGAAGTGGCGAAGTGCCCCACTTTTTTGTTGTTATGATGGGTTTCGGGGGGTTTTTCGGGGAAAGATTTTGTACCTACTGTATGTCAAAAGCGGTGGAAGACGAAATACATTTTATCTCAAACTGCCCCTTCAATGATCGGGGAAAAAAGAGCTTTTTAAAGAAGCCTCCAAAACTTTTCCAAACGTTTACTGACGTAAATAAAACTAGAACCTTGTTAACCTCCCAATCCCACTCATCACAAAAAAAGTGAGACACCTCGTCTTCCATTGCTTCCAAAAAAGAAGTCAAACCCAAAAGCGTAGATTGTATTCCGTAGTGGGTGTTTTTAGAAAAGCCATGTGTTCTACATGTACTAGTCAACATTTGTTAACTCGCACTATCTGTACAGTAGAGAGAGGACGATATAAGAATTTACCAGTGTGCAAAAGAATTTGTAAATACTGTACGTCCAAGGCGGTGGAAGACGAAACACATTTTATTTCCAACTGTATATTTAACAGTGACGAGAGAACCAAATTATTTAAACAAGTTATCACGAAATATCCCTACTTCTGCACATTCACGGATGAACAAAAAGCTACCTTTCTCTTGAAATCACAGAACCCACAAATACTAGAAAAAGTGGGACTTTTCGTCTTCCACTGCTTCCAAAAAAGAAGTCAAACCCAGCTAATTTAGATATAGCCAACAATTGTATATAGTACCAGTAACCTATTGTTACAGCAAATTCAGACACAGTTTACTGACGCATGTATGTTTTTCCTATGTTTTTATCATGTATTTGCAATTAGCCCACGGGCATGAACTTGCAATAAACTTCTTCCATAGTATACCCTTGCTATGTATTGTTTCATGTTGCAATTAGCCCTCGGGCAAGAACTTGCAAATAAAATTATAACATATTTGTACTCTAACTAAGGGCACACAGTTGACAGCGGCTTTCAAAGGCGGGTCTAAGCTAGACACGGCTTCACCTGTTTTCCACAGGCAGAGGGAAATTTGTGTTTTTTTTAACCTCCTGAAAGTGTGTATTCAGAGTTTGTGTGAATTTTGTATCACAATTCATTTTGGCGCCAAAAAACAGCGATCACGCTTGTTTCTCACATTTCCAGACTCTGTTGTCCCCTGTAAACAATACCTTTATGCGCACAAAAACAGCGACATCTATTATCGCCTTGCATACACCACAAATGCATTGTTCACATCTCACAGTTTAACTCACCGCCGAAATTCTCACCTTTACAGACAGTATTGTCTGCAAATGCATATTGTTGTGGAGACGAATAGATGGCATGTATATACAAACATTTTTCATCATAAATTGTCGAAAGATGAAGGAAAACAAAGATTTTACAAAAAGGTAAAAACTATTCATTTTAGCTTTTCTCCTACAACAACCTTAGAGGTTAGTTCAATAAAATCTTTTATTGGACAGAAAATAATTCTATGTACAAAAAATACAGTTTTCAGGAAACAACTTGCTGTTTCTGTAAAGAAAGTTTAGAGGTTTCTACTTTCCAGTCACAACTTGTTACTACCAGATATTATTGTCAGCGAAAGATATATGTTTGTTAAATGAATAAATGCATATGACAACTGTATGGAGAGCCATACATTCAAGAATTGATGACGCTCATATATTTCATGCGTACGGATTTTCTGGACGACGTATGAATTTAACGTGATTATTTAGACCCCCCATTCCACTTGGACGGCAAACGTGCTCAAGTGGAATCTCTACGGCGACCCTTGCGCGCTCTCAGCTCGACCAAAATGTCAAATGTCAGCAACTTTTTATGAGCGACTCAATGAATTTCAGAGATAAAGAACGAATTTTTAAAAATGTTTTGTGTGCTTTGTTTGACTTCTTTTTTGGAAGTGGCGAAGTGCCCCACTTTTTTGTTGTTATGATGGGTTTCGGGGGGTTCATAGGGTTCTAGTTTTCTTTTTAGTAAACAGTTGGAAATTGTTGTAAGTTTTGATGGCTTAGTTGAAAAGCTCTTTTCTTTCCTGATCATTGATGTGGTGTGGTATTTCAGCATAGCTCTGTTGCACATACTAATAGCCGTAGAAAACATTGTTACAGCGAGTTAAAGAACTCCTTGATTGTAGCGGTTACTCATATCTCTTATACACTGATAGCTCACTCTGTGACCCCAAATATGTATGTACTCTGATACGGAACAGAATTTCTGATATGTATATCCAGACATTCCTTCATAATCTGCAGATACAGGTAAACTGAGATTTTATAAAACTTGTAAATCTGTATACACTAAAGAGAGGTACCTAGAACTTGCTGATTTTGAGTCGCGCTCGGCCATCAGCAAATTAAGAATTAGTGCTCACTCCCTAGAAGTTGAGAGAGGACGATATAAGAGTTTACCAGTGTGCCAAAGAATTTGTAAATACTGTACGTCCAAGGCGGTGGAAGACGAAACACATTTTATTTCCAAGTGTATATTTAACGGTGACGAAAGAACCGAATTATTTAAACGAGTTATCACGAAATATCCCTACTTTTGCACATTCACGGATGAACAAAAAGCTACCTTTCTCTTGAAATCACAGAACCCACAAATACTAGAAAAAGTGGGACTTTTCGTCTTCCACTGCTTCCAAAAAAGAAGTCAAACCCAGCTAATTTAGATATAGCCAACAATTGTATATAGTACCAGTAACCTATTGTTACAGCAAAGTCAGACACAGTTTACTGACGCATGTATGTTTTTCCTATGTTTCTAACATGCATTTGCAATTAGCCCACGGGCATGAACTTGCAATAAACTTCTCTATTGAAGGGGTAGTTTGTGATAAAATGTATTACGCCTACGTTTGCTAATTGCTAATCTTAGTCTATCGTACGACTTAACAAACATACAAGAAAGTATAGACACTTAAACCTTTGTTAAACATACGTAGTAGGCAAAATTGCTGCAAAATTGTTAATTGCTCTGTGCAGGCGTGGGAACAGATGTTGTGTATGTTTGTCTAACGACTCTAAGCGCACCTGTATGTGATGTGTATTTAGTGTCTATGTGCCATAAATTTTAACATTACAATATGTTCTGTCCGCGGTCGCCTCATTCACAATGCGGACAATAGCATTTACTAGACAAAGGCGATGCCGCCCAACTCGACCTACAACACTTATGTTTGTGATGTGCGAACGTGTTTACATGATAAAATATATTTGACAGTCACCTTCCCGGGTAGACAATAGTATTACCAGACAAAGGCGATGCCGCCCAAGCCGACATGTAGCACCTACCTTTGTGATGTATTAATTCATTTCACGTGTACGCGTGAATGTTTTTACATGACAGAATATTTTTCAGACACTTTCCCTGTTGACAATAGCGAAAGGCATTGCCGCCATCCAACTTGTTGCCTATATAATCAACTGAGTACCACCAGACAGCATACTACATTGTATTTTTCGTGAGCGACTGTGCCAAATTTCACGTCTCCTTCTTCTAGTACGTCTAACCTATCTACAAGTTCAATGGGAGAACATATGCCAAGGTGGTATCGTATTCAATGGAATCGGTCACGAGCCATTGTACAAACCAGCATGGATAACAAGATGCCGGCATTCACGATTCAGCTGAATCCTTTCGGTCAGTGTAACTATACTGGCCCGGCTGAGATTCGTGAGTTCCTTCAACCACAGTTCGACTCAATTGTTGCAGCCATGCAGGCATGGCAGAAGGGACAGGAAAGAGACGGTAAGACATATTTATGTTGTACGTTGATGAAAGTTAGACATCCAGGTAGTAAGACACGCCAAAAATAATTACTCAAGCAACTGGATAAAGTTTTGAAAATTTATGTCGTGCTTTGCTCTTCCTCTACTGTTTCGTGTGTACCCATTTCCACAGCTTGTTTTTCTACCAAGGAGTGAAATAATTATGGTGATCGAACTTGCAGGTGTTAAAAGTATTATTACTGTTTCTTCCAGGCGCTGATACCAGAGCGGTTACATGTGTAATCCTAGAGAAACCCAGCAAGCCCGTGGCACAGCTGGGAAACAAGGAAATCAGGAAAATTCTACCGGCATGGATCCGAGCACTGAATCCTGGATCAGCCCTTCCACAATATAACAAGCCAGCTATGAGACCCGCATACTGGCCGGAAGACATCCCATGGGCTTCCCCTTACAGGAAGCCCGCGGGCTTCAATGGAGGTATGTGTAATCAATTGAAATATATTCTATTATTATTAGCACATAATGTAACATTGCAATGACTGAAAATAGTAACCAGATTGGCTTCCGCTATTGCGAGGCGAGATCAGCTGGGAACACACTAGATCGCGCTACAAACTTAATTGTTTTATTCTCGATATATTCATGATCATTCATGTAAGCGTATTTCCCTCAATGATCCTCTTCATATAGCTATGAACCACTGATACAATTCAACGTGTTGTAGATGGTATTTTATATTTCAAGCAGTTATGGTATGAAATTTAAATCATATCGAATGTTTCAGTAAAGCTCGTATTATACTGTTAATGTCAGAACACTGTGCTCCGAGTGTGCTTGGAAACGCGTTTGTAAACCGGGCCTGTTTAGCTGTTAACCTCCTTGCTGTGAGTAACGAATATATCCATGACTTTAATTACATTACTATCACTTAAGTTGTGTGAAAGAATGTGATCTCAACATACGCCATGTGCATTTTCTTGTTGTTTAATTTATAGATTGGACGGTGGCTCTCCGTCGTGTGATGGCGAGCTGCATACGGCACATTGGGCAGGATCCGTCTACCTACCACCGGATGGGAGTCAACCAACATCCAGCGCCTCGCGCCCGGAACACCCAAGGCCAAGCAGCCCGGACCCAGAACCCACCGCCCGGCGAGCAGAACCCACCGCCCGGCGAGCAGAACCCACCGCCCAGCGAGTCGAACCATGCGGCTGCGCCCGGCGACCAGACCTCCCGTGACAGAACAGAACCCCTGTCAGCCCCCGACCGTATACATGTCGGGGAAGACCGTGCCGGCCCGGTGCCCAGTCAGAGGACAAGGCCGGTACCGGCACCACGCACACCCCGACACAGACCCGCTGAGGCTGGACCAACGCCGGATGGGAACCTGGCCTCGCGGACGAACCAGGACCAGCGTTGGGATCCCAGCACTGCCACACCTGTCACATCGGGCCTTACACGTGCTGTCTCCAGCTCCAGCCACCTCACCCCTGATTTCTCAATGCTGTCCGACCGCTCCTCTTTCGGTGTGACGTCTCCACCGGAATCGACTTCCACCCCCATCCCATCACCAGCGTCATCACCCATCTCCCCGGTAGAGATCCGCCAGAAGAGGCCTCGACCACAGCCACCAAGCAGAGAACCCAGTAAGAGAGAAAGGAAAGCTAAGAAGATTTACACACCAGCAGGTCGTTGATTTTATTTACGCTTGTTGCCTGTGCTTTTTTTTAAATCCAATTTCGGTTGATTTATTATGTTTTCTTAGTCCTGTATGTACTGTGACCCTTTTCGATAATATGTGTGTTGCGTCCAGTAGTGTATTTCACCCCAGTACAATGTATTGATCCCGCTACAATGTATTGCGTCCAGTACAGTGTATTTCACCCCAGTACAATGTGTTATTCACTTACATGTTAGGCCTATCATATTTTAAAGTATGATTTTCTGCTCTTCTTTGTTTTTAGTTAAAATAGTAGACATAGCGTGGAGAACTTTGCTCCAGTACAACACAAACGACGTAGCATATACATGTAGCATAGATCCGTTTAAGATATTGTTCTGTGATGTTGTTGCACAATGATTGTACTTGAATGTAAACTTATGTCATCTTTTCTACGATAGAGACCAAAAATGTCGGTAAAGTAGTTGCCATATGTTAGATATTTCATATACTGGTAAAACATTCCTTATATGGTGGTTATCACAAACAACCAGAACTGTGTAAATATATGGAAATGGTAGTTTAATGTTTTGTAGTTTAATAAGATCAAATAAAATGATGATACAGAATAGCATTATCATTCTTCTCCTCCTCGTTGCTTTAAGGATTTGACATACATGCGAATATGAACTTGACTCCCCGGGCCGCGGGGAGTATTCAGTTTTAGCCGGCCCTATCGCTAGTGCCGGCCAAACTCTGACATGTAAGAATTAAAATCAACGAGTTTGACATTTACTGGGTGTTATTTTTTTTCAAATGAATTGCGCCATTTCTAATATAACTTTATAACTTTCAAAGTTTGTGACTGTTAGATTTCTGTACTTTTAACAAGAAATCAATTACTATAGTATCATTTTGCCTTTTTTTGCTTGTGTCACCCTTTTGAACTAATGTTTTCATGTTTCGTAATTTTCTTCCAATGTCGAATTTTTTGCCATGTAAAGACCCTATTTGTAAATGACTTGCGTAATTGTCATGACTGTTATTTCCATTTTTCGTAATGTAAATTTGTGAATTATTTTCCTCATGTTCTTGGTCTAAATGTCTTTCATGACATTCTGCATTGTAAACAAATTTGTTGATGTTTGCTGATGTTAGTTTGCTGTGACTGGATTTCTGTTAGTAACGGTGGTTGTTTGATCGCTTTAGTCAGGCAATTGTCTGAGTTAGTTCGCACCACGAAACAAATGTCTTTGTTCAAAACTTCAAACAAGACAAAACGCGTCAGAATCTAAAGTGTTTAGTAAAGGACGCAAGTTGACAATAAGTTAAATAACCAAAAAAAGAAACCCTTGATAACGTATATTTCAACGTGAACGCATCTGGAACAAAGACTATAACAAGTAGGCGAAACAAATGGCTTCGTTCAAAACTTAAACAAATCAAAACGCGTCAGAACCTTAAGTGTTAGGAAAGAACGTAACGTTAATTTGAAAATAAGTTGAAAAAACAAAAACAGAACCCCTTGATTAACCAACATCGCATATTCCAACGTGAACGCATCTGGAACAAATAGTATATTTAGCAGGCCTAATGGTCCTTTCTTCCGTTCTGACGGTAAAATAACCTGAAAAAATAGAAATGTAAGAAAGTGGCGAAGCTGCTAGGAAGTGACGAAATTGATGATAACAAGGGAAATTATAGGGAGATAATATCCTATGATTTATCCAGACGAAAGGAAAACTTCTCTCCCATTAACATCACAAAACCCACACATTACTAGTACGTAAATATTGAAGGGATATCTGGATCTAGATATAAAATTCATAACGTGTTGCATTTTGATTACAATTAGTTATTTAATTAATTCTTCACTGTGAAACAGATCGCTGTGTATGTGCGTAGTCTGAATTGCTTACTACGCACATACACAGAAGAACCTAATTGCACGGAAATTGCAACATATTCATTCATGATACGATATATGGCAAGTATTACATGAAGGTTTATCTAATACAAGTACTGAGTATCTAACCAGTCTGAGACGAAATTACTTTTAATGGTAACGCGATTGGATATACATGTATTAACAGGACATGCTAAAAGCTACAAGGAAAACGTGGGTATAACATATTTGTACTCTACATGGGCACACAGTTGACGGCGGCTTTCAAAGGCGGCTTTCATATTAGCTAGCTAGACACGGCTGCTGTTTTCCACATGCAGAGGGGAATTAGTTTAAGGTTAGCTCCTGAAAGTGTGTATTCAGACTTTGTGTGAATTTTGTATTACAATTCATTTTGGCGCCAGAAAACAGCGAGCGCGCATGTTTTTCACTGCTCTATTGTCCACGATAAACAATATATTTATGCACACAAAAACAGCGACATCTATTATCGCCTTGCACACACTGCACATGTATTGTCCACATCTCATAGTATGATTCACCGCCGAAAATCTCACCTTTACAGACAGTATTGTCGGTACATTGTTAAGGAGACGATTAGATGACATGTATATGCAAACATTTTTTCATCGTAACTGTCGAAAGATGAAGGAAAACTAAGATTTTACAAAAATGTAAAAACTGTTCATAGATAGTTCTTGATACATTTTAGCTTTGCTTTTTTAACCTTAGAGGTTATTTCAATAAATCTTTCATTGGACAGAAAATAAGTCTATGTACAAAAAAATACAGTTTTCAGGAAAACTTTCAAGTCACAACTTTATTGTCACTACCAGATATTGTTGTCAGCGAAAGATGTATGTTTGTAAAATGAATAAATGCATAGGACAGCTGTATGGAGTGCCATGCGTTCAAGAATTGATGACGCTCATAAATTTAATGCGTACGGATTTTGCTCGATTTTGTGGACGACGTATGAATTTTCAAACGTGATTATTTACTGGACGTGAAAGTAATTTTTGGAAATTTCGATGTGGGAATTTCAACATTTGTATCTTTGTGATATTTGAGTAAGGGTTTTGACACTACAGATCTTTCTAAGGCGTCTTCATTTTGATTCGAGGCCTTTCATAGCGATCTATGAACGGTACGGTATGCAGATTCTTTTCGACGCACTGTTTTTTTTTTGTTATGTTATTTTCCTTATGGAAATCAATGCGTGCACCGCCGGCTGTGAGTGACATGAACCACGCGTGACCACGGCATTCATTTCTGGCAGAATTCTCGCGATCTGTCCGTAGCAAATCAATGCGTGCACCACCGGTGTAAATGGCCCTAACCTCGCGCGCGCAACCAAGGGCGGAAGTGGCTGGGTGCACGCGTGACCACGGCATTCTTTCTTGGCAGAATTCTCGCGATCTGTCCGTAGCAAATCAATGCGTGCACCACCGGTGCAAATGGCCCTTACCACGCGCGCGCAACCAAGGGCGGAAGTGGCTGGGTGCACGCGTGACCACGGCATTCTTTCTTGGCAGAATTCTCGCGATCTGTCCGTAGCAAATCAATGCGTGCACCACCGGTGTAAATGGCCCTTACCACGCGCGCGCAACCAAGGGCGGAAGTGGCTGGGTGCACGCGTGACCACGGCATTCTTTCTTGGCAGAATTCTCGCGATCTGTCCGTAGGAAATCAATGCGTGCACCACCGGTGTAAATGGCCCTAACCACGCGCGCGCAACCAAGGGCGGAAGTGGCTGGGTGCACGCATGACTACGGCATTCTTTTTTGGCAGAATTCTCGCGATCTGTCCGTAGGAAATCAATGCGTGCATCACCGGTGGAAATGGCCCTAACCACGCGCGCGCAACCAAGGGCGGAAGTGGCTGGGTGCACGCGTGACCACGGCATTCTTTCTTGGCAGAATTCTCGCGATCTGTCCGTAGCAAATCAATGCGTGCACCACCGGTGTAAATGGCACTAACCACGCGCGCGCAACCAAGGGCGGAAGTGGTCGTGTGCACGCACGATCTAATTCCTGCCTCACAAGCAAACAATGCGTGCACCACCGCTAATACGTGGCGGGATCCACGCACGCGTGCACCGTCGGTACGGCGTGGCCGAATGCACGCGCGTGCACGGCCGCGAGTAATCGACCAAAATCGGGTCCCCAATCTTAGCTCCCAAAAGGACACAAATCCATCCAAATACCATTGAGGTTAAGTTTGTTTATCATTGAAACAAATGCATGTATTAATCAAGGACAGTCTTTATTTACCATTCAGGATATCATCAACATAATGATAAATCATCTGCCTTAGATCATACAGAAGCAAGGCATTCTTAATATCAAACATACAGTATCTAATAGTACTTAGGAATATATTATGTCATAGTGTCTATTGGAACATAAATTTCTTTGGTAATGAAAATAATCTATATTTATGGATTGAATTAGTTGAATAAAAATTTTTAACTGGTCTTAATTATCTAATGGGAATTCAAAAGACCTAGAAGCTAAATATGAATTTCTATCGACAAAATCATCAAAAAGACAGGTTGCACAATATGTTTTTACACCGGTATCATGCGTTGTAAATTACTGAAATATTCTCACCTGAGTTTTGGCCAACCCAAGGAGCTTCAGCCTGTCTTCAAGTTGTTGCACGTGTTCCCTCGCCTGTAAGATCGTCTCCTTGATGGAAGACAGTTCCTGTAAGTCCCCCATCTTGTAAGACAGCGTTTCACATCTCCCGATCCCGGCTAAGGTGTGGGTTTTGGCCAGGTAAACATGTAAAACATGCTCCTCCTCCTCCTTCAGTCCTTTTTCCGGGGAAAACCGGAAGTGAAAGCGAGTTGCGCGCGCAGGTGTCTTGTCAATTTCCCCGGGCTGTGATTGGTTAATCTTATAGGTCAAAGGTCTTCATGTCGATTTTTGTCTAGGCTCTGATTGGTTAATTTTGTAGGTTAAAGGTCATGCAGAACCTTGGCGCCTTTTCTTGTGCCTTTCCAAATTTTCTCCCGCTTGAAATTTTGAGGAGATATTTTGGATGCTGTTTTAGATAGTATTTCGGTGATCGTGAGGAATATTTATACATTTGTGGAGGAGGTTATTTCAGCATGGATATAAGGTACGTGGAGGTTCCGAGAATGGGAAGTTAAGGCAGGATTTTGGAGAAAAATTAGACAAAGCAAGTTTTGGAAAAATTGGCGGATAACGTTATGGGGAGGGCGAGTTTTGTATACAACAAACATCTAGTCAGTGGCTAATTTGCACAGTATCCAGTTAGATCGATATGTTCTGTTTAAGTACTAACCCTGTATCGCGAAAAAGCTGAGTAGAAGGAAAGTAGTTTGATTTTATTTGTTGCGACTATAGAAATGAAGGGTGATTTGTTGTCTTGGGGGAGGGGGGCGATTCACAAGGGTTCGTTGTTCGTGTGAAAATATTATTGAAGAAATATTCTTAGGATGATTTAAACAAAATTAAAAACTATATATAACATGTAAATGTTGTTTACAAAACAACTAGACCACCAGGCTAGCCCTACCGATGTTGGGTGCAGTAAGTGTCGTCATGGAGACGTCATCAGGGGTGGGCTGTCAGGAACAGGTGAGAACAGATTTTATTGAAAATTATGAGGGTCTGCATGGGGGGTGCTTGGTAAGGATTATCGGTAAATTCAGGAGGTTGCCAATGCATTACGGTGAATTTAGGAAGACGGCATTGCTTAACGGCAAATTGACACACACAGCACCAGCTGCGCATAGCTACAATTAACGGTGATTCAAATAAGTGTAGCTTGATATGCCTCTCAAAAAAATGACAGATTAAGAAATAACAATGAAACTTGCATTTTATTCATAATCTGTATATCCATTTGGATATTTTCTCTAATTTCTTTGTAAAAATCATATTTTTCCATACAATAGCTTAGTAAGAAGGAGAAGATGGCAGAAGCAAAGTGCCCCCCTCCCACCCCTAACCTCATCACACAGTACTTCAAGTCCCCGCCCAAACCTGAGGTCACCTCCCCAAAACACTCAGGCATCATGGGATACTTCAAGCCGATGGGTAAGAGTCCATCGCAACAACTGTCATGTAAACAGCAAGGAATGGTCGTTACCAAGGTGGCATCACCTATCACTGCTCCTAAACCTATGTCAGAGAAAGATACAGATAAACCTTTGAAGGAGAAAGCTACCAAGACTAAACTGAAGAAAGTGACAAAGAATAAGAAGCCAGCCAAGAAGGATGTGGAAGAAGTGAAAAATCATGATGGCAATCAGGCAGTAGATGAGAAGGATTCGGGAAAAGAAAAGGAACTAAAAAAGACTGGAACAGAATCCTCATCGTGCTCTGGAACTGAGAACAGGGAAGGTACCTCTATGGGAAGCAACAGGAAGTCAAAGAAGAGAAAAAAGAGTGATGTTTTAAACTCTTCTGTTGATGACTTTGAAGCACAGCCAAAAAAGGCTTCCAAAGTATCAGTTTCAGCAGCACTAGTGGAAAACCTGACAACTTCTCAGGATGAAGAAACCTCTAGAGGTGACAAGAGGACAAAGTACTCCACCAAAACAGAAGATTTTAAAGAAGAAATAAAACGTACAGTCACAGATGTAAAGAAACAGGACACTCAACAAGAAAGTAAAGGTACAAAGAAGGCTTCAGATGAGGTCAGGGGTAATGTGGGAGGAGCCAACCACTGCAAACCAGCAGAGGAGATTTTGATTGACACATCCACAGTATTAGATGGTTCCATCTGTGAAATCGATCCAGGGGATGATTCAGTGATGATGATATCTTACCACGACTACTTGACTAACAGCCAATCAGAAGCTGAGGAGGAAGAGGATGACAAAATCATCACAGATGTTATTGACCTAGAGAACAATGACCCAGAAGACTCCAACAATGTTGCAGATGAAATACCTTACAGTGACTTTCTTAAAGGCAGTGCAGAAGAAGTAAAAGATAGCTCTGACACCTGCAAGTCTGAAGATGTTCAACATGTTGAAGAATCATCAAATCAGGAAATACCATATGAAGAGTTTGTGAGGAAGATAAGTAACATCACAGGTGAAGATGACAAACCTGCTGATGAGAAACCTTCGAGAGAATTACTATCTGGATCGCCAAACTCATCAGGACAAGGAAAGATGGTGACTATAGAGGCTCAGGTCCACTGCCTTTCAGAGGAAAGTGTTTCAAAGCAAAAGCGTTCAGAGTTACTAAAACAAGGCAAAAGAGCATCAACACCTAAAACCAAGGGGAGGAAAAAGTCTAACGTTGTTGTAGAAGAAGTTGACTTAGTCATTGAGGAATCAATTGATAATAACAAGAAGGTATGCGAAGAAAGATCAAAGATCATAAAGACAAGCACAGCAACAAGGGATGTTGATCCGGAAACCAGAGCACGCAATGAAGAGATCAAGAAAAATTTCATGGCAAACTTTCGACAACCTGTGGCAAAGAAAAAGGCAGCAGAAACAGAAGAAAAGAATGAGGAATCTCCTAAAGACGAGCAAGAAAATGAGAAGGAAGTGGAAGATGTGAAAGCTGACAAGAAGCGATCTGTTAAGTCCTTACAACCTGCATCAAAGAGTAACACCAGGGCCAGAAAACCTGCTACTAAGAAAGTGTCTGTAGAGAAAGAAGATGAAGAAAAAGAAAGTCCAGCTTTGAAGAAAACCAAAAGGTCTGACAAGAAAAATGGAAAGAAAGATACTACAGAAGCTAAAGTGAAGAAGAAAACCGATAACAAAACTACAAGAAGAAAGAACGTGGAAATGGCAAAGGAAGCAGAATCAGTAGAAGTCGTGGAACCAGAAGTTGAAGAAACACCCACGAGAACGACAAGGTCAGGACGGAAGTGTGTTTATAGGTCACAGCTGTTGAGCATGGGGTCGCCAAACACACCCAGCCCCATACGGCTCCGACTCACCAGGGTTGCAAGGAGGAACAGACGCGGACTGGACAATCAAGAAGACTTCACACCCAAGAGCAAGAAAAAAGCAAAGGTTAGTAGAGAAGTAGTAGTAGTAGTAGTATCCAGTATTAGATTATACTGCTGCGGGGTTCCCTGACGCATTTGTTTTCTATTTGTGGAGTAAAATTTTGTATGTAGTCATAACACTCTGTTTTGTGTACATTGGATACTGGTAAATTGTACGAAACCTGTGTTAAGATACTTAATTCCTACATCATGTAGCATTTTGAAAAATAATTGATTCCCCCAACTTTTAGAATTAAACCAACCTAAAACACTTTGATCACCATATCTTTGATACTGTGTTATTGCATGTATATATAGATAATATCCAACCTCCTTTATTTTGTAAGCAATAGGTTAGATACAACTGTAAGTCCAAACCCTTAGAGTTGAAAATGCCATTAAACACATTGTTTTCTTTCCTTTTAGAATGCCAAAGTCACCAAAGCTCAAGAGCTTATACAGAAGGCAAAGGCACAGAAAAGCAGTAAAGCAAAGTCTAAACCAGAAAGCCTCCTTCAGCCCAAAATGCCCAGACCCAAGAGACAAGCAGCTAAACCTAAGAGCCCAGAAGTCGTGGAAATAACAGATGAAATAACAACGTCACAGACAAAAAGAGTTAAAGCAAGAAAAGGGACAGCCAAGGTGCAGTCTCCGAAAGGAACGAAAGCAGTAGCCGGTCCCAAGAAAGAGGGACCCAAGATTGGGAAAGACGGCAAGCCACTACGCTCGTTCCTTGATGTGTTGGGGAAGAAGAAAGTTTCCTCACCTAAAAAAGCAGGTAAGAAAATGTCTTTTACTGTAGTTTTTTGTTCTTAGGCCACACTAGGGGTGGGTACCGGTACCGTGTACCGGTACAAAACCGGTATTTTTTAATGGACCGGTCCAAAAAAACCGGTCCGTAAAAAATCAGTGGACCGGCCTATGGACCGATTAGAAAATTCATAGTACTAGGCTACCAGCAGGCGGCCACATAACTGGTCTAAGAAAATACAAAACAGCAGATTTAACGAGTCGTTTTCGAAGACGTTAGCTGTGAATCATATTTAGAAACACTTAAAGGATGAGTAAACAGACGGCGAGAAGAGTATAGTTATAATTTTGAGATAAAGTGCAAACCTAAGAAATTATATCGTTCCAGACATGACGTTTGGAGACTTTTACGTGTGTCTCGCTCTCCAAAATATGATGTACTGCGACACTACCATAATCAGGTACAGGTACAGGTCCGGACCTGGACCTGACCCTCTGGACCTGGACCTGGACCTGGACCGGACCTGAATTTTATGTACCGGTACCCACCCCTAGGCCACACCAATTCAATTTCTTGGATAACAGATTTTTTGAAAACTGTCAAATTCCAAAATCAACATGAAAACAGAATCTCAGAGGAAAGTCTGCACTTTGGTGCACACAGATGCAGTTCTAGGGTGTGAACATGGTCAGGTACACATTTTTTACCCAGCCTTCTGTCTTCATGATTTTTTTTTGCTAAAATTAAAAAAGAATATGTTAACCAAGAAATTGAATTGGTGTGGCCTTACCTTCTTGTAGGGACATGCTAAAATACATGTACGATGGGTAAAGTATTTCTAACAAGTCTTTCATTCATTCAAGTAATAAATGTGATTTTGAACAATGCAGAAGTACAGAAAAATAGCTTGCATCGTTTTTCTACATCCTTTTGTATGATCAAAGCTGGTTTACCAGTAAGGCAGTTATAATTGTCAAGTCTCCAAGACATTAAGTACTTGTTTCTCCGGGAAGGAGGATGACCTCCTTCTGGGAGTATTGGAAATGCTTTTGTTTGCGCGTTCACAGCTAGAACTCACGTTCCCGTCGTCGCATTGGTGTGTAACTTGGCATATCGTTTGCCAGGTTGGGCGTGGTGATGCACGATGTCTTTGTTACACCGTAACTGCTTTTGTCGCCAATGTAATATCGTAATTGCACCCCTATATTGACGCGCATGTGGTACTGCCCACCCATAGGGACCATGCTTTAAATCCGCTCTGCATCGCTGAATGTCGTAAGCAGATACAGGGTAGATTCTTTCGCTACTTGCTGTGATCGTATAGACACTGTTACATTGTAAAATAGACAACATGCATCACCAAACGCAACCTAGTTCCATTTGTATTGACATTTGTTACCTGTCTTAAATCAAACTTTGAAAAGTAGGAACGATAACAGTGTATGTTTTGGGCATCATAGTGTGTTCTCCAAGAAAGGCAGCTGCAATTTTCAACACGTTTGGGAAGAATGTGACCAAGAGTGGAAGATCCAGCCCTCTTACCATCCTGGATGAAGACAGTAGAGGGTCGGGGTCTGAGAGCTCGATGGATGAGGCCACTTTTGCAGCCCGTAGGTGTGTACCCCTCCTTTTTTTCAGGAGAATACAATGTGAAATTAGGTTAGCGTGCATAGTCCAGTGGTTAGCGATCCTGCCTCTGGAACTAGAAAACCCAGTTCAATCCCGGCTCCGTCATTCCAGCATGCATGCTACTGGCAAGGGTCGCAGTCCTTAGGACGGGACGTTAAGCCGTGGTCCACTGTTCATTGTGCTTGTCGAAAAGAGCTAGGGGAATTTCCCCGGTACAATGAACCTGTAAATACTGTACATAGCGTCTGTCTTCCTGTCACGACCGGTGGAAGATTAGCTCATCTGTTCATTGAGATCATTTGAGCTAAACTGGTTCGGGATCACTTTCCTTTACTTTCCCGACATTGCAGTATAGTGTATGTTGCTGAAGGTTAGACATCCTGGTAGTAAGATACCGGTACGCCAAATAGCAGTTACCCCAAGGAGCTGGATATGATTTTGGAAACAGTCAGATGTTTCAAGTAGTGTCCACTACTTTTCGTCAGGGACAATGAGTAAGATTTGTCAAACAGCAGGTTTTTGACCACGAACTATGAATTGATATGCAAATTTAAGAAATATTTTGCATATCTATTCACAGTTTGTGGTTATAAACCGGCTGATCGACAAAGCTTGCTCACTGTCACTGACGAAAAGAAGCGGATGCTACTTGAAACGTCTGACCGTTTCCAAAGTGATAACCAGTTGCTTGTCAATGAGTAACTGCTATTTGTAGTATTGTGTATACTGGTTGATTTACTAGAAGTCTCTTACCTTCTACATGTAAACCACTAAATTCTCAATATTTGACACAACATATTTGATCAACAAAAGATTTTGAGCACACCTTTGCATTGAAAATTTGGAGTAACACATCTAATTTCTAAGTTTGTTTATGACATCTCATTACAAACAGACAGAGGATGGTCTTCAGTAATGCTATAGAAGACTTACATGTACAAATATCCACTTCAATCAGATTGATTCAAACAGCAACTGCCATATGCATCTATTACATGGTGTAAATGAGTACCTAGCTTCGGTTAGGGACGTCCCTCGGATAGGACGTTGAATGGAGGTCCCGTGTTTGAGGAGCGCCACATCCCGTGCACGTTCAGGGAACCCACCACACCTTTCGAAAAAGAGTAAGGGCATGCCCAGGTGTGCGATGGTCCAAACCTTACAGTCTGGTCTGGGTTGACATTGAAAAGGTGATAGTCACCTGTTATGTCATTCCTTCCACAAATGTGGTAAATCTAGATAGATAAATAAAATAAATTACAAAGTTTTAACCTTCTCCCTGCTGCCCAACTCTGTAACCAATAGGGATTTGGGTGCCAAACAGCTACTTCAGAGTGCTAAAGGTTAACCTCTGTTCAAGCCTTCTGAATGTTCATTGGATATCTCTAACATTTCTCGAACTTTCCAGAAATTTCTTGATGAGCGGCATTCCAGACAGACTGAGGAAACAGATCACCATTACTGCAGCTCAGGCCCTAGCCTACACGTACCCTCCCTTCCCAACGGTCAGTCATGTCCAGCAGAGGGATGCGGACATCCCCGATGGACATCTGGACTTCTGGAACTTACCACAACCCAGAGAAGGAAGTATTCCGACCGTGAAAGTCCAGAGTGAGTGGAGTTTTGAAGGCAAGGTTCGGAAGGATGGCCTTCATCTAGGAGCGGTTACAACATGCACACATAAAGAAGTACTTGAGAGAGAGGTTAGTTGGCATTAATACTTTTCCATTCTAATTGATGAGAACTGGTAAAGATTTGTAGGAGAAATTGAAGAAACATAAAACTGGTTGTTTGTTTGTTTGTTTGTTTATTTAAAGCCCACACATGGACTGACCATTCCAACTGCCCACTGACCTTGTATTCTTTGAAAGTTCACAGTTTTTAAAGTAAACATATTTGCATGGTGCAATACATGTTGTAACGTTCCACCCTGAATACTGGTATGCAATTCTAAAATGTTTATTCAACTTACTATGTAAAGAGATGGTAGGAAAATTTACTTTCTGTATTCCCCTAATCCTACATGCATAGAGTACCATATAGTACCACATAGAACAGAATAGAATGAAATTAAGATTGTTGACACCTACACCTTTTGTTGATGTTTTCAGCCAAGAGCCCCAGTCCCACCACTGCCCCATGTTGTATGTAAGAGCCTGGTGGCAGAGATAGGCACATACTGTCCCGGTGTGCCTGTCAGGAGAGTCTATAAAAGATACAGGTCCAGACACCTCGAACACCAAGGTCACGAACATCAGGAACAAGGTATGTTATAATTTCTTTCTTTATTTTTATTTATTTTTATTTACCACATTTTGTGGAAGGATTGACATAACAGGTGACTATCACCTTTTCAAGATGTCATCCCAGACCGGACTGTAAGATTTGGACCATCGCACACCGGGGCATGCCCCTACTCTTTTTCGAAAGGTGTGGTGGGTTCTTTAACGTGCGTGGGGTGTGGACCTCCATTTAACGTCCTATCCGAGGGACGTCCCTAACCCTAGATGAGCTAGGTACTCATTTACACCTGAGTGAAGTGAGGAGAGTCGTGTTAAGTGCCTTTCCCGAGGGCACAACGTCGGGGCGCAAGTTCGGACATGTCTCTGGGCACAACCTGGGATTAGATCCTGGGTCCCATTGTTTGACAGCCGCACGCTCTACACTTGCGCCACACGACGCCACCTAAATAATATTAGACACTTTTGCAGTCTTGTTTTTTTACTGTGACTTTTTTTATCTACTTTGTGAATGACTGACAACATGAGTTAACAAGTTATATTAGTACAATACACATCCACATAGAATCTTTAGTATTAGCATGAAAGCTCGTCTGTGTTGGTACATTACATGATGAAGTTTGACACTTTCGTTCAACACAAGCAAATGTAGCTCACCTCGAATCATATGTTAGAAATATTATTTTTCTCTGTACTTACTGGTTGCACTTTTAAGATTTAAAAGGAAATATTGTGTAAGAATGGGCTAAGATGTGCACTTGAAGTACTTCAAAATGTTCTTGTTACCAAAAGATGGTCGCCCTCCATTTTTACACAGATCCCTCACAAACTACTACAAGTCAGCCAGTGACAAGTTCTGAGCCTCCAGCTTTGAAGGACAAGAAAAGCAACAAGAGGAAGCTTTCGGAGGTCACCGAAGGTCAAGATCACAACACCAACAAGAGGAAAAGGACAGAGGAAGAATGTGAAGGTCAAAGGAACAGCCCAGAAGTTCAGGAGTCAAGAAAACGAGGGAGGTTGAGTAGGAAATCCAAGATGGCCGACAGAAACAAAGGTCAAGAGTCGAACACGCCACAGCAGTCAGATGGGGAGGGGGGCAAAAGAAGAAGCGGTCGAAAGAAGAGAAATTCCAGCCCAAGTGAAGAGAAGGAAGAACCAAGAAGGAGTAGTAGAAGGGTCTCAAGGAAACAGGAAGATCAAAAGAAAGAAGACAGTGAAGAGGAAGTGAAAATTGTAGAAGAAGCACCTACGGAAAGTGGTGAGATAAGTCAAGGTATGTTCTTGACAGCTAAGTAATTTTTGATCATCAATATAGTTTTATATCAATGTTCTAAATTCTGTTTCTGAAAATGTTTCTGAAACACCCTTCTTTCCTTTGATTCTAAAATCCATTTATACCAAACTATCCCTTTTCTGTTTTTAAGATAGACGTGCTAGAACATAAAATCATGGTCCATTTCTTCTTAAATGCTTCTGAAGACTAATATGTATGGATCCTTGCATTATGTTTCTCTGTGAGAGTAGCTTAAAGCTTGCCATTTTATTTTGGACTTGAATGTTGAAGCACAGAACATTGCAGTCTCTGTGATAATGATTTAAAAATTGATGTTACACAAACCGATACATGTGGCGTCGTGTGGCGTAATGGATAGAACATCCGACTGTCAAACAAGGGGACCCCAGTTCGATCCCGGGCTGCCCCCAGACATGTCTGAACATGCACCCCGACGTTGTGCCCTTGGGAAAGGCACTTTACACGACTTTCCTCACTTCACTCAGGTGTAAATGAGTACCTAGCTCATCTAGGGTTAGGGACGTCCCTCGGATAGGACGTTAAATGGAGGTCCCGTGTTTGGGGGGAGGCACACCCCGCGCACGTAAAAGAACCCACCACACCTTTCAAAAAAGAGTAGGGGCATGCCCCGGTGTGCGATGGTCCAAACCTTACAGTTTGGTCCGGGTTGACATCTTGAAAAGGTGATAGTTCACCTGTTATGTCAATCCTTCCACAAACATGGTAGATCTGCATAAAATAAAATAAAATAAAATAAAAAATAAAGATAAAAAATAAATACATCTGTTATTTTTTCTGAAGATGGCATCCAGGATTCACTATGGACAGACAAGTACCAACCCAGAAGTTCCTCGGAGGTTAT
The DNA here is from genome assembly GCA_035149815.1 of Branchiostoma lanceolatum. NCBI lineage: Eukaryota > Metazoa > Chordata > Leptocardii > Amphioxiformes > Branchiostomatidae > Branchiostoma > Branchiostoma lanceolatum. Next base: position 17,168,247 of record CM068873.1, read on the forward strand.
CGGTAACACAGGGGCCATGAAGAAACTTAAGGGCTGGTTACACGACTGGAAGATCAGGGCAGACAAGGAGATGAGAAGGATGATGAAAGAGATGAAGAAACAAAAAAAGGCACAGAAAAATGCAGGTTAGTTTGCTGGGGCCACCCTATTTTATACGCATGACCATTTCCAAAATATATCCAGTAACTGTTGCTTGAGTAACTGTTACTTTGCATATTCTATACATTGTTTAAATAGCAATACAGAAGTACAATACAGTGCAAAATTAACTGCAAAGGCATGTACAATATGGTTACAAGTTTCATATCAATGATGTGGTAGCCATAAAGCTGGCTTCACAATTCATGCGAGCGTCGGCGGAATTTGTAGATCGCCCGAAGCTCACCAAATTTCAAATTCGCCCGAGCGTCGACCGTATTTTCCAATGAAAATCTCGGGCAACGTCCGCCCGTCCGTCGAACACTAAAAACTAAAAATCCCCCATCGGATGTCACCATCTCTTGGACATGGACAAAGTCAGAATTGACTAACCTGGTAAAAGGCCAATATTTGGATCAACTTTGATTTCTGAAAATCGCCCGAAGCCTGTGTAATCGACAGGACGTCGGCCGTACTTTGGCCGAAAATGCACATTTGAAGCTCGCTAACATGCCAACACGTCGACTGAGCTGAATTTCTTATTTGTGACAGGGGCTTCAGAGCTAAGATTGCAGTGGGAGATGTACAAAATGTAGCAAACACAGTAGTATCTTCACTTTAGCACTTGTGTTGGTAGTTAACATACTTGTAGTACAGAGCTTTTTGTGTAGTAAAGTATCCTTATATAGCCAGCTGATGTATAAATATATGTCTACTGTCTGATCCCAGCAAAAAAGTCGGGTTCCCAAGGGTCTGGTGACTGGTGGGATGACGATGACAGTGACTTTGACGTCAGTGATGACGGAGACAGTGACTACAATGAGGAGGAAGAGGAGGATGGCCTCTGTAACACTATGCTGGTTCTGGGGCCAACCGGCATTGGGAAGACTTCAGCTGTGTATGCTTGTGCCCAGGAACTAGGATACAAGGTAAGACACAAGTCAGATTTGTAGTAAAGATTGAATCAGTAGAAAATACATTGTTCTTATCACTAATGCTAAGAGGGTCCCGGGTTCGAATCCTTTCATGTCACCGATCTTGTGCTCTTGGGAAAGGCACTTAACACGACTTTCCTCACTCCACCCGGGTGTAAGTGGGTACCTGACTTCGGTTGGGGAAGGTCGTATTGAGGTCATCTGGTGGCGCCGAATGGCAGCCGCCCAGACCCTTGCAACAGTTCCACAAAATGCAAGTGTTGTGCATATATAGAATATGTATATGTTGTGTATTATGTGAAACCTGTAAACCGTGCATCAATTCAGCGCTAGAAAGGCTGCCATTGCGGGTAATTTCTAACCAATAGAAACCATTATTATAAGGTATAGAGTGCAGAAACCATGATTTTAGCTGTTGTGACAAACTAGGCTAATTTTGTACTTATGCAATAATTTTCACCTGTCCAGGTGTTTGAGGTGAATGCAGCGTCCCTGCGGAGTGGCAAACAGGTGCTGACACAGCTGCGGGAGGCCACCCAGTCCCACCAGGTGTCCAAACAAGCCCAGACGGGCGGGGCAGCAAGTCTCTTCAAAACGTCACTCACACCACAGAAGGGTAATGATTTTTCATTGCTGAAAATGTAACATCTAACGTAACTAGACCAGTTAACGTCCAATTTATTCAAAACGTATTTATCTTAAAACCGCGCGGACAGAGCCAAATGTTAAACCCATGGGCAGAAATATCAGCTCTTCCAAAAACGAAAATGCATGATTCCGTGCAACTTGTTGTTACTGGTTCGGGAGTTTATTCTGTTATATCGCTGGACGTAAACCTTTTTATTGTTTTGTATGAAAGAGAGAGATGGCTAAGGATCATACTTACATGTATGACGTTCTTTGTTGCTCATGAGAACAGGCTTTGGCATAATACACCGCGACATGTGGACCTGACCCAAACTGGACGTAAACTGCTCCCGCACGTAAATAGGACACGTTACGTTACTAACATAATTTCACTAGGGTACATAATTCTGCCACCCTAAAAAGATAGTGCAATATAATGCACTCCTGTATATCTAAACTGTGCATACCTGGTGGGTGCTGCACTAGAGATCTCTCAAACCCACCGTTTTTCAAAGTGGCGGATTTATGTAACCGGAATGATGTTAATGGAGGTTAACTGTTTAATGTGATGCAAGTTATCAAAAGTTGTATATCACTGGTCAGGGCTCAAAATAGTGGGTGCATGTGCACCCACAAAATTGGACCTGTGCACCTAATTTTTGACTGTGGGTGCACCAGTGCACCTAGATATTTTTGTACTTATAGGGTAACGGTTCTCTTGTACACTAGCAGACAGAATATTATTGAAAATGTAAGTATCAGAAAAAGCAATAAAACCTTTTGTTGTACTTTATTTTATGTATTGCTTGGTTGAAATTTGAAATCTGGATTGAATTACGGATTGAAGTTCTTAAGAGAGGCAGTAGCGTCAAACTTATGTTTTGCTGACATTCAACTTTATCGTATGTGGTGCACCCAAAATTTTTTCTGTGCACCTTATTTTTTGGGGTTGGGTGCACCAGTGCACCTATTTCCAAAAATGAATTTCGAGCCCTGCTGGTAATTTGGTACAGTCAAACCTGGCCGAGCAACCACCTTGCACAGGCAACCACCTGTATTTAAAAATACATCATCATATACTCTTTTGCAGTCAAACCAGGAGCAAACAAGGCTCCCCTGCCTTCCTCCTTTGCTTCATTCTTCAAGAAGACAGAAGATGGGAAGAAGGAGGAGGACAGCAAAGGTCCAGCAGGAAACAAGAAAGTCAGAAGATCACTTGAGCTCGGGCCATCTTCAGGGGCTAAAGGAAACAAGAAGGAAAAGAAGTCAGGTTGGTAGTGGTTGCAAAAGGAATTCTTGTTTTTATAACTTGAGTCAATCTGGGAATACTGTAAATTGATTTAAATTCGCGATGATTTAATTTTGCGGTAAGGAGAAAATAAGGAGTGTTCGCGGTGGTTTTGAGTTCACAATAACATGAAAAGTAGCCCCTGTTCAATGTATTCAATGTTTTATTTGGCTAGCTTCAATAGGATTTTAGACTAAGTTTACAAAGAACAACATCTAAATATGGTATTGTCACACGCCTTTAGCAGACTGAAGTAGTTGTCTGGCACCCCATTCTTTATTGGTTACATAGTTAGGCAGCATTGGTGTGTCTTCTGTGAATACAGGGCTCCAGACTAACTTTTAGGTCTAGGAGCACTGTGCCCCTAACCCAAAAAAGTTAGGGGCACCAGCAAAAATCTAGGAGCACCACTACAAAAAGTTGGAAGAACAAGAAAAGTCTTGGCCATACCAAGTAATACTCCTATTAATCAATGTTAACAACCTGGAATAAATTATTTGAATAGATCATAAAATATAAAGCCTACATTGATTGTGCAGAACAACTGGCAATGTGTGGTATATAATCTAGTTAGTTCTTGGGGAAGAATGATATCTGTGTAGAGGGATTTTAGAAAAATTGGGCATAGGTTCCCCGGCTGGCCCCTATCCGGGGGCCACGGTGCCTCAAGTTCAACAAGTTGAAAAATACACAATGGTATTTTCAACTTGGAACAAGGCAAGCAATGATTCACATGACCATTTGCGATGACATTAAAAATTACATAAGCTTGAGTGATGTATTTAGATTTTCGAAAAAATTGGGCATAGGTTCCCCGGCTGGCCCCTATCCGGGGGCCACGGTGCCTCAAGTTCAACAAGTTGAAAAATACACAATGGTATTTTTTTACTTGGAACAAGGCAAGTAATGATTCACATATCCTTGAGTGATAAATAAATAGATAACTCTGTTACTTAGCTATTGGTTTCATGACCAAAACAAATTAAGTCCCATTCCATGATTTTAAACTTCACTGCTGGCATTAAGTTCAACCCTAAAAACATTCTTACTGGCATTTTTTTTCACCCCCACCCTCTGTCTACAAACAATCAAAAATGCTTTAATATTCTAACGTTGAAATTCTTGCTCAATAGTATCAAAAATGATCTGTTTGTGCCAGCCCAGTCAAATATCTTGTCCAAATTTCGCGCGTCAGGACCGCGCGGCGCGACCATCCAATCACAGGGCCACCTCCATCGGGAAAAGGAGCTTGCCGCCTCGCCGGTGTGCATGATATAAACATGTCGATTACATCAAAACGTAGCCCTGTTTCTTGCCGTCATTTTGACACCAAGAACAAGAAGAAGAAAAATTCAGGTGATAATCTTTATCATTAAAGAGTTCGTTACAATCGAATTTTAATGCAAAAAAAATAAATTTTCCCTTTGTTCCAGGTACCAATTTAAAGCTCGTAATCGGCTCAGTCTGCTGCGGTCTAAGACTCAGGCGGAAGTGAAATTGGCCATGTTTTGAATCACGGCCGCGCGCGCTACGCCGCGCCGTTTTCATCGGTAAATTTCTGGCGTTTGAAACATTTTACAAGATAAACAAACACATCACGAGAAAGAGAAAGTTATATTCTTTATTTTCCTGGGTGACTTTGCCTGTAGAAACGAATAGTTTTTGTATCGCGGGTGTAGGAAGATGGTAGAAAATTTACCGATCGCCATGCGGTAGTTAGCCGATTTTCGCGGTAGCGTCGTTGGAATACCTACTTGGAACGGACATTTTTTGTACCGCGGGTGTGGGAACAAGATGGAAAATTCACCGGCGATTTTCGCGGTAGCGTTTGAATACCTAATGTTTATTTTTCAGCTTACCGCTTAGTTCTGCACCTATTATCTAGGTGCAGGTCTTAATTTTTGATAGTCGCACCGTGCGACCGTGATTTTAAATCTAGTCGCATTCTCAAAAAACTGGTCGCATACATGTTGTATGCGAGTCGCACTCACGAGCGCTGGAATAATGTAACATTTTCTTGTTTTACAGAGAAAAGAAGATCCAGCAAAGGCAGCAGTGCCAAAAAGTCAACAGAAGCAAAACCAGTTGCAACAAAAGAACCTACCCGGGCAATGACCTCACTTATACTGTTTGAAGAGGTAACATTTCATCATTTTCCTACATTTCTACAAATGTTTTAGAAGTTTTTCTCAGAAATGTGTTTTTTTATTCTGTTGATAAACCTTTCTATATGGAGTAAGGTTGTTGAACAAACTCTGCATGAAACATCTTTTTAATACATCAATACGAGGGTGTAGTTTCAGTAAGTTTCAAATTTTCCTGTCGCCCCCCTCCCCACAGGTGGATGTAGTGTTTGAAGACGACAAAGGATTCCTTCCAGCCATCAACTCCTTAATGACAACCACAAAGAGGCCCATCATTCTCACTACCTCAGGTATGTATGGGTTTTTCTGACTTGTGAATTAGAAATTGGGATGAGATCACGATAATGATGTTACGTTTTAGTTTCTTTGAAGTTTAGTCATGTTATCCATTGCTTAGATGTCTTCTGCTACTTTCCAGATGCCACTTTTCGTGCCAGGTTTGAAGGAAGATACGAAGAGCTGACATTCAAACAACCTTTGCAAGTAAGATGTACCCAAATATTGTCCTTTATTTACATCATCCTCGATACTGTAGTTCTTGTTTCTTTCACTGTAACTTTATGTTCACTGTTTTCATGGTCACTTCTGTGGCATGAACTTATCATCACCGTGAAAAACCTGTTGTATTATTTATGATTCCTTCACACATCCGTTCTGTAAATCAGTTGCCTTCACTGTGAAGTTAAAATTCAGTGAAAATGTCCATTTTTCCTTACACCGTGAAATTTTGCTACCGTGAAGATAAAGTGAATTACAGTCCTATTGTCAATGTTGCCCTAATCAAGAAATTAAATTTCTCCTGAAATAACATGGCATGTATGTATGTTTGTGCTGTGTTTGTGTATTCCTGCATTGTATGTTTAATATAAAACTTAAAACTTTAATAGAAAAGAGAAGCTTGGAAAATTAAAAATTCACAACTTCCAAATTAATTCTTCCCCCCTCTCTTGCAGCCTATTGTAACATCCCACCTGCAGCTGTTGTGCCTTGCGGAGAACCTCCCCACCAAGAGAGCCGATGTGGAAGCTACAGTGGCCCTGAGTGGTGGTGACATACGGCACGCCATGTTGTCCCTGCAGTTCTGGACTGAGTCAGGAGGGGGCAGCATTGAGAAGAGGATGGCTTCAGATCTCCACAAGGTAACAAACTCTTATCATTGCCTCTCAGCACTTACTTGTAACTTTTTAGTACCCAATGTAGTGCATGTACAAAAGTGAGGGCAATATTTAGAGGAAAATCCAAGAAGGATCTTGTGACAAAATCCAAAAAGGATCTTGTGACAAGACCTTGTTTTAGTTTCTCATAAATATGTCATCAGCAAACAGTATTTATCTATAATACAATGCTAAACTTTCTTCCAACACTAAGGTATTCACGGATCAAATTTTCGACGACCTCTGTCGCCTTCTTCAGAATAAATAATGATCAATTATCGATCATTAATAATGATCAATGATTGATCCTGAAGAAGGCGACAGAGGTCGTCGAAAATTTGATCCGTGAATACCTTAGTGTTGGAAGAAAGTTTAGCATTGTATTATGATTACTACCAACACAGATGAGCTTTCATTAGGGTATTTATTTATGTTAATGAAGGTTAGACATCCAGGTTATTATCTTCGCCGAGTACTTGTACTCGGAGAAGATTATGTTTGTTTCCTATGAATTATCTTCACTTTATTTGCATATCAATTCATAGTTTTTGGTTAAAAACCTGCTGATCTTACTCTGTCACTGATGAAAGGTACTGGTGGTGGATGCTACTGGGAACGTCTGACTGTTTCCAAATTTCATTTGCTTGAGTAATTGTCATTTGGCTAATATTTGTCTATGATTTTAGGTCGTTTCAAACACAGAAAACCCTCCACAAATAGAGGAATCTTCGCAGAGCCAAACTTGTGACACTGTCAACATTACTGCAAAACCTGGGGACAAGACCACCATGGTGCTCGGACCACTGCCTGATGATGAAGACGCCATGGATGCTGACGGCTTCCTCAGCTGCAGAAGAACAGCTGCGACGCTCCGAAACCAGGTGCTGTTGGCTGCAGATGACACATGCGACAGCTGTCCATCAAGTCAAGAGGTTGCTATGGCAACAGTTGCCATGGAAACAAACCTAGAAACGGTGGACGTACATTCCCAAAGTATGGAGAGTGTGCTTGGAATCCACAACGTTGCTGGCTGCAAAAATCAACTTCTTGAAATGTTCAAGGTACAAAAACGATTTTTCATTTCCTCTTGTGACTGATTTCCTCTATTCCCTTCGGGACAATAATGATTTGTTGCCTTCAAGTTCTTTTATTTGTTTTTTAAAGGTTTTTGAGTCTGTTCGTTCCATTCTTGTATCATATTATGTATTGACTTTTGTGGGGTGTTTTTTTCAGTCTCAAGACTCGGACCAAGGCTGTCTTACTCGACAGATAAGCCTCACAGCCAGCTGCCAGTGGCAGGGCAGAAACTTCCTGTTCTACAATGTGGAACAACTGCTGCCCCTCCCCACAACTCCATGGATCAGGCCAAAATGTAGCAACCCAAGTGTACTCCAGAACGTACCATTACAAGATGGAGATAAAGAAAGGTTGGGACAAAGGAAAGGCGATCCTCTCCTTGATAGTTCACTGTTTGATGCTGAAGACTTGCCAAGTTCTCAACCCAAAGATGCTACCATGGTAGAAGACAAGACATCTCTAGCAGCAGAAGGAAGTACTAAGAGCTGTAGGGATAAAGATGTCAATGCTCAGAGCAGCTCAACAGGTGAAGAAAAAGAAGAAAATGTCTTCAAGAAGAAGCTCATTTGTCAAGCACTTGCCTCCTTTTGTGAACTATCAGAAAACAAATCTTTCCTGGACATTCATGCACACAAGTCTGTTGAGAAGGAAGGGCTCTGCAAGATTGATCAATCAGCTTGGAGGGCAAAGGTCAAGTCAGGGATGACTGACAGTGTGAGGAAAGTGGAGGAGTCTGATTGGAGGAGAGCAGAGATGGAGGCGGAGCTTCGTGCTGCTGTGGAAGTGATGAGTTTGAGGCAGTGTGCAAGAACAGTAGGAGAGCTAGCATCGGAATACGCACAAGATTCAGGGAGTAAAGACTTGTGTGAAGAACTGACATTGCCAGTTGTAGGTGATGCAGCTAGCTTGAGGACATTAAATCTACAAGACGAAACACATGCACAGCTTAGGTATGTCCTGATTATCCTTATCAATCTTTAAATCGCACAAGATGTGTTGTAAAAACATATATAATTCACCTGTCTCAAGGCAGGAAAAAGAATGATACCAAAGAAAACTATCCCTGTAATTGTTCACCCTTCCCTTTCTTTCCAGAATGTCTTGTACAGTAATATGGTCATTTCAGCATTGGGGAGGTAGATAGATTTGGTACACTGTGTTTCAAAATGTTCAAAAATCAAACTTGACCATCCTTTATTATTTTTTATAATCCCTGCCCATTGTACATGCATTTTCAGCACTGTTCATAAATGTTTCTCCTTTTATCATCATAGTATGTTCAGCACAAGGCATCAAACTGTTCATGGAGTTGCGTCAGCGCTACCTAACCTTATCCACGGTCAGCACAGGGCCGTCGCGCTGGACTATCTCCCCACCCTGCGCTCCATCTGTGTCACCGAGAAACTCAGGGAAGCATCCAAACTCAAAAGAAGGTATGAATGCTACTTCTCTGTAGACTAATTCAGCACCAAGGACATAACCACACAATGCACTCCAACTGTTGTGTCACTTTTGTTCTTAGTTTGGACAAAGAATTTTGGAATGTAAGAAGTCAAATGACTGGGAGATGTGAAAATATGTACTTCCATATAAGATGAATACATCCCAAAGTACAATACCTTCATCTTTTGGGCATTCCACACAAAGAACATAGATTAGCTTGTATTTTATATCTTCTTTAAACCAGCAATGAATGACAGACAAGCAGTTCTGGAAAATAAATTTTGCTTGCTGTACCTCATAATGAGGAGGGATGATGATGATGATGATGATGACGATGATGATAACGGTGATGATGATGATGATGATGATGATGATGATGATAACGATGTTGACGATGATGATGATGATAACGGAGATGATGACGATGGTGATGATGATGATGATGATGATGATGATGATGATGATGATGAACCATTCAGTGCCGACAGTCTAAACAACTAATATTTGAAACCTTGACATTAAAAGATTTTATTTTTTCCTTTGCAGGTTTTTACACTACCTAGACAACAATGGATTGTCACTCAAGCCTTCTGTACTGAATGCTCTGGCTCAGGAATTTTGAACACATGATCTAGAAATGTATGTAAATTAAGGTGTGTGATTGTGAGAAGATTGTTTTTACGGATTCTTACCTATACGTAACTTTACATGTAGCTGTACAAAGAAAGGTATTAGCCCTCGAATCAACTAAGATATAAATTTCCCCCTTTGTCATCAACGATAGCAAATGCATTTGCACATGTATGATATTTTAGAGAATGAAATGAATTTATGGTGCATGCCGTGATGGGTTTTTGTGTGTTTCATACCAGCTTTGAGTAATTTGTTTAGATCTATTGTCTCTGTATGAGGAGGATTGTTTGTAATAGTCTTTGGATGCAACTGAGAGAGAAATGACCTGATGTGTAACTGATTGTGCTGGATGGAGTAACAGTATAGGTACAGATCGAAGCATGGTGAATATTAAATAAAAATTTCAGAACATTCTATTTTCATTTTAGCTCAATGTACTGCCAGAACCATTGTGTAATTTTTGTCAAAACTAACTGAATAAAACCTGATGTGAAAAGGTTTGTAACATTTGTATTCTTGTATTAAGCAGTGATATAATTAGAGGATGCGTCAGTAGTTGTGATACTTACTGTGCTGTTATGATGCTACCAATAATCGTTTTGTCAATATTAATGTCATAATGAATAAAAGTACAAACCTCTCTTGGCAACGTTGTTGGAGTAGGTACATATACATGTAGCACGAAGGATGGAAAATACAAAACAAGCACCCATAGATCTATTACTGTAATTCTAGATTTGTTAACTGTAACTTAATTTTACCTAATTTAACGGTCACTAGTCAACCGCTAAAATTTTATCATCGCTAATATTTGATCAGTAATATTTGAGACAGTAATATTTGTTCAAACTGTTAGAATTAAGTGCCGTGACCGCCTCCATTTTCCCCAAACCGCTATATTTTCCTGCCGCTATATTAAAGTGATTTGCAATATAAGGTTCATTCTTTTACATCCTGCAGACATTTAAGTAAAAGTAAAATATCAAAATGAAGATGATTAACTGTACCCAATTAAATCTTTATCCCTGGTAGATCTGCTCCTACTTGTATTCAAGATTCAACAATCTAGAGAATCACAGTAATTGAAACAAAACAATCCACTGTATGCAGGGAAATGTTTATTTTCAATTTACCACTTTTTTTGTCTCAAGATCACATGTTTTACTTAGTGGACCAGAGCGGCAAGTAGGCGGGGACTGCCACCTGTTCTCCATTCGGTCCCTCCTCCCACTCGAAACAGGCACCGATAACATTACTGAACAGGTAACCAACCTACAGGGAGAAAAGGAAAGAAACATGTAGTGTTCCTGCGTACTGTAACGGTTAGCACATGTCCACTGTCTAGAACAGAGCAATATCTTAAAACATGGAATACTGTTCACATCTTTTAGACCGCATCCAACGGAGAATTAGTGTGGTCATTGGTCATCGTTTGGCTTCAAAACTAGACTCTCTTTCTCGCAGACGAAACATTGCCTCCCTGTCTTTATTTTATAGATACTTCCACGGCCAGTGTTCTGATGAACTTTCACTACTTGTCCCACCTCAGATAATTTTTCAGCGTACTACCAGGTTCTCCTCAGATTCACACCACTATACTGTACAACTACCAGCCTCTAAGTCATTCCACAGTAACAGCTTTTTTCCAAAAACTGCAAAACTCTGGAATTCCCTCCCAGCCCACTGCTTTCCCCCCGAATACAACCTACAAACCTTCAAAACAAACACCGCTGTCTCTCACCTATGCCACATTAGTTCAATGCCGAGAAGTGGCCTCTTACGGCCTTACATTGAGCGAGATCGTTAAAAAAAACGCCCATGGTTCTAGGATCGCATTAGCCCTTCAACTTCAATCGCCTAGGACAATACTCTCCAAGCAGAGGTTGGTGGGGAAGATTGTGACCTTTTTATCGCTCAAAAAAAAACGACACAGAAAGGTCACAATCCTCCCCACCAACCTCTGCTCGTAGAGTATTGTCCTAAGCGATTGAAGTTGAAGGGCTACTGCGATCCTAGGTTGTGAGAACCATGGACCTTTTAAGATATTGCTCTGTTCTAGACAGTGGAAATAGGACGATGCCTAACCACACCACGAAACTTGAAAAATCCATGGACATCATTTCAGTAGCGATGATTAACTTACCTCCTCAGCTGCCTTTTGCACGGCCGGGTCATTGGAGTCGTAGTATTCGTCCTGGAGACAGGCGTACATGGAGCGGCCACAGTCACAGCTGGTTATGGTGTGGGGGCGCATGTTGGTCATGCCATACCTCGTAGCCCAAGCTGGGGGAGAAAATTTGTTTAAGGACAAGAGTGTGGAAAAGAAACGAATGAATTGATAGTATTACTGAACATGCTCAGTAAAACCCGTCTGTAAGCCCTTCTGTAAGGCCCGTCAATTCAATTCCACCGTTTGAAGCATTCCAAAGCTATTACACGTGTCAGTGGGGGCCTCTAGCGATTTACGCTATTTTTGCAGTTGCGCGAGGCAAGTTTTGCTGCAGTAATTTCAATGAATGCTAGAAGTCGCTTTTGATCCATGCTTCTGAGATTATATTATGAACATTATCGTTGTTTTAAATTTGTAAGCACAGACCTGAAATATCTGCCTTTTGCTTGTATTTCTCGTACGTTAACACTATTGTTCAAGTGTAAGTCATCAAACGAGCAGTGCTGTTAAAAAGTTTGGATTGTAAAGCGTTCCAGCTTGTACCTACCCCTGATGTAGTCGGGACAGAGGTAGTGTGCGAGACAACAGCGGTCCACAGTAGGAGGGTTCCCGAGCTGGGGCTCGTACGGGTCCGCGTTAGGAGTGCCGGTACCGCACCACAGAGTGCCTGAAAATTACGGACAGCTGAACTCTATATTTTTATATTTATATTTTTCTATTATTCATATTTTTTGAATATTTTTTATCATTATTTTTTAAAGCTTTTTAAGCTGAACTCTAGTTTGCTGAGTGCGAAGTGACGTAGTTACATATGCAGCTGAGTGTATGTTTTTTTAATGAAACTCCTCCAAAGCAACTATGAAATCGTAGCGGAGAATTGTGGCAACCATTATGGCAACAAAACGGTGATTTTTTTTAATCATTTATAGTAACATCTGCATATGACTTACCTGGGTAGTTAATTGCGAACTTTGTTTGCGGTGCGGCTGACGCCTGAAAAACAAACATAATTTTTACACAGATCTAATGACGTGCAAACATTCTGTTGCAGTTGAAACACAACTTGATTAATGCAATGTGGTCTGTGTGTACTTTGGTTAAGTTAGTTAAAATCCTCCCACACCATAAGGTGTATATATAGGACGGTGCCCATCCCCGTTTCATAGCCCTGGGCCACACTGTGGTACAGTCACTGCAGCAGGGGGCTAGTCCACTGGCAGCGGAGTGTGTTTAACTTCCATACCGTTTCAGAAGTATGTACCATTTTATAAAGTCTTTGCAATTGGTATGACTCAATGCGCCTCTTGTCCAGAAGTGTCCTACCCGGGGCTTGAACCCGGGCCTTCTGGTCCAAGTAATTTGAACCAGATGTGGCAAGTAACAGAAGTGCAGACTACTACACCACAGGGACACCCGTGTACTTTGGTATCCTGGAATAAATTTCCTGTCAAGTGTAGACAGCACCGTATGGTACACTACCACAACTAACGTGACTTCGCTGACATTGCTTTCGGTATCACGGTATTACCATGTTCTACTTCAAATTTTCTACATTAAACTCTGTTTAAATTTCTTACTCACCATTCCACAAAGGGCAACAACCAACAGAACGGTCCACATGGTGAAAAACGCGGCTTGCTCGGTGAAGCGGAGATAAAGAAGTAACCTTTGAAGTCTATCTTACTTGTATAGGACGTGACGGTGTGAATTATGTGCGCGGCGCCCACAAATATTTCCGCGTGTGAATTTGCTCATCTGTGTATGTGCGATAGATTGTAAAGTCAACATTCCGCATCCGAACGTACACACCCTACACACGATCTGCCACGGCGGAACAAATTAAACGTACGACTTCTTGCAAAGCATGGCCTTCAACTTTCTTACATTGAGAATTTATGTTTATAGATCTCGTGGTCGTAACTATAGCTCTTTGATCGTGTCCTAATTTGGTGCAAGGACGACTACATCAACATACCGGCCAACCGTTTATCGATTTTTGAACTTATTAACTATATATACTTCACGTATGTTCACGTTTTAAGATTAAATATGTGCTAGTCTTATCAGCAATATGTGAATGATAATTTTTTCTTCAAATTTCCCTTGACGCCGTACGACCTGGAAAGGTATGTAGAGGAAGTTGTCTGAAGTGATACTAGTTTGTTGTGGACATCCGATAAGATGGGCGTCACAGTGTATACATGTATAGAGATATGTATATATAACAAACAAATAACATGTATATTTACTAGTAACGTTAAAAAATTAGGAGCAAAGCACGTATCTGCTCATCCAATGCCTAAATAAACTATTCAATGATTCATTGGTGACTGCACATTGTCCTCCCGGAATGTATCTTCTCCATTTTTAGCAAATGAAATTTCCCTTATGCTAATCTTTCAGCAAGCACACGAACAATACACGAATGTTTTATATGCATGTGTGTGTGTACATTTTATTTCACACGCCAATTCCAGCATGCAGACATGTACATGTAAAACGTATCAGTGTTTTTATTAGCGCCATGTTTGTTGAAATCAGTCTCAGCACGACATTTTTCGTGCCTTATTTCTGCGTTTTCTCTCCATCACTTCTCTCAACACTTTTTCTTTAAACTTTTCCCACAGACGCGTTTCCATGAAAGTCGTGAAGGTTTCCGCCTTGGACGGAATCATCCCTCGGGCCATGAACTCCAGTCGCCCGAGGGTGATGCCGTCGTCGTGCCGGTACAGGAGGGCGCGGTCCACCCGCAGGATCTTCACACTGCTGACGGAACCGGACAGATAGAAAATACTCTTCAGTTGTTCACCTGTAACAATAGATAAAATAGGAGGGTTCTAGAATACGTTGCGATGCTTAAGTAAAGCCCCCGTCACAAATAAGAAATTCAGCTCGGCCGACGTGTTGGCGAGCTTCAAATGTGCATTTTCGGCCGAAATACGGCCGACGTCCAGTCGATTACGCGGGCTTCGGGCGATTTTTAGAAATAAAAGCTGATCCAAATATTGGCCTTTTACCATGTTACAGTAGTCGATACTGACTTCGTCCATGTCCAAGAGATGGTACCATCTATCATGGGGGATTTTTAGTTTTTAGTGTTCGATGGACGTCGCCCGAGATTCATTGGAAAATACGCTCGATGCTCCGTCGATTTTAAAATTCGGCGAGCTTCGGGCGATCTACAAAGTCGGTCGACGATCGCATGAATTGTGACGCCGGCTTAACCAACTTGTTGTTGCTAAGGTAATGACTAATGAGCACATTTTTTCAATGCCACAGCGTCCAAATCATATTTTGGAGGCTAGTGAGGATTGCGATTGGCAGTACAGTCTCTGTTATTCCTAAAATACAATACGGAAAGTAGCTAATTTCCCTCCTAAAGATAACTATTTCCGAACCTAAATCATAATGAAAGCTCATCTGTGTTGGTAGTAATCATAATACAATGCTAAACTTTCTTCCAACATGTGATCCGTGAATACCTTAGTGTTGGAAGAAAGTTTAGCATTGCATTATATTTCCGAACCTAGTCCGAAGAATTCTTCTTCCTTCAGTATCCTGACTTGTAGATACCGCGACACAATTTTCTCGTAGGGTTTGAGCTCGTAGCCGCTGTTTTTCTTGGGCGCCATGGCGAGTGCCTTGGTCCCGTCCGGGTGCGTCCTCTCCAGGAAGGCCATGCGGCGAACGATGCGGCATTCTCCCGAAACCACGAAAAATATCTCTTCGATAAGTCCTCCCACCCCTCCAAAGATAACCTATCAAAACACAACACATCAGAGTAAGATTCCTATATTCAACTCAATATCGTATACGTACATAGCATGGCTTTCGCTCCTTAGGCATCGCCAAAAAATTCTAAATGTCAACGAACTTTTTCTTAAAGGAAACCCAAGCAAAGATCAGGGCCCGAAAATCGGATTTTGAAAATCAATTTATTTAGTACTTTCTATACATGATTAGTTCAAACAACACTTTCACAATGTATAGCGATGCCCATCATGCAAAAATACGACGTCGTTTTGTTGTGAGAACTCACTGAAAATCGTCGCCAGGGTTTTTGTAGGCTCGCGAAACTAAGGGAATCATCCAGTTGTTTCAGTAACTATTTTTGGCGTATCTTACTACCTGGATGTCTAACCTTCATCAAGGTATTAAGGGAATCATCGTACGACACGTTTTTGTGCGGTTTCAAAATGCTTAAATTAGTACGCAAATGTGCTAAATACTAAAATAGTGTAGGTAAATGTTACTACCACATATTTCAGCATCTTTTATTTCCGTATTTTGGGCCCTAATATTGATTTGGTTGCCTTTAAGACCGCCTCACCGAGTTGGAAGGGTACTCCTCTACGCTGCACCTCATCATCGCTAGGCGGAGCTCGTGCTCGCTCCATTCCTTGAAGGCGTCCTGTTGCTGCAAGGCCTGTAGCCGCTCTGCCAGCTCATGCTTCCTCGTCATCTTTCTCGCCAGTTCGAAGTCATCTTTATCCAGTCGGATCAACTCTGCTATTCCTTCAAAACAAACACAAGACACAATCCTCCGTGAAGTAACAATGGTGTTTGCAGTGTGGCTAAGGTGTTTGATACACTCTCTAACTGCCGACAATATCTGTTTTAGAAAAACCCTACTAGCGCACACCCACAAAAGCATTAGCAGATTGATGGCCTGTTCCACAAGCCCGTCAAGATAGGGGTGCTTTTGAAATTTAACATTACCGATAAAAGCTGTCACGGTGTAAAAAAAGAAAAAAGACAACGTGCATCATATATCTCGCGTATCCTAGCAGACAATATGCCAAGTTGTGCCAATGCAGCAACGGGATCGTGAGTTGTAACTGCAAACGTACGCACAACTTTATTTACAATACTCCCCAGGAGGTGACCTAGCCTCTACCAGGCCCCGCGGGATGGCTGGAAAAATAGTAGAAATTGGCCAAATAGAGTGAATAGTATGCTAAGGGAGTTGGCTACGGAGAGAGGGTCTAATATGCCATCCAGCGGCAAACTGCACCCCTATAGCAGACTAACTCCTCTTTCGTGTTTTTCTGTCTATTTGGACAATTTCTACTCTTTCCAGCCGCCTCTGGAGCCTGGTAGAGGCTAGAGGTGACCCTCCTTCTCGGAGTAATGACGACATCGTATTAAATCTTAACACCAACTCCAACTCGGTGGTTCAGGAGAAGGTGACTGACCATTAGACCAGTTTGCGCAGGTTTAACCTACCCTTTACAATAATGCTGGAGCTCCGCCTGGTGTCGTGCATGAGAGCCAGCTCCCCGAAACACTGACCCCGCCTCAGGACGCCAACAATCCGCGACGTAGTCTTACCTGCAGCGATGGGAGTGTGAACGGTTTACTAGAATAAAGTATTTGATAACTTCCTTTTCAATAAACCTTTTCTAAATCCATATTTACGTTGCCTCACATACGGGCCCGATTGTATGTACTTGCATGGCCAACTTCTGGCACAATGTCTCACTAACGGTAAACGCGATAAGCTTAACGAAATAGCGACTGCTAGTATCACACATTTAGGAACGTACACAAAAAGTTTGAAGACTATCGCGTCTGAGGATACAGAGATTTGTGGTACTTTTGTAAGAAACACTTAACTCTGGCATCGTTAGAAGGGTCCTCGGGGAAGTCAAGAACTCGATCGCTATAGTGTTCACCCTGTGTTCAGGCTTCAACTTAAGTTATGGTAAATTTGACAAAACAAACTGGATTCAATCATAATGATTTAGTCTCTGATGAATTATAATACCCGCTTCTGGAGTGGAATTCTCCGTCAAATTGACGCAGCAAGAAGAATATTTAACTAGTCTGTTTAGTTGTATCAAACGCCAGCAACAACAAGAGAATAAAGTGCTGGATCAGGACTCCGACTGGTTTTCTAGAGGTGTTCGGGAGGCGATCCAAATCTGCAGACAACGCAGTACCTTAAACAGGGACAGGGGGGGGTCACTATCTCAAGCCTGTATATGACTGTCTCTTGTCACGTGATAATCAACATCAAGTCACGTGACAAGAGAACTCCAAGACGAGATCTGACTTTATTACCGGGTTGATGAAGAGACAGAGAATTCGTCTCAAAAGCTCCCCAGAGCAATCTTTTTTACGTTGTGTGTAATGCTTAAATGTTTGTCAATACAAGAGAACAGGTTGCCAAGAAAAGTGTCTTGCCTCTCGGATCCGTTTCTGTCAAGACCACCTGCACTGTTCCCGACACCATGATGTACAGGGAAATTCCCGGCGTGCCCTGCTCGATGATGACGCGACCGTTGCCAAACGACTCGTACTGCATGAACCTCGCGATCGCACGTTTCATGGCCGGGGAGTGTCTAGGGTCACAGCATCAGTGGAAAAAAGCCATACAAATGATTTTAGCATTAAAGCCTATGGTGTAACCCATAAATTACTTAGCTGTCAAACTAGTCATTTCAACAATGTGCCATTACTATATAGAATATTGAATATATGGCCTCCGTCGGTCAGTATATAATATCAATATTGAATAGAACCAAAGTAATGCCTGCAATTTATTGTGCGTAGAATCTATCGAGTTCAAAATGACATATAACTTCATTGCACAACAATTGTACAAGGTACAAAGTATGGCACCAACAGGCTCGCGACGAATCGGACTAAGTGGAAAAGACTGAAGGAAGACTGATTGCGGCTGCAGGATGTTTCTACTACTGCAGTAGCAGAAAACAGTGGACTACTACTACTACTACTACTACAGGTACATACTAGTATACAGTTCCGACATGAGGCGTGCGTTTTGGAAAAGTATCAGACAAACTTTTCAAACATCTTGATCCGGTGTACAACTTTAGTAAGGGTGTCCACGTCCGCTGGTGACCGTAACCACGGGTGCTTTTTCAGGACTTCATACTCTTTGGATGAAACTCCCGAAAACGTCGTGTTGGATCTTGGAGCTCTGTAAAAAGATGTATTCTAGATATGTATATCAACTGTAGAAATGGGCTAAAAGGATTGGATAGATTTCTACAAAAAATGAACAAGACATTTGCAACTGGAGGTTTCAGAAAAAAACTTGCAGATGAGCTACGACAAGAAATAAAAGAGCGACAAGGGGGAAAAATGTAGAGTATGTATTCTAGACATGTATATCAACTGTAGAAATGGGCTAAAAGGATTGGATAGATTTCTACAAAAAATGAACAAGACATTTGCAACTGGAGGTTTCAGAAAAAAACTTGCAGATGAGCTACGACAAGAAATAAAAGAGCGACAAGGGGGAAAAATGTAGAGTATGTATTCTAGACATGTATATCAACTGTAGAAATGGGCTAAAGGGATTGGATAGATTGCTACAAAAAATGAACAAAACATTTGCAACTGGAGATTTCAGAAAAACTTGATGAGCTACGACAAGAAATAAAAGAGCGACAAGGGGGAAACAATAAAGAGTACACCTCAAAATCAGCAACGTCAACTTTCACACCTGAAGTCGTTCAAGTTGAAGTCCAGGTTGTCTTGAGACATTCTCCTACTTAAGATGTTTCTCCGTGTTAGCTCCTGGGAGTGGTACGCCGCCTCCTTGATCCATCGACTGGACACGATCATCCTTTGCACAAGATGTTTGAAGCGATTTCCATCCTTGGGTTGGATCTTTTTCTGGTGACACATGGCACATGAAAACATATGTCATTTCTGCCAACCATATCTAAATTTTGAAAGTGACTGTTCACAGTTAGTTAAATGATATCTATCTATCAGCCTCCCAGTTATAGACAGACGTAGTTATACGCAAGGGAGAGCGTGTTAGTGTCCCTTCATGATTGAACACATGAAGACAAACAGGCCTGTTCCTGGTGCTGATCTTCATTCACGCACTGTCGATCATATCTGTCCCTGGTGCTGAACACAATTCCCACACGCTATCAAAAATGCGTATTCATGGTGCTGAACACCATCCACATAAAGACAAACATGTCTGTCCCTGGTGCTGAACACAATTCGCACACGTTATCTAAAATGCGTATTTATAGTGCTGAACATCATCCACATAAAGACAAACATATCTGTCCCTGGTGCTGTGCACAATTCCCACACGCTACCAAAAATGCGTATTCATGGTGCTGAACACCATCCACATAAAAGCAAACATGTCTGTCCCTGGTGCTGAACACAATTCCCACATGCTATCGTAAATGCGAATCCATGGTGCTGAACACCATCCACATAAAGACAAACATGTCTGTCCCTGATGCTGAACACAATTCGCACACGCTATCAAAAATGCGTATCCATGGTGCTGAACACCAACCACATAAAGACAAACATGTCTGTCCCTGGTGCTGAACACAATTCCTACACGCTGTCAAAAATGCGTATCCATGGTGCTGAACACCATCCACATAAAGACAAACATGTCTGTCCCTGGTGCTGAACACAATTCCCACACGCTGTCGAAAATACGTATCAATGGTGCTGAACACCATCCACATAAAGACAAACATGTCTGTCCCTGGTGCTGAACACAATTCCCACACGCTATCGTAAATGTGTATCCATGGTGCTGAACACCATCCACATAAAGACAAACATGTCTGTCCCTGGTGCTGAACACAATTCCCACACGCTATCATAAATGCGTATCCATGGTGCTGAACACCATCCACATAAAGACAAACATGTCCGTCCCTGGTGCTGAACACAATTCCCACACGGTATCGAAAATGGGAATCCATGGTGCTGAACACCATCCACATAAAGGCAAACATGTCTGTCCCTGGTGCTGAATCGTGCATCCACTGTCAGTGTGTTTCGTCACAGTAATTCAAGAGCCCATGTCAAGTCAACCCTACGTTATTTCGTTCTTTTCCAAAGTCAGTTTTCTTCCGTACTTCTATATTCGGCGCCTTTACCTGGTAGTTTTGCAGGGCTTCGATCTGCTCTCTTCTCGGACCGTAAACTTCGTACCAATCCTCATCGACATCCTCTTTCGAGACGCCTTCAATCTCATCTTGTCCCAGGGCTAGCGTGAAGTGGAAGCTGTCCTTCAAACTGGCATTCAGGGAGGGCAGGGTCGCCTTCCGACTTCTATGATAACTCATTTTAGACAAGACGACCTCACTGTTTGCTCTTCTTGTTGTTGCTGTAATTGGATATCAAACCACGTCAAAATACGCACAAAAACTCAGCCTGACTTACATTCTAGTACAACATGCTCCTTTATGACGATAATAAAGGGACTGTATTTCATTGTTGTCTTCGAATCAACGATGTTATTTTGCACACACACAAAAATGTATAACAATTTTTACTAAATAAAATAACAGAATGTTACAAAATGTTGGAAAACAATGGTATATCGGCATAGATGTGTGTTCTTAGAAACAGGCAGATAAAAATTTAACACCCTCAAATGGCTTTCAATGGCACAGCCCCATTCAGGAGATTTCATAAAGGCATTGTCTTTATCCAGACATACAGTTCTACCACTAGTAGATCATGTTCCATTGTCACCTCGTACCCAGGCCACTATGTGACGTCATACTAAGTACGAGATCCGTTCTATTTCGGCATTCTACTGGCAAGGAGTACGTGACGTCACACACCTGGTATCGTATGTTGTTGTTTCCAAAACAATTCCAACAGAAAACGCTTACGACCGATGTGGCATTCGTTTATGGTCATGGGGTAAACTGAACCTTATTGTCAACTCAGTTCTGTTCCTTCTGTAGCTCTTCGAGGCTCCTACAGTGTGAAATTTATAAATTACAGTTATCTGACAGAGCATTCTTCCATCTAACTTACGGAGGACAAAACACAAAATTGAAGATATTGAAAGATTTAGAAGAAACCCAATGGATAGATCTACATCCCGTTGAATCATGACTTTGTCCACATTCCGTTAATAGATCAGCCTCCTTTGTACACATAGGCCTTTTAGTTGGCGAATGCGTTTATTGGGGGGGGGGGGGAATTCGCGATTTTCAACATATGGGGACCAGGTTCTTTTGCTGGAGAAATCGTATTGCCGTGTTTGCTATTGCCAATAATCGCTATGTGTCACACAATATAAGACATAATTTCAATGCCACAAAAAATGCCAAGGCGCATTGGAAAGATACAGCAGTAAGTTGCAGGCAGATAAGCTTTGACCTTGTGACCTTGTGGAGAGCCGATACCATCGGTTTCTGCGGGTTAACGTTATATAGTTGGTCAGTGAGTGTTTCTTTTGCTCAAGCCGAATGTACCACATATAGGGCGAGCTATAATTGTTCCGGAGGTGTAACCTATCTTGTGAACCAGGAAACAAAGCGTTCAGGAGGATTTCGCCACGGTTTGGAGGTTTTTCTTCGAAAATTTCACTTCCCTTAGTTTGTAGCGTCACGGTTTGGACATTCGTCGTTGCAAAGTTCACTTCCTTTATTTTGTAGCGCCACGGTTAGGATATTTTCTTTGAAAATTTTACTTCCTTTAGTTTGTAGCGCCAAGTCGTGCAGGTGAGATTAGTGTTGGATCAGAAAAGAATGTCGCGAACATCACATGTGTCTCGGTAACACTGTTCTTGTAACGTATCCGTCTGGTGAGAGTTTAAAGTTGAAATACTTTATGCGAGACAATTGTAAAAAAAAAGTGTACCATTTACATTGTCTTGATTGTCTCATTGTGAAGGGTAGTAAACAGGTTTTCCAGTGATGTATAATTCTATACAGTTGATGCAGTAACAACGGAAAAATTATTGATTATTTTTTAAGTTTCCGAAATTTAGTTGTATAATAGTGGTCCAAAGTTTGTAGTATAGAATGATATATATAATGTTGAGCCAGCATTCGTAGCTATGACAGTCTAAAACGTGTCATGAATATTACTATAGTGTTATTGACGTGGGTCAATGAACTGTCTAATAGTTTGTTTACTCGGACAAAGGAATATGTTTATCTGACTTGTGGATCTATACAAGTAATACAGGGTTTGAACATGGCCTCGACAAATCGCATCACTTATGATAAATAAGTTGCGAACAAACACGGCAAGTCACATTATGTTATATGTACTCAAAAGCTCTTGTTTTTTAAAAGAAATACTCAGTAAAACTCAAGCCACAGCCCCCTACAGTGGTACATAGTAAGGGCATTGTTCGTTTTGGTTCAGTAACGTTACACAAAACTGCTGAACTCTCACCAACTGTCAACCAAGGTTGGTTTTTAAAAAAGAATGATCCTGTCAGTACAGATTTCAAGTCAAAACTTTCTTATGGATAGGATGAAAATGGCGGAAGTATAGTTTGTAAATTCAAGGTCCCTGTCAAGTGTCGCATGATTTACGGACAAGTTGGCGGCAATGTTGACGCGTGCATCCGCCAAGCAGTCGGACGGCATGCCGATGGATACACCTTCAGCTGGATGACGTGTTTTCAGCCGTAGCTATTCATAGGTGATCAAATAGGGGTTGTTCATAAGGCTTCATGGGGATGCTTCCCTACATTCTAGCTTCATTCTTTTCTCGGAGAGAAAACTTCCTTACTTGACTTTGACTTTGGTTGAGGTCCCGGAGAGATAGAATTATACTATTTTCCTCAGTTTTTGCTACATAAGTGGAAAGACACGTCGCTATTAGATCAGCAAAACTAAGGTGTATGTATCAAACTCATTCAACGATCACCAGACTGAAATGCACAGTGGTCTCTCCCTTCCAGACGACAAAACAGGCACAATATACAAATTAGCTACCAACTCCCGCCCCGTGTGTACTTAAGTGCTCAGTGACGAGAAAGGGTTTTGTATAAAGTCGTCTGGTTTGAGTAACCCTACCGACAACCTTGGCACGAGAGGACCTTCTGTATACAGGTAATGCCGTTTTTGGTACTTGGCGTTTTTGGACAGTGGCCATGCTTGAAGCATTGGGCTAGAAACGGTAGATCTGATTTATAATTAAGGCGGAAGTAAATGTACGTTTGTTGTCCATCCCCTCAGCGCCCATGAACCGAGGAATACGTTAACCTTAATCAACGTGCTTGGTGGTCAAGACCGATTCTGTACTTCCATTCTACTACTAGTATTGTATATAATATTATGCCTTTCTTACGGTTTGGAGCACAAGGAAGCATAAGATGTCTTAAAAGTTATATTGACCACAAATAGGCTACCTCTCAGAAAGCTGTTGTGTTTGGTAGGGATGTTTACCCTTAGCATATTGAATCGAATTTTGCAACCTTCAACCTCGTGCAACTATGTACGAATCTGTAAAAAAAGACGACTAAAAATATATCTTTGGCTGTTGATCGACGACAACTGTCCTCTTGAAATATTGCAGTACTGTTCCAACACTTAGCTTTCTTTAATCTCTTACTGGAACATATTGTTCTAATTTTGTGGGGTCCGAGTTGTTTTTCTATAATTTGACAAAAACTACAATTTCAAATTTTGTCTTAAACTAAGTTGGTGATATTTTGGAAAAAATCGCACAGGCTATGTCCTATGATGATTCCACTCAGTACACTTCACAAAACATGCGTTCGTGGCTAGGTCGTGTTCCTTTAAGCTTTAAACACTGGTACAATGTAACGTTACATAGTGTTGTTATGTTTACACATTTCTTTGTAATTCTTTCTAATTGCATGTGTAGTTTTCTTCTACCCTCAAGTGGCTTAAGCTGGAGGCACGTCTTCGTGTTGTTAACACTAACATTCTTGTCGAAGGTTTTCATGCATATTTCACCAGCTTGTTTTTTGTGTGCATTTAGAAGTTTGTCCTAGTGTGTGGATCACATAGTAATCCTCTTGACTTCTCCATGTAGAGGGGGGGGGGGAATGAGAACGATTGACTAGAGTAGACGAATTTCCACACATGGCCATTGATGTGCAGTTTTCAGTCGCCCTATGAAAAATCGCCGTCTCATTTGTCAATGTTTATGAAATTAAAAATCATCATAATGGTATGTGTGGTATGATAACAGAGAAGGTATTATAGTTCACGGATGTCAATGTTGTGGAGTGTTTTATCAACAAAGCATGACTTACACGTTGTCAAACGTAGATACGATATAGACGGGATGTCATGGGGTTATATACGTGGTAGATATCAGCCCCAAAAGAGGACGAAAAATGCAATGAGTAGAAACAGCATCCGTAGAAAATTGATCTTTGTATCCAATCGAAATATTAACACAATGAGACTGTTTATTTTCGCATAACAACAGAAGGACTGTCACAACTTAAGTATTCATACGATTGCGGAATACATATTCACCAATTATACGGAATTCATACATTCCACTACTAAGAAACATGCGAATTTTACGGAATTCACACGAGTTTTATTGATTAGTAAGGATCGTATGTATTCCGTAAAAGATACAAATTCGTATGTTTCTTAGTAGTGGATCGTATGAATTTCGTACAATTCGTATATTTCTCAGTAGTGTATCGCATGAATTCCGTACAATTCTGATGTATTCTGTTAAATATTAATTCCGTACAATTCGTATGAATACTTAGGCATCCCTGGATAATAACACAATAACGTCAGTCGTTCAACCTACAGTATCATAAGGTGACCGACCAAACTGATTAGATCAATATGTGGACAGTCTAAAATGGCGATTTCCTGTGTCTGATTCAAATGTAAGCACCACTTTGGCCACTTCATTTTTTCGAAATGTCTACTTTTAGTGTTAATTACCGGATAAGATATATCTTGAAAGGTCTCTAAATATTTGTCTTCGTAGGTGTATAAAGATATCGCGATAATATCGTGATGTGCATGTGTGATTATCACTCATTTATTTCTGTCATCATTCTCACCAAGTATACTCACAGAACATTTACATACCTGTTCATAACGATCGATATATCATAAACGATAAACGTAGCGCTTAGAGAAATATTCATAAATTAAAGTGGATGTTGAACGTTTCCTTGTGCCTAGGCGATTTAACCAACCACAACCATGTGACGTAATTTGATTCCACGAAAACTAAGGGATCGAACTAAGTGCCTCTAGCTATAGGCTGCTCACTGTGCCATGAGATTATAAATGAATGTTTAGACGAGCTGAGCCATCCTTGTTGTTGCACGACATACTCCGTGGGGGGGGGGGGGGGCTAAATTAACTCCCAGGCTTGTCAATCATGGGCTTTCTGTTAACTCCGCCCCCTCATTACCAGGAGGTAGGATACAGATCTTAAGTCCAGTAATTTATGAGAGCAAGACGGTTGTGTCAAAACGCCAGGGAGTGTAGTTGGGGAAAGTTCGGCGCTGTACTGTATCCGTGGCATTTGGAAAGTTTGTCACCGTAAGTAACTTTGAGGGGTAACTGATGCATAGTTAGCCTGGGTGCCATCCTCTTTCTACCGGGGCTCCTACACTCGCTACCCTAGGGTAGGAGCCCCGGTAGAACTTCTTAGTATGGCACCCAGGGTAGTGCATAGTGACAATGACAATGACAGCACAGCGAATAGGTAGGGGACATGTTACAACTGTATGCGAGGATTGATTACTAATGTGGTGTTGCTATCGTGTATTGCTAGTTACGGAGCTATAGTCTCTCTTCTTTACTGTGATTAAGGTACATTAGACGACATCTTCTAATTATGAACTGTAGAATCTTACGGTCAATGCAAGGACTACTAGCCGACTTTCCTATAGTCTACAGTCAAGTTCTGTAATCGCGGAATACGATGCAATTTTACACTTGTTACCTTCGCCAAGAAGGTTGTGTCATCAGTTGAGCCATGGTGGGGCGGCTGTGGTATGGGTGTGTGTGCGGGTCAACAGAAATTTGGGGAGCTGTGAATGGATCTTAATGATATATGGTAGGTGAGTAGCTGTTGTGGAAAGGAAAGTCAAGTTCGAAAATGGTTCACCAGGCGTTACGGTACTGCAGCGGGCTGTGTATGCATGTGTGTCTGTTTGTTTGTTTGTTTGTTTGTTTGTTTGTTTGTTTGTTCGTTGGTTGGTTGGTTGGTTGGTTGGTTGGTTGGTTGGTTGGTTGGTTGGTTGGTTGGTTGGTTGGTTGACAACCTAATTTCGAGATGCTGTGGATGGTTCTGCATAATATTCGGTAGATATATAGGGGTCGGGAAAAGGGAGTCAAGTTCGATAATGCGTATCTTAGCGGCTTATTTGTTCTGCTTTCCTTCGCTTCAATTAAGGAAAACCTAATGACCGAACGACGTAGATTAAAGATCAAGAGTGCTGTTCACCATTTCCTGGACAGATTCAATCACAGAAAAAGGAGCCTGTGTGACGTCACAAAATACTGACACTTTCTTTTAACGTACGGTATGGAAATTGGACAGTTATACCTTTGTCATCTAAAAAAGGTGTGCAACATTTCTGGCAATTTTCGAAATTTACGATAATTGTGGAAATTAACGATGAGATTCTTAGTCCATTCCAAGTCACCGCGAGGGTTGTTATTGTCTTAATTTAGAACTATTTTCAAGTTATTGTTATTATTTGTGTAAGAGATTTGATACTTTTGAAATATTTTGAATGTGATTTCAACTTTCTAAATATTTCTTAAGTTTTCTAAAACTTTAGAAATATTCATGATGTAGAATATAATATTTACAATGGTTTCTAAATAATGGTAACAGCATTCTACCATTATTTACAATTTTTTACAATTTCTTACCATTTTCTACCATTATTTGTAACATCTCTATAAATAGGCCAGAGGGCTGGGAAGAAAGCAATTCACACATCCTTGCGAAGTTTAGGGAAGAATGCTTTCCACAAGGGACCGAGCGGTGTCCTGCAGTGAAGTCTAAAGATGTACAAAAGCAGACAGAAGGGCCAGATTAGCACCTACTTTTATGATGGCAATCACCATTCTACCATTGTTAACCATTTTCTACCATTTCTTGTTAATATTTCTAAAAGTTAAATAATCACATAGATGTTTAGAAATTATTACAAATAAAGAGGTTTTTGTGCAGTTACTTTCAAAATATTTCTAAATTATCTAATTAAATTGGAATAAATTCATATTTTTGTATTTGATCTTTTAGAAAAATTTAGAACTATTGTCAGTCAGATATTCTTTTATTAGAAATTTTTCAAAATGATTACAAATATTATCATAAAACCCTCGCGGTGACTCGGAATGAACTCTATAAGCTCCCCCGCCCAAGTATTTGGAGCATTCCTGTTGGCTCAAAAAAATAGTTTACCTAGTTGGACTAGAGATTATCCCTGTCATCAGCTCCAAGAGACATTGTTCAGTGAACTTTAAGCAGCTAAGACAACTTGATCTTACCAAGAATATTGATTACCGCTGGTAGTCACTTCAGGTCTGGAGAACATCATACAGTTTGTCAACTTTTGTCAGCTTATAAAATGTTCGTCTTGCTTGTAAACGTTAGTTCACGGGATTTTTTCGATACGAGTTACATGTACTTGAAACCAATCTGGTAAAACAATAAACCATCCTTTTTTCTGTTATTCTGTCAATATCATGGATAACCTTTGCGCTAATGCTAAATATGTAATATTTTCTCTATAGTCGTGCTGAAACTATGATATTGTAATTTGAAACTAGCGTCCGCCGCACGTAGAATGACGGTGCTATCGGACAGGTGCTAACATTTTTTTTTCGGGAGAGAAGATTCGTCATTAATATCTTGCCGCTAATTAGGTTTTATATAGCAGCTATTGTTCCCACCTTGGTTTGAAGAGAGTTCTAAGGTCATTTAAACGTCTCCAAGCAAAAAAACACAAGACAAAACGGCCATAGCGCACACATCAGGCCTTCGGTGACAACCCGTTTGTTGGGTCGGTAGAACGTCACTCAAAGTCGATCCCCACCGTCATGGCAGTTTGTATATTATTCATCGGGACGTTAGCTGGATGCCGTAGAAATGGTAATACCACTTTAGATGAATTACGATGATATTTGGTATGTGGGTACGTCATGGGAAAACAAAGGTTGATGTCGATTTGGGGCTCCCTGGTATGTGACCTTCGTACTGCAGCAGAACGTCCGTTTTTTGTATCTTTTGACCTGGACGTACTATGGTCTTAACTTTTTGGTGGCAGATAGCTAGTTTTCAAAGTAGAGTACATGTGAGTTGATAGATCTCTTATTAGATATCACCACCAATTGATAGAAATTAATTCATTAATCTCTCGTGTCTTGGCATGGCAACTAGTTTTAAATCAAAGTTTGATTATATGATGTCCACATATTATCTCTGATACTTAAGGAGATGCATGTGGATGTTGACTCGACATTTAAGAAGAACAATACCGTTCTTGTTGCTGTACTACCTGTAGCCAGGTGTTACTGTCTCAGCATTCCCAGCACGTTTACATCGAAGGTCGTTTAATCCTAGGATAGAGCAGAAATCCGTGTCCTCCACTGATGACATGACCAGAGGAATTCTTTTGTTCTTTCGGAAGGGAACCATGATTCAACAGAGTCCCGTGAGCTGCAAGTAAGGTTGTAACCTAGCGCTACAGCCCCCGTCACAAATAAGAAATTCAGCTCGGCCGACGTGTTGGCGAGCTTCAAATGTGCATTTTCGGCCGAAGTACGGCCGAGTCCTGTCAATTCCGCGGGCTTCGGGCGATTTTTAGAAATAAAAGTTGATCCAAATATTGGTCATTTACCAGGTTAGTCGATACTGACTTCGTCAATGTCCAAGAGATGGTACCATCTCATGGATGATTTTAAGTTTGTAGTGTTCGACGGACGTCGCCCGATATTTTCATTGGAAAATACGGTCGACACTCGGGCGATTTTGAAATTCGACGAGCTTCGGGCGATCTACAAATTCGGCCGACGCTCGCATGAATTGTGACGCCGTCTTACCCAATATCGTCTGATTTGTTCAAAACGCCATTTTACTTTAACAAGCGCGCCGCGGACAAAGACAAACTTTTAATCCATGATAAGAAGCATCAGCTCTTCTACAATTGAAAATGTATTGACTGTACGTTTTCTCCGCCTTTTAACGCCGTGCGAGCGTGATTCGTTTTGAGGTATGTGGTGAAGAATTGTGCAAGGGAGACTTACTGTCGTTAACTTGATGCTTTTTCCTAATGCAGTGAACTTCAAGGACAAATTGTTTTCCCATAAGTAGCCAATGTAGTCTGGAAATCAAACACGGTAAAAAAAACAGTGGACAATTTATAGTGTTGGTGTGATTTAGAAAACGGGAACGAAAAACGCAGTGTCAAATTACATACGATATGCGTGATATCCACAGGACTCTTCCTTTAGAACTTTAGACGCTTATTCTCCTCTATCGCTGGGCAAAAACTTGCTTCGAGACAAGAATTACTCGGGATCATACTTTAATAATCCCCTACGCCCTTTCTTTTAATTATGGATTACTGAAGTATGATCCCAAGGAATTTTTGTCTCGAAAATGTATTGTAGTGCTATTTTATCTCGTGAACTATCAAATGCAATGTCGTCCACTTTGTGTATTACAGAAAATCCGTTCTTTGCCTGTATTCAAAAGACGTTGCTCTCTTTTTGTTGTCTTATCTCGGAAAATTTCTCCGCCCTTTCTACACACACCCCTCCCTTTATTCAGGCCCTAACCCTCTCTCAGACAAGTCGGCGCGGGGGTATATTATTTTTTTGTCTATAATTCGCTAAATTGATGGCCTTCCTGGAAATGTTTCTCTGAAATTTCTAGACAAAACCCTCTTTCCATTGTATCTATTCGGGTTTTAAACCACAGCGGTCTTTAGAACTCTAAACCTGGACTTACATGACTTACGAAGGTGGTAATGTGTTGGTCTTGTTAGAGGTGGCCGCCTTGCTAGACCCAGCCGGCCGAGGAACATCTAACCAGCACACGAACTTGACTGGGCTGTCTGGCTTAAAGGAGTCCTAAACTCCAGAGGGAGGGGAGTTATTTTCCAATAGATAATAATTTTAACAAGTAAAAATGAATACTTATTACAGTATACGATAAAGTACCCACTAGTTCCGTGCGCATCAAAAAGCATTGAGTATTCTACTAAATTCCCCAGGTGATCCTCTACTTTCTAATTAATTAATTTAAACAACCTCAGCCTATGCCTGAATACAATGTACCTGATAAGGCCTGACAAACGTTAGGTTACACAAAGAATGTCAGGGGGGTTAAGAAAAATTTGTCATGTTATGTGTTCCTTTATATCTTATCAACAACTGGCCTTCTTATTGTGCTTAACCCCCCTCATTCATGCCCAAAATTTTCATGATGAAGGAAGTGAGTATACGTATAGGGAATACATGGGTAGGGTCTGCACGGGTTTAGTGAGTTACATATAATTTAGCAAAACACACCTTGTGTAATTCGCCACAAGCGGAATTCTGTAAAAAGTCGGCTGGATATGTATTCATTGATACATAAGCTAGTGGAAAATAACACTCCCTTTTAGAGTTTAGGACTCCTTTAAGATTAAGAGTCGCACTTCTGTATTTTGTACTTACTAAAAGTCAACAATGAATCCTTGACCTTAGAAGGTTTAGATGTGATCATTGCAGAGTTAATTCTATGTATTATGAGATTAGTCTCGGTATGCGCACTTTATGATACCTTCATTGCAGATAATCCGGCTTACGATATATCATTATGAGACATGCAAAAGTACGGTTTTTCAACTTTTTGTGACAGTAAGTTTGTTCGTCTGTAACATTTTCGTTTTCTGTCGTGCCTTTTTGTTTTGTTGTAATTAGATCTCTATCAGCAAGCCTTCTGACGCACAAGCTCTAAAGTCTGATCTCGATGCGTTATCAGAATGGCAAAATCGTTGGCTCATGTCGTTCAACCCCTCTAAATGTCACATCCTCCATATCACCCGTAAGAAACACCAAACCCTAACCCAGTACTCCCTCTGTGGAGAAGCCCTTACCGGTGTCAAGTCCCACCCCTTTCTTGGAGTACAGCTGTCCAATGATCTGCGATGGGACACCCATATCAACCACGCCACTAGCAAAGCCGGTAGGGTCCTAGGGGTCATTCGGCGCAATTTGACCCACTGTCCATCTAGGGTCAAGGCCACTTGTTACAAAGCGCTGGTCCGGCCCCACTTGGAATATAGTACCATCGTCTGGGACCCGTACACCACCAAAGGGATACAGGCGGTGGAGGCCGTCCAGCGCAGAGCCGCCCGTGTGACCCTAAATGACTTCCGGCCGGGACTAGCAGCGTAACACAAATGCTCAATGACCTGCAGTGGCCCCTTCTCTCCGAAAGGAGGAGGAACGCCCACTTCACCTTTTTCTACAAACTCGTTAATAATCATATCAATATAAAAGCAGACAGTCTTCTCAAACCAGCTCAGGGGCGCACCCGGGGTATAGTCACCATCTTAAATTTCAAACTCTCAACGCCCGGACAGACACATACAAACATCCGTTCTTCCCCCGCACCATCCCACAATGGAACGCCCTGCCTGGCACGGTTGCATCGGCTCCCACCGTTGAGTCATACCATGCCAGGCTGGAGGCCTGCCCGCCTTAGCCTGGGACCTCCTCCCCCCCACCCTACTTTGCCCCTCGAGGGGTTATTTGGGGGTAACCACGATGAAGATGATGATGATTAGTTATACAATATTTACTAATATTCTTGGTGTCAGTGTCCAATCACAACATACGTGGATTACTTATCTTATGGTTACAGAGAATCATGGAATTGCCATGAGAAATACGTAATATTGTCGGTGAACCTTTTTGTACAGTAACACATCTATCAAGCCTAGCGTTGTTTATGCCCAAATGTGTTCACGCAATTCAGGAGATAGGAATCAGATTGATTGTCTTGTGACTGGTTCCGCCCAGTACGTGTTGTCACCGGCGGTGTAGGCTTCGTGACACCCTTGGGCGCTTGTAATTGCACCGTCTCGAGATGTTAAACAGTGACGTGTCATGGTGACCCGTGTCAAATAGCGCCTGGGGCAACAGAGTTGCTAGTGGGAGAAACCGTGCAAAAGCGCCTCTAGCGGAATGTGAAGGAACTTCATGTCGTGCTGCTTGAGTCGTGTGGAGGTATACATTTTCATGGTCATTCGGTGATTAATCTTTATGCTTAATCATGCTAGAGGCATTAGAGGGCGGGGTTCAGTATCACAGGAATTCCATGGTTATGATGGACGAATCATAATTTGCCGCATGAGCTCACATAAGGTGAAGGTATTCTATTTTGTAATAAGGTAAAATCCCCAACCGAATCTTTCGACACGATACTATCTTACAAGCACTTTGGAGACGTGTGTCTTGCAAGATAAAATATCAGTAGGAAGCAATGGTCTATGGCATCTATCTATTATCTATCTTTACCTTTAGGGGTCGGTTTGAACGTGCCTGTTCGCCGGAAATCAATAAGTATCGTATCCATGGACACACGTGCGTAAGTACTTACGTACAAATTTATTTTGTAAGCCAGAGAACATCCTGGAAATAGACCTTCTAGAGAGAAAAAAACAGTCAGACGTTTGTGTACTAAAATTTACTAAATATTAAGTATGACGTCTGTAGCTGTTTGAAATATAAGCCAATAACTCAATACGTGTGGCACCGAAATGTACATTTGTTTTTAATATCAACAACGCCCTTGGCATGATTTATGGCGTTGCCATCCTCAATAAAGTCTGACATGTACACTTTGTACTGAGAGGCCTTCACCCTTTATTACTTGAGGTTGGTCCTGTGCATTTGAAGCCATGTCACGCTGAAGCTGTGACAGGTGTGATGTGTTTGTAGTAGCATATTTTGTTTGTAGCTGGTGTCCTCAGTATATACTATATACTCTAGTGATAACTCTTTATGTAACGGCTGATTATTGGTGTCGCCCCACCCTAGATGATGATGACTACTCGCCTGAGGTACCGGTGCAGCGGGTGCGGTTATACCACGCTTCAGAGGAAACGTATCGGCGACCACGTCGACGGCCACCGACGAGACTTGGAGAGGCGAGCCGGCAAACAAGACGGACACGCCGAGAAGGAACGCGTGGGCTCGTCGGCAGATCAAGTCCGTATCCTTATACAGATAGAAGAAAAGGCGCACAGACCGGGTAAGCCTCAGCAAGTCAAGCGCAAGCGGAGGTGTTGGACAGACGATATATTACATTTGTTCGGCCAAGTGAACGAAGCTGGTCAACAACAAAAAACGTCGCCCAACAACTCAGAATGTCTGCCTGTAAAAGGTTCGGTTCAGCCGCAGGGCAATGGCACACAGGTGGATGGAAATAGCTCAGGAAAAGGTCAAAAGCCTCTACATATCACGGCGTTTAACCAATTATCTAATAATGAGGAATGTGTGGGCCAAGAGGTGGTGAGAAACAGTCCCGCCAAACAGTCTGACGAGTTACAGAAGGGCGTACGGAGCGACACACACGCAGTCCTGCCGGGCTTCCAAGCGCCGACAGAACAGATCCCGGGGCACGTCGGGAGAGGGGGCACCTACCGGGACACAGCTGTAAGTAACGCTCACCGGTGTCCAACCCCAGGCGGCGATACGACAAAAGTCTCAGACCGTGACAGTACAGTAACGTTGCCACCCCTTTGGGGAATGGTAGGTGCCGATTCGCAGAGGCCGATAAAAAATTCAGCTCTGCCAGTTGCCTCGCTACGTTGTGCAGAAAAGAGCTCGACACCTCAAAACGTAGTCCTTACCCTCTCTCCACACAACGGAATGGGCAATGGGACAAGCTTGACATCCAAGACGACCCCGATTTTAGAGACCACGGACAGAGAAAACTGTGCGAGAACCGAGGATAGCTGTACTACAAGGCATTGTGACAACACGCCAGTCATTATGGACGTGTTTTCGCTCTCGGAAAAGCAAGTGACGATAAACAAGTCACAACCGGATATTTTACGTGGACTTTCCGTGACCAATCCCCGTCGTTTGTCCCTATCTTACCTTGGCCTTGCGGGGTCGGAGGTCAGTAGGACCACCCCTACGCAGAGGGAGATTCGATCCGCCCCGCCAGCCCTCCAGACACACGGCACACGTGTCGACACTCCGGCCCTTACCCCGACTCAGGTCTGTAACCTGCCAGTTTCCACAGCTAGTGACAACTCTTTGGTCAACACTCAGCCTAATTTTCTACACCAGGCAAACAACAAGACTTCAAGTGACCTCCATGGAATGCAAAAATGCGGAGAGATAATGACTGACTCACAAAACGACGAAGGGTATTATCGTCCGAGAGATCTACGTACAAAAGACCAGGGGTTACTTGAGAGCATGGACGGGCTGGTCTACAGGAATCAGTCGGCTACAGAAGCAAGCGTTCCCGTCAACCAGGGAGTCGATGTACCGTTCACGGACTACGGGAACGTAACATCTTCAACCGCCAATGGCGGTGCAACTGGCGCCACGAAATTTCGGAGTATAGCTCCCAAACCATCCTCGGTGGATATGATTCTCCCGTACTATGTGGGAGAGTCTAGAGTCTTCCGGTGTTTTCAGTGCCCGTTCATGTGCTTGGAAAAGAAACTACTCCTCATGCACATGCGCGAGGAGCAGTGTTATTCGGGGCTGGTGAGAAGAGAGAGTGCCATGGAGGCACTGAAAATGCTCAAGGAAGGACACACCGCTAAAGACGCGTCGCAACTGCAAGCCAGTAACGAGACGTGCCACGGTGCAACCCCGACCATCGTGGGCGAGAAATCGGTGCCTTCACCCGCCGCGAACATAGAGATATCATCGGGCGATGACACTCCGGAGGAAGATACAAACACAGTACCGTCTGTAGCGCCTGTACTAGAGGACAATAACAACGTTCAAACGAGTGGCTCTGTAGATAGTAAGGCAAAAGAGCCCGTGGAAACAAAGATCGGTCCCACAGACGACGATTTGATCCCCAGCGGCACGACATTTCCCAAAGAAGTCAAATTTGCGGCCTTCAAGCGACCGATCACGATCAGGAACCAGCACCAGGCTGATAAACTTCGGGAGATTATGCAGCACGAGCACCTGAAAGCCAGGTTCATGCACATGCTCAAGGTAAGGCTGAAAAGGGCTTTGACGGGGGTGAATGACAAAAATCCGAGCACTGGAGGCGCTGACAGCAATGGTCAGAAATCACAGACAGTCTCTGCGAATGTCCAGGAGACGAATATCACGAAAGGTTCACGTTGCAACACACACACGAAGGTGAGCAGCAGTCCTACTTTGTCGCCCATACCGGAGGTCAACATCAAGAAAGAACAAGCGGAAAAGTCTGGTTCTGGTTGCAGCGACGAGAAACAAGATGATCAGAAAATAAGACCAAGCAAAAACACACGGAGTGGACAAACGTCGACTTCTGAGCGACAAACGAAACGCATGTCACCGCCAAATGTGCCGTCTGCTATCCAAGCTAATCAGAAGAGTGAGTCGATAGAAGATGACGATGTGATCGTCTATGTTGGACAGGACTGTGAAGTGCAACGAGGTAAAAGAAAACCACCACAAGTCTCCGCCACGGGTAAACTACTGACAGTAGTAGAAGCGTTAAGAGAAAATCATGCGAGCAAGACGCAGGGAGCCACTACAAGCGATGTCGGGCAACCACCACAGACAGCGAGCCCGCTGTCCCCATCGCCGCTACTCCAACTGGCCAGGCTCACCAATGATAACCCTTACCTTGTCAACAAGCCTCCAGACAACGCCGGAGGCACAGGAGGGCCCACCACAGAGGTTAGCGTCAGTTCAGAACAGTCTGTTGCGATGCCATGTACCGCTAAGAACGTGGGAACAGCAAGTCCAGACCCCCGACATGCTCCCAAAAGGGGGGCCCACATGGACGCAGACATTATAGAGTGTACACCACCGAAACGACAAGCCCTACAGCAGAAACACATTTCCTTCCAAGACTTCCAGCAACTTATGCGTCGGCATGGGAACGATGGGCACGTTGCTATGACAACGAATATGATATACGCGCCACAGACCCAGAGAGTAGACCCAGGGATACAACTGCGCCCATCGGTTGGTCCTGTAGCTAACATCCAGAACTACAGTGCTGGCTCAGCCATTGCACAGAATCCGTCAAACGCAGGACAATACCCATTCCAACAACAGTTAGGCAGAGTTAAGGATACGGTAGACCAGTCCATGGCATATAGGTACTGCAATGGCACCGTAGACCAAAGTGGGCTGCACCCAAGTAGGGCTTGGCCACTAATGCCTAGCAGAAGCCCGGTGAACACAACCTCGCCGTTAGACTTTCACACAGACGCCAGCAGACATGCAGCCTACCGTCTTGGACCACCGCCACCACTATACAGCGGAACACCAAGATTTAGTCCGCCGTTTAGGGCACACGAGACCGGGAACAGATACGTGCGGATCAACAAGCAAGATACACAGATGAAGGAAGACGACATCAGTCCAGAACCGATGGACCTACGAGTGAAGCGACACAGGCCGTCACCGCCGCCTCTGATCCGTATCGAGCCGTCATATTATCCGCGAACAACCATCACATCGGCGGCGGGACCTCCCATCCACAACGGCTGGACCAGACGGGAGGCTGAGAGGCTCGCGTTCAACGGACAACCGAACTCTCATACGAACTCTCGCGAGAGATTGTCCGTCATCTTAGACGAGATCGAGACGACTGTTT
This sequence comes from Branchiostoma lanceolatum, assembly GCA_035149815.1. NCBI lineage: Eukaryota > Metazoa > Chordata > Leptocardii > Amphioxiformes > Branchiostomatidae > Branchiostoma > Branchiostoma lanceolatum. The sequence goes on from CM068873.1 coordinate 17,205,401, forward strand.
GCAGTAGCTATGTCGCGCAAATGAGGTCACTGCCGTGAGACGGAATATCTGCAGAAAGATTGTATATTTTACGGACTTCCGAAAAAATCACTTCGCAGGTTTGGTTGAAGAAATGACAATTAGACCACTTTGTGAGAAGACATTTAATTTACGGATACAAGTGATAATGATGATCCAAGTAAGTGGATCTTTATATAAGGTATGGAAAGGACATTGTTATGGAATGTTAAGCTGATAATGCCAATGTATGGGGAAAAATGTAAAGTAAAGAAAACGCTTTAAACACAAATTGTAAAATACTTTAGAAACACCATTATGAAAACGTAGCGATTCTTCCGAGTAACTAAATTTGACATTTTCTTGGATTTTGTAGTTAACATCATTGACACATATGTTGTCACCAATCTATAAATGCACCACTAACTTCAAGAAAGTAAGATTTTCTATATCTAGTTATTAGCTTGTAATGTGTTTGCTATTTGCTTCATAACATTGCATGTTTTATATTGTAACATTAGCCACGACGAACCATGATGCTATAGCTGACACTTAGTTTCGGGAGGTGCAAGACATGTTTTATGTATAATATAACCATAACTTCATAATCATTGTTTTATACATGTATATAAAATCACTTGGACTGTTTTAGTCAAATAATGTCCGATTCAAAACATATCTTAAGCATATTTGTAGTCTTATCTTAGATATAGATTTTTATTAACTTGGCCGGACGTATGTTACCCCAAAGATGTACATTTGATAATTTCTATGATTTGTTCTTATGTGAACTTAATTATGTGATATTCATGTGTTGGTGGAGGAAGGAATAAAATATTCTTAACGTCAAACGGAATTATATTTTGTGTGATTCAGAATGATGACTGGATATCCGTCAAGTTTCGATGACATAATACAAATATAATGCAAACAGTATTGCGGAGGATGTAAATATGTTATGAGTAGTCTCAGAAGCATGTGTTTATGTGACTGTACCGGGTATGTTACCTTTGACATACAAGCTCTCTTTTCTTTTATCAAAAGGTCACCCTCGCCAAATACTTTATAAACGTAATACAACCGACTGGATCATATTTGTTTCACGTATGTCACAGCAATTGTTAAGGCTGTCTTATAAATAGTTCAACTAAAAAACAATATCCGACAGGACGATCCAAAGCACACCCTATTCCCAACGTTTCTTTATTTTTCTCTGCATACCTTTCTATTCACATATCCATCCGTATCATTTGAATGTAACTGGCTTACTGCTATATTTCTTCGCCTTTTTATATAATATTTCAATTTATCTCATCAAGAAATTTTTCAGTATGGTTCGATATCAAGAGCGATCGACAAACTGTAGTAGGATACCCAAACGTTCATCAAATGGCTGTATAATCATCTCTTTGTTTCGGTTCCCGCCAGTGCTACCAAAACAGATCGAACCTCAAAGGTCAAAGTATCAGGATTTATCCTCAACCTTTTGTTGTGGGTCCTTTTGTTGACTGGTTTTTATCTCTTGAATCTTTGACGAGCGAATCTTTGAAATGTTCATGAAAATATTAATTAGTGAGGAAAGGATAGACGTATTTGTGCTTGCCACTAGCACTACTTTTTTATTACAGTAGACCTGGGGCTGTTTTCACCCCACCTGCAGTGAGAAGTTCACATGACATTATGACATGTTAGTGGAAATGTCAAAGGTCGAACGGCGCCATCCTTGTGTTTGTTGACAAAACCCAACCATTGGGAAGCCATTTCAGGTCACATGGACAAAATGTGTACTGAATTTGATAACAATTGCAAAGTTTTAGTCGGTATTGTCCAATAGTAACGCCATTATACACCATGAAGCTTTTGTTTTTCCCTTGATTTTGTCATCACCTTGTCGCGTTAAATTTCGTCCTCGGCTAACACCCAACCATAGAATTTCAACCCCCGGGGCAATATTGTCATACAGTGGTATCCTATCTGTATTGTCACACAATGGTACCCTATCTGTATGTTCATTTGATGCTTATGATTCTGACCATCGGAAAACACTGTCTATGGGCTGTACTCTAACATTGAAGAAACTGTGCGGATATTGTTTAAAACTCTTTAAACCGTCGGAGGTCATTAGCCTACCTGATCACTGTAATCTGATGACATAATGAATGACCTTAAGTCGAAAGACTAGAAAGATGCCTGGGGTAAAATCTAGTCTTATGTGTTATTTTACTAAACAATTTGGATATAGTCCGGCCCACAGTCCGCAAGAAGAATGATACAACAATAACAAAAACAGCAATGAGAAAAATCTGCTATTTGTCCTTGTCTCATGGGCGGGGTCATTTTTACGATGCTCGGATCGTAGTAAACAACAGACGTTTGACGTGCACATTATTTATGGGGTGAGTGACCTGTACTGTAGCTTCAGGCGTATGGTCAACCCTTTTCAGGTGATTTAGATGCCTCACTATCCTAGTTAGAACTCTGTCTAGTGCCGGCGGACCCGGGCAAGCACAACCTTGGCATTTCTAAGTACTGTCAGTCACATAACAACGGTTTCAATAGGCTATAAAAAATGCCTGTGTTATACCGTGAGTCTCTCACATCATTGAACAGCGGTTACATAAAATGGTTTCAATGAACTGTAAATAGCCTGTTACACAATCTCTTACTCACTCACTCACTCACTCACTCACTCACTCACTCACTCACTCACTCACTCACTCACTCACTCACTCGCTGTCAGTGGCCATATGGCTGTCAGTGGCCATTTTTCAAGTAGGTGAAAAATAAGTTGAAATCGGCTGAAAAAATAGGCAGACTTGTTACAGGCTCTGATGTAGTCGTGGAGTACAGTTATCCGATTAGCGGATTGTAGATGGTTGCAGACCACCTCTATGGCCGAACTCCAACGGCAAATATTGAATCTATTTGGTCAGTTTATACCTATTTTTCCAGCAAACACACAGAGTCTGGTACAGACTAACGACAGGGTCACATTAGACGTACGATCTCCATACGATCGAAAACTCAGCGCATTCTTTGAACAGTAGTACACGTCTACATGTATAGAATTCCACTATCTTCTTACTGAAAAGGCTGTCTTACATCCTTCGATATGCAGTTCTGTCACAGCCTTCCGAAAATTCTATATCATACGACGGCCCCGGTATGACGAATGTGAACGCGCCATAAGGGGGAAGGGGTTGAATGGGGCATTTTAAACAATCCCGGCACGATGTTTATCTAGCCTGAATTCAATCAAGCCTCCTGTGACCGCTCGCCACCCTGAAACCGCCTCGCAACCCAAGAGAAACCCCCGGACAGCTGGAGTTTGCGTTATACAGACTAGATGTTTATCTAGTTGTACAGGAACGATTTTAGATGATCAGTTTTGACCTTTTCTCTTATTAAGACTCCTAGTCCAGTGGCCTCAAGCTCGCGGTGTCCAAGGCTTTCTCATACTCTAAAACTAATCAGCCCTTGCAGCAATCATATTATTCTGCTTCAGCAAGCGTTTGTAATTTCCTGCAATAATAGTTCTTTTACTACCACTGCTGGCATATCGCTGACCTGGCAAACACAATGCAATGGCGTTCCAAGAAGGTTATGTAACTCAAAGCGTTCTGACCCGAAGCGACATAATGATGTGGCTATTTTTACAGTCTTATCATTCGTCTTCATTAAAGATGAGGCACTCAGCATGATTAAGGCCACCCGAGGTCATCCTTGAGGCACTCAGCATGATTAAGGCCACCCGAGGTCATCCATACGTAACGCAAGAGGTCGTAAAGTACCTTTTGCTGTTCACCTTCACCTTTTGGGGTGACCTTATGGCTAAAACATTTGTGGTCTTTGACTGCAAATAGATATTTAGTACAACGATACCTGGTGTAAGTAAGGGCGTGATTTGAACAATATAGTGCTGTTTCCAAGGATATACGTTTTATAGAGAAACAACTATTTCGCAATAGAATGTGACACAGATCAAGTCGCTGTGATGGCATGGGCAAACGACTCAGTCCTGTCGCGTTCAGTGGTGGGGGAGGGGGGCACTCAATGTTTGAATGTATACTGATTCATAGAGGGGGCAATGATTATTTCCTACGTCTATCTTGGGTGTTTAGAAGTGTTCATAAGAAGTTAATAACCAATATCCACTCAGGTGACGGGCACACTAATTTGTAAACAACAATAACACCGTATTTGCCTACAACTTGAGGGCATAAGTTAAATATCAAGACCTATCAGCTGCAAGAAATTCTGGGATTGGCATCTATCTCTTATATAATGTGCCCTGAAGGAAAACGTGTTTTTGGACGGTACAAAAATGTACATAATTATGCATAATTTCTAGTCGTTGCTTTTTACCCTGACATTTCACACGGCAACATAATATATGATTAAGACCGAGTGAGAGGTCAGCTATTATTCTCAGTCATCCCCCCTAAGGCCTTCTTCTGCATGAGTTCATGTTCTGCCCTCACTCTTTCAAATGACAAGCGGTGACCCTGGCAGTTTGAGCTCCCTTTGTTTAGTTGCAGTGATCCACACTGCCAAAAAGCCTAGAACGTGTCCTACCTGGAAAGACGGGTATCGTGGAGGTCGTTTGTACTAAGTGTAAATCGGGTCAACATAGTAGAACTACGTAAAAACTGTTACTACTCTATGTCTATTACACCAAGGAGGTTGATTACACCCAACAAATTTATTCCCACGAAATCACGGGTACAGTCGGCTGAAATGTAAAAGAAACATTCAAAACGATTCGACTTTGTTCTTCAGTTAGATTATAGCTTGAGATAGCATCTATTCTAGATCTTTAGATGTATGTGGCGATCATTAGGACAGTGACGAACATTTGGGTAATTATTCACAATCAAACGTGAAACTAAGATAACCCAATGACGTCAAGAAAAGCCGTGTTTTTACTGGTACCCTATCTTTGATGACGCACTAGTTTTAATCTGTACGTCAAATACGACCTTTGTGGTATAAGTCAAATAATTTGTTTTTTTAAATATCTTAACAATTTCAAACCACTTAGCAAAAATTCTTACTTAAAATCCAGCTCTAACATGACAGCCACATTTATCGAAATGATGTTCTATTTTAGACGTTGTGAGTTGGATTTAATAGGATGCCTGGAGGTATAGGTAGGATAGGCCTGTAGCAAGGTCAAATGAAGAGTTGCTAAATGAAGAATTACCATTCGTTAAAGATTTATTTCGTGCCATTTAGTACATATAGTTACTAAAATCATACTGCAAGAGCAAACTCTGAGGGATACTTCAATTCAAGCTAAAACCAAACGGGCCAGACGACTGATTCGTGTTGGATGTACCATCCAGTTCATCTGAAAGGTCAAATTACTGAACAATAGCTTGTGTTCGGTTGAGTGGAATAATTGTACGCCATTGACCTTTTTTTCAGGTTTGCCACTGCCTTTCCATTGTGCATACTGTACATGTTTAGTTGTCACTTGAGGACAGTTTTTAATATTGCAATTCCTGGCCCTTCTTTATTCTTATACTGGATAAGATGAGCTTAGTTAATATCAGACTTCGCAAGATTTTGAACTGATCGTTACAAGTGAGTATGTAACAGAAACGTCCCATGGGAGCAAAATTTCTAGGAGTAGAAGCGACGCCTGTCTTTACATATTTGAATGGCAGGCTGGCGAAAGCACTCAGAAGCATGCAAACTATATATGATCCCATTTTTATGTCATCAAGTAGTCACTTAGTCTCATAACTATCGTCACGTATCTACTTATGAGAATTTTGTACACCCACGATTTTCTACATTGATCTCCATACGTTTATCTGGAGTTGAATATTTACACAAATAAATAATCATTGTGAAAAATATACAGAAATCTTGTAAACATTACTGTAGGATATATCAGCCTTTTTGAGTCCCTATTTAGGCGTCAACAAAGATACGTGTCCTCATCATCATATTGGTCTTTTCTCTGTGTCTGTCAAATGTCTTCTGCATGTATTAATTGTAAATGTCCATGTTAATGTCATTGGACTGTCTGTTAGTGTACTTGACTCATAGTCATCACTGATCGATTACACGACGAGACTGGGTCTCGCGCCTCAGTTCATTATGACAGCGTTTGATAGTCTGAATTCCTTCGAGAAAAGCAGGCCGACAATCCCAGCAAACGCACCTCTCTACCTCTCTCAGTGCCTTTCCCAAACTCCTCTGACGGATGTACTCTAGGGTGTTCAAAGTATGATGTTCAAAATGTTCTGCCGTGCCGGTTTCTGTACGATTGTGAAAACTTGGAGACCGGTGGAGGTTAATTTCTTCATCTCCTGTCGTCGTGGACGGTTGTGTGGTTGTGTGTTTGACGACGCGGAGGTCCATCGGTACACATGAGGTACGGGTATCCTTGTGGGAATAATGGTCTATGAAAGACCTTTGGGTCTTTCTTCTCGGTTGCTGAGCATTTGCTGTCGTAGCCGTGAGCACCTGTCACGCTCTGTGAATTGTGGGCGATGGTGTGACTGGAACTAGGATACAACAGTGGTTGTATGTTGGGTTTCAGTTCCAATAGCTTCTTCTCCTCTTCAACCGCCAGTTTTTGTTTCTTCATCGCAACTGTAGGTGGATGTTTTGTGCCCCCCCACTCCATAAGCTTCGTCCTCATCTTGATTCTTAGGATGTTCGTGAATCTGTTTCTGCTTTCTTGTTGCTGCAGAATTCTTCGTAGTTTGCCCGCATGTCTAGCTTCCACGGTCAATGCATGCTTTTTGAAGGTAAGAAAGGGAGTCATTGAGGTGTTTGTGCTTTCAGAAGATACATTTCCACCACGCAAGTTCTGTGCGTAACACTCGTGTGCTTCTTTATGCTTCGTCGGACTTGATGTTCCAACTGCGTCACTACCCACGGCTTTGCGTTTTTCATATGACTGCTTCTTAGTCACAGTGTATGTTGCGGCAAATTTTCTCGTGACGTTTGGGGTCCTCCCTGTACGGCATGCTATGCTATTATACATGAGTTGGGCCGTATCCTTTACTGTGTATTCACGTTTCAACGTCTTCAACTTGTCTCTGTCCGAAACGTTTCCCTGAAGACCTAGGTTGCATCGCACGTCTCTCATATGAAGATGAAGATCGTTCTTGTCAGAACACACAAATGAGCACTGGAAGCATTTGAATGTCTTACTTTCCAATATTGTATCCTCTCTTACCGCAAACTGCTGCATATCCATGACCATATTTGACGCCATTTTGATCTCCGTCTCAAGTTGGTGTCACTTTGCTGATACCGGCCTATGAATGTTGTAAGAATGCAAAATAAACTGTGCTCGCCGTTTCGATAGGTCAGTCTCCCTGTGTATAGTAGTGAATGAATGAATGAATGAATGAAAACATATATTGTACACATACATATTTTGTATACAAGTACCCGCTGGGTTAAGCATAGGTCAAAGAATAGTATTCAGATGATACATCAGATACATTGTCAAATTACTACAGTAATTATACACTACATGGATTCAACTTCTCATCGCTTCTTCGTAATGGTAAAAATGTAAGAGCAGATATGGTTCATAATCAATTGTTTGTCTAAACTCATTAGAAATGTAAATTTGTCTATGTTTCTTAGGTGTATAAAGCAGATAGGCGTTCATATACGCTCGAGAAAAAAAAAACAGAACGGAGCTCGAGTCTCCGAAACTGGGCCTTACCGTTCTTGTAGATTGGCTCCAACGTTGATCATGAGTTGAACGTTTGGAGGGCCGGAGGCTGAAATTTCAAATGCAGCAAGCCTTTGTCCCAACCTATTATGGTAAGAGCTCGAAAAGTAAAGACTGACCAGTGAATACCGCGCCCTGAAGTCTCACGGCCCCTGTTTGAAAACACCAGTCTTTCTCGGGATGTAGTTGTAAGCCTTTGTGAGCCAACGCTACCAGTCACCACAAAATAGACACAAAACGGTTCTACGATTTGACGCCGATGCACTAAACTATCTCGTACGTACCACGCATACACACAGAGATCTACTGGTGATACAAACGTCGCGCAAACAATTTTACTGTGGAAATCTATTGTTCAATTGACGTCATCTGTGCCATTTTTTTCATCACGTGTGCCCCAGGCGGCAGTGAAATTGTTCTTATGTCCTATTGATGTTTATTCCGATGACGCTTGCCGGGATAAGACTTTTGTAAACCCGTTACTTTGTCACAAACCTACCGGAAATATTAAATACAGCGTAACGTCATAGGAAAGAACCACACCTTGTCAACTCACGGTACTTTAGGCTCATTGCGAGACGACAAAGTGTCTTGCCGTTATTATTTACTGCGACAGTGCGACAGGCATCAGAGCTTTATGACAGAAAGCGGCTAGCACAAAGCTGGTGACGTATCTAGCCACCGATGATGACGTCAGTTGAGTCTTCAGTTGACCGCAACCCCCCGAGGGTGTACGCGCGAAAGCCAACCCAACAAACGCTAATCTAATGTTGTCTTCTTTGACAAATATCGTCTGATTTCTGTGTATCGGATAAAAATTTTCTGTTCAGTGATGCGTTTTTATGTAGATATCGGTAATTCACACACATTCCGCTTGTCTATGGCAAACTGCGTTGGTTGTTGAAATAGTAATTCAGAAATTCAGTGCTATTGAAATGGGTGCGTAATTTGCCAGTAAAACTCCCTTGGCGCCAACAACAAGTTACTGGCAAGGATTCTTTACGGCACAAGTGTACAGTTTTCTAACATTGATTATGATATGACAGTAGCGGGGAATCCTTCGCAAGTTTAAATACCAATGGTGATGAATAGTCAGTTTTACTCATCATTGACTGTCAATTCGGTGATGGTCAAATGAAAAAAAAACGCAACTCTTAAATATAAAAAATGCATCAAAACAGCTGATAACGAAAAAGGCCTTCTAATAATTTTATCTATACAGAGGAGGAACTCTTTATCAAAGGGGGTTCCTTTTTCTAGGGTTCACATATTATTTTCAAGTTGTCTCTATCCCACAAGTGGGTTGTCAAATCCAGGAGGTCTGACGTTTACTGTTTACACTGTAAAGTTTACAAATCTTCTTGGTCAAAATAAGAACTTCGCAAGTTGGCAAGATAGGACAGATAATTTTCGAGAGGAGACCATAGCGTTACACATTGGCAAAACGTTCACGGCCTGTTTGGTCAATTTTCTACTTTTATCGTATCATATGTATGCCTGATTTTCCAACACATTGAGATGCGGTGTTGGTGACCCAGGGGTCAAAGATTCCGCGCCATTTTGGATTTTTAAAAGAGAAGGTAAGATCAGTTGGCCGATTTTATGTGGAAATATTGCCTCTGATTTAAGTTTTAGAGCATCCATTTTCCTATGACACGTATTCTGAACGCTTCGTTAAGATATTCCTGTTTTATAACTGTTTTATTTTGAAGTTGGCACCATAATTTTAGTAACAAACGTAACGGTTTTGGTAATCAGGCGTTCGAAGTTTTGGGGGGGAGGGGGGCAAAATTTATCATAGATCTAGACTAAACCTCACAACATCAGTCATGTCACAATGAACAAGAGACCCAATGTATACCAGAAAAGTTTGTCTTTAACCTCCTATATTTTATAATAACTTTAAGCTCAAGAGCGTCGCAGTGTTTGTATGAGCTAGCTGACTGCTCTAGTGCAGTGACCCGGCCTGTGCAGTGACCATCCAACCTCCAACCATGGGCAAGTTTGAGCTGGAGATGTTCGACCCTCCCCCTGATCAAGAGTTCATCTGCAGCATCTGCAGGTAAATGTGTTCACCTGGTTCATTTACTACAAAATTGCTATGTTATAAGGGTCTTTACTTTGAAGTGTGCACTGTACATACATGTATGAAATTATATGATGATTCAAATACCCCCTCTGTGGCTCCGCCTTAAGGTGACAGTACACAGTATTTGTCCGCGACCCCCGGGGTCTGTGACGCGGGGTAAGAAAATAGTGCGCTCTAAATCGTGGACCGCATGTATACACTTAAACGTGAAAGCCAGCGAGGCATGAACTTTACTGACTATGATAGTATATAATAAGTCGGCTTTTCGATCATATGAGTAAGATTGTGAAGCTTGCCGATTCGGCGTATAAATGCGCGTGACCTTTGCAGCAGCCAGCCTGGGTGAGTCGGCTGCAGTTCCGTATGACCTCTCATGACCCCATTCAAAAGAGGGCGCCAGAACGTAAAAAAAACACAACTTTTTTTGTTTTCAGTTATATTGTAGAATGTACCCTCAATTTAAACATATCCATTTGTCGTGCTTCAGAAATGCACCGTACTATATTTTTTTCAGCGTCGACCTCAGTCAGTTTGTGGTCCTTAACTATAGAAATCCCCATAGGCGAAATACTGTGTTCTGCCACCTTAATTATAGCCAGTGTAGTGGTATCAAGACATTTTGGCAACTTGACAGCCAGGCCCCTTTAAAGCAATCAGGACAGTTCGGCACTAGGCCTAGGGCGACACTTGTAAGGGTCAAGTTAGAATTAGAGTTATGGTTCAGAGGTTAGAGTTTAAGGCATCCTCTCGGCTGCAAAACGTCAATAATATGCACTTTCACACTTCCAAGTACGCAGGTGCAACCATAGGAATTGTGGGTAATATAGCAAAGGAGGTGAATGCCCATGCATACTCGGAAGTGTAAAAACACTTATTGTCTAAACCCCCCTAGGCTTGATGCCCAATCATCTTGATCCACTTAATTTGTAGGGCCAAACTTTAGGTGCTGAAACTGCTCAATGACCTGCAGTGGCCCCTTCTCTCCGAAAGGAGGAGGAACGCCCGCCTCACCTTTTTGTACAAACTTGTTAATAATCATATCAATATAAACGCAGACAGTCTACTTAAACCAGCTCAGGGGTGCACCCGGGGTAGTCACCATCTTAAATTCCAAACTCTCAATGCCCGGACAGACACATACAAACACTCGTTCTTCCCCCGCACCATCCCACAGTGGAACTCCCTGCCTGGCACGGTTGTATCGGCTCCCACCGTTGAGTCATACCGTGCCAGGCTGGAGGCCTGCCTGCCTAAGCCTGGGACCTACTCCCCCCCCCCTACTTTGCCCCTCGCAGGGTTATCTGGGGGGTAACGATGATGATGATGATGATGATGAAACGGCCCACATGCGCCTGGTACCAGTGTATCGGCACTCATTTTTGTTTCCTTAGCCCTTGGGCCACACAGCTTGCAAGCACCGGTTATGTTCTGCAAAAAAAACAAAAAACAAATTCTTTTCTAGGTGTGTGATGGAAGATCCCCAGGAGTGCCCTTGCGGCCATGTGTTCTGTAAGGAGTGCATCCAGCAGTGGCTACGGTCCCACAGCAACTGCCCCAACTGTCGCAAACAGTGCTACCAGGTCAAGCCGGTCTTGCCCATGGTCCGTAATCTTATCAACCACCTGACCATACGCTGTGAGAATCACGAGGCAGGGTGTGACAAGAAGGTTCAACTGGAATACTATGACAACCACAAGAAGGTAGGTATACATTCTATGCATGTACATAAAAACATATTTAAAGTGTGGAATAGTGAGTACTTGAGACTTTCTAATCACATAAAAGAAGATTGTGCCTCTTAGTACTGTATTATTTCTGGTCTTGAATAATGATAAATTTTTTACGTTTAATCTATAATATATCATCAGTAATCAATCTTTTCTTATGTATTTGTTCCTTATGTTTATTTCATCATTTGTTATACCTTCGTTCGTTACTTATTATATCGCTATTGTATAGTAATTGATATTTGTTAAATTAATGGAGGCGAATTTCTTATGAGCCCTGTGGGCTTCTTTTCTCCTCCGGCACGTTTCTTTTGAATATTTTCGATTATTTCATTATTGTTTTTATGTTTATATATGTGCAAATGAATAAACCAAAACCAAACCATGTTTTCTTTTGTTTTGCTTCAGTGCTATATGCACAAATAGACCGATCCCATAGTGTCACCCACTTCCTTCAAAATGTAGAAATGCAAAATAAAAATGCAATTATTTGATGGAGATGAAGCTACTCTCTCATTGGACGAAACCCCTAATTGCCATTCTCTCATTGGTTAAACTGCTAATTGTGATGGACACTCAGGATCAGCTCTAGTCTATTTTCTGCTAAATGGAAATGTTGTTCTGTCAATGTGTCCCCAGGTTTGTGGCTATGCCTCAGTGCCTTGTCCCAACGAAGGGTGCGACCTACATGTCCTGAGGATAAACATGGACAAACACAATAGTGTGTGTGACTACCACCGAGACACTTGTGTCAAGGGATGTGGCATCTCCATCCTCAGGAAGGAACAGAAAGGACACAGCTGTATCCTGGAGTTGAAGAAAAAACTGGAAGGTAATGTACATCTACAATATAGATGCTTGATGCTGTATAACTCAAATATTATAAGACAAATACATTTAGTGTTAAATTTTGTGTTAGATAAAGCCCCCCTCTCACTGGACCCGCGGCGCACTGGCGGCTTCGCTGCGGCCGATCGAATTGACCAAGCACTCAACGAATTTCATCGACAAAAAACAAATCTTTTTAAGCTTTGTGTGTTTTCTTGTCTTTTGGGTTACACTTGTACGTTTTGAATGATATTCCAAATATAAAGTCAAGGGTAACACAAATCCAGTTTAGGACGTGGCAACGCTGCCAGCGTGCCGCGGGTCCAGTGAGAGGGGGGCTTTAGTGTATTTTTCCCTTAGAAAGAGACTTAGATCAGTCAATAGTCGCAGATGAATTATGGTGTGTGTGTGTGTGTGTGTGTGTGTGTGTGTGTGTGTGTGTGCGTGTGCGCGCGTGAGTGTGTGTGCATGTGTGTGAATGCTCTTCTGTCTTTGCAAAGTTCCAAAAAAGCCATTTTCCAAAATTGCTTTTATGACTTCATATTCTAAATCTTTCCATTTTTCTGTCATGCACGTAGAACAAGAACAGGAAAAGCGTTCTCTTAAACAGAAAAACGAGGAACTACAAGCAAAAGTGGACAATCTTAAGTTCTTGTGCTGGAGGAGTAGAAACTACTTGAAGAAGAACGTCCATCCCGAGGCTCCACGAACCGTTCACAATCTGTGTATAGATCTGGAGAATGCCACGGGATTGGCTCCAGACAACACTGAGGGCCATAGGGATGCAGCCATTCCGCAAGCAGCACCAGTGCAAAGGGATGAGGGAGAGTCATCATCACATGAAGGTATTCCATTGCCTTCCATGGACATGCCTCAAGGTACTCCATCGTCGTACCAGCCCTCTCCAGATAGTAGCCCATTGCATGCCATTGACTTCCCTGAAGGTACTCCATCATCGTACCAGCCCTCTCCAGAAAGTAGCCCATTGCGTCCCATAGACTTCCCTGACGGTACTCCATCGTCATACCAGCCCTCTCCAGGTAGTAGCCCATTGCGTCCCATAGACTTCCCTGAAGGTACACCATCGTCGTACCAGCCATCTCCAGATAGAGATGCAGGGAGTAGCCCATCGCAGTACCAGCCCTCTCCAGCTAGAGATGTACATACTGGTATGTTTGTATGGAGTAGTCCGTCGCAGTACCAGCCATCTCCAGATAGAGATGTAGGGAGTAGCCCATCGCAGTACCAGCCCTCTCCAGATAGAGTTGAGGAAGAAGGAGAACTCAATGGAGACACTGTTGAGGACAATGCTGAGGCTGTGGAAGGGGGACAAGCGCAACCCCCAGGGGAACCCAGAAACTCAAACGAGGAAACAGAACAGCACAACCAGGGAAGGGACTCCACGCATGCCAACAGTAATGTTGATAATAATTCCAGGGATGATGAATCTGCGGTCGAGTCCGACTCCATCATGAGTGATTCGGAGGTGGAGTTGTCCGACCACACTGCAAACCTGAGGTACCTAGTGTCGTCTGATTCCGATCCAACATGGGATGAAGATTCACCCAACATCTCAGACAGTGAAGGGGAGCAGTCAGATACTGATAACAGTGAGCCTGTAGACGACATCAGACTGAGCATGACTCTAGCACCAAGGTCCCGCCCTGCTAGGTTGGTACCATATGACGGAGGGTTTAGGCTTGCTTTGCGCTCTGAAACAACAGTTACTCAAAGGGCACCGGCATCGACCTCCAACACTAGAGTATTAAGACATGGTGGAGGTTTGCGGGTTGATCCAAGTGAGAATGAAGAGCCTCCTAGTAATGGGACTGTACAAAACAGGACTGAATCAACACAGCAAAACAGGCAGCGCCGTAGAGGGCTCTATTTTGAGCCTGATGATTCAGATGAACCAAATGAAGAAGAGCCTCCTAGAAATGCAACTGTACAAAATAACTCTGGCTCAACACAGCAAAACAGGCAGAGCCGTAGAGGGTTTTATTTTGAGCCTGATGAACTAAATGTTGAGCCTCCTAGTAATGTAACTGTACAAAATAGCTCTGGCTCAACTCAGCAAAACAGGCAGAGCCGTAGAGGGTTCTATTTTGAGCCTGATGATGAACCAAATGTTGAGCCTCCTAGTAATGGGACTGTACAAAATAGCTCTGGCTCAACTCAGCAAAACAGGCAGACCCGTAGAGGGTTCTATTTTGAGCCTGACGAACCAAATGAAGAAGAGCCTCCTAGTAATGTAACTGTACAAAATAGCTCTGGTTCAACACAGCAAAACAGGCAGAGCCGTAGAGGGTTCTATTTTGAACCTGATGAACCAAGTGTTGAGCCTCCTAGTAATGCAACTGTACAAAATAGCTCTGGCTCAACACAGCAAAACAGCCAGAATCGTTCTGAAACAGCAGAAGAAAGGGCACCAGTGGAACGATCTCACCAGGACAACACTAACACATCTTCCAATAGAGCAGAAGGAACTGTCCTTGTGGAAGAAAATGAGGACATGGGTGACGATGAAGATGGTTCTGCAACAGAGACAATAGAAAGTGATGTTTTGGGTCACTTAAGGTAAGAAATACGTGTACATTACTTTTGATTTGATTTGGTACACTTCTGCTCAAAAGCAGTAAAGAATTGTAAAATATCCTTTGCGATACACTGGAATGTCTTGAACATGAAACATTATTAAGCCATTTAAACTAGGTTTTAAGATAATAATAATAATTTTATTGCACAACAATTGTACAAGGTACAAAGTATGGCATTCACTCAGTGACTGGTACATAGATAACATTCTATTAGGCTAATCCGTCTATCTTATAAAATATGGTGTTGTAGTATGGGATGACAAAGGGATTTTACAATCATTGGAGGAGTTTCTAATGTCTAGACATTCTTTGATATATTTCCCAATGTATACCATGCATTGGTTGTCACATGTCATTATGTACTTGAATTTGCAGCGGTTGAGTATTCAAGTCCATTGAGATAAATCCTGGTAGATCCGACGATAGCATTGAGAATCATTGTTGTCTCTATGTACAGTGATGTGGAACAGGGAAGGACTCAGCAGGTGACAAGTCAGGAAGTTTTTTCTCGGTCACAGCAACCCAACAGAAACAGGTAGGTTACCAATGAGCCACAGTAAAGAACCCACCACACTTATTGAAAGAAATAGGTGTCTTGTGCTTGCTTGGTTTAAACACTTCGTTATTTACAAAGAATTTGCTTGTCCTTTTATTTACCAACCTGGTGAAACATTTCTTTATAAATTCTAAATGGTAATTTGATAATGTATTGTGTAATCACACTTATTATATAGCGTAATCTTACTTATGTTTACAACTCAATTTATTTTGTAGTTCCTCTTCTTTTCCATTTGTTTCATTAGGATTTATGGTACAATTTCAATTTGTTCTTTCGTTAATTTTGCTTAGTTTTGATTATGTATAATTTTGTAAAAATTCCCATTGTCTAGTTTAGGGGAGGCCCATGAAAAGCCACCTAGGCTTCTGGCTCCCCTGCATGTTTTCTTTTTGCCTTGTTTATCTTTTTATAATTGTACATATATGCGAATAAACAATAAACAAACAATGAAACTATTCATGGTTTATTTGATTCAACCTGTATCTCCACCATCTAGGTCTGCTGGAGTCCTGGTGCGTGTCAGGGGAACGCCCCTGGTTGTCAGGAATTCCAGGAACAGGCAAAGAGGTCAAAGGTTGCAGAGGTCAAGGGCAAGTCAAAGACAAGATCAAGGTCAAGGGAACACCAGAGGCAGAGGTGCATCCAGACCACAGCAGCGTTCAGCCAGGTCTGTAGCGCAGGCAAGAAGCCGCCACAGTAACACGACGCCACCCGTCATCACTATAGGTAGCAGTGATGGCAATCAGTCACCCAATCAGCAGAGAGCTGACACACGGGCCAGTCGCACACACAGGGAGGGAGGGGCGTCACAACAGCAGAGGGGCTCTGTACAACGGACACAAAGAAATCAGGGCGCGTCAAGAGACATCGTGGAAATCAACATCCCCGGAGCAGAGGAAGTCACAGCACGAGAATCCCGGAGAAGAAGAGGTGCAAGAGCACTGAGGAGAGTTGCAGCTGCACAAGGGAGAAGTGCGGCTGCACAGAGACGAGATGCAACCGCACAGAGGAGACGTCCAACGGCAGCTCGGAGCACAAGAAGGTCAGGTGCAAGTTCCAGGCCGTTGGACAGCGGTGAGAGTGACTCGGAGTCTGTTCCTGTTGCGCCCAAGCGTCCTCGCCGTCACAAAGGCGGAAGAAACTGATTATTGACTAAGGTTGCAGATAACTTATTTAACTTGTAACAATAACTGTAACATTCAAAGCCCTCAAAATGTTGAGGTGTAATGCACTCGTCTCTTTAAACCAGAAGGGGGAATGCAATCATTCATCTTGAACCAATAATGATGATTGGGAGAGTATTTCTGTTCGAATTTCTCTTTTCTTGATTAGAAACTGTTTTTAAAACCTGGGAATTTGAAAGCTTTCGCACCAAATTCCCAGGTTTTAAAAACAGTTTCAGCAGAGAGGAGTTAGATCAGTAAACCTAAGGTTTACCTGCACCCCTTCAGATTACATTGATAGGTGCAGTTTTAGTCAATGGACCATTTTCATTTGCTTCTGTCTACCTTAGATTTGGGAGCCACATGATATTTTTCATTGGTAGTACAGTGTAAAGTGTCAGCAGATGATGAATTAGAAAAACTGAACAAAAAAGGAAAGTGTAAAATTGTATTTTCTGTACCCCAGTGGTGTGTAGCCTTATAATTAGGTCAGTGAAAGTAATCTATCATACTTGTTATATGTTCTGTTACCTCAGAAGTTATGTGTCATATTTCCAGCCATTCCAAAGCATGTTGTAACCTCATGTGGACTCATGTTCACCTAACCTAAAATATGGAAAAATTTATGAAAAATATTATTGTCTGATATCTTGTCTAGCCATCTGTTAATCTCCAAGAATATATTATATGAATCTATATTTCAGATACATAAGGAATGTTCTCATTTTGCAATGTATTACATTATGTTAAGTGCACAAGTCTAGATCTGATACTATTTATGTTTAACCAAAATAAAGTATGGAAAACCAGTTTCTTTTTTAATTTAGTTACTGTTTCTGGTACTAGTGTTAGTCACTTACATTTGTATGGCAGTCAGGGAGTACATGTAGTCCATGGTCCAAGGACGTTTTTGTACCACCAAGAGGGACCAGTGCTACCATGTATTTTTTGAATCTGCGGTCTATTTTGATGTATGATAGCAAGTCTGTATGAGCACTTTTCTTAGTCTAATCACGTGACCAAATGACGTCATTAAAATGAACATTGCCTTTTGGGTCTTTATTCAAAGGGCCGAGCCAAAATATCAAACATCAGTAATTTCCGGTGAAAATTGGTTTTTGGGTAAATCATGCATTGGGAATCACAAAATAATAGATTTTTTATCGATATTCTACAGATTTAGGAAGTTAGGAGCCTTTAAACTCCAATTTTGAGGGTAATTTTTGTGTAAAAAATGTATTGTTTACTTTCCAAAATCAGGCATTTATTTCGGCTACAGATAGGGTCTTGTGTGGTACATTATGTTGATTGTCCATATCATTCTCTGCATTTTGGGCCTGGAATGTATATATCAGGAGTTATAAGGGTTATAAGAATTACACCCCAGCGGACATTTTACCAAATCGGTCCCTCTCGGTGGCACAAAAAATGGTCCTGACCCATGGACTAATGTACATGTAGGTTAAAAGGAGTGAGGTTACATCTTCACTCACACTATATGGAAAGTTTGGATGTAACCATAAATGCCCATACTGTAAAAAGAGCCAAGACAACCAGTCAGTGCAGTACTTCAGTGAAGGGCTAGGTGGCATTCCTGACATTCTGAACTCTGCCAGATCCATATATCTCACATTAGTGATCCTCTAATACATTATTAACTTGAAGTTGGATGCGTGGACCAACATTCCATCTTTTGAGCTCTTTACTATTTTGGTAAAGCTGCAGTTGAATTACTTCAAACTAACAACATAAAATGCTGCCCATTCCATTCTTCATACTAGTAGCTCATTTACATATACTTCTGGTCTCGGGATTTTGTATACATTTGTATTGGAAAATTTATGTGACCATTCCAAGTGGAAAGGGAACACACAAACCTGGCTGCAAGACTTGGCGGACATCCAACATTAATATTGACCAGCCCTGGTGCAAGCTCAATCAGTCTTATAGGATTTGGGAATAGCAGAGGTAAAACCAAGAACAGGAAATGAAGCCCAGTCATTGACAGCACACTTTACCCAGGCTGTTATCAGGTTATTTGTAGGGACCAGTATTTACATGTAGGAAGCAGGCAACAAGCAGACTGTTTGTCAATACATTGAGGACCATTGGTCATGTGGCTGTAGTTCTGCATGTGCTGCTTTGTGTTCTTAATGAATGAATGAAGACCTTTATTGCACATTTCTGCCACACTTGGCTAAGTACAGGTCACAACAAAACAAAAGAACAAGTACAGTTCACGGATACAAAAAGAATATGACTATCTTTAGATGAATTCTACTTCTCGCTTTTAAGACATTATATATCCTATAAAATGTCCCTGCTTAATGTCAATCACACTCAATGTTGCTAGACAGGCTTTTTCACAGGTTTTGAAACCAAAAGTTGTTTAGGCGTCAGGAAATTCCTTTCAGGTCCATCGTACCATGTTGCACATGAAATATGGAACAGCCAGCAATATACAATATTTCTCAAAACAGTCAAAATTGTTATCTTCTTTTCTGGGAGGAAGACTCAGTTTTAGTTCAAGGGTTCTGTTCTGTTGTGAAGAAATTACATGTAATCCTGACTAATTGTAGCCATAGATGATTTGTCAGGCTTTCATCGATGAATAGCCGCCAAGTAGAAAAACATGGCCATTTGTCTATTACTAGTGATTATAGTTGTGATTCATCTTCCATTAGTCAAATCCCAGCTTTAGGTCCTGAACGAAAATAATGGAGCATCTGAGAAAGCTATGACCTACTTCAGAGATCTTATAAAGAAAGGTGGTGCGCATCTCTGTCGTCTTACACACCTTGGAAACACGTGGATTGGTTTTCTTTGACAGTGATGGGGGAAATCTAGGCAAGGTTGCTTTTAATACATCCTCATATCCAAGTAGTACTACCAAAGGTCTTGCAGTATTGATAAAACATAGAGTGACATTGTAGGAGGGCAAGCACTCCTACAGGTAAAGAGGGCATTGAACTATCTAATTTGAGCTATAATGAAAATGATGAAAATACAGGAGTTGACTCGATGTTACCATTTTGCTATCAAAAGCTGTTTCTCGTGGCATTCATGCAGGGGGAGCAGTCTATATGAGTCCCTGAATATTAAGTTGGTATTGCAATTCATCATCGTCATCGTCCATCCCTTCCGGTGAAGTAGAGATAAAGGTTCTCCAGTATTTTTGTCCTTCATACACATACATGTAGTGTTCGGCAGTCCCTGTGAGACCAATTTTTCTTTCAATCAATGTCGTTAAAGTAGTGTGTGGTCACCCAAGTCTGCGTTTTCCCTCAGGTATCTGCCGAGTCAGTCGCCTGACAAGTTAATCACTGCAGACGACATGCCCTGCCAAGGCGAGCCAGCGTCGTCCCACAACTGTTGAAATGGGTGGGAGAGAACCATAGAGTTGCCTTGTTTTTCTATCATAGATTTTAAACTATTTGTAGCATTCTTGTGTGGGTACCGTCAAGTTTCTTGCCCTGGGCTGCGTTCATGGTCCATTACTCAAAACCGTAAAGTAGAATAGTCTCAGTGCAGGCCCTAAATACTTTTTGTATCCTTCCTGATAGGTGCTTTCCATACTTTTGTAGGGAATATAGAGAACTCCAAGCTAGGGTAATGATGTACTCCGTATCTCTCCCTGTATCAGTATAGCCTCCTAGATACTTGAAGTTGAATACGCACTCAATTTTCTGTCTTATTTTCAATCTTATTATCGACTTATCTTCTATCGTTAATTTTTCTTAGTTTTGAGTTATGTACAATTAATGATTTTTTATATAATTATTCCTATTGTCAAGTTTCAAGGGGAGGCCCAAGAAAAGCCACCTAGGCTTCTGCCCCCCCCTCTGCATTTTTTTGGTGGTATATCTTTGTTTTTAAACACTTCTAAATAACCAACAATAAGCAACAAACAACAACAATTTCAGTGCCGTCAGATGCAATTAGTTGCTGCAAAGATGAAGGGTTCAGACGCAAATTACATTGTTTTTGATATAAGCCAATTAAATGGCCTGACATGCCAGTTCTACTTTGTTTGATAGAATTAGTTCGAAGAGTAATAAGTTTTTGAGAATAGTGATAGTCTATGGTCTGCAAAGTCAATTTCAGCAAGGAATTTGGCAGGATTGTGACTGTGATGGCGCTAATTTATCTATTGGAACTCCATATAATGCCTCCAGAATCTCAAACATGTTGCTACAATCATCATAGAGTTGAAAGCTTCCCGAAAGTTTATAAATCAGACTTCAACTGTTACAGCTTCATTGTATAACTTTCTTAGTTCTTTAACAACGTGGCTAAGCGCTAGAATATTTGATGTGACACCATGATGTAATGGATTCAGGTAAAATACCATTGCAGACATAACTCATTTGTAACAGTGCATCCTTATTGCAGAAAAACTCAAAATAGCAAATTTCGTCCAACACTTCCGTGCCTTTTTCATCATCACTGAATGTTGTACCATCTGCAAGATATACAAACAACTTTCCAATTGAATAGAACTATAATGTTTCTTTTAACTTTACATTTTTTTTCCAAATGCTCTCTTCTTGTTCATGATATAACAAATTAATACAGGTTTGTGAAAGTTATGTAATGTTGAAACTTTTGTAGTCTCTTCGTCACTAAATAGTGAAAGAACCTTGATAAGATATTCTCTAACCCTGTACATATCTAATAGATGTACTATACATTTCTTTACAGTCAGTGATAAACAACAACTTATCTCAATTTTTCAAAGATGTATCCCAACCAGATGTTCCTTTTGTCAAAAATGTTTCGTAAAATGCATGATTCACCAGACTTATTTACATACTTCAAAGCATTTAGCACAAAAAAGGACAGTCGGACATCTATCGTGGTAGTGTTAGACTGCAATGCCATGACATACAGTATACAAGCTAAGTATGGAACAGACGAGTAACGACAAACAATACCAAAATGCTTTACCAAAAAAAGTTTTTATATCAAGCAGAATTGAGTTGGGCATAACAAATCCTGTGGTCGAACCTATCCATAATACGGAAGTATGATGTATGGAATAGAATGTAGAATATGAAGGATAATAATAAAGTATCAACTTAGGCCACACCAATTTAATTTCTTGGTTAACGGATCTTTATTTTCAAAAAAAATTTTTTTTGAAAAAACAACAACAATGAAAACAGAAGGCTGGGCCAGCCTTCTGTTTTCATGATTTTTTTTTTTCTAAAATTTTTTTTTTTAAATAAAAATCCGTTAACCAAGAAATTAAATTGGTGTGGCCTTAGGATCAACATAGATTCATACTGCATGGCATGGCATAGAAGTACACTACTGAGTCAAGGTTTGTTTACACGACATATAAATACTAATAGTTTGTTCAAAATTATGCCTTAAATCTATTCTGAGGCTATACCAAATTGTAGATTACTGTGTTGATGGTTTTGCAAATGAAAATCAAGAAATTGATGGTTCTCTGATGCAACTATCTTGTTCTTTCCTATCTATTAAATGTCAAAATTTCCAATTGTGCTTTCTGTGGGGCATTAGTTTTTCTCAAAATGTCTTTTCTGCCTGATATGACATCCTGAACACTGTAAAATAATGATTGTCATAATTGTAGGACGTTGAAAGCAATTCCTCTCAACATAAAGGCTCGCACAAACAGATATTACATTTTCTACATTAACTATACTCTGCGCAGTGCTTTAATGTGGTCTGACTGAATTGTACATATTCACAAATATTGAAGGACAGTCTGTATATAAAATTGTAGTTTGAGAATAATCTCTCTAATGCAATGGTGACATAAAAAAAGGTAAAGCAGTCATCCTCAATTTAAGAATCTCCTTATGAACAAACAGTATCTACATGTTACCATAAAGCTGTATATAATGCCATAATTTTCTTTAAAAGGAAATATAAAGATGGAAACCCACAATGGACTTCAAACAATTTAAATGCAAAGACAGCTGTTTATTATCATTTGTAGCAGTATTTATGGCATCAGAATATGAGAATATATGTGTGTCACCATAGCCTATTGCTTATGTATATTGGCATAAGCTCACAAGACATTCTTGATACAAGTTTTGTAAATATAAAGACAAGTGATAAATAATTTAAGCATGTTTTGAGCCGCTTATAATTGTCGTGGCTTTAAGAGAAAAATGATTTACAACAAAAAAGTACTTTTTGCATATTGTGAGACCTAAAAACAATTTTAGTTAAAAGTGAAATAAGTGAAAAACCAGACATTTAAGGATTTGCACAAAGCCTGTAGTTGTGTCTCTTACAATTGCACAATAGATGTTTCGGTTGAAATATAGTAATATACAAACATTTATATATACATTCTGGAATGCAAGAAGTATATATACCAAGTTGCCTGTCTATATTCCATCTCTGTTCAAATATGCGGCTAAAATCCCCAAAAGCGTTAAGATATGAGAAGTACTGACAGGTATGATAGTTCATGTACCACTTGATTTTGAGTTTTCAGGATACAGTGTGATGTAATGTTTATTATAACATTTCATAAAATCGTTTTTAGGATTCATTTGGGTTTAACAGTCAATCACTTGCTGCCCAAGTCATTATGAAAAAGGGGAAACAACTTGAAAGTAATTTCAACTTTATTACAAATTCAGTCCAGCTTCATGTCTTTTTACAAAACATGTAGGGACTAGGTCATACAAGAGAGAATTTTGTTTCTTGAATGATGTTGTCATATTTTGACAAATATGCAAGAGGGACAGTAACTGTAAACAGTTGCATTTTTGCAGAATGATATTAAACAGGCTTTCACACAATAGTCAAATTTGTTTGGGAATGGTAACAATTTGATCATAGTATAATTTCTTCTTTGGGCTGTAGACCTGCCCTTGAGGTGTTGCCAAAAATACAATTTCAAAGTGTGTCTTGGACTATGATTTAAAATTGGTGTTGAGAGGTTGTTGCACTTAGTTGCAGGGGCTGGACTAAATGCATAGTTTGGCTATCCATCTGATAGCACCACTGGGGCAAACATAACTGCAGCAACTTAGAGAGAAAAGGAAGTAACACTGCTGGGATGTTATGCTGCATTATTGCAATAAATATATCCACACAAAAAGCTAGAACAGTGCACGTCTGTATTTACAATATTTACAATGAAGCTGTTAAATTTTTGATCTGTCAAATTTCATGCAGCATTCATGGGCCACACCACTTTTAATTTTTTGGTTCTGATATTTTTGCCGGAAAATGATGGTACCATGAGCCGCAAAGGCAACACGCCAGGCTGATTGATATTTAAAATAAATCAATTTTTGACTTATAATGTATGAATTACTTAAAGATTGTTAAGAGGAATTTCTAAAACTCATGGTGCCAAAATATGATCAATTTGTGGTTGATATGTATATAATTGTGACCTATTTCTTCAAATAATGAAAAATGAAACTGATAATATGAGAACCATAATGATATAAGTTGATGTGTTTGTAGGAATGTAAATCAAGACTAATTTACATGTACCTACATATTAATCAATTTAAACACACTAAAATATTCAAATGTAGTTCAATTCATGCTTTCAACACATCTCTGCTTAAATACTATGTACAATTTACACACACTGCAAACAATTTCATGCCTTAAAATAAGATAAATTGTAGTTGAAATGTTCTTGGCTATATCTTAAAATGAGTCCTCCATGTGACTTATCAATCCTTGACAAGAAAGTCCAAACAATAATGGTTGCATTACGGAAAAATGTATTACAACTTACACTAGGGAAAGCTTTAACATATACCACAGTAGACGCAATTAAGATTTTTCAATGAAAGTACCGGTAATATAGAAGGTGGTAAAAAACATGATTGTTTTTAAGTTAACCAGCTCCAGGACTCAGGAGATACAGATAGAAAAGCAAAAATTGTACATTCTCTTTACAAGGGAACAACAATAACTTTTTTGGTTTCTAAAATGGCCAAGACTATATACAAAACCCACAGCATTGCCATAAGGAATGAAGAAAAGTATTTGAGACTGGGCGTTCCGCCGAGCTCGGCCCTTCCGAAGGCGGGAACGATCCTGCGGATGACAAGGAGGATGATGCACAGAATCGCACAGATGGAATACGCCATCACGCTGAACGCGAGGGAACCCGCTGGGACCGCAAATTTTTCCCCCTGATATGGAGAGAAAACAACAGCGAAGTGTAAGAAATAGCTTTCAGATGAATTGCAGTATTTGTAGGGTCAAAGGATTTTGAACATGTTGATACCATCTGACTTTGGATGGTGGAAGTTTGCTTCCTAATCTAGTTCAATGCATTGTACATTTGCTAACTTCGTTATAAAATTTTTAACACAAAAATCCAAACCCTTCTTTCCTTTTTGGCCCTCTCTCTAATCTTGTAATGCTTTATGAAATGTTGGGTATACAGTAGAATGAAATCTTAGCTGCAATTTTAAGCACTATTGAATTGAGATACAACTTAAAGATAGCGACAAGCTTTTAGAGATTTCAGATACTTTCGTGAATAATCTGTTTCTTTCTGCTTTGAATTTGGGACATTCGGAGATAAAATGTATTTCATTTTCCACTGCTTTCGTTGTACACTCTTTACACGTTCTGCCCTGGACCGGTAGTTATACCTGGCACGTTTACTTGCAGCTGTGAACAAATGTTCCCTTCACAGGAAAGACTATCAAAATCCCTTCCTAACGTCACAAAGTGCTCTCTTTGATCATTCAGGCAAAAATAATCTGCTTTTTATTACAGAAGTGTGTGCGTGGCCATATATAACAAGGTATGACTTGGCATTATATGTTATGAGAAGTGTGCTTCCCATTTGCGTGTAAGCCGTACAAAACAGGCTTGAATGCTAGCGTTGAGATAAATCTTGAACCATTTTGGTGAACGTAACAGCTGAGAGACATTTTAGTGAGATAAAGTCCATAGCAACCATGCCAAACAGCACTCTGTACGATTTGTTGATGGTTTCTAGGGCTTTGTGGCTCAAAGAGACATAAGAGAGTCTAAAACATATCTCACTGGCACTGCCGCTAGGAAATTGCAGTCAAAGTGCATGATCATACTGTAAATGTACAAATGTTTGCGGGGATCTAATTTCACGGTAGGGAGAAAATGGAGTGTTCGCGATGGTTTTGAGTTCGCATTTAAACAATAGTGGCGCTGCAGTCACACAATGGAACCGCTTTTTGCGGTGGTTTTAAGTTTTAGTTCTCGGTAAAGAGTTCACCGCAAAAATAACGCAAACATAAAACCACCGAAAACATCCCTGCTTTTACAGTAACTGCAGATGCAATGTGTTTGAGCTTTGGCATTGAAAAGCAGTCTTCAAAAACAAGCATGTTGCTAGGATAAAACAGCAAGTCAGCTTTTTGTCAGTTACAAGTGTTGACAAAGACTTATGACTCACTATAAAATTGGTGGCAGTAAAATCATATTTTAATCACTATAAGTGCATTTCTATTTCTGATGTTTTGGTGCCATCTACTAAATTATGAAGACGTACAAAGGATCATGCAGCTTTTAATGGGAATGTGGCATGTCGGTATGAGACAGACTGACGCAATTATGATGGGAGTGGTGGAAATTAATAAGGTGATAACAGAGTTATGTCTCTCTGTTATTGAAGGCATATCACTTAGCGGTGAGTCACAAACGGACTCATCTTTTCATCATCATGAATTCTTTATGAGACTTGTGTCCACCCAAGATTAGTTTCTTGTAGTTGACTGGGCGTAGCCAATTGGCTCTACTCCTAAATATAGTTGCTTGGTATTGTGTTTTCTACAAAAGAAGTGTTATCATTTTTCTTTGAGTAGTTTCGTTTCAATTTTAATTCTGTATGATAGAGACAGACCATGATCTTTGGAAGGAAGGCTGTATAGAATTTTTCCAGCTCAACTGTCCATATATGTTCTTCTATCATGTTACCTTTTTTCATAGCCAACCTTTGTTATCTGTGTATCTGTATCTGCATGGCCGGTATGACTGTCCTTTAGCATAACACCTTTACAGGCACGCAGAACGGCAGCAGATGGTTATATTTTACTGCCTCTTGTCTTGTCTTGTCTTTCATTTTTAAGGCTACCAACTTCAACTTGCTGAAGACTTTTGTAGCCTATATACCAACTGTAAGGTTTTGGACCATCGCACACCGGGGCATGCCCCTACTCTTTTTCGAAAGGTGTGGTGTGTTCTTTAACGTGCGTGGGGTGTGGCTCTTCCCAAACACGGGACCTCCATTTAACGTCCTATCCGAGGGACGTCCCTAACCTAGGCTAGGTACTCATTTTCACCTGAGTGAAGTGAGGAAAGTCGTGTAAAGTGCCTTTCACAAACCTAACCTTTGCACATCTAGCTGCAATAGCTGTTTGTTAAACCCTCAGTCTATGTCTAGAGTCTGATACAATGACTTTCCTTAGTTTGATATATCTTATGGCTTATCAGTTGTTAAGACCATGGTAAGAAGGCAACTCACCTGAGCCTCCCAGTAGATACTGGCAATCAACCATGGCAGGCCCAGACCCAGGAACACATTGACTGAGTTACTGCCTGTCACATTTCCAATGGAGGCATCTGCGTACTTCTCTGCTTTAGCAGCCTGTTATAATACAAAGCAGGGAAAGGCCACACTCCTCAGTCATGAAATATATTCAAAAAGCAAAGTCAAATGTTCTTATGAAATTACACATTCAAAGACCAGCTGAGAAGAGCCTAATTCTGACAATCTTTGGGCCCAATGTCTGTCTAACTCTTAGATTTCTATCATTTCTATACTATGGTAAGACCTGGGGTATTCTTGTCAGTTTTGTGTAAAGTGTAAGCCAACATAGGCCATACATATTCATCCACAATTAGGAAGAGAATGGTTGGCTTCTATTGAGGTTTTTTTCTCTCATAGTTGACTTTATTTCTTCCTTGCTAATTGGTTGACTAACAACATGTGATTGGTCAGTTCTGGTTGAGCCTGTCCTTGGTGCTGATTGGTCGGTGCTGATAAAGCTATCAGTAGCTTCAGATGTGTCTGTCTTCAATCTTAATCAATGATCTCTAACACTGTCCAAAACACTTGACTCTCTTTATGTCACAGGGATTGGCTTACCGTTCTGCTGGCAAAAAGATCCGGTAAGCTTGTTCCCATGGCAACTAAAGTAATGGCGGTGATGTTGTCCTCAAGGTCGATCAGACACCCAAATGTGGTGGCAAGGTCACTGATGATGACAGTCAGGAGGAAAATGAAGCCCATCAAGGACACAAGGAAGGTCAACCAACCGCCCAAAAAGTTGACAGGTGGAGTAAGAGCAAACATGACCTGGGGGAGGGGGGGCACACAAAATGGTCATTACTGCAGTACACTGTTGGCTTGTACCTTGTAGAAATGTACATATTGTCTCATATCTTTACCACAAAAACATTTTTGCCATATGCATGTATACAACAGTGTATTGTAATAATTTCAGAAACTCAAGTCTTATTTTCCAATTTGCTGCCATTCAACACAAGAGAAAGTTTCCCAAAAAAGTAAAATTGGATTTGTATAATTTGCTTACACTCTTCAGTCCCCTAAGGAACATGCATACTTTCCACCCTATGAGAAACTTGCAAGTTCTGTCCATGCACTGTGGTTAAAGCCCAAATCACACACACATAACTGTCATTTACAGTATTACAGAACACCATCTTTAGTGACAAGATACTTTAAAATTCCTATTTACGTACGCACCCCTCCTAACATATGCACCCCCGATTTGGGGACGATTGTGGGCCTGACTCAGTGAGTTGAAACGTTCAGGGGAAAAACCCTCCCAACGTACGCACCCCCTCTCCAGCATTTCAGTGGATAGTTAGAGGTTGACATGATCATCCTTCCGATGATGTTTACCGACTTAAAGGGTTTCTGAGAAAATGTTTCTGGGTAGAAAATGTCAAACAATTTAAAAATATTTATTACTTATTCTTTATTACTGATTGATTGTGTGGTAGCATTCCACACTTCATTTGCATGAAGATGTACCGTACTCTCAAGCTGATATGCGATTTTTACGAGGAAGAACCCCTCCTAACGTACGCACCCCGACTTTGGCGTCGGCCTGGAGCACCAGGTGCTGCTTGCGACTTGAAAAGTTTCAAAAGTGCGTACGTAAATAGGGATTTTACGGTAATTAGACTCTAGTCTCGTACTTTCCATCCAAATGTTAGGAAATGCATGACGTAGTCCATGGTTGTTGCATTCTCCACGTCTCCTCCGTTCACGTTCATGGCATCCCTGAACTGTCCCCCCCACGTGGAGGAGGCCAGTTGCAAGTGGTCCATGTTCACGTTCACAATGGTCAGGACACGGTCCACAAGACCGTTATATTCTGCGGGGAACAGATAAAAAACAGTTTGTTGCTGTCAAAATGACAGGGTGAACAAGGTCACATACCAGGGGGCCCAAAATCGACCTTGAATTTCGGCTTCACATCACCCGCCCACATACCAAATATCATCGTAATCCATCAAGAGGCTCTTGAGTTATGCTGACTGGAGTGCTCCGGAAACACAAACAGACAGACAGACAGACAGACAGACAGACAAACAGACAGACACACCCAAAACAATATCTCCATTTTTCATGGAGATAATAAAATGACAGGGTGAATAAAAAGACTCTTTTTACACAACCAAGTGATTTATTCAACCGACATTTCGGTGACCGTCTGTCACCTTCATCAAGGCAATTCTGACTGGTTCACATTGCACTGCAGCACAGGTGTCGCTGCTTATAGATACGTTCCCAAACGCAAAGTATTTACATATACTGTTACAAGGAATGGAGGACAGGGTATATGTGACCTATACCTTTGTGGGTTTCTATCAAATCCAAGTTTGACTTTTACCGATAGTTTAGTCAGAGACACTGAGATTGCATATGAACACTTAGGACAAATGAGATGCAGAACTTGAAATAGAAATATGGTACAGATAACTTGTCAACACATTCTGCCCTTTTTTTAAGAGGCATTACAGTACAGTAACTCTTGAAATATTCCCAGTGGATTTATTTGCACACTGCAAATATGACTCCCTTGTATGACTATGTACTATACTACAGAATTGTTTCAACTACAAACTTGAAACACTGCAAAAAAAACTTCTGTTTCCTACCATGAAATAAAAGCACTGCAAAAGTAAGTGAATTTACAGTAAATTAAAAGATGGCTACCCACCATCATCGTTGACGATTGTTATGACTGTCCTCCTCTGCCTGCCGATCATGGCCCCGCCCGCAGCATCTGAAAGCTCCACCATGAAATCCTCATCCTTCTCGAAGTCCTTGTCATCAAAGATCTGAATGTCGATGTTCTTCTCGGTCTCTCCGTGCTGAAACTCCAGCATCCCCTCTCCACCTGTAATAAACATTAAGTGTGGGTTAGAGCTGTGTACCTAAACAAATTTTAGGGTTAAGGTACAGGTCCGGACCTGAACCTGTACCTAAACTACTTGTTCGGAAAATGCTAGATTTTCAATAAGGACAAAAGCATGTTTGAACTGGTTAAAACTTAATATTTGATTGTGCTAAGTATTATCTTTATGAAAACAAAGATGAAAATTTGACCCCAGCCATGCAAATGTGTTTTCTGTGCTTTAGAGTGGCTTTAGAGCACTTCCAGGATAATTTCATAGTAATTTTATCTGTCAAAGAGCCATCCCCTGAGTCAGGTCCAGTACCGATACAGCAGGGTCAGGTATTTTGGACCTGTACCTAATTGATTGTACCCGGTACTGTATCGGTACCGGTACACAGCTCTAGTGTGGTTTATTGTGCTCTTTTATGATACATTCTGTCAGTATTTGCACTGTGCTTTAAAGCTGATATAAAACATGACCCAGTCATAAAAGAAAGTGCTTGAGGGCAGAACTAAAAATGATGTTGAGTATCTTATTTCCTTCTCCACATGTACATGTATGGGATATTTATAATGCAATTGAGGGATATTACAACAGAGACATGTTCAGAGCCAAATTCCAGATGGCATTGTTTGTAATTAGGTAATGCTGTGAGCTGTGTAAATGTGAAAGTTCAGTTAGAAATTGACTTGTACTTTGTTCCTCTGGAAATTTATGTTGTACGGAACAATGTCTACAAAAACAGAATCTAGATAGATGTGGGTAAACCCCAGGAAATGACTTTGTAGTGCATTGATGTGAAAAACTCAATAACACTGAGGCGCTCTCTATTGACATAGAAAAACTTCCTTATTTCTACTGGAGGTAGACTTGTTTTCTTTTTATTGCATATCAGGCCATGTTAATTTGATTATATGGATGGCATCCTCTGGGAACCTCAAAACTGATGCGAGCGTGTGAATAAACAAAAGTGTGGAAAAAAGTTGCCTTCATTATGAATTTTACGTGGTCAGGTATGGTACACCGAATAATAGATTATCCATTACCTTTCTTTACCATTTTCTTCTTTTACATTGGAATTGACCATGGCATTCTACAACATTAGTATCCGTTTTCCAAAATATTTTGTTGCAATTTACAGCATAAATTTTCTCATTTTGCAGCTGCTGATTTACAGTATGGCCGAAAACATTTTTTGGATGCACGTGCAGTCGGTGCGGATGTCATCCATATAATCCTATCAACATTTCCTTAGTGTCCTTACCAACATAGTCCCTTCCATTGACAGCCCTCATGTCCTTAGTCTTCCACTTGACAGAGATGACTCCATCGGACCCCTTGGTCCTCTGTACAGGGACGCTGGCTATCCCTGCCGACTCCTTGAAGATGAAACTGGGCTTGGTGAAGTCGAGGACACCTGGATCTGATTACACCCAAATAAGGCAATATGTTAATTTATGCAGGAGAATGTCACTGATTGGTTGAGGATTCACATGCCTTTCAGAATTACTGACCAATCAGATACTGTGGTGTAGCACTTCGTTTCTTACCAACTTACTTGTCCACAGTGCTATTCCAGTTTTCAATATGTAACATGTCCTTGGTGCTGAATGTGCAATCATTTGGTAGTCTTTATGAACTGGGTGATCAAATATACTTCTATGTACTGTGTAGTAATCCTAGTATCATGTGCTTGTTGCTATGGGGAATTCAGTTAATAAACCTAAGTTCTGATAGCTCTATCTGTTCTCTATCCATGGTGCTGATTGGCTAGCCAGTTGCCCTTCAAGCTCTGATTGGATCTTAAACTGTGATTCCTCACTGCCAACAACTCCTGTGAATTGATTGGCTAATCATTTCTGTATTCATAATACTGAATGGCTGGTACATGTATTTCTATTAAGGCTTCTGATTGGCTTACTACTGAATGGCTGGTACATGTATGTCTATTAAGGCTTCTGATTGGCTTACTACTGAATGGCTGGTACATGTATTTCTATTAAGGCTTCTGATTGGCTAACTAGGTTGCTACCTACGATTCTGATAGGTCGTCTCCTTACTAAATACAAATAGAATTATTCTTACCATCATCATTTATGATGGTAATCTCGTTGATGCTCTTCCGTCCCAGAACAGCACCGCTGTCGGGATCCACCGACAGCTTCACGAAAAAGGTCTCGTCAGCCTCCCATTGGTTGTCGTCCACAATGACGATCTTGATGTTCTTCATGCTCTCGCCTGGTTCGAAGACGAGGACATCCTTCTGCGGGATGTAGTCTGAGCCTGCTTCAGCTGTGCCATCAATGGTTTCATACCTGGGACATAGAATAGACAAAATCTTCCATCAACTTCTTCCATCCCTACTGTAGGGGTAGGTACCGGTACATAAAATTCAGGTCCGGTCCAGGTCCAGAGGGTCAGGTCCAGGTCCGGACCTGTACCTGATTATAGTAGTGTCGCTGTACATCATATTTTGGAGAGCGAGACACATGTAAAAGTCTCCAAACGTCATGTCTGGAACGATATAATTTCTTAGGTTTACACTTTGTCTCAAAATTATAACTATACTCAGTCTGTTTACTCATCCTTTAAGTGTTTCTAGATATGATTCACAGCTAACGTCTTCGAAAACGACTCTTTAAATCTGATGTTTTGTATTTTCTTAGACCAGTTATGTGGGCGCCTGCTGGTAGCCTGGTACTATGAATTTTCTAATCGGTCCATAGGCCGGTCCACTGATTTTTTACGGACCGGTTTTGTCCATTAAGAAATACCGGTTTTGTAACGGTATATGGTACCGGTACCCACCCCTAATCCCTACCATTCAGATCCTTCTGACTTATCTGTAGAGAAAGGTACGCCTGCAATCTAATATACACTGTCAGATATTTCTCCACCAATTGCTTTAATCAGCCACATTTAGTAATCCAGTAACTTGATATTGCTCAGACACATGTTCCATAATATACGTATACTGTATTACTCTTATTGGACACCGTAGTGTTTAGTCTTCAGTTTTGTAGAATTCATTAGCATTGTTAATAAGCAAAGACATAATTATATGTCTTGATATTTTGTACTACCTACGAACTTGTCATACATTGCACCTGTTACATTTGTTGTGCAATAAAGTTTGATTGATTGAGTCCCATGGCCCTACCCACCCCTAAAAAAGTCAATATTCTCTTAGAAATTAGACCAACAAAAGGGCAGATGCATGACACTGCCGCCCTCTTATTGGCTAAACTGCTAATTTAGATTGACAGATGAAAGATGTTGACCTGAAAGGCACCCTGGTGTTTGTCCTGCCTGAGCGCAGCACAGACACCTCCACGGTGCCCTGGCTCTCCATCACGGCACAGGACGACGCAGAAAACTCCACAACGGAGAACGTCCCACCCTGGGACAGGTCCGATGCCGAGTCGATAATCAGCGGCACCTCGTCCTTATTCTTGGCCTTCTCGTAAACCTAGAAAGTGTCCAAATGGCGCAACATTACTCGGTAGTCTTACCAGTCTATCTTTCTTCATAAAAGTATATTTTTACATAATCCAGCACCAACACCACATACAAGGGCGGACACCACTGGTGACAAAACTGTGCTGCCATGCAAACATATTCCAAACACTGAGACATGGGTCCTGGGAACAAACATATAAGACTGTAACATTGTCAGGACATCTGCTATTTCAGTAGGAAGATATACAAGTTAAGACATAAAGCCAGAGTACAGTGGATAGGTCATATGATACACCACATTAGGGAGCGTAAGCTAAACGCAATAAACACATTTGTCAACACATCTTTTTTGGTGCATCCACAGTTGCAGTAAGCTAAAAAGATCAAGTGATTTTCTTAGGGATAAATATGGAAATTTTGTTATTGTGATGAAAATTGAAAGGTATCATATCATCAAGCATGCCACAGATATTGTTTCAAACCCTGTGAAGGCATCCGTTAAAAGTTACAACATTCCACAGACAGACATAGGGAGCTTGAGACGTTACAAGATGTAGAGAAAGAAATCTTACCCAGGTAGACAGACAGACACATCAGGAGGAAAAGTGGAAGAGAATTCCAGACAGACAGATTCAGGGAGGACAACAGTACAAGGAAAGATAGACCAAGACAGTCAAAACATGATAATTACATCACATAGACACAAATCTTAACGTGTAAATGTCATAACTTGCTTGCTGGGCAGGTCTGATAAAAACAATTAAGTTATTCATTCATTTTAGAAGATGCAGATGGTAGCACACAATTGTTAGTAGTTTTTATATGAGAATTATTAAGTAGAGGTCATTTTACCAAGCAAACAAGTATTCAGGTGGTTTGACATAAGTTACATCATTGTGTTTAGGTCACCACATCAAGCGAGAAAGAGTCGAGATGAGAACACAGAATTAATAGCTACAAATGTACACACTCTCACTGACTTGCATAGCATTTGTGTGAACCACAGTGTCATGCAGGACAACAATCCACTTTACTGTGATGAACAACCATACAATGTGATCATCTCACACCCAAAGTCCTCATCACTACATCTAAATGGATTCACATGCCCCTTAATGACACCACCCTAATCTCTACAACAAGATTAGACCACAGACATCACGTCACAAGCACCACATGACAACACCACACCTCTCACATTGCACCTGAAACATCTGCCTACGAATGGTGAGCTATTGTCACTACTGATGCAATATAAAGAGCACAGATTATTCACCCCGACCGATCAAATCACATGAATCGCATTGAAACTCAGATTTGTATCAGCCATTTCCCGAGAAATCGCTTTCTAACTTGCGTTAACGACTACATCTGACCAAACAAACTCGCCAGTGAGATGGTGGAAGGTGTCAGCTTCCAAAAGACGTTTTCAGATTGACAATTTTGGCACTTTGAAAGTGATTAAATTCGCCCGCGATTTAACTTCTAGTTTCTACTACTTTTCTCTAAACGTTAAATCGCAGGTGCATTCAATTACTTCCAAAGTGCCAAAATTGTCAACCTGAAAACATCTTTTGGAAGCCGACACCTTCCACCATCTCACTGGCGAGTTTGTTTGGTCAGATGTAGTCGCTAACGCAAGTTAGAAAGCGATTTCTTGGGAAATGGCTGATACGAATCTGAGTTTCAATGCCATTCGCGTGATTCGATTGGTCGGGGTGATTATTGAAAAGAGATAGTGCATTAGTGGGTTAGTTCAGTCAAGAAGCACACCAAGTAAGTAAAACATGGCGGCACAAACCTGAGACCCTTCCAGTTTCTAGCATGCATGGTGCAAAGACAAAACAAAAGTGCATGGTGAAACAAAAGTGTTAAAAACAACATAAAGGAAAATCATAGACATGTTGATGGGTCAGCATCTGAGGGTGATATGATGTTGAAATGGCCAAACCTTTTCCTAGTGCAATAGGAAAAACAATGCTGCTAAGGATTTGTCTGGGTTACTTTTGAGAACAAACAATTGTTCGGAGATGCACTGGTTACTGGAGATACTGAAACAGCATAGTAAGCACCCAAAGCTCAATATCTTCTTGCAACAGTTCACTCTTGATAGAGGTACTACTGCAAGGTATATGCCAAGACACCACAGTTTTGCAAGAGAAAGAACCATTGTTTGGACATGCATCAATTGGTATTTCACCACTTTTGCAATAGGAAAGGACATAGTCTTTTAGTTGTGAAGCCAAGAGGGTTTTGTTTTGACCTCCTTTCGGCCATTATTGTGACAACTAGGCAAATGAAAAATACCCTCTACAATTTGCAATACACTGTGCAATGTAATTATCTTAATTCTGTCAACTGAAATTATAATTTGTTTCAGTTGTCACTCCAATTTTCATCTTTGGGATATTAATAGGTGGGCAAAGGCCATATCACGAGATATATCACAGTCAAGCATTTCAAATTCGTAAAAGAAAAATATTTGAATGATGTTGTCTGATGATGATGATGATCCAAAGCAATATTTGGCTGGTATCATTGGCAAATACTGGGTATTACTTGTAAGAAATATTGTCTATTACTGAGCCAAAACCACTCCAGCATTCCTAACTAACCAATGCATCTCTACTCATCAATCTTTTCAAGAAAATACCTCAGACTATTATTAGAAACATATATATGCATGTGCGCATAATGAGTAGTCTCATTATTAGTAGCAAATCATCACTATCTTAGCTGTGTCAACTACGAAGCAATGATATTGTTTGTATTCTCCTGGCAGCACATACACAAAAATGAATCCATTAGTGTTGTTGTAAGAATCGATTTATAAAACTATCAGAAAGTAGGAGAGACAATTTTGCTTTACGTAAAGTTTCACACACACACACGTACACTCATTCCCAATATCATTAAGAAATTAACTCATTCCTTGGGGTAAAAGTATTAATTGCCAGATTCCATTTAGATATAGGATACATGTACATGTATGTATCGAATCAAACAGTAGTTTCACATTTCTGTCCTTGACTTTTAATTTTCTACAACTTTCTGTAAACAAAGTAAGATCTACAATTGTTGAGAGGCCTCACAAGTTGTTTTTATATGTTTGTATGCTAATGTTCTAATGTAACATGGAAATTTTCATCTCACTGCCTTTCCCCCCTCCTGGAGCTGTTATATGATACTCACTTCCTTGAGACTGTTGTTCACGTTCACGGAGACTTTCCGTCCTCCCACCAGCCATCGCGTAGCGTTCACGCGATACCAGCTTCTGTCGTGCTTCTCGTTCTCCTGTATCTTCAGCGCCGCCAGCTTGGCCGCCTCCTCCGGTGACAACTTGCCGCCGGAATACTTGCTGATCTCCTTGACGAACTCGGACACGGACTGCTTGTTCACATGGCCGGGCTTCAGTTCAGTAACTGCACCTGAATACTCTGGGAAGCAGAGAAATCATTCATTGGTTACAACTAGAGCTGTGTACCTAAACAAATTTTAGGTACAGGTACAGGTACACTGGTTTAGGTACACTCTACTGGTCCAGACCTGAACCTGTACCTAAACTACTTGTTCGGAAAATGCTAGATTTTCAATAAGGACAAAAGCATGTTTGAACTGATAAAAACATAATATTTAATTGTGCTGTTTTACAGTATTATTTTCATAAAAACACAGATGAAAATTTGACTCCAGCCATTCAAATGTGTTTTCTGTGCTTTAGAGTGGCTTTAGAGCACTGCCATGGTAATTTCATACTAATTTTATCTGTCAAAGTGGCCATCCCCTGAGTCAGGTCCAGTACCGATACAGAAGGGTCAGGTATTTTGGACCTGTACCTAATTGATTGTACCCGGTACTGTATCGGTACAGTGTACCGGTACACAGCTCTACACTGCAACGGAACTAGTCTATATAACGCAAACTCCCGCTGTCCGGGGCTTTTATGGCCCCTCCCTGCAGAGGTGCGGACCGATGTCGGGCGGCCGCTAGAAGCGTGATGCAATCAGGCTACAACCTACATGATTTAAGTACATCATGTACGATATATCAAATCTAGTCACATGTTGATGGGTGATATCTATGATGTGAAAATGTCATTTATCACAAGTTGATGAATTAGCTTATCAGAGTATAATTTACAGAGTGACAATATTAGCTCCATTGAAGCCATAGCAACCAACAAAGTTATCAGCACCTTGGACAGTACTAATTTCCATGCCATGAATCATACAAATTGATAAAAAATGCTTTTAAGTCAGTATTTGTAGTAAAATTGGCTCTGCTTATGGAGTGAGGCTTGATAAAGTGACACAGACTATCTCCTTTCATGTACTCCTTAGGCCACACCAATTCAATTTCTTGGTTAACAGATTTTTATTTTCCAAAAAGAAAAAGTTTAGAAAAAAAAAATCATGAAAACAGAAGGCTGGCCCAGCCTTGATTATTATTTTTCTTTCAAAAACTTTTTTTTTTGAAAATGAAAATCCGTTAACCAAGAAATTAAATTGGTGTGGCCTTACATGTGACTGTGTAGAATTAGTCCTATTTACTGATGTTTACTAACATCATGTACATATACTGATCAATGAACTACTGGCGTAACAGCAAATATTTAACCCTGAACCAATACCAGCATGGGTGGAACCCCAAGATGAAACAGGTTTAGAGACAATAAATGAAGAAAATATCAAATAGGAAGCCTTTTTATCATATTTGCTAGTACATGCAATATCAATAAGGAATGGTCTTTAACAACTGTTCAGTTGTAAAGGCAGTAACAGTTTTTGATAGACAAACACTTCTGTTTCAATAGGTACTGTGTATAAAATTTTGATGCTTTGAACACTGTTTCTCCTTGACACAAGGGATCACATGTATATATAGTGATCAAACAATGCAGTTGAAGTATGCAAACACTTAAACAAAAGAATTGGCAAATGTAACAGCTTAGCACTGCTAATGCACCAGATCTGTTTGTATGCTTGCACTATAGCAACTGCAATACCGCTTTGAAAGTTACAGGAATTGTCCTAAATAATTTATGCTAGCCTCATATAACACCTTGACAGAATGAAAGTGTTAGACAATGCGTTGGAGGAGAAAGTCACGCAACGATGGTTCGAGTAGACAGCGATGACGTTGTTTGGGGCTAACGACCATGAGCTTGAGTTCTGTTAAGGTCACGGTCGCAGTGAGATTTATTTGTCTGGCATTTAAAGGCCATGACCAGCACTAGGGAACTGACACATGCGTAGTCACACTGACTTAAAGGTGAGACAGTCTAGGTAAATTACTGTGCCATTATGAAAAATGCCAGCTTGGACACTATTTGTCACAGCTTCACATGTTTTTCCTGATTTTTAAAATCTAAAAACAAATGCCACTGATTAAAATATAAAAAATGTACATGTAGGTTTTACTTCAGTAAAGTTGGAACCTTGGATGGTCTAAAATGGTCTAGCATGGGAATTATATTTCCTGAATTTTGCTCATACTGTATCTTGGAAACTACTGATTATCAAAAAGGTATTTTACAGCTAAGCTTATTATTATTAGGTTACACTCAAAGTAGAAAATATTTTGCAGGCATGAGATTAGATTGCTAAATATTTCCATAATTCAATCATCCTAAAATTGATAAAATGGACCAAGATAATTTCCATACCATTTTCCGTTACTTCTCAGCTGCCTTCTGCCATTATGATGTGACAATACAATGACTTTCCAAACAAGGCATGTATATGATAAGGAAAGAAATTGCTAAAAGGGCATTTTGTATAATGAGTGACGTGCTGCACTGACAAAGAACTACAAATCATAATGTTATGTTTTTTTACAATGTAGCTCTCTTGAGTAACTTAAATGTTTCATGACAGCCCCCATCATCTTGTAAATTTCAGACTTAGATCAATGAGACTAAACACAATGATGTCACATAATTTGTAGCCATGGTTGCTATGGCAACATGTATGTTTTGCCTCCAGTGCTGAATTTTTTCGTCCGTAGAGGAGACGGAAAACTCTGGTAGGGATGATGAATGACTAGCTGGGGACCGCCATTATTGCCTGTTGTAAAATATGCATGTCGGTTTGGACGGGTAGAAAATGAGCAAGCATACTAGGAAGATTACTATGTACCCTAGGGCCTTTGAACATGACTGCTAGATACATAACAATCCATTTTGTGATCTTTTTGGAAAATATATCAACAACTCACAATGCCAAGGACTGTAGACAAAAAAAATTAGGTATTGATAAATACATATGATTTTATACAATCAAATCATGATGATACATATTCTGTCAATGAAATTTTTGGTTCCAAAAAAAAGATGAGCAATACTTTTATGTGACACATATTAACAGCACATGTCACAATGAATCTGTCAGATATGAAAAATCAAAATAAAACAGAAATAAGAATTAGAAAATAATGATTCAGAAATTCTATATTACGAAAAGCAACCTCGGGGTTGTAATAGCTTAGGCAATGTCATTCATTTCCCAGTTCTTAATTCTTCTCACATACATAATGTAGAAAATGTCAAAATGTACAGTCACGATTTTGGCAGTGTTTGATAGACTTGCCACCCACAGAGCTCCAGTAAAAATGCAGTGCTCCTGATATTGCTGCGTCTTCTTTCTTCCTGGGGCATTCTCAAAAGTAATCAGATCAAGTCAGTGGTGAAAAGTGGAGGTTGTCCATCATTCCCTGCCGCCTAGACTTTCCACAGCCAACAAGATGGCATCAGGCCAGTTTCAATTGTCACAAGATCCTTTACATGTTCTTAGGCATTGACATGGGGAAAGTATTGGACTTTATTTTCTTGGCACGAACATCAAGTGTCAGAACGTAAATTGTAGGGACTCGGGCACAAATCGCACACTGGCTGAGTTGGTTTCACACTGGTTCAACTACAGTAAATGCAGAAAAGTTTGCGGGGATTTGATTTCGCAGTAGGAAGGAAATGGAGGGTTCGCAGTGGTTTTGAGTTCGCGTTTGAAACAATTATAGTAAAGTTACACGACGGAACGACTTTTTTCGCTGTGGTTTTCAGTTTGCGGTAAAGAATTCACAGCGAAAACCGCGAACCTAAATCTACCGCGAACATTTCTGCATTTTACAGTATCAGGTCTGCCATGTTGTTTATCATGTGCCTGCATGCCCAACCTTTGTCAGATCTTTAATAAAACATCTATCAACTAAAATTTCATTTTAAACTCAGGTTTATTGCATCAATCAATCATGGTTTATTTTATTGCAGAACAATGAGAAGCAATATAGAAACTACAGATATTATGTCATTCTGCAGACAGCTGGTAGGATAAAAGTTTTGGCTTTCACACTTTCTAAAAATCGAGGGGTTACGATGATTTTCCACTCAAAAGGTTGAATGTGCAAAATTCTGGAGTGTAATGGTCGTATGTGCTTGCAGGCCATGTTTTGGAAAAGAAGTAGACAAAGCTAAAGCTCAAGATATCCATTTATCACACCTACACAATGCTTTTGAAATGGTCTCTTTCAAAACCTGTCTTCCAGGCATAACGAGTATTATGTTTCTTGAAGGTGTCATTGTATCCGAAGCATGACTTTGCACCAGACTGAGTCTGAATAGCAAGACGGGCATGCATGAACTGAGTCAGCACCCTCTGTCCTTTAAGCTCAGTGAAAACAAACAATTTACTTATTTATAGTCAGCTCATACCCTGCATTCTTGCATATAAAGAAGCTGTTAAAGTAGAATCTTCAGTCCTGTACTATGTGCGATCAGATAGACATCTAGAATTCAATCAACAAACTTTTCTTTACCCTTTCAGTATTGCAGGTATGAAAACGGGTGGATCGTGACTTAACTTTCTCTTGGCAACAGTGGACAACTGTGTTTATTTTTTCTCGCTGAAATCTACCAGAAGATTTTTGAATTGAATCTGATTATCTCTATTTTTCCGACGTTGATTTCATTCAGAAGGGAGGTCTCGTTACTATCGAAAATTTCATTTCATGTGGCACGTACTGTGAAGGCGACTGAATGCGTGTTTGGAAATGGAGCAGTTCTTTTCAACACCAACTGACGTCAGGTAACATGAGCATGTGCGTCAAAGCCTGCAGCTCGGAAATTCAGACCGAGCCACAACTTGCCTATTGCATGTCTTGTTGTCACCTTTTGCAATCTAGAGAAATTCTATAACACCTCAAGCATTAGCAGTACAGGACTGAATGCATCAGTTAAAGGCAACCCAAGCAATATTAGGGCCCAAAAAATCGTATTTTGAAGTCAATTTATTTAGTCATTTCTGTTCATGATTAGTTCGAACAACACTATCACAATGTATAGCAACGTCCATGATGCAAAAAATATGACTTCGTTGTGATGTGAGAACTCACTGAAAATCATCGCCGGAGTTTATGTAGGCTCGCGAAACTAAGAAGATCATCGTATGGCATGTTTTTGAACGGTTTTAAGATGCTCAAAGTATGAAGTTATTACACAAATGTGCTTACAGTGTTAGCAAATGCCACTAGAAAAAAGGTTTTAGCATCTTTTTTATTTCCATTTTTTTGTCCCTAATATTGCTTTGGTTGCCTTTAAGAACAGGTGTGACAGGCCAGAAGACACCCCTGGCTAGAGTATACTGGCCTTAAGTACATCAGGCAGGGTAAATCTACATATTGATCTATACCCGCACACAGTGTCTGACATGCTAATTTACTGAGAATTAGGCAGTCATGTTTTAGTTTCACAATTTTTCGGTATTAAACAGTCATGCTATATACATACATCATAAAAAGCATTAAGACTTAGTGTAGATTTAATTTCTGAATCAGTGCTGCAGCATGATTATTAGGAAAAAATTGTAGTGTCAGCTGCCATTGACACACATTACCAATCGACCATTAGCCTCATTCAAACGGCAAACATTACCATTAGTAGAGAGGGGGGATTGCTGTAATAGTCCAAAATGGTGCAATTTACATTCTACAAGTGACTAACTGTGCATTTT
This sequence comes from Branchiostoma lanceolatum, assembly GCA_035149815.1. Taxonomy (NCBI): domain Eukaryota; kingdom Metazoa; phylum Chordata; class Leptocardii; order Amphioxiformes; family Branchiostomatidae; genus Branchiostoma; species Branchiostoma lanceolatum. The sequence goes on from CM068873.1 coordinate 17,247,919, forward strand.
TTGCAAAACTCATATATTAACCTCCAGCATGCTGATTTATGCCTGCAAGCCAAAGCCACGGACTTAACATTCAAGAGATCTGTATTCGGTGATCGTCACGAAGTCAAAAGTCTCCAAGTATGATCTGAAGAGGTTAAAACACATTGAAGCCCTGAATGCCTCAATGTACATTTTAGTGTTCTTGGCTACACATGTTGCATAGATAACAAATGTGGCTGAAACATTAGCATGCTGGTACGGTTAATATATAGATTATCACACGACGTAACACGACTGAGTGGAAAACAGATCACGTGAGGACAAGATCAAGGTACTAACCTGCTAGTACTGTACCAGATTGACTTTCCTCTGATAGAAGGGAAGGCAGAAAAGAAGCAGAGAGGAATGAATGTAGAGTTAGTACAATTAGCATTTAGTAAGTTACTACAATTGTGAAAAATGTCAAGAATAATGATGTAATATTTGCAAAATACCTGGAAAATGATGGAATCTGACAGAATGTAATAAGCTTGAGTAAATGAAATGGCATTTAACGATTTTGCAAGCAAATTATGTTTCAGTTATCATTATCGATTTTGTTTCTTATCTCTGTTCATCAGGATATTACAGTTGTTATCAGTAATTTAGTTAACTTCAGGACTTTTACTGTAACAGCAGTGTTATATTTATCATCGTCATTATAAAATGAATTGTAAACTGGAAAAACTAAACGTTGACCATTTTTATATATAAATTATCTAAGTTTAACCCTCTCAATGTCACGGCCAAGTAGCTTTATTGGCCTGTAACACTAGGAGGGTTAAAAGAGATGGAGAGTTAGAAACTTAACCTTCATGAGAACATTTTTCTAAACTAGCACTGTCAAATGGAGATGGGCGCCACCCTTATGCATCTTTTCAAGACACCGGGTCACTTTAACTTTAATCACTGTCAGGAGAGTGCAACAAACTTTAAACCCTACAAAGTTATATGATGGCCTAAGGCCAGACCAATTTAATTTCATGGTTAACGGATTTTTATTTTCCAAAAAAAAAAATCATGAAAAAAAAATTTTAGAAAAAAAAATTTTAGAAAAAAAAATTTTTTTCTAAATTTTTTTTTGGAAAATAAAAATCCGTTATCCAAGAAATTAAATTGGTATGGCCTAAGGTTATTAGATCATGTTAGTATGATGAGTGCATTAAACTTTGATGCAGATCTAAAAGCTTTGCTTCATAGGACACCAGTCTAGTTCAATTGTGAAGAGTTACTACAAATTGTTCATTGACAATCAATGATAAATTTTACAATCTAGGATTATGCCACCCAGCCTATTCTCGTGACCATAGTAGTCCATATAATCATCGCATGAAGGTGACACCAAAATGGCAGATGCACCAATTATTCAAGACAAAATTTTGACAGAAAGAGGCCACTGATCACTTGCAGCGGTCACGGAGCCATCCTCGGACACCAACACCGTACATGTACACGTATTAGTGTCAAACACGTACACTAGAACGTTACAGGACCACACAGTTTTATGCCCAAACGGTCATGAAGCCACCATGATACTGATTTGTTTCACATACCTTCGTGAGAAATGTACGATGAATTGCTAAACTGCAGCCTTGGCTGATCGTGTTGGCTCCCTCCCATTCCTACAATTTGTTGTTGCAAAAGTACAGTTGGTCTGTTTGAATTCCATCATTCATACGTTACCCATAAACTCCTGCCATGCAGTCCAAACCCTTAAAACAACATCACATTAGACTCATGATTACCTTATTGTACAATTGTAGATAAGATCTACACGTAGATTCTTAATGTCCACGTTCACTGCACTGGACAGTGTTTAACTCAGAACCTTAAGAAATCTTCGAATTGTCAAGGATAACAGCTACACACCTTAGTCGCATCTTAATTTTGAATACTAATATTTTGAATATGTTTGTTTGTTTATGTTTGTTTATTTGTTTTACCAGAAATACATATTTTAAGATTCCTGGGGGGTTCAACCCCTTACATAGTAGTACATATCAAAAATGTCAAATAATAACAAATAATACAGGAATACAGATTGACTTGAAAATATAACTATTCATCAAACAAGAGAAATTCTGATTAAATAATAACTGAAATAACGATAACGTAATAGACTAGAAATATTGAGTCAAAACATAATGATGGAGAATCAAAACAATGAACCAAACTTAAATGTAAATTAACAAGAAGCGGAATTTGCATATTGATGTTTAGATCATAAGAAAAAAGGAAATATGTGAATATTAAGATATCAAGTAAGTATGTCATTACCTACTACAATTTTTCACAAATAAAATATCACAGAGATCTGCCAAGTTACTGTATTATGCCTTCCCATCTTCTCACTTTTTGTCCCACATAATCATGCATTGATTATACTGATGGCCGTGGAATGGATGTCATAACCGCCCACTCACGTTACTACGTGTAACGGACAAACTGTTTCATTAGCCTGAAGTAATCCCAGCAAGTGCTTCCTATGAAATATTGATGTTGTTGTAATTACCCCACTGCGATACCGCTTGACCCACCCATTAAAAATTGGGAGCAGTCACGCAGATGAAGAATTTGTCCCGGTCCCAGGGACAATTCTTCAAAGTTGATGGCTATTGATTTCTTATATCTCAGATGTGTAAAGTTAGTCCGTAATTTTTCACTTCAGAATCCTTGTTTTAACTGAGGTTCTAGTCAACTCTGTACTAGAACTATCCAGACATAGCACTATTTGCACTAGGTAATACATATAGTACTTGATGTTTGGTTCAGATTGGGGTTTTTTCAGGTTTCTATTTTGTCACAAAGCCCAAAGTTAACATTACTTCAATCTCCATGTCCATCTTCTTCTATTAATAGTTTTTCTCCTTTTTTAAAAATCTAAATTCAGGTTTACAGCTGCAAGGCATTTTTCTTATAATCTTCAAAATTGCTTGTTGAAAATTGTCATAATGCAAGCTATGCTAGATACTAGGTGCATTTTATGCACAAATTTTAACGTCTTACAAAAACAGCTAGGAGAGTGTCTCATTGAACGGTTTGAATGAGAATTCTTATGAAGCATGTTTTTCATAACAATTTCTTTAATAAAAACCTCTGTAAACTCAAGACGTTATCCTTTATACAACAGAATTCTACTCAAAAAGCTTCAACTTCTAGACCCGCCCCAGCCTACCTTAGTCAATTCATCACCTACGCAAAAGAGATGACATCTCTGAAAAAATTACCAGCAATTCAATTGGGTCATCCTTCAAACCAATTTTATGGCCTAATAAGTTCTTCTCAAATTGGTTGGAAAATGTTCCAGCATACATAATTTAGAAAGGGTGGTGCGACCATGTAAAGTTGTTGGGCTCATCATGTCACAGCGCCCACTGATGGAAATGATGACAGATGATGTTTCACTCAAAATGTTTCACTCAAAATACAGGTCATCTCACATCCAGAGATATTGGTTTATCCCTCCATTATTGATATAGCTCGTTGCTCTTTTATTGATTTTTGATGAAGAGACACAATATCACACTGGTAAATGATTTTTTTTGTAAACTGTAAGTGTGTCAACCAGGAAATAGTTATTGAGGTAATTTCTTTCGTAAAAATGGACTTTTGGCAGGCACAGTTTTTCATTGGTTATACCAAGGAGGTTAAAATACACATGTATTTAACCTCCTTGGTTATACACTGAATCTTAATATGGACAATTTTCCTACCCTCTGAAAAAATGGTATTCAGCAAAATCTTAATGTGAGTTTGTTCAACGTTTTCAAAATGATAATGTCCAATAGAAATTTATCATAATTTTTCAGGCAAACATGGTTTTGTGGATTGTGAAATAGAAGGTCAATGACATACTACAATCTATATTGAATTTCAATTATACATTAGCTAAATCATTCCAATATGCCAGGTAACCAAGGCATCACCAGCAGGTGTTGCAGTCTGGAATTATTTTTTTTGTAGGACTGGAATGGATCAAGTTTTGTGTCAATATCATTAGATAACTCTTATCAAATTTGGTTACAAACAACTTCCTGTTTGAAATGACAACATGAAAAGCAATTCCTCAAGTATATCTACATATGAATATTCAATCCAGAGTCTTCATCCAAATTCTCTTCCAAGAAATCAATGACATCAACATAAACTTGGCATAAGAAATATTTTCAGAACATTGAATTATAGAGAATTTTACCCGAGTAATGATGTTGCTAAGCGAACAGATAATTCTGATTTTATCTACAAAGCAATTCAACAATATTTACATGTTTCTAACTTATAGGGCTCACAATTTAGTTTTAGAGGAAGTGCCAAACATCTATCTACTTGTGTATGCTAGGGGCATCAGTAGATTTACTCTTTTTCCCCCATGAATAGCCCACTGTTACTAAATCCTGTTTGTGAGCCACACATTTATCAACCCAATGAACAAAGGAAATTGATCATTCCTAGGAGGGAAGAGATCCTTCATAAGCGGAGATCAGCATGAGAAAAATGGGACCAAAGGGAGAATTAGGAAGATGGGATAATCTCGGGGGACGGACAGACTCCAGGGGAAACTGATTACATCTGTCTGTGGGCAGGACTAATGATGATGAAGGGGGGGTGATGGGATTAATGTGACCATGGGAGGGTTGATGATAGAGGAGGGCATGGTAGGAGGGAGGGAGAGGAAATTACACGATTGGGTTTGCAATCAGAACCACAGGAGAGAGGAAACTGTTGAAAATAGGGTTTCCTTGGCCTCCTCGGTCTAGCCTGAGGGTACCATCCTCCGTAGTAATCACTGGCTCAATCTTTTCATTTACTATTAAACCACGATTTAAGGAAGCCAAAAGATTGAGCCAGTGGTTACTAAGGAGTATCATGATGGTACCCTGGCTATCATCGATCCACAACATTAGTTCTTACATGACTCTAAGGTAGTGTTCTAAGGAGACGTAAAGTCATGTTTAGAGAAATTGTTAGAGATTGTTTTTTTTCTCTGTTGAACCCCACTGACAGTGGCACTATAATCTTAATTAATCAATTTAACACTCTGCACTTGATGGCTAATTGCAATCATTATGCTACCATTAGCACATTATAATTCCTAAATTTGTCATCCCTCCAGTACACAGAAATGAGTTGAAGTGTAAAGGCATGAATAATCTTACTCCATTCAATTTCAGACATTCATTTATCTCCTATTGTTAAGTTTGTTGATGTTCATTGAATATGTATTTAGTATATATTAAGATGACCCATATTAACGTAATAAACAAACAATGAGCAAATGGCAAAGTGAATGAATAATTCCTGTCCATATTCACATTTCGTATTCTCCCATCTTTTTATTTCAGTATTCATATTTACCCAACACATCTAACTTCAGAAGTACTAGTACTAGTTTTGCATGCCTCTTGGGTCTTAAGGTAATTTTCTGGTTCACTAGCACAGTAAATATCTTTGCTTTGGGTTAGTTTCAATGACACAAGTTCTCAGGTTGCTAAGTAAGAAATCATGCAAATTTTGCATTTAAAGGCACCCAGAGCATTTTACAAGGTTTGAAAACTGGATATATTCTAGTTGCTGTAATCTTTATGAAATTGACCTTTAATGCCATTGTTTGCCACATTTGCGTGCGGATTTCTTATCAAAAGTGCTCAAAAGTGGCACAAAAATACTGTAAGCTACATGCTGATCTTTTAATTTCACGTGCCTAGTGTAAATAGACGGATACCATAGCCCCGCCCACCTCCGTCAAAACGTAGAAATGCAAAATTAAAACAAAGAAATGCAAATCTTTGACGGACATTCAGTCACTCTCTCATTGGTCGAACCGCTAATTGTGATGGACAGTCAGGATCAGTCTTTAAGGGCTTGGATTTCCTATCAGTTCTGACGCCAGTCACAACGACATCGTATCTTTGCTCCTTAATGTTGATATGTAATTATGATATAATGTTATTGAAACTTACTATGTGTAGGAATGACTACAAATTATAGTTTTTTATTCAAGTTTCAAGCCTCATAAAATGCTCTGGCTGCCTTTAAATAGTGCCAAATGTTAAATTTTTCCCATCTATCCACCTTTCAAGGGAAGTCTTTAGGAAACAAAGCACTTTCTAAACTTGCAACTTAGGATGTTAAAAAAAAAACTGGGCAAGCTATTTGTGAATGATGATAACTGTATTTGCAAAATGCCTTACAATGACTCCAATCAAATTTGCCTTACTGCTGATTCAAGTTTTTCCTTTCAAAATTGTCTTAACATTATCATTGTTAGAGGAAAATATACCTGGTAATCTAAGGCTCAAATAAAGCTATGTCAGATAATTCAGAATCTATATCTGTCATATCTTATGCACAGAAAACAGACAAATACTGCCATCCCAAGTCCTTTTTGATAGACTGCAAAAGTTTTCATTTCCAGTTGCTATCAGACTGCCAAGTATCAAAGGAATAGAGATTAACCCCTTAGGGAAACATCAATGGTTGACTTACCAAGTTCTATGTTTTAAAGTTCTAAAGTTTTCATTTCCAGTTGCTATCAGACTGCCAAGTATCAAAGGAATAGAGATTAACCCTTAGGAAAACATCGATGGTTGACTTACCAAGTTCTAAGTTTTAAAGTTCAAAAGTTTTCATTTCCAGTTGCTATCATGCTGCCAGGTATCAAATGAATAGAGATAAACCCCTTAGGGAAAACATCGGTGGTTGACTTACCAAGTTCTAAGTTTTAAAGTTCTAAAGTTTTCATTTCCAGTTGCTATCAGACTGCCAAGTATCAAATGAATAGAGATTAACCCTTAGGAAAACATCAATGGTTGACTTACCAAGTTCTAAGTTTTAAAGTTCTTAAGTTTTTATTTCCAGTTGCTACCAGACTGCCAAGTATCAAATGAATAGTCTGAGATTGACCCTTTGGAAAATATCGGTGGTTGACTTACCAAGTTCTAAGTGGTCAGTTTCCTTCTCCACATCCACCCTCCTGGAGCAGTAGTCTTTGTCAGCGATGTAAGCCAGGATGACCAGGATGGGGAAGAACATGAAGGTGACGATAGCTTCCCACAGGTCCATCACATCCTTGGTGTTCAGCACCAGCACGATGTACAACCACGCGTACGCAAATATGGAGAAGAAAGCTGTGACCGCAAACACCTTGACCGCTTTAATCCTGCGTATCTCGCCCGCTGGTATCGAGGAAACGCACACTCCTGTGATGACTAACAAGTTGAAGGCAGCGGAGCCGACGATGGTACTGGGGCCGAGCTCCTCGGATTTGAACCCAGTTTTTATGATCCCGACGATGGATAGCAGAATCTCCGGCGCGCTGGAGCCGAGAGCCATGAGAGTCAAGTTCGCCACCGTGTCGTTCCATATCCTGACCTCCACCTCTTCTACAATGTCCGTTCCCGGTTTGACCATACTTATCGTTTTCGTCTTGCTGGTGATGACCTCGATGGAACACATGAAGACATCGGCAATGATGGCCACTCCCATGAAGCAATACAGCATGGCAAAAAGGTACAGAAAGGCTCGAAGTCCAATAGGCCATGTTGCTTCGACAAATATAGGTAGAATAATACCCTTGTCTGAGCAAAAATAGTTGGCAACATTAACGCAAGTCTCAGGTGCCGCCGTGGTTTGGTTCAAGAGTGATGATATTGTTGTATTTGCCATGGTCAATAGTTTATGCTCGTACTTTTCTATGCAAATAAAGATTCGTCCACAACCTTGGCTCCAGTAGCTGCCTTCTTTTCACGAGTTCTTGGTCTGTAAAGAGAAAAGGAAGACAACATTAGAAAACTGAAGAGAAATTTAATTATCCCAAAACTTACAAAAAACTATTGTATCGGCTCAAAAGAACTTCATCTATTACAATTTGTTGTTTTTCTTTCTGGAGACTTCATTTTCCTGTTAGGGCACCTGACCTATTTCCTTTGGTGGTTTACCAGACTGGTAGAACATGTTGTAGAATACCCAGGGAATAATTACAAGCGAGAAACAGGCTTTGTTTGTATTCGTACTGTCACTGTGGCACCTGTTGTTATGGAGTCAGCATAGTTGATTGCCCCAGGGTGGAGTACGTGTAAAGGCACTCATGTGGTAATAATGAACCTAGACAATAGGATTCAACCTGCTAGAATGTTTCACCTTTAGTATTGTACAAGTATGGCTTCTTTTGTTGACAGCAATTGTCTAAATTTTGCAATGTAAACTTTAGGTATACACATGCATGTGATGTTTAACTAAGGGTGAGACAACTTGTACACAACCTTGTTGAACAAAATTGACCTATTACAATATACAATATACAATGGGCAATGCCATTTCCTTCTCTGTCTTTTACTGTAACTACTGCCAGATCACAAAAAAGAAAACTCGAAAGAATTTGAAAGGCTTATAACGAGTGACACAAATTCAGAGCTCGCGCAAATATCAATTAACCCAACTGCTATTAGCATTACACACTTCCTGTTAAGACTTTAAGTGAGTTACACAGGTAAACTGACAAAAGTACACTTAAGATACAAAATTCAAACCCTCCTGTTTTACCTTACTGTGCCATGGTCCTGTACCATTTCTCCCACTAGTACTGTGAAAACAATATCAGCAACAGCACTCCTGAATACACAACCGGTCACAGTTGTGACCGTCTATTGACTGCCTGCCTCCGCCCATCTCTCCTAGCTACTGTCGTCACAACACTGCCACAGGTGGTTTTACGGTAATAGTCCCCTACGCATCAATCAAGCGCTAAGGCCCGCCCCGATTAATGCCATGGAGAGCAATGAAGCAAGAGTTGCAGACCAACTTATGTCATGTCCTGACACAGTTTCCTTGTACATAGGCCAATACATATCTAGTACCTCTTTTCTAAAAAGAAATCGATTGATCTCTGATGCAAACAATTGATGTTTCCTGTGTATCATGTAACATACTTCCACATATAATTATGTATGTATTCTGTATTACTCTTATTGCATACCGTAGTGTTTAGACTTAAGTTTTGTAGAATTCAATAGCATTGTTAATAAGCAAAGACATATAATTAACGAACATTCATGTCAGCTCATATTTTGACTCTGCAGTGCGGCTGCGTCATCACGCCAGTTCTCGTTGCCTATCATGGTCTCGCATGGTTTAATTCAGCCCTATGATATACGTCATCATAGCGTCATGTTTTGACATTTTGTGCTACCTACGAACTTGCCATACATTGTACCTGTTACACTTGTTGAGCAATGAACTTTACTTACTTAGTAAACATTACTTTCATTCAGGGATTCCTGTTTTAACTAATCTAGGGTGATCTTTGGAGGACTTTATGAGGCACCTGTTTTGCCCTACTTCTCTAAAACTTATTAGAATACTGACCTCTCGTTAAAGGAAGACCTAAATTGTGGTATCATTGCAGAGTCCGACTAACAAGAGTTCATCGGCAAATCTTAGGTCTAAAGCTTTAAAAATTTGATGTCTTTGATGAAAAAATAATACGCAGTTACTGTAACAGGTTTCCCCATCCACTGTTTCTTGCCTCAAGTTCTTGATAATTCACTTATGGAAAACCCACTCTCATTGGTCATGAGATATCACCTCTAACTCAATCTCAACTTCAGAAAATCCCCACAGTTCAGAAGGGCCTCTTGGACACACGATCAAGACTGTAGTCATTGGCCTTAAATCTGACCTGCGATCGCTATCTACTGCTAGCAGCACATACGGCATATATCAAGGATGGAGTAGCTGACTATCCCTTGGAGTGATTCCAACAGTACTTCTTAACAATAAAAACTTTTATCTGGAATGCGCAGTGTCAACGTTTATCGTATATCATTCTAGTGTCACTTTAATCCGAGTAATTATGATGGGGGGATGTTCCAGCTCACTACTTATATAAAAGTGTTCAAAATTATAGCATGCTACATAAACCAATATGTGCATAACAATTGTTGAAAAGCTCCAGATTTTTCAGATGATAAAACATGTATTATATATGTTCGTGACTGTGTTCTAGATGGAGGGTGATGAATGCAGAACATTTAGAAAAGGCAAGTGAGTGTCTACCAAGCATTCCTCTTAATGTTTAAGAAGATACGGCCAAATTGAAATGAGGTATGAAATTGTATGGAGAGGTCGATAGGTTGTAGCATATGAAGGACATTCAAGTAGTGCCCTGAATGCTGAGGATTTTGGAGGTTGGCCAAGATAGTTAAGGTTATTCCTGTCACGGGCAGGAAGAAACCCAGCTCCGGGCCACAACGCGCCGTGACAATCTGGGAGAAGGTGATAAGATAATGTAGGATTTATCACACCATGGCGGCCATCAGTTTTCAACAAATCCATGACGATGATGACAGGTATACCATGAAAACAGCTGCAAATTGCCACAAGTTGTATCAGGGCTGTAAAACTAAGTCCATGATCTAATCATAAGCGGACATGAAAACATCAGAGATTGTAATGCAGACATACATGGGGGAGGATCAAAGAGGGCTGAACGTGCTGTCAGGTCAACAGTTCATGTAACCTTTCCTGTCAACTGTTGTGGAGCCTCTCTGTATTGAGCTATGTATTTCCATTTTGCAAACATACTTTGATACTTGAATTATTAGTTGATCTCAAAAGATTTCTGCAGAAAAATGATTTGACTTGTCTAAGTTATTGTCACTGTGAGCCTGTGCAAAGGAGGTGCCCAACCAAACAGATCTTTATCATTAAAGGGGAAACAACCGTCAGCTGACTGTACAAAGATGCCATTGTTACAGTGTATCTGTTCTTTCCAGCCAGATAACACTCCTGGGGTTAAACTGATGTACCAACACTGAGATGGATAATTATCAATATAGATGCATGTCCTTTCATATTACAAGGGGCTTTAAAAGATTCTCGGCCTCGCCCAGAAATAAGGTCCACACCTCAAATTTCGGGGCATGATTATATACTGTATGATTCTTAGCTTTTTCCAAACATCCACCAAATTTCATTGTGGTCATCACGTTCCAGTTGAATACCAGGAAGTTAATGGTGAGAAAAACAAGGCTGAACTGTGATCAGACCTGTGTGGCCTGGGTCGTGTTCCTCATGCCATAAAATCTATGAAGAATTGTCAAAATGTTTTATGAGTATTCTCTCTGTATTTCAACTGGAAAGAAGTCACGGGGCATCTGACTTTCAGCAGAGCAAGTTGACCTGCACACCTCAATTCATTTTTTTCCTTCAAATTTCTCTCTCACCTAACCTCACTGGATGTCATCAGCAAGTAATGATCACAATGATTTGAATTTTGGTAGATATTCATAACAGGTTTTATACTTTATAGTCGTGGCCCAAAATTTGAGTTGTGCACCTTATTTCTGGGTGAAGCCATCAGAACTTATGGATCGCCCCTTGTAAGCTTGTACCAGGTTGAAAGAATATTCTATTAACAACTGTCAGATCCTCTCATGTCAGTAATCTCCAGTAATCCAGGTAGTTGATCCATTCAACTTTTCAAAACAGGATGTTTAATGTCAAAGTGAGAATACATCAATTTGTATAATCCCACCTCAGAGGCATATTTAGTAACTGACTTATGTTGTCACATCATGTAAGTGAGACCTTTTCATTAATGGCTGTGACTTTAAGGTTATCAACTGCAAATCTTTAAAGTGCAAGGAACAAAACAGCTCCTTTATTTTCTTCAGAACAGCCCTGAAAGATTCACAGTGGAAGAAGAGTGTCATGTGAAATGTCGGAGTGAAGATTTTTCTTTTCAAACTTTGACTGTCAACATTCTTGTATGAATTCCACTTAAACCTCGGTTACAATTAATAGCCAATACAAGAATTCCTTTTAATTTTTTCACACACTCTCCCATCCTGTGCTGCTTTGGAGTGAAGATTTTTCTTTTCGAACTTTGACTGTCAACATTCTTGTGCAAATTCACTTTAAACCTCTGTTACAATACAAGAATTCATTTTTCACACACTCTCCCATCCTGTACTGCTTCATGGGCCATCCCTTAGCTTATTACCAATGTACTCTACATGTAATTGTGCTGGGTAGGCCACTGTCCCAAATGACCACAGCTGCAATCACTTGACTCGCAATAATAGTGATCTCATGCCCTTAAGTGACTTTAGATATCAGCTATCCCATCCATTTGGCTAATGGATTCTCTGCCCCAAAAGTCTTTCTTGCAAAATTTCTTCTAAATCTGGTCCCAGATTGTATGTGAGCTTGTCTACTTTCCACCATGCTCCCATTTGTTTCGCACATCTTCCTCTTTGTCCAATCAACGGAATGCTCGCTAGGACTTCCCCATGCTTCTTGCCATAGGATGTCCCTGTAGCTCAATTAGTAGCGGCTTGGCAGTTGAACCTCCTGTTTCTAATTAGTTGGATCCGGGAGACCCCGGATCGAATCCTGGGAAGGGTATCCTTGTCGGAGCTGCACCCTCTTTCGGAAGAGACGAAAAATGGGGGTTCCATGTTCGAGGTGGTGCCTCGAGTGCGTTACAACAGCCTCATTACTCACATGGGTACCTACTGGCTGAAATAATACAACCTGGTGAATATCTTGTCTGTACATGATGTACATGTACACTCTGTGGTTATTGCAATATGGGCTGAACTTCCAATCCTGCAAGCTTGAGAAGAATGGGCTGTTATAGTGTTGTTATATGCAAGGTTGATAACAAGACACTGAAGCAGTCTTCCTGCAGGGGTTGTCACATCGACGTGTTGTCAAAGTGCCAACGACAGAGTGTAACTTTACACATGGTGCAATTTTAATATCAAAGTGATAGATTGCCAGAGAAATTCATCTGAAGGAGGCTTTGGGAACCCAATTTCACTGCCAAGAAATGAATCAGGGATTTCGGAAGACTGATGTCACTCCCCTCTCAAAGGAGATGGAGAAAAACAATTTTAATAAATATCATGGATATCCGTTGTTCCTTTGTTCAGTTATTCTCCTTAGAAGGTTTTCACAATAATGCCCCTGCAGTTCCAGAGCAAGCTGCTAGGGGGCCCAAACCTACACCACTTCTTAATTACATCACAAGCTATCTGCCACCCAAAAATCAAGACCATAGCACGTCCAGGTCAAAATATACAGAAACTGAAGTTCTGCTGCAGTACCAAGGTCACATACTAGGAAGTCCAAAATCGACCTTGAATTTTGGCTTCACAACACCCACCCACATACCAAATATCATGTCGTAATCCATCAAGAGGCTCTTGAGTTATGCTGACTACAATAGTCCGGAAACACACACACACAGACACACACAAACACGCCAAAAACAATATCTCCATTTTTCATGGAGATAAAGATTGTAGAAAAAAGTATAGACAAACAGATGTACATGTAGGTATTGGAAAGGCAGACTGCCTGGCACCAAGTCTGAAATTATTGAATTTGGATCTCGTAACTGCGTGGTGTTGATATAGAATTGTCTGCATTATCACCATTTAATTATCCGGGAAAATATGCTACAATATCAATATTCTTTAACCTCCTGCCTACTAAGGATGCACCCATGCACCAAATTCATTCTGGTTTTAGCAGAAGTCAGCAGAGAGTGGGTTAAGGCCATAAGACCAAAAATTGCAATGATAAGGGTTGTCATTCCATCATAACACAATATCAAAAATGTATGCTAGCTCTTATTGTATTAGTAATTAGGATGTTAAGTTTTATTCTATACTTCTATTTTGTATTATGTTTAGGAATTCTTGCCATACTTTGTACCATGTACAATTGTCGTGCAATAAAGTTCTTCTTCTGTAAGCCCCCTACTTGTCTGCCTATATGTCTTTGCCACCTTTCTGAAACTAACCATCCATCAAGATGAACACATCAAGCCTATTCTGTAGAATCACCAATATCAATTTGACATTGACATTCCCGTTGAATACAGATATGATGGCGTGTTGACAAGTGGCCTGGCATATATATCGGCTGAGTGTACAAGACAACGTATGCCCTGAATCCTTCCATGTTGGCAAGTTGCCTGACAGCATGCCTTGCCTGTAACGTTAACTGACACAACATATGCTTGAAATGATAGTATTACTCTGTGATATATCATCCCATGAGTAACAAATGATAACAACACTTGATCAGTACTACAGCATTGTAGCTGAAGGATTTCAACTTCAAAAAAGATATATTTATGTCGTTCAAAAAACATTGTTCTGCCTGAGGAAAAATAAGCCTATAATTCCAAACAGTACATGAGAATACAATTTTCTGAATTATTATGATCTTGATTTTTCATGCTACGTTTTAAAGAAAAGACGACACTCCACTAATTACATGTATAACAAACTTTTTTTTTCGGACAGCATTCAAGTCCTAAAAGAAGACACAAAAATGGAGACTCTTTCTTTCTAGTCATCCATATTTCTTGACTTTGACAATGGATCCTAAAAGACAGAGAGTCTGGTACAAGTATAAAGTTCCTATTTACGTACGCACCCCTCCTAACGTACGCACCCCCGATTTGGGGACAATTGCGGGCCTGACTCAGTGAGTTCAAGCGTTCAGGGAAAAAACCTCCTAACGTACGCACCCCCTCACCAGCATTTCGGTGGATAGTTAGAGGTTGACATGATCATCTTTCCGAAAATTAAATTGGATGATGTTTACCGACTTAAAGGGTTACTGAGAAAATGTTTCTGGATAGAAAATGTCAAACAATTTAAATATATGTATTATTTATTCTTTATTACTGATTGATTGTGTGGTAGCATTACACAATTCATTTGCATGAAGATGTACCGTAGTCTCAAGCTGATATGCGATTTTTATGAGGAAGAACCCCTCCTATTAAATGTACGCACCCCGACTTTGGCGTCGCCCTGGAGCACCTGCTTGCGACTTGAAAAGTCTAAAAAGTGCTTACGTAAATAGGGATTTTACGGTAGTAATTTGAAGCCTTGGAGAGACCTACAACAAGGATGACAACTGGGATCAACAACTGCGTGTGATCAACATCAGCATCAACATCTGTTAATCTATGTTAATTTCAAATGACTAGTCATAAGATGAATTAGTATGTACAACTGTTACAGTACTTGTTAAAATTCTCCCTGCTGTGTTACCCTTGTAACGCTAACAAATTAGTGCCAATTTTAGGCTGCCTCAGTTGGGAGAGGGTTCGAGAAAGATCAGCACTGGGGATGAATTATGTGCACCAAGGTATCCCCTATAATAGTTATTCTAATACTAACCGAGAAGCATACACTTAAACAATGTTTATTGTTAAGAATATTGTACTTTACACCAGATGTAGACGTATCAGGAAGACTAGAATTTTCATTTTTCACCAACAGACATGCGTGTACATGTGACGTACAGGCCGTATTGATGGCTATAGGTGCCACAAAGAAAGGGACCACAAATCATTTTGGAAATGAATATGATTATGAATGAATAATTCATCACAGAGTCAAAAGCAGGGCCACTAGTACTAATATCGCAATACCCAGTACTTATGGCATGTTGCATGTAATATCTTTCATCCCATGTTATGTTCACTGTCTGGGCATTGTAGTGCCAGTAGCATGTTTGTTTAGGAGAATAGCCGGGACAGTATTGTTTGCATTTAATAACAAAAACTGGAGAAGTGAAATTCAATACAGTTGAGCAAACTTCCATACAGTATTCAGAGCATATAACAATTCTTTTCCCCTGTTGCTTTACTGCCAGGCCTTTGGGGTATAAGAGGCGTGTTGGTCGATAACCAAATATCTTAAACACCTGGAGGCCTATAATTCCCTGCTTCTTTATCAAACACTTTTGATAATTCAGCAATCAAGGGGATTTTCCATTCGGATACATTTATTACCAGCCTTCTGGGCACATAACAATCAAACATTCATGTCACTTGGGAGTGTACCTCTCGTTAACTGAAGTTTTTTTCCTTGCGGGTTGGATCTTAAACTTCATATCATTTAGAATAAGTACGTGCTCATCAAAATTTTATTACATGTATGTGCACATATTGGATAACTACTGGATTGATGCTTGAGAATTCAACAAAATGTGGGAGTCATCATCGTTATGGTTTTAGCCAATTTTCATGCACCCCTAGGATCTATCCTATTGCTCCTGTTATGGTTTGAACATAAAGTAATAGCTAAGAGTCTCAGAAAAGTGTGTTAAGAAAATATCTCCGAGGCATTCTGTAGTGCATGCCTGGTGTAGTCTGTTTGGAAATGATTCTCTGACTAGAATATGAGTGTTGAGAACCATATCAACCGTATATCTGTGGTAAGAGGAGTCCCTTCATGGTGCCAAAATACATGATTTTATTTTGTTTTTTGAGCAATGTGTCTTTGTGAAAGTGGAACTGCTTTCACGCCAAACGCATATTGCTTTGTTACACGTCTAGTCAGCAGGGAGAAGGTTAGAACAGTGTGCAATAATGTAAAATCAATAAAATTCTCCTTTACTCTCCATGATTCAATAAACTTATGGGTCTCACCAAATGCCAGGTCCTGACAGAAAGCCACCGAAGAGCGACCAGATCAAATTTGTGTTAAATTTCTGGTATTCTAGAAATACCTGGCCTGAGCCTTATCAGCGTAGTCAGTGGTCACAAACACGGCAAAATAAGATCAGTAAAAAATCTGTGCCATGTTAGGGTGCGTGACATCTTAGGGCACCCCCCGTTATATGTGTAATGTCACATGGCCCAACCTGATGCCAATTGTTAAAGACATGTATCTTATCTCAATGTGGAGGGGCAACTGATAAATGCTGGCCATGACCATAAAACAAAGAAATCAATACATTCAAGTTCTGTCGTCCTGGAACTGCCATCAAGATTTCAACGGCTCCAACCAGTCTGATATGCTATTGCCAGGGTTTATCAGCTTTGGCTAAGAACCTTCAGGAATCCATCCTCAATGTTTAAATCACATTGTGTCGCTCCGGCTGGACAAATTTGATTATTTGTTTAAGGGATCCATCTCTTCTGCTTTCTGGGAAACCATTGATGAATTATGAAGGATCAATATCTACTTGTTGTGCCAGAGGTTGGAAAAGTCATTTCAAATCCTCCCCTTGAAGTCTGGATTTCCCTGAATCCCATATCAGAGCAATTGCACTGATATGTAGAATGTAAACTTTAGTTCAAGTCTTGCTCTAGCCAGAGTACAGAATTAATGTACTCAATCACATGGGGAAAATAACAATCCCTTGTTTTAGATATACTGAAGCCCCTCAACTATAGAATTGACTCACTTTTCCAGTAAAAAAAAATACAACAGTTACTGTAGAATCAACTAATAACTGTTACAGTATTACAGTTGGACTATGTAAGAAACCGTTCTGTCATCTAGGGCTTTACCCTTAAAGCTAAAAGCTTTTCCAGTCCATTGTGATACTAACAGCATGTGAATCCTCAGGAAAAATCACTGCAGAGATAGCACAAGCACTTGACACGAAAATGTCTCAGAACAATCTTAGGCATCTCCTGGTATCATAGTGATCATGCAACTATTGAAGAACTCATGCAGAGTTTTCAAAGTTAGTTAGACAGAAAAATGTTACTTTTTGTATACGTGTACATCAATTTTACCTTTAATGGCATATTCCGGGGGTCAAGGAATTCAATTCTGGAGGAATTCAAAGAATAGAAGAAACAAATCCCTGCATTCATTAGTACATTAAATACCTAATGACAAAGGTTTGCTACATTTTGAACAGTGGTAGGTACACCCGACTCAAAGGATGTGTCATTTTCCGCAGTAAATATATTTTGATATATTTCCTTTATCAATCTTGTTTAGTGTCCAAATGACAGGTAATAGAGAATAAAGTATTACGTATTACAGTTATTTCTCTCTGCCATGCCAATAAAAAGCATAAATTTACTTTTATGCTGGGCAACAATTTGTAATCATAAATTGCACACACCATGGTAATATTTTTCAGATAATCAATAGATTTGTTCCATTCATGACATGGTGATCAATTACAGTCAGACTACAAAGAAATAAGAACAATTTGACAATTAATACCTCTTGCAGGCAGTGTTGATAGTTTGTAACATTGCTTCTGCACCCCGACCAATCAAACCACGTGAATCGCATTGAAACTCAGATTCGTATCAGCCATTTTCTGACAAATCGCTTTCTAAGTTGCTTTAACGACTACATCTGACAAAACAAACTCGCCAGTGAGATGGTGGAAGGTGTCAGCTTTCCAAAGATGTTTTCAGATTCAATTTGACAATTTTGGCACTTTGGAAGTGATTGAAAGCGACCGCGATTTAACGTTTAGAGAAAAGTAGCAGAAACTATTTTTTTCTAAACGTTAAATCGTGGTCGCTTTCAATCACTTCCAAAGTGCCAAAATTGTCAATCTGAAAACATCTTTGGAAAGCTGACACCTTCCACCATCTCACTGGCGAGTTTGTTTTGTCAGACGTAGTCGTTAACGCAAGTTAGAAAGCGATTTGTTGGAAAATGGCTGATACGAATCTGAGTTTCAATGCAATTCACATGGTTTGATTGGTTGGGGTGTTCTGGGTATACATACTGTCTCCCTATAGTCCTTACAGTAATGGACGACACTAGCATGACAATGATGTGCCCAATACTGTGGAGGTCAACTATACCAAATTGGAAATGCATGTTACCATTCCCGGGGGTGCAACAAGGTAATTACTAAGTCATAAGCCGGGGATCCCAACACAGTATTGACGTACACTCAGTGCTCTTAGGTCACAGGCAGATTTTGTGTCAAGTGCATAGAGGTACGGATTAAAGAAGTCTGGGGCATCCACAACCTATTTCATCGGTAATAGCTTATTTTCATGGGATTTTGTTTTGCGCCATCCTTTATACACAGTATGACAACCCCGCCCATATTTGTAGACAAGTCAGCACTCTATGGCCCTCAGAATTATAAGGCAATTTTCTAGAAAAGTTCTGTTTTATTGATATAGAGACTGTTTTGGAACAATGAACAGTTTTGGCTATTTTTCTTTAGATGACCTCTGGCATTTTACAAAAGCTCAACTTTTCAGTCACATCGTATCGTTTAATGTGCTTTATAGATAGGGTGCATTTCGATCCTGAACACTCCAGTATTGATTAGATCAACCTCCTTGATTAGATCCACATCAAATAACCCATCACCAAAGTAGGCTAGTTTATCTCTGTGTTCATCTGAAAAACTGCCTGACCTAATGTCCGCCCGTGCGTATTTTATCACATTTTGAGGTAAACATTTAAGAGAGAAAGTTTCACTATTCAAGATTTGGTGACAAATCGAAAAACAAGTTAACTCAAAACCTTAGAATCTAAATGCAGTGATTTATGTTTTTCAATTTTTACTTGTACACATTTATTAAAGAGAGAAAGTTTCACTATTCAAGATTTGGTGACAAATCAAAAAACAAGTTACTAGTAACTCAAAACCTTAGAATCTAAATTAGTTAATGCAGTGATTCATGTTTTTCAATTTTTACTTGTACACATTTAAGGGAAAAAGTTTCACTATTCAAGATTTGGTGACAAATTGAAAAACAAGTTAACTCAAGCCTTAGAATCTAAATGCAGTGATTTATGTTTTTCAATTTTTACTCGCAAATATAGAGCGGTGAGTATACCCAACGAAATCTGCCATAAACCCTTTTCCGTATGATGAATGAAAGCTTTGTGGTATTGATGAAAGAGCCTACCTCACCTCAAAGCCTTTCTGTTCAGCGGGTCAGCCCCGTCTGACGACAGCAATTCAAATTTCACTCAAAGCGAAATCCTTACGTCTTAATGCTCCTGAATGCTATCACCTCCGCACCACTCAAGTCAAGGATGGTACGAATGGAGCAAAACAGACATTCATCTCTCGCAGTTCCTCAGACTTGAACAAGTTCCTTTCTACAGCTCCTTTGGGTTCAGCTGTCGTGAAAAACTGACCTTTAGATTTCCTTCTCCAGGCTGTTTGATGTCAGCAGAGCACTTTGCTTACGTTGGTGACTAATGCTTGGGAGATTCTCTTCCAGCCAGGGGGCTAAGATGGATTCACTAGCCTACTCTGATGACAATCTCAATACTCTGTTCTAGGCTTTTCTTTTGTCCTGCAGGGTCCATTAATGTGTTGCTGATAAGGTGGCAACAGCGCTACGGACGTCACACGAACATTAAGGTCTAGATTGGCGCCCTTGAAGAGTGTGGCGCTGAGTGAGGTGCACCCGCAAGGACCACAAACAGCGTACCCCCAGATCCAACGGATTCTCGTAGAGCGAGGCATTCAGTTGGGAGCAAAGTTGCTCAATACCCAGAGTGCCCACAAAACCACTAATAGAAGACCACAAGGTTCCCTCACAAAGTAATTAGATAGACAAGCATGTATCCCGTTACTCTTCCAACTTAATTCACCCATCCACTGGTCTGAGCCACAAGAGATACGTACCTTAAGTGGTGGGCTTGAAACCAAATGTCAGACAACAAAGCAGATGCAAATTGTCCACCTGCTATTGGATTTCTTGTGGTGCTTTAGATGGTAAGCTTAGGCTCTGCATGCACACATGTACAGGTAGGAAGAACAACATCAATCCAGTCACAGGAAATAGCATTAGGGATATACGGAGGCTGGCCAAAAGATATGGGTTGAGGCTGGATAAGCTTGCAGCGTCGGTACTTTCATTTCTCTATCACCAACATAATGATGCATTGAAAAGCACTTAACTGTAATTTATTAAATCAATCTCATTGTGAGAAATCTGGATACCTCTGGGACGCTTGCATTTGAAAAGGTACTTAACGGCGAAACGGAGATCTTATATACGTTTGTACTGGAGGGTATAAGATGCGATATATATGAGTCAGGGCTGTCTCCAGCCTTAAATTTTTTCTGTGCCATCCAGTTTTTGTGAGCCAATGATTTTTGTTGTTAAAATCTGTCATTTTAAGCCTATAAAAACACATCTCCATCAATTTCATTTCATGAAGATCAGATTTTTGGGACGAATAATAGGAAAAATTTTTTTCCGTCCCAACAAGTGAATTTCCGTCCTGGGACGGAGGGACGGGTCCTGGAAACAACCCTGATTGTGACTCTCCGAAAAGTCAGCAGCAGGAAAAACGGCCAAAAACGTGATGTTAAAAAGGTCAAAGGTAGAAATCTATGCCACGCCATCTGCGAGTTGTATGCCGGCACACAAATCTATATCTTGCTTGTCTCATCCTGAATTGAACTGCATCCTGATTACATGGTATGGTGGTGATTATTGGAGTTTAGAAGAGTTATCGGCTGGGAGGCCATATACACAATGCCTTGCAATTATACTGCCATTCTAGATGGCATAGGCTGAAAATCATTTGGTATCTAAATACTGTAATTGCACATATGTGCACAAATTATTCTTGTGAACAGCAGGTAAGCATACTAAGTATCTGTAACAAAATTTATCTATTTCATATGTTAATTGCTGGTTCGTGGATAGGCAGATAGCTTTTTTTTTCAGTAGTATTATATTAGTGTCGTACCTGGTATGGGCCGTTATAATGTTCACTATGTGTGTTTTGCAAGCTTCTATACTTATATCACATGGGTTTCCACAGACTGATTGGAACACCTTTTGAGTGCGTCGCTGTCAAACATTCCGATTCGGATGTTGGAATTGATATTTTTACAATGTTCTGTTTGATTACATCAAATTTTCTCAACTTTTGGCACATTTTGCATTTGCATTTCTTGAATGGGAATGATATACACCATATTCTCTATTTACATGCACAGCACATACACCTTCAGGATACAAGTACTTAAGCGCAAGGCCATGGACATAACTAAAAATGGCAGTTTCCCCAGATGTGCTCCAACAAGGTCAATGTTAACTCCTTGGAACGCTCCATGTTTTATTCAAATATTAACGGCCCCACTACATGGAAGGCTGCATGTGGGTAAGGAAATTGTTTCAGGCCTCACATACTCAATTACTTGCTAACAGACCCTAGCTGTCCGTCATGTCATTTCCGGTAACGTTAAGTCAATAAGTTTGCCTTGATTATTGGTAGATTCGTGCAGTGCTTGCAGTAATTCAGTTATAAGAGTCCAGATAATGTGTCAGTCTTTTTAGGATTTGTCTTTTTCGTACTTTACATAATTCTAATTTTCTTTTTACTAACATCAATGCTATGGAGGAAAGCGGAATGTTGTTAGAACAAGACAATAGCATTCTTGATTAATGAAAGTTGTTTCCGAAAAGACGTATTACATTGTCAAAAAAATTTGGGTCATCCATTAGACTGATGTTTTTACTGATAATCTTTAAACGCAATAAATGTAACTGAACCCGGCACAGTACAAACTGGAGAACGCAACAAAGCATCAATGAATTGTCTTCACTCACATGACTATGAGGCAAGTACTGAATGGTGCCAGGTAAATTTGAATTTATACATAGGAAGTTAAAAGTTAGTTAAAATCCTCCCACACCATAATTGATGTATAGGGCAGTGCCCATCTCCGTTTCATAGCCCTGGGGCCACACTGTGGTGCAATCACTGCAGCAGGGGGCTAGTCCACTGGCAGTGGAGTGTGTTTAACTTCCATACTGTTTCATAAGTATGTACCATTTTTTTATAAAGTCTTTGGTATGACTCAATGCGCCTCTTGTCCAGAGGTGTCCTACCTGGGGCTTGAACCCCAGTCCTTCTGGTCCAAGTAATTTGAACCAGATGTGGCAGAGTAGCAGAGGCGCAGACCATTACACCACAGGGACACCCCTTATACATAGGAAGTATAGTCACGTAACTTCTCGTGAGAGGACATGATATACATGCAGATTTATAGGTCTGAGTCTTCTAGGTTCAAGCAGCTGGCATAGCAGCTTTAACATCATGTGCAACCTCCCTATACATACAACAGGGCAACTATGATTGACATTGAATTCAAGCTGCCGGAAGTGGACCTCTCCTTGGTGCTGAAGTTATGGTAATGAGTATGTCGGTTGCCAAGCTGCTGTAAGTACATGTATCATTCTAATGAGCAGATTCACTCAAAAGTCCTTGTACTGAAAGGTCTATATGATGCTCACAAGAAATGGAATAATATATATCAAAATAGCCATGATGTTAATACCAAGAATGGAATACTGGTACAGTGCATGTAGCTGACTGGAAGGGTTTCAAGAGCTGTTTCCTTTAGATAAAAGGAGAAGTACTGTAGAAGTTTTCTGAAAAACCCATGCAATTTCATTTAAACTGCACCTTATTCAACACAATAGATGCTTCTGCCTGTCCTCCTATGAATATCCATAAATTACTGCGTCTGAAACTGTATAAAGTTGCAGAGAAGATGCGATTTCTGGAGAGGTTTTCAAACATTGCCTAGGCCACGCCAATTTAATTTGTTGCTTCTCGGAATAGCCTGTCCTGTTTTTCCCATTTTGAAACAAAAAAAATTGTGTCACTATTCCCATTCACAAATTTTTACTCCCAATTTTACTATTTGTTCAGCTGTAAAACTCAATAGCCACAAAAATAGATTATAAAGGCCGGCACGTGTGGTCATATTGATCATAAGTTTTAATTTTTCATTTGTTAAAACTATTTCTCAATATCAATCCATATATTACATGGCAAAAGGTAATTTTGTTACTGTAATTATAGTACTAGATCAAAGAAAGGGGCGCATTGCATAAAATGAGCCATGCAAAGCTGAAATTTGAATAATCCTCTTATTTTCATGTTATTTAAACCCTTATCTTCACCACAGACTATTTGCAAAAAAATTTTTAAATTTTTTTTTTTTCGCCCTGTCACTCCAATTTTTTCTTAACAAATCCGAGAAGCAACAAATTAAATTGGCATGGCCCTACGTGCACATTAACATGTGTTCCAACTACAAACAACTCCACACAACTTGACAAGTTTGTAACATTTAGTCAAATAACAAAACAATGTTTCAGGTGCTCAATAACAAAAAGGTCAAGGTGTCATAACATTCAGTCACGGCTTTGATTTTCTGAAGGGTCGGTTTATCTTTTTCAACTTGAATGAAACATTGTTAAAAAATTGACTACATAGTCTTTACATAACGTTACGTCTTTCTTGACACTGGTATAGTCATTTAAATGAAGCCATCATATTTTAAAAGGTTGATAGCATACTCGCACAATGCAATGGCAAGAAAGTCTTTCAACACATATTCTCTATGATATTTCCAAAATCATTCATCTTTCTCAGTATATACATCTACAAAGTTGAAGCCCTTGTTTGACATTGAACGGATTCTGAAGGACTTCTTTATTCAATGCCATTCAAAGTAGAGCTGTGTACCGGTACACTGTACCGATACAGTACCGGGTACAATCAATTAGGTACAGGTCCAAAATACCTGAACCCTGCTGGACGGTACTGGACCGGTACTAATCAGGTCAAGCCTAACTCAGGGGATGGCCACTTTGACAGATAAAATTACTATGAAATTACCGTGACAGTGCACTAAAGCCACATCTATACTATACTCCAGCCCATAAAACACATTTGCAAGGCTGGAGTCAAATTTTCATCTGTGTTTTCATAAAAATATTACTTAGCACAATTAAATATTATGTTGTTACCAGTTCAAACATGCTTTTGTCCTTATTGAAAATCTACCATTTTCTGAACAAGTAGTTTATAGGTACAAGTTCAGGTCCGGACCTGTACCTAAACCTGTGTACCTGTACCTGTATCTGTAACCAAAGTTTTACTCTTGTATAATACCATCACAGTCTGTAAGAAATATAATAAAACAGAAGTAGCATTTTGAAGTATTGCTACTCGATAGACTTACTATGAGAAAAAATGGCATATTTTGGCAGGACCTTCAATTCGGTAATTCCATCAAAAGCAGGAGTCGCTTCCCTTGCAATCCTTAATAAATATATGAAGATAAAATGAAAAGTTTCATCATTTATTCTCCCACTGCTTTCCGTTGGTACAATCCGTTTTTACTTGTATGTGAATTTGAGAGACTACAAAATGGCACCTATCAAAAGGACATGTGATCCCCTGTCCCTGAGATCTTCAGGTATGCGTTTTAACTCTTATCACTTCAATTCAGCCACATTCACACCCGAGCCTCATGACACATGAACTGCGGACTGAATAACACTTACTTTACTTCGATTTTTCTTATCTTAAACAGTCATCTCCCAATCTCCCGTCCCCTTTTAGAAGCCATGAATAACAACATGAAAGCTGGTTCCATTTGGCGCTCCTGATACCAAGCTACGCATTGATAAGCAGCAAATTTTCAACCTGAATGTCAAAGTGACAGTTGGGCCATTAACGATTTGCATATACGTCACGGGCCTAATTGTCTTACTTTTCTAGAAAGACACGTGCTCTTAACGATCTGTCGGGAACACTTGATTCTACATGGAACCTTGATTATTTTGAGCATAATACCTTCGGGCTTCGCTATTGATTCCTCATTAAGTCGTGGCACAATGCAGGTACTTTTACAGTTGACTTAATGATCGAGCTTCCGAAGATCAATTCATCTTCCTTATCTCTCGGTGCCTGGCAAACTTAAGAAGAGATAAGTGATGCAGCAAATACCGTGATCAACGACTTAAATTGCTTCTCCGACTGTTTGTCTCCATCTAACTGCTTATGCTTGACTTTAAATCCAATATTAGTGAAAGCCAAGGGAATATTTTCAATTAGTATGAATTCAATTACTGTATTCTCATATATGAATTCACATTCATTGCTGATAATTATCATACTTTATGTAGAGTTGGTGCTTGAATAAGGGAAAAAAAGACAGTCTCACATTACAATTTTTATCAAAGACACTTGATATCATACAGTTGTAGATTGACACTAAAAGTGATTTTTTTTTTACTCAGTTGTCACCACTTAAGAAGACTTCAAGGCCACTTCAAAGATTACGGGTTGCATGACTAAAACAGCATCTCTTCTCCCTAAAGCCACATCAATTTAATTTCTTGGTTAACAAATTTTTATTTAAAAAAAAAAATTATTTTTTTTTTGAAAATAAAAATCAGTTAGCCAAGAAATTAAATTGGTGTGGCCTAAGTCAGGAACATTTCTCAATTCTCAATAACAATTGAATTCTGACCCACAAACCAAAAAAATCAATTCACAGGCTTCAATGGTACATTCGACAATGGTACAGTTTACATTTTGCACCACAATAAGCTCTTTTAGAATTTCAATGAAGGTTAGACATCCAGGTAAAAAAATATGAAACAGATTACTGAAAATAAATTGATTCATCTGCTTAAAATTCAATAACTGTACAGTTTACATTTTGTACCACAAAGCTCTTGATTATTCAATGAAGGTAAGACATCCATGTTAAGAGCTATGCAAGGTGATAGTTACTAAAAGAAACTAAATAAACTTTGCTTAGCATGTAAAGTTTCGTCTTCTGTCATACAATTTGGAATGATCTTTCAACCGGTTAGTATCGTGAATCAGGCACAGCAACACAACTCAAGCCACTGGATCATCCATGCAATATGCACGAGGGGTCCTCGGGTGCCCACGCTCATCACGGCCAATATAATTTCATATTCCTCAGACAACTCTCAAGTTGAACCCATCTATTTGTCATCTCCCACCCACACTTGAGCAGTCTCTGTAGACTTTGCACTGGTGAATTTGTGCATATCAGAAGCTATGGACATGATAGAATCTGTCGGAACAAATGGATGGTAGTGTACGGGGAATTGAGAGGAGAAATGTCATATCTAAGTGCTGTATTGCCTCACGTGTATCTTTGCCCTTTGAATTTCGCAGATCTTTTTACTGCAGCTATAATCTTCCCTTTCTGTCATGAATCTATAATTCAAAAGCACTTAATATCATGGTCCATTATAAGGATTGTTTAATCTTCTACATTTGCATGCAATTTCCTACTGTGCCAACAACAATCTTTATTGACACAACAAAAGTGCAGTCACTGTGAGTTTCGTAAGGTCTTCTACAACTTTACAAATTATAGAATACAACACAGGGTATTCTGTTTCAACCGAGGTACCAGTGTGATACAAGTAGAACTCCGTGTGATACGGAAAATTATTACACGATGCGGAACACCCGTATTGAACATTTTCGCGGCCCAGGTATGACATAAATGTAAATATAGACGAACCTATAAGGATCCCACCCAACAAAGACTTCTTCACAATTCACTGGGTTAAAAACAATGAAGAAGATATAATGCAAATGCTGTTTTAAATCTGATTGAAGAACGATGGAAAACCATTATACATGCGCTGTAAATCCCACCAATTACACAGCTCTGTGCTTTCCCTTTACTCCCAAGATGTATTACTATAGCCAGTTTGCTTGCTTGGTTGGTTATGATCTATTTCATGGCATTTTCTAGCCTCCGTTGAAGCCTCCCTCCAGTTGTTTACTTTTAGTTATCGTTTTTCCATAATAATTACATTTTTTTCTTGCTATGGGCTAGCCGGATAGGGAATATGTTATCATACATTATTACTGTGTTAACCAAGTTTTCAGTTGCACAATGTGCCTACAAAAGGGATGAATGAAAATTTTCATGCAAATGTGTTTTGTTCCATTACCCTGCAGCTGCATGTACAGATATCCAATAATTCAGTTTCCTTATTTTTCATTTCATGGCAATGCAATGACTTTTCATTGCCATCAAATTCCATGTCTCTATCATATTCCTCTCAGTATGCGAAAAAAATTCCATTTGGTTACAATGGGAGAAACTAGTTAGAAGTCAGACGGCATGCCAGATGGAATGATCAAGTCGGGTCGTGAACGTCCACCGGGAATACCTTATTCAGCTGTTGGGAATATGGGAACAGCTTCAATTCCGAGAGGTTTAAAGTTGGAAATTACCCGCGGCGCTTCTCGTATACGACTACGGGCTGCGCGTACGCCATGAATGCCAATCGCGTGAATGACGCTTCGACTGCCTAGAGGTGATATTAGAAGCAAGTACGGTGTGCAATGGAATTTTTATGTGCATCACTTGGCCCACCAACCTCTGTCATTCTACGTTTTGTGATGATATTGCTGGCACGGAATATGAAACCATTTCTGAAAACTAGGATGCCTCATTTATAACACATTACCTTGGGAATGGCAATCATACATCAGCCCTACCCCTTCATATAAGCTCAGTCTATTGCTTTACTTACTTTGAAACGCACAAGGCATTGAAATTAGGATTTAACTTGCATCACTACATCTCAAGGCTGTATTCCTCTCTCACGAAACCATACAAGTATGGATTAACTTTTATCCGTTATCGACTCTGACAAAAGAGCAACACACAAAAGGGAATACCAGGCTGGAGACGAACAAAATTGGGTAGATAGCAGCCTTACAGACAGGATAGCATACAGTTGCTCTAAAGTCAGTCACAGGAAAAGGCCAAAAATAGAAAAAAACAGTCCAAAGGAACAGCGCAAGCCAGATTATCCCACATCCAACAACTCTTTTGCATGCCTCTATCAGTGAGCTTTCATCTAGTTAGGCTCCCTTTTAAGTTAAAATTTGATACCATTTTGTACTTGGAATATGATACAAGATGCAAAAATATGATTGAAAAGACAACAAAACAAAATGAATTTTTTTTTTGTCTGCATATTCAAGCGATCTGTCAAATAATGATATTATTTTCATTACATTAATAAAATATTATATTTGGTTGCTCATTGGTCACAGGCAGGAAAGGGGGTATCAAGAGCATTGCCTCAGAATATCCCAGCCCTTATAACAGTTACTGAAGTATAACTGATGGAATAAAGAATGCTATTTTAGGTTTCTATTCTCTAAGAGGGTCCATTGCTATAGATAGCACAACAATCATGTGTGTAATAACGGCAATTCCAAATGTAGTTTTATGAATAATTCACAAGATATACATTTTTCCTCAGCGATACCCATTCAATTATAAGAAAGTAAAGCTACTGATAAATTGATATTTTTTTACTGATACCAACTTGATCTGCTATCGACATTGAATATCGTTTCATTGTATGTATTGAAGAAAAGTGTTTAAAAGGTTGAACAATGTGAATATGATTTGGTCCAATTAGAAGATACACACGGGATGCATTATACTATGTAAAAGTTTTTATTCAGTTAACAAATTTGGAACTGTTTTGTAAAAAGTTCATACACAAAGTAATGGGTTTCATGGAATTGCCTCCAATGCTCTTGAAGCCTTAGGGCCTTAGCTATCTCCATGTAGATCAACCAGTAGCAGTCTCACAGTTGAGCTCCTGGTTCCAATTAGTTGCCAACTGGGACACCCCAGTTCAAATCCTGGGACAGTTCATCTCGGTCAGGGCTGAACCAGTGTCTTTCAGAAGGGACGTAAAATGGGGGTCCTGTGTATGAGAAGGTGCCTCAAGCACTCCTAAAAACATGTGCCACTAGGCACTAAAAGGTTAACATCTTGAAGCCTTAAACAATAAAACTTTTCCTGAAAAACAAACTCGATTCATACACCTTTATAGAAAGATTGATATTCCAGATGAGCCGTTCAGCAATTTATGTTTAAATCTAGATCCAATGCACCCATTGAATCACATTTAGTGCTTTCCTTACCATTAGGGTGGGCAGTGACCATAAAAGTAATAGCAAGTAATCAACAATGACCTTGAAAATAGCCATCCTCAAGGTGAAATAAGAAATAGTACTTACCGATACAAAATGGCTAAAAATGCAATGCTGCGCTGACAATCAAAATTAAAAGTGTATATGATTGTAGACTTTTATCCCCAAAACTGCAAAAATTCTGAATTTAAAAATCTCCATTCGGATTGACATCAATTATATGCAATTTCAACATATATGTATTAACATAATTTTTTTGCATTTCCAGCTTAACAAACTAGATGGACAAAAATACTGAATAGTGCTCATTTAAAATCAATCACTAAGAGGAAATGATATCTAAATTAAGACATTTTCAATGAGTCTTGGGTCAATATTTTGGTCTTCAAATTAAAGTATGTATACTGTACAGTACATTGAAATAGAACATACCTATGACTTGTAAGAGGTCATAACACATTAGAAAACACACTTCTCTATATTATTCCCATGACTAATTCTAAAGCAATATCCAGCAGATATAAGGCTCTTCTAACATTTTATGGCATACTAAAAATCTTGCACGGCTCAGACGCTTCAAGCCGCTCCTCTATTTACGCCAATGCCACAGAGCTAAAAGTCACGCAGACGTCTATGATAAGTGAGCGTTCCCTGGGGATTTAATCCCGGGAAAGGGCGCATCTAAAAGGCAGCTAAATATCATAGGTTCACACTAGTCCCCAATGGCACACTCTCAACTGCAACCACTTATAGCAAATGCACTTTGTTTTCTTAACAGCTTTGTCTTATGCAAACATACATTCATAAATCCTAGCTCCCAGGAAGCTTACATAAACCCAGAGCCGTGTAGAATATGAATGGCACAACTGATGCTAACAGTCACCAAGAGATTTTGTGCTTCTAAGAAATGATGAGCAAAGAATTTACTTAATGAGCGTTTGGCAATGGAATGTTTATCATTTACGGTAGTAACAGTATTCTATATTTTGTTGGGTTTGGAGTTCTTATAACAAAAGTGCCGCTAGTTGAATACTAGTCATCTCATCTAAGATAGAACAAGCAGGCTTTTTTTCTCTTTTACATTCAAGTTCAAAAAAAGGAAAATAACACAACCATGGAGAGTTCTTCTCAACTCAAGTTTTGTTTGAAATATTTTGTGTGCAACCAGCTTGCGGACCCTTTATATTATCCTGGACTCCACTTGAAATATTGGCTTGGCAAATATCAAGGTGGACTGAAAATAGACTTCCTGCCATTAAGAGTCAATGATGAAGAAATTTGTTTTGGTAACACAAAGTATGTGCATTTATGGATCTTGGAGTGGACTCTTTAAAAGGAATGTATGTCGAAAATGGGATAATCACAGTCACAATGACCATGTTGACATAGCTGATCAGCAAACACACTGGGTAAATAGCAAGGGGTGACCTGTGAACAATTAGGTTTCGTCTAACTTTAAGCAACATGTGCTGGTACATGTGTATTACTTTGCATTGGTTGAACAAAATCTTTGATTTATGACAATTAACAGTGACAATTTTCAACTTTGCAAATTTTCATTGTAATTTGCAATACTTTGTCAATATGATTTGTAATCATGTCACAACATCTCTGTATATCAAAGGGGGTGAATATTCTATACTCTTGGCTTATGAGATTAGTATGAATTTTTTTCAGTGGACTATTGTTACTTCTTTTTGCAAAATATGGAACAGCCCTTTACTGAACAACACTTGTAAATATTTACTATATCTAAACTCATTGGAATAAAAGCATTTGTCTGATGTATTACATTTTATCGTCAGACATTAAAATTACATTTGGTTATTAAACATTCATCACGCCATAGCGATAAACTCCACAGCGACCAAAGCTTCCAGCGGTGTTTGTGTGGATCACTAGGTGTGCCTCACCTTTCAATAAGCACAATAAACCTTACAACATGACTACTGGAGTGTGTATTATCATAAAGCATTACCGGGTAACTAAGGGAAGAGCTCACAGTCACAACACCCACTGTAGCGAAATTTCAGGGCATGCAAAAGGTTTCGCCTGGATTCTAGTCTGACAACTGGGAACAATACAAGATACTGTATTCAGTATCCACACAATACATGACTGCAGGCAGTTTTCACACCTTTTGAGGAAAGCAAGGTGTTCATTTCACCATACACACTTGCCAGACAACAATTTCAAAACAGTACACATCATTTACATGGATTACTTGGACATTTTTCAAAGTCTTAGAACATTAGGTTCTCAATATTGCGATCAAACTTGAATTATAGAAATGGAAAATTGAAGCCATGATATGGCATCAGTGTGGAAGATGTTTGGAAAGATCAAATTTGAAAAAAACATTAAAGGCCAAACATTGATGGCATGCCCTCTACTAATAGTTCATTTAATTCCGTAGCACAACATACAGGTTTCGGAGAAAAAACAAACACCTGAGAAACATGATTCCAAAGATATCCAACCATTGCTTAGTTTACCTACAAAGAGATTATATTGTCATTGGTCTAAGGAGAACATATAGACTGATATGTACAATAGAAAATTAATGCAACTCCCTGAGGAACTTACCTGGTATATTGAAGATAAACATAGAATTGTCTTTAAACCTCTAGTCCACAGAACTTTGGGTTTTCTTGCATCTGAGCAACATCACCACTTTGGGCCAAATTTTCCTACAAGAAAGAGACTTCCATACGATGTATGGGTTTGTTTATGTTTTGTTTACTTACCATTATTAGTACTTCCCTTATTGTAAACGATACCAAGGAATATCAAGCTAAAGCTTTGATCAAAAGCCATCATTTCAACCGTGTGAAAATAACTCACAAGTAACGTTACATGTATTATTTACAGTATGCACGTACACTTGGAAACATTTGGATTTGGAAGGCATTTCAAGAATGCCTACTTCTTCCCCCTGTAAGGTCTCTATATCATAACGTTCAAATCACTCCCCTAGACCATTGGAAATCAATTGGAAGTCCATCAGACCTACTGGAATTCCTGTACCGGCCTCTTTCCGCGATGGCATACATCTAAGACTACAACGCTTTAGTCATGCAAAACCACCCCTCAGATTGTAGAAGGAGGTAGAACTGGCCCCATCATCTTTAACTGCGCTGCTGACATGATCAGAATGTAATAGACATATGGCCAGAATGGGAGCTGGGAGGCTTTCCATTCATAATCACAGTTGTCTGCTACGTTAGAGGAGACAGACTTGCTTACCTGTGTAAGATCGCGTTCTTCGGTCGAACTGGCTTGAAGGCTATCGGATAATTTCACCGTTCAATGACGTAAAACGGCAGGAAAACCGATCCGAACTTATCACTCTAAAGGATCGCCCGGTAGGTTTTGGACGGTGTAACACTATGCGGCACAGTCACCTGTGCGTAAAGGTGTAACATAACACACCAACATGCACGTAGAGTGTGGCCATGACAACTCCAAACAAATTGGAGATGCTTCTTGGATACTTGATACGCAAAAGTTGGCAAGACGATTTTTTTCGATTTCTTAGGATTCTAGCATTATAACTCGTGTTTATCTTAAGCGTTACCTACCTTAAGGTTGCCGTCTTTCTCGAGCGTTTTCTCTTGCGTTGAAGGCAATGTTGCAGTTGTATGAAGGCGGGTTGTAGAGATGTTAAGGCGGCGGGCAGGTTGGATCAGGTAGCTCAGGTGGCGCGCGCCGCCGCACGGTTTGCTACCCGGGCCGCAGATGATTGGTGTGGTCAGGGGTCAGCCCCGCCCATCTACTCGGCGGGACAGATGAAATATGACTGCAGTTCTATCAAGTGTTGAAAGAGGTCGCTGCTACACCGTGTTGGAAATAGCTGTCCTTGGTCCTGAAGCAAACTTCCATTACCAGGATGTTTGGCTACAAACCGCAAGAAGGTTATATTTGTACTGTCAAAAATAGTTACTCAAGCAACTGGATAAAATTTGAATCTTCAAACTATTTTTGGCGTATCTTACTACCTGGATGTCTAACCTTCATCAACGTATTTGTACTGTCGTTGTTTCTTTGCTTTGGGGACAGGATTTTAGTGATAACATGCACACATATTGTAAATGTCTTGACCAAAGAAATAACGGTGGAGCATTCTGTTCTTTTGGTGCTTTTCTGGAAATTTGCAGTTGAAAAGTTGTAAACAAATGTTCGGTAGTTACAGAAACACTTGTCAACTTTGAGAACTTAAGATGTGTTTTGCAAAATGGCTAATGTAATGAAAACTCTCTGCCAATAATTCTATTGGTGAAAAATACTCTTAAAAAATTACTTGTTGTGAACGTCTCATTTCAAACATAACCTAGCCCCAGTAAGCTCAAATGACTCAAACCATGTGCTTTTGGAAAGTTTATTATATAAACTTGGCGTGTTTGTACAAGAAATATTTCCTAAGACAAAATACAGTTCTTATTATATTGTGCGACTTCAGTAGATATCCTTAGTACCATCTGCGCTGATCTCAGCTCTTTCCAAAGTGCATTAGAAGATAAACGGTATATTCAAACTTAGTCCACAGGAAAAAGAGCATCTGTTACACCTACTACTGAGACACTTAGCGATAAAACTATTTGTTCGCCTGTAAGTAAACATAACGTGTTTGTTATGTGGATACCAGAGCACCATTGTGCTATCGCTGTACCAATACAGCATTTATCTAAAATTGCGCTACAACAGCTCAACTCATATTATGCCCGTGCAAACAAACTGGTACAAAATCTACAGGTCACCAAGTGACTCGCACAGTTCTGACATTTCAAAGCAGTCAGCTTTTGTCGTTGGTGCTCAATGTCCGCAATCCTTTGCTCATTGCATTAGACGTCCGTTCGATAGTTGCAAAGGTCCACAGGTAACACCGACTTCTCGCACGTCTTCCCAGCGGCCTCTGTCGAATTGTGTTGGTACTGCAGGGTGGAAAAAGGTACAGTCTATTAGGTGTGTGTTTGAAGTTTGTGAGTCGTAGATCTCAAAAGCAGAAGACTTTCTTCGTAGCTAGATAATTCATTCAAAGCAAACGTACCCATTTTGTTGTCCGTCCCGTGAAGTCCGCTAGATGGCGTTTCAGCTCCTGTCGTTAGAATTCTTCCTCTTTCTCTCTGTGTTTTGGAACTTTGTGACAGTTATCCTGACGTTTCCACACGGGTCGAAACGTTGAGTGTGCAGCTCTTGTTCGCGTTTCGTCCTGCCTTTGCCACTTCCCTGTCCTGTAGCCACGAAAAACAAATAAACAAGACGTTAAAGACAGCGAATAACGTGTCTATAGGGCTATTCGAATCCGTTCGCAGAATTTAATTAGCTGTTTCTAGCCTTCCCTGTTCGGTAAAAGTTCCCTTTTCTATTTCGAAAACATATCCTCTTTTTTAAGGTAATGTCCGGAGGGTTTCCTCCCACTTCAATTCGTTTGAATTTTTCTGTCACCATAAAAGGAAGAATGTCGAATTTCAGTAATCTCACAAAAGCAATGCGCTGGAACAGAAGGACGATCAAGTTGCTCGCCTTTAAGCACTTTGAAGACATCAGTGGGATGTTTGGAACGCGCGTTTCTTGTTGTTCTTTCTCAGATTATACGCTCTAGCTAGCTCATCCTAACAAATCTATCTGCGTCTGCATCATAGTGTCTGTCAAACTAACTGTCAGCAGATGATTGTTAAAATGCAATAAACATCGAAAGAATAAATACACAATAATTAACAACTTTTGTCGTTCAGCTTAATCGAATGTTAAAAGTGCGCTCCATTCGTTCTGAAGTTTTACTTAGCCATGCAACATCCGACAGAGACTTGTTATTTCTCAGTTAGAAATTTGTATGACGTATGATTAGCCCCAACGAAAACGAATGATGGCAAACAAATGTAATCTCCAAGCAGATCTACCGAAAATCGTATATGCTAGCCAGAGAAGCTCCAGTCAGCCAGATAAGCTCGCGGACTGGAGCTTCTCTAGCTAGCATGTACGATTTTCGATGCACCGTGTAGATCTGCTTGGAGATTAAAACAAATGGGGCATAGCTGTAGAGCTTTAAGGATGTTATCTAGTTTGTGTAGCGGAAAGGAATTCCAAACTCTCCAAATAACATCCCAACAAAAGGTCATCCAAATTTGTTCTGTTCAACCACCGAAGTACAAAAGTACAGGTCACCACCAGTCACATGTTCAGAACAATGGCACGATTGTGACTTTCCCAGGTAGAAAAGCTTCCCAGCATAAACTTATTGTTTGGAGGTTAAAGTGTAACAACACAGTACGTGACCCTGTCGCGTATGCATCCGTGTTTCTCACGAACTGGTCTTCAACAAATGTTGAATCAACAGAAACATCGCAAAGAATCCCGAAATGAGGGTCTTGGGAATGTTCCGAGTCGAGTATTATCAGGACAAGTATGCCGCAATCCTCTCTGCCAGACAAAATGTCGCGAAAGAATTTGTCCGAAAACCCCAAAACAATGGCATGTCGCCAAACAACACTAAGTCTAGGTTGGCTGCTTCGTATACGCCCCTTTTCACAAAGATTTCAAGGCGTCTAGCGTTCTGTGGGGTGAAATACGGTCAGCAAACGATAATTTTGAAGAAAAAGGCTTATGTGGAACCCCTTTACTACGTAGGGTAAGAGTTAAGACCAAAATATCTTACCTGACGCAACTATTTTGTCAGTGTCGAAGTTGTAATACTCGTATTCGTCATAGTAGTTGCTCTCAAAAAACTGCATACCGTCCTGTGGACTCGACATGTCGAGATACGTTCAGAATTACGCGAGGGAAACTGCAAAAATTTGCAAAAAAATGGCCAAGACGCTCCGAAAAGGTGCGAGGTCTAATAGTCAGGCGACCAAAACAATTGTGAGGTCCGTA
This sequence comes from Branchiostoma lanceolatum, assembly GCA_035149815.1. Taxonomy (NCBI): domain Eukaryota; kingdom Metazoa; phylum Chordata; class Leptocardii; order Amphioxiformes; family Branchiostomatidae; genus Branchiostoma; species Branchiostoma lanceolatum. The sequence continues at coordinate 17,284,368 of CM068873.1, forward strand.
CGCAACCCAACCTGTTTTTATCGTCGACAGGACCAAACAATGATGTCACCAATACGCCGCACCATTGGACGATCGATGAGGGCATCTCAACGGAAGGACACAGCAGAACCAATCAGAAACGTTGTTGCGTGGGTGGGTTTGTTTTGAAACATAGACACGGGAGTCCCATGACTGGACTCCTTTTCCACGTGGCGTGTTGTAACGTCAACAATGGTTGATCTAGAAGGTTCAAAGTACCGATATAGTCGCCATGATTCATATAAGCTTATCTAAAGAGGATGACGGCGGCCAATGATTCACCAGGTTACGTGTGCGTTTGTAATGGCGCTACTGACGCAACAGGTGTTTTTTTTCATGGGTTTCGGTGAGAAACTAGCGGGTGTGAAGGTAAACAAGGATAGTGTAGGCATGTTTTTCTTCTGTAAAGTAACTTCCTCTTTCTAGGCGGAACAAAAAAAGTCCAAATCGTTGTAAAATTTGAAAAACACCAGAGTGCTGCCATATTTTGTCCGTTGTTACGCCAAGGAAAATTACAACTAAACATCACGCTAGGCAATTTTTCCGCCTCGATATCTCCTTTTTAAAGTACCACGATAGCAAAATCGACGCAGAATAGCAAAAGACCAACAACTAAGAAGGCTCCTAGAATTTTCCTTGGGCACTTCTTCTGCATTACATATTTTCATTACACCAAGCCGGTACTTTAAATTTCCCGCACTCCCTGGGAATTTTATTTGACAAACACACGACGTAACGGCTACAGGAAAAATAACATCAGACGATAAACAGTGACGTTACAGGAAACCGTTACCCTACCGATCGATAACTGTAAAACTCATAAGAGCTCTTGTGAGCGGTAAGAGTCTAACTGTATGGCGTCTGAATGTCATTATTTGTTACGAGTGGACTGGTGTATGTGTTCATGCTTCTGAGAAATCTCTTCGGAATCTACTCTCCAAGCAGAGGAGTGGGTCCGGTTGGTTTTGGCGTAATTTTAGGCATAACAAATCATGATTAAGTAGAAAGCCCGACAAAAACGCATAAAAACACGTCAAAAAACAGACGGACCTACTCCGCTGCTTGGAGAGATCCCATATCCACACTTCGCCCACAACCCCCAAGGCACCTTGCAAATGCGTTCGGAATTTTTCGTCACTGCCAAAACTCAGAATTTGGGAAAGAGTCAGTTTAAAACACACCACTACCAGTGGACGCGCCCATCCGTTGTAGTGGTCGCACAAAGCTGTGTGGCCCAAGGTTACAGAAACGGAGATGGCCGCCGCCCTATGCGCCACCTGGTACGGGAAGGACTCTAACACAAATCTAGATGTCATACTAGTCTTTGGTCCAGGTTTCAGTTTTAAGCTTGTGGTCAAACTCACTTTCAGCACCCCATAATGTTGTTGGTTTCTTCTGAAGTGTGTTAAGAGTGCCCCGTTATTTTCACTCGTCGCCTGTTAACCAGTGGAAACGTAGTAATAGATGAAATACGCGCGGAAAGAATGTCGTAAGACAAGCTTGTCTGAACCACTTGTTGGATCATCACGTTCCCGGACACATCCTTGTATTTTCCACACAAAGGAGGAAGGACTTCCCCAGCGTAGGTTATATCTATAAAACAACACTGTGCAATGCCTAGAATCTATGAACGCTGTTGGTGTTGTTAGGTGGAATTTGCCACGTAGGTCAATATTTGAACTCATAGCGCGAACAGTAGATGTTTACCATGCTCTTCAACCGGAACGAACAAAACAACTCAATGAGTAGACTCACAGCTATGTCTGGACTATGACATAATATATCTAGGCGTAGCAGAGGGGCAAGTACAAAAGTCCATTATATGGAGGTTTGAATTCAAAGAATCGCAGTATTCTGTAAATACAACATCGTGTTTTATCACAGTAGTTGCGGCATAGCTACCTCGAGTTTTGGTGGGAATGAATGGATCGATAAACTTTCAGTATGGCTACATGTATGTAAATGGCTTTTAACAGGTAAACATAACGTTTTTGTCCGTAGCTACATTTTGGAAACATATCATATGTACCGACAAATCAATACAATAGTATTTTTTTCTATCATGACATTTGAATTGAACACATCTGATGAATGTCAGATGAATGATCAAAATGTCCAAACATCTCTCATATCTGCCATATTCTGAATTTTTGCTGTTGATATTAGAGCCTCTTAACTCTAAATAGACAAAACCCCACTGTATTAAAGCGAGAACTCTATCATCATTGGCCATTTCCAAAATATATGGTGGTGTTATGTCTTTATCCCTGTGCCTATTTATGTCCTCTATCACAAATAACCTTGTTTGGACTGTATTCAAGGTAAAGACTAAACGTTGTACCAGAATAGCATTGTCTACCTTGAGACTTTTACATAACACGATAGTTGAAGAGTTCAAGACAAATTTGAGGAGTTCTGAAAACAAAGATCTGATCATAAAAGTGTTAAAATAGCAAATCAGGTTACATCTTTTCTCATTGTCACTAAATTGATGTGCTTTTTGACAAATATTCAAACGTTACACACAACAAAAAGAGTAGCTACTTTGGGGAACTTTCGAGACGAACTTTGTCTCTTAATCAACCTGGTAAAGTCAGATCTTGTCTTGGAGTTCTCTTGTCACGTGACTGATGTTGATCATCACGTGACAAGAGACAGTCATATACAGGCTTGAGATAGTGACGCCCCCTGTCCCTGTTTAAGGTACTGCAGATAAATTGATGTGCCCTTATCAAAGACAGAACAATGTGAAAAATTCCTTATGTGTCTTCTTTAGATTTATTACATAATGTATGATAGTGAAAATGAGAATACATAAAATGCAGTCACAATATAAATCTACCTGAAATCTAACATTATACTGTACATAAAATGGCCAATACATTGTGGATACCATTAATAAATATTTGTTATTTTATGTTGAGAAATTGCACTGCCCAAATCATAGGACTCTTTAATCACACTCCTTTCATTCTAGTTTGCATGTCCTCACTTGAACAAAATGAAGAGACTCTCTTCCTATTGTATGTGCATACCACTTTAAGGCCACACCAATCTAATTTGTTGCTTCTCAGATTTTTTCAGACAAAAATTGGAGCGACAGGGCGAAAAAAAATCTGGGTGAAGATAAGGGTTTACATAACATAAGCTTTGTATGGCTCATTTTATGCAATGCACCCCTTTCTTTGATCTAGTACTATAATTTCAGTAACAAAATTACCTTTTTGCCATGTAATATATGGATTGATATTGAGAATAGTTTTGATAAATGAAAAATTATAACTTATGATCAATGTGACCACACTTTTTAAGTATGTGCAGGCCTTTATAATCTATTTTGGTGGCTATCGAGTTTTACAACTGAACAGATAGTAAAATTGGAGTTAAAATTTGTGAATGGGAAAAGTGACCCAATTTATTTTTTTCAAAATGGGAAAAACAGGACAGGCTATTCCGAGAAGCAACAAAATAAATTGGCGTGGCCTAATAAGATTTTGTGTATCTATTTCAATATGACCTAATACAGAATACATGAAAAATGATTTTAAGTGCACTCTCAAGCAGCTATCCCATTATCATAGTCTAATTATCATGATAAATGTTGATAATACATACCACACACCATCGCTATGCAATGCTATGCAACATAATTATGGTAAAATTGATTATACATAACAAAAATACATGATTTTGGAGATAATACAGTCACTAGGTGCAGAGCTATCTCTCTATTATTTGTTACTTTTATCACGCAGACAAGTCAAAGAATCTGTCAATTGTTGCAGATACTTCCTCTACAGTGTACTTGATGTATTTCTCCGGGTTCTTGGTAAACTGCATGGGCTCATACCTGGAAAAAAGGCCAAAGGTCACGATTACAGTCATGCGCAGAGGGTCCATTTTCATTACATAGAAATAGCCTTGTATAGCCTTGTTAAAAGTATCTGTAGGAGGCCTCTTTGTCGGAAATGTTGGCGTTTTTGAGCTGGAATTGACAGGTAAGGGTTGTGGCTATTTCATTTAGTTAGAAAAACAGGGTTTTAGCCATGTTTGAAGTGTCCGGTACACTTTGAAATAGGTGTAGTTTGGATGTGCTCATTTCTTGTGTAGGGGGGTCAAAGGTCATCTTGCCATGTTTTGATAGAATTTCGCCAGTTTCGGCGAAACTCATTAGATCGACACTTAAGAGGTCAGACTACGGTGCCAATTTGAGTTTTCCATGATCTAAACTTCAGGTAGGTGACTTTTGACAGCCTTTTCCTTATATGTTTACTATTGAAAGTCTAGGGGCCAGTGAATGGTGGACTTCAGCCCAAAGTCAGACTGTATAAGAGTCTTGTCTTACAGACAGATATATGCAGTATATCTTGAATGTGTTCCATGACATTTCAAGGCTCTTATATGAACTGTTCCAACATGAATTTCCAAAAGTACTCAGTTAATTAAGTAAGGATGACTTCATATTTTGCCATGCAGATCAAAATATAGCACATTCGGAAAAAAATGAATTACTGTAATTCTTGCTTCTTTCACTGTAACTTTATGTTCACAGTTTTCACGGTCACCTCTGTACCGTAAACTTATCATCACCGTGACAAAACCTATTGTTATTATTTGTGATTCCTCCAGACATCCGTTCTGTAAATCACTTGGCACCACCGTGAAGATAAAGTTGAGTGAAAATGTCCATTTCCCTTACACCATGAAATTTTGCTACCGTGAAGATAAAGTGAATTACAGTAACCTAACAGAAAATCTGTAAGGATGCATGAAATAAGTGCAGCGAATGGTTGAAATATCAATCTGAAATGATCACAAAAATCCACAGTAATAAAACGTCAGCATACTTCTCCCGGAAGGCTGTGTATGCAGGTAGGATGAACTCCTTGTTTTCGTTCCGGAGCGACTGTCTCAGCTCTTGATCGGGGATAGCGTAACCTTTCTGGGTACGATAGATGTCGTCAAACTCCTGGTTGAAACCCTACAGAGAAAGTACACATGCATGTATAGATAAATAAACAAACAAACAAACATGTCAGGTAAGGTGAAATGGCTGGCAAATGTCTGGTTCGATAACACAATATTGTTTAATCCAAACTCCAAAACAAAAGACAGTAGTAAGTCTTCAATTATCTAAACAGATGTGGCCCATCTAGTACTAAATACAAAAAATCATGAAAACATGGTCATACATTTTCTATCTAGTATCTATCTATATCTATATAGCCGGAATAACCGCCATCCGGCATAACACACCAGCTTCGCAGGCATGCCGCGCCGCAGCAGCTGGTTATATTACGCCGAACGACCTGTCACGGCTAACCTTCGCATATCTAACTGCATACATTGTTTAAAGCTTTCTAATGAGGATGCTTCCATGGTACTTGGTTGCAACGAGTTCCACTTTACGATCGTTCTAGGAAAAAAAGAATTTTTAAACACATCAATCCTCGGTTGGAAAGTCTGATACTTAAACTTTAGTTAAAGGCATGGCTATTTCTTGTCCTTTTCTGAGCTGGTATTAGATTCTTATTAGTTGGTACGTCCACCAGTTTATTAGTCAATTTTGGGTTATCTTGTCCACAAACATGTCAGTTTTCCAAGCAAACATGCAATGAATAAGGAAACAAGCTATTGCCAGAAAGAAGTAATGAAGAAATAATCAAGAGACCTTAAGAGATTGACAAAAATACACTTGTCTTACCTTGAACCTATCCTTGATGGTTTGACGTTCCTTGTCCTTCAGCTGGAATAAGATTTGAACAACATTCCTTTAAGACAAAAGCACCTAGATATGTTCCTTAATGACATAGAGAGATATCATTATCAAACGTAAGTAGAAAGGAAAGCTGTGGCTATAAAAGCTACTGCAATTTGAAAGACTAGTAGATTTGGACTATCATTGAATATTGCAGAATATTGAATATTATCGAGTGCCAAAAAAGGATGGTTAGTGTGCTCAATGCTAAATGTACTAAACCAAACAGGTGAAATTGTTTTTAATCTAAGGAGCAAGAGTTTATATAGAAAAGCATATAATATCTAGGTATACAAAAAAATGACGTTTGATTCTTCTTGATTTTTCTTAATTACAATAGAAGTTAAACATTTTGATAAAATTTTCAGAAAATCATCATTGCTAAAATCTGATCTGTGCTCTAGCAACACTTTCTTGCTCCAGTGCAATTACAAAATTATCTAATGTCTCTAAAGATATATACTGGAAATGAACATGCTAGGCACTTATGTGAAAAATATTCACAATGTAAGGCTCTATATGACTACAGTGCTTGTGAGCTAAAGAGTTGTTGGCCTCGTTTACCTTGAATTTCTGTGGAATAGGACATTGATGTCATTGAGGCTCGCTCACAGCAACAAGAACAAAACACACACACAACATACAAAATGGGTCAGGTAGGCCTCCTGTCTCCCCCTAACGGTACTGCATGCAAGTTTAGACTTAACTACAAGTATGACAACTACAAAATGATGCCAATTGCTGGTAGTAACTTATCTAATGCATGCTTTTAATGTTTTATATCATGGTTGAAGGTTGCTGACATTAGCATAAAGTGAAAAGTACAACAGTTACTTCTTTACAAAAAAAAACTATGCAAAATTCTTCTAATTCAATAGTAAGACTTTTATGGATTCAACATGTTTGAAATTTTCTGTCAGAAAGAAATTCCAGAAAATGGTTTACCTCATAGAATCTATAAGACATTAGTACAAAGTACTTTGCACTAGACTATAAGACATTAGTGCAATGTACATTGCACTAATGTCTTATAGTCTAGTGCAATGTACAATGCACTAGACTGTAAGACATTAGTACAATGTACTTTGCACTAGACTGTAAGACATTAGTACAATGTACTTTGCACTGACTGTAAGACATTAGTGTAAATGTACTTTGTACTAGACTGTAAGACATTAGTGTAATGTACTTTGTACTAGACTGTAAGACATTAGTGTAATGTACTTTGCACTTAGACTGTAAGACATTAGTGTGATGTACTTTGCACTAGACTTTAAGACATAAGTACAATGTACTTTGCACTAGACTTTAAGACATAAGTACAATGTACTTTGTACTAGACTGTAAGACATTAGTGTAATGTACTTTGCACTAGACTAAAATATACTGGGGAGACAACAAGCCTTCTGTTTGGAGACACACAAAAATAAAAAATGAACACTGTACAATACAATGAAATGAATTCACATTTCATGCAAAAATCATTTTCATGCTTTCAACGAAGTTAGTAACAGCATGCCACATCGTCAGATTCCATATGATGCATGCAAGAATGGAAAATAACTACAAAAAAGATTCATTCCAGCTTTCTTCTATTTTGAATTGTAGGGGAGTGCAATTTTCTCAAAGGAACTTAGGGGATAGAAAGATTCATTTCAGCTTGCCATGCCTGTACTATCCAATAATTATCATTAATATCTTTACAATAAGGCCACACCAATTTAATTTCTTGGTTAACAGATTTTTATTTTCAATTTTAGCAACAACAAAAAATCATGAAAACAGAAGGCTGGGGTGAAAACTTGCACCTGACCCTGTTCACTCCCTGATACTGTGTGCACCAAAGTAAAAGCATTCCTCTGAGATTCTGTTTTCATGTAGTTTTTCCACTAATCTAGCATTTTTTTATAATCTTTTTTTATTCCGTTAACCAAGAAAATAAATTGGTGTGGCCTAAGAGTTGAAGGGTTGTACTGACAAGGTTGGATTCTATTATTGAGATTTGGGGTTGCGTGAAAGGAAAATATATGTTTGGTACCGGGAGTATTAGAATAACGTTTGCAAAAATCAATTGATAGAAAAAACATAAAATGCACAAACAATCGAGTTGAAAATTCAGCCATTTTGCCCTCCACAACCCCATCTCTTTTAATCCTTCCTGGTGTATTCTGTAGTTACTACGTGTAGTTGTGATGAGAATAGACCGTACCTTGCCTATCTGGTGTATTCTGTAGTTACTACGTGTAGTTGTGATGAGAATAGACCGTACCTTGCCCATCTGGGGCGCAGCTCTCTGCTGGGACACAGTCTTCCCACTGATCTCCAGGATGTGACGTAGGACTCCACTCCAGCTGAAACAAGAGTTTCATGATCTCATAACTGTGAAAACTGTGAGTTCCCCTGGTCTGTGAAGTCTGATTTACCACCTATGAACTGTACTTCCTGCCACTCTGTCATGTCTAGGGGTGGATACCGGTTCGGCTTAATAAGGTCCAAGTCCAAGTTTAGGTCCAGAGATTTAGGTTCAGGTCCGGACCTGAACCTGGACCTGATCCTGTCCAGTTGATGTTTTGTTTTATTAGACCAATATTAAGCATAGAGAATTAATACTGACATGCACGACTATAAAAGTTTCTTGAGAAGACTTTCAAGACAAACCAGTGTTTGATATTTGAATGTTGCACTTATGCCTTTTTTTGTCAGAGGGGAGACTCAAAAAGCTTTTTATCAAACAAAATAGAAAAATTATTTGTACTTTGTTCAGGTTTTTTTTGACTCAGGTTTTGGCTTTCAGGTTTTTTGGACTCGGTTCTTGGATGTTATAAAGGTCTGAATCAGGTCCAGCGATCTGGTATCCACCCCTAGTCATGTCTGATGTTTGCAGTCATCTTCCCACTCACTTCCTGACACTCTACTGACAGTGTATTTAAACAACTATGAACACACACAAACATTAACAAGCAGACACATCAAAGACTCTGTACACAGAGTTATTAAGCAAACATCACCAGCATTAAAATTGGCTGATTTTCATTCTAACTCCAGATAAGAGTCACAAAATTATTTTGGACATTCTTAGTCTTTGTCACAAATGTGACACTCACTTAAACAGTCTATCATTTGCAAAGGTGAGAGAACTAGCTATGCTACAAAGGGTAATTGACAAAACAGTGGTTGTTACTAGTGAGTTTTACTAACACGAAAGGGTTAACTTTTCTAGGACTTTCAAGAGGTCCGCTTTCAGTAATTTTGAAGACAACCAAGAGTTTGGCATTTGACATGACAATTTCACTAACTGGCCAACATATCCTATAGATTATATATTTACTATAACAGTAATGTCAAACCTCTTTGAGTACAATCGCTTCTGCTCTCTGATGATGTCTTCATAGTGCTCTTCAATGTCACCAGTCTGCAGCACCACCACTCGGAGCAGACCGGAACTGCAGGCAAAGGAGAAGCTTATCATCACTTTTAGTTATCTTTTGCCTTTGCCTACAGCTAGGGGTGCTATAGCTGGCTTAAGTCCAACACTACAACTCTTAGGGATACTCCCGTGAATAGTTTCATCAGGTTGGTAAGTCACTGAATAAAAACTCTTTTTACACAACCGAGAGATTTATTCCACCGACGTTTCGGTGACCATCTGTCACCTTCTTCAAGGCAATTCTGACTGGTTCACATAGTAATGCAGCACAGGTGTTGCTGCTTATACATAATGAGATGTATTCCCAAACGCAAAATATTTACATATGTACAAACACAGGAGATGACATCACTATGCAGTCCCAAACGTACAGAAGTGTAACACGTACACAACTATCGATCAAAAAACAATGCAACGATTGTCATCTATTTCTTAAGGATGCGGTCCTAAATCTCTTGGTTGTGTAAAAAGAGTCTTTTATTTTTACTAATTTTAGGGATACCAGTTGCGATTTACTAACTACAGTTGTCAATGCCAGGTGGTGATGTGACCAACCTTTTTATTGACTTCAGGATGTAGTGATAGTTATTCAGGAGGAAGATGGCTGTCAGGGCGGGGTCATCATATCCCTTGGCCTTATTCTCCAGGTTCAGCTGAAGGGCCCCCAGGACCTTACCTGGAGTGGAGGAAGAAATGAGTAAGGAACGGAAGAGTCACACGTGTACAGCTCCGTAACATAAACTCACCATCCCCCCGAGGGAATTCCTTCCTCCAGGAGGGGGGGGGGGCATGGCCAACCTGGTCATGTCTCAACCACCTCAGAACAGGCACAGGAAGGTGCAAGACCCTCATGAACAAGTGGGGCCTTAGTCCAGATTGACAGACGGCATGTGACTGCGGGCAGGAGCAGACCATGGAACACCTCGTCATCTGTCCCCTCCTGCCTGAGCCCTGCACCAGAAAGGACCTTGAAGACCTGACCCCAATAGGAAGGGAGGTTGCGGAATATTGGAGGGGGAGTGTATATAGCAGACAAGTGCCAGTGGTGACACGAGAAGAAGAAGCTCCGTAACTCTACGCACCATCACTTGCCTCGCTGCAGGACCCAGATTTACAAGTCAAGTTTCATTCCCCACGCATCCAGACTCTGGAACCAGTTTCCTCAGTTAGTGAAGGAAGCACCCAGTCTGAGCACCTTCAAGAACTTGGGCAAGACCCACCTACTAAAACAGCAGAGGCATCAGGCGCACAGGAGACATGGCCCCAGACTTGGGAACATACTGGCGGCCTGAGGCAGCATGAACCAGTGACTATACCTAATATGAAGCGATAGTGAGGTTATATCTTATATATGTAGTATGCTACTTCTTAGATTGTATTCATCGACTGTTTGTTATTTCTAGTGTATGTGCTATGTATTGTTTTGTGTGTGGGCCACGATGCCAGCAACAGCTGCCTGTGGCCAACGTGTATTGTACTGTTTGCAATCTCAATAAATCAAATCAAATCAACAGACCAGTAAAGGCTGAACTGAATTCAGCTAGTGCTGAATTGCTGCAGGGTTTTACAATCATATAATACAGAACAGATGCATATGTGCTCCACATTTGCACTTTGTGGAACTGTCGCAAGGGTCTGGCCGGCTGCCATTCGGCGCCAGCAGGTGACCTCAATACGAACTTCCCCAACTGAAGTCAGGTACCCATTCACACCTGGGTGGAGTGAGGAAAGTCGTGTAAAGTGCCTTTCCCAAGGGCACAACATCGGGGCGTATCGGGGTTTCGAACTCGGGACCTCTCGGTTCTGGGCAAAACAGTCTACCGATTGCGCCACACGATGCCATGTAATAAATCAGGAAGGTATGACTACTCACCAATATATATGGACAGCTTTCTTTCATTGACTTCTGCAGCCTTCAGTTGTCCTGGGTCTGAAAAATTATACATGTAGTTTTAAGTTAGATTAACTAAAATCTTACTTTTTGATCTTTGCAAGCAACAAGATTGACTGACTGCCATGCAACGACCTTGACGTCTTGTATTAGACTGTTCAGATAAAAAAAGGGCTTTTATTTTCACTTCACCTTTTTAAAAATTGTTAAAACAATTCCATCGAAACAGAAGCCAATACAGACAATCAGACAGTGGGACAAATGGTATTCCTAAGATTCAAATATATCATTGCCATGCATTTCCATGGTCATGCCTAAATTGTAACCTACTTCAACATATCATTAGAAACCTTCTTACCAATGTAAAAATTTCACAAATATTTATACACAAACTTTAATAATCTATCATTGAAACAACAGAAAAACTAGGCATTTTTGGATGCTTTCAATACTTATCATGCAAAGAAAAGGGTAGTTGGAAACAGAAGAGAGATTAAGAGCAGGAGAAACTACACACAGAGGTCTACTTGGCGCCCGCCGGCAGCAACTACAGAAGGAACAGAAGCAAGTCAACATGTGGCACACCACAAGACGTGTCCTAGCAAAGCAACGTGAACGACAAAACTACTGAACGAAATGTGCATTATTGTGCACAAAAGCTATCACAATTCAGGACATTCAGCTTTGGCAATGGATTCATAGATTCTGTCTTTCATAAATTCATCTATAATTTGATGATGTCTAAAAAAATACATACATGTCATCTGTGAAGAATAATTATTTCTTTGAAATTCTACACTGGCTGGATGGAAGCTAAATCTACACTACCAAAAATCGTTTTTCTTATCTTTCTTGTTTTTCCTTCTACATTTTTCTGTCAGCAAGAATATTATACTGTATACAAGAATCCCTGTTTTAAGCACAAACAAGAATCCCAGTGTTTTAAGCACAAACTAGAATTGCATCTAAGATTTTTTTCTTAAGTTAACTTAAACCAAGAAAGTTCAAGAAAATAATTCTAGTAGAATCAAATTTTCAAGAAATAATAACTTATGGGAAGAATCTGTAATAATACAAATTTGACGAAACAAAAAACAAATCTTATATTAAGTCAGAGAAAGCGCATTTTTCTTATTTTTCTAGAAAATTCTTATTGAAAAACAGCATGCTAGAAATATTTTCTTAAAATAAGTTAAATTCAGAACAAAAAAGAATAAAATTCTTTGTGTAAGAATTGACAAAGGCAAGACTTCCCAGAAGGTTTCTTGAATTTTCTTGTTTTTCCTTTGTGTAAGAAAATCTTTCTCAACATAAGAAAAATAAGAAAGAATAAGAAAAAAGATTTTTGGTAGTGTATAAAGTCACGACTTTTAGTCTACATAGTTTATACTTTACAGTAAGGCACACCAATTTAATTTCTTGGTTAACGGATTTTTATTTTCCAAAAAAAAAGAAATTTTAGAAAAATAAATCATGAAAATTTTTTTTTCTAAAATTTTTTTTTTTTTAAAACAAAAATCCATTAACCAAGAAATTAAATTGGTTTGGCCTAATGGATCTTTACCATATGACATGAGACAAGGTGGTGTCAATCTATATCTGGTTCACTCACCTTGTGCAGCTAACATACCACCAGCTGTATGCAGATATTCCAGCAGATTTTGAAGGAAGATCATAGCCTGGGATGGAAAGATTCAACACACAATCAAAACTTACAGTAAATAGTTTTCTTCAATTTTTGTCTCTCTATCTACAAACTAGTGTCACTGTTGTCACATTCAGTAATAACTTTCTTCTAACTCTACACAGGAGACATTTGAGTTAAAGAGAAAGTTTGAGATCATGATATTGTATATTGCTTATTGTTTGAAAGACCTCCATTAGTGAGAGTACATACATATGATACTTCACTACTTTTTCTGGAGTCCTGGATTATACCATACACAATTATGACATACAATTTACATTGTAACCAATACATATAGAATACAACGTGCTGTATTTTATTTATGTCATACCCACCCGAGAAAACACACATTTCAATGCGGAATGCGCCAAAAGTTTAGGAAGTATTGTGTCCTCGAACACAAAACTGAAACAACATTGATTCCAACCTCTGAATTCGGTATTCGAATTTTCGATGGCGGCGCAACCGGCGCGCTCGAAATGCATTCAAAATATTCTATGGAATCCCGTGTGATACAACTCCCGAACCCTATGTGATACGGGAAATTCTCACACGGTCCGGAACACCCGTATCAGGCCCAGGCATGACATACAAATCCTTACATTGCTGGTAAGCTCGTGCACTGTTCCGTCCTTGGGCATGTTGGACTGCTTATCTGGGTCATTCTGTATGTAAAACAGGAGAAAGACTTTGATTATTGATACTCCTACAATCTTTATTCAACATGAAACTGCAATGGCAAAACAGGACTTGAGTATCCTGGTACACTAGGCATTAGTGCTGCGCACCTAAACGTAACATTAGGTACAGGACCTGTACCTGTACCTGTACCTGAACAATTTGAAAAAAGCAACATGTGTTTCTCTGAACTTCTTCACTAATGACAGAAAGACAAATAAACTGTTTTCAATTTGTCAGTACCTTTATCTAAAGACCATAACTAGGTTTCCTACTGCCAAACTCCCTTGGCCTTGCTATCAAAACTCCCAGCCTGCCTGAATGATCTGTTGCATATTAGTTACTGTACATTGTACGCTGTTCCAAGGTATCACTTTGGTCACGTTTGGTGTTGCATGAGATGAGGAGATCAGTCGCAAAATAAGCACATACTTGGTGTAAGTGTATATCGGTACAGTACCAGTATTTCATGATCCGGTATTTTGGACCTGTACCTAATCGATTTTTACGGTACAGTACCGGTCCGCAGTAACGGTACGCAGCACTACTAGGCATGGTTTATATAATTTACAAACCATTAATTTTTTACATTTTCTGAATAAACATCGTGTGGCGTCGTGTGGCGTAATGGATAGAACATCCGACTGTCAAACAAGGTAACCCCAGTTCGATCCCGGGCTGCCCCCAGACATGTCTGAACATGCACCCTGACATTATGGCCTTGGGAAAGGCACTAAACACGACTTTCCTCACTTCACTCACGTGTAAATGAGTACCTAGCTCATCTAGGGTTAGGGACGTCCCTCGGATAGGATGGAGGTCCCGTGTTTGGGGAGAGCCACACCCCACCCATGTAATAGAACCCATCACACCTTTCGAAAAAGAGTAGGGTCATGCCCCGGTGTGCAATGGTCCAAAACCTACAGTCGGCCGCACATGGTTTCGCCCTTAATAATAGCCTCCAGCTAGTTGGGTAACCCTGGCATACATGCCGAACCAACAAATAGATAAAAAATAAAAAATAAACATTGGGTTACCTTGATGGAGTCGATGAACTCCTCCAGTGCCTTAGCTCCAGTTGTATCCAGAGTGGACATCAGACTGGGGAGTTTGTGTCCCTGTTTTGTACCCTGTGGGGGGAAACAAGTTGTCATAGTCTCAGCTAAAAGGATGGAGCTCACAATGAGATATCCCTCAGAAAATATAAGCTGTATTTCATAAATGGGCGTCAGACTTAACAGCTAAATCATAGAAGTTGTAAATTTGATTACAATTTTGATATTTTTGTCCCTAAGGCCACGCCAATTTTTTTTGTTGCTTCTCAGAATAGCCTGTCCTGTTTTTCCCAGTATGAAAAAAAAAATTTGGTATTCTTCATGTTATGTAAACCCTTATTTTCACCCCAGACTATTTGCCAAAAAAATTGATTTTCAGTTATCTGAATGCTGTGAAAAAAGTTTTATCATTGATTTTTCTTCTTTATTTAGTTTAAGTTATTTGATTACTGTTAAAAATGTGTTATCATTGACTTCTCTTCTTTATTTATATTGAGTTATTTGATCGCTGTAAAAGAGTGTTATCATTGATTTCTCTCCTGTGTTAGTATTGTGTAAGTTGGCTGTTTATCTGTTGATTCTTGATTACTTTTTCATTTGTTTGTTGTCATACTTTTGCTTTGGATCCGTGGTTTATGTGTTGTCTTATTGTATTATTATTCTGTTTATTTGTTATTTTGCAAAATGAATAAAAAAAAAATTTAAAAAAAAAATAAAAAAATAAAAATAAAAAATATTGATTTTGATCTTTTTTCCGCCCTGTCGCTCCAATTCTTTTCTGAAAAAATCCAAGAAGCAACAAATTAAATTGGTGTGGCCTGAATTAGTAATAGTCAAATAACATGAACTGAAACATCAAACTAAATTTAATATGAAAATATTATATATTATTTATATGTGTATATTTAATGAGTTCTCACCTTAAGCGCTTCCTCGTAGTCTGGGTTGATGGCCCTCAGGTGTTTAAGGACAGGGAAGATGGACAGGACAGCCGAGTAGTCATGTTTACCGATACATCTCTTAGCAGAGATGGCTATATTCTGTAGAAGGTGGGAAAATTACAACAACAAAAATCCTTCAATGTCTCTTCCAAACAAACAAAATTGAATGTGTCCTTTGCAATTTTTCTCAGTGCAATTCTAATGATCACTATGGATTCTTTTTTAGCCTTCTCCCTGCTGCCTAACTCTGTAACCAATAGGGGATTGGCTGCCAAACGGCTACTTCAGTGTGCTAGAGGTTAAAGAGTTTCAAATAAAATGTACGTGTACACTTGAAGTTAGAAATTCTCTTCTGACCAAAAAAAACTCACCACAATAACAGCTTTTAAAACTGGACTGTAGTAAGATAGTAAGATATTCTTATTGTTAGTTAACCAAAATTGCTATCTTCAGCTATGCAATGTGTGTATGTTCGTGTTTATGAGTATTGTACAAAGTCACGTACATGTCCAGGGACACCAAAAAAACAGACCACAGGCCTGAGTTGTGATTTGCCCTGGTAAAATAAATAAAAAAATGAAATGAATGTGAAACAGCTTGAAAAAGCTAACCTCCACATCTGCCACCACACCATCCATGGACTGTTGTACAAGCTGTTCAAAGATGGAGTTATGATATCTCTCTGGGATGACACCTTCCATCAACTTGGACTCACTCTGCCAAAAACGAAACACAAATACTTCAGAAATGTACAAGTTAAGTCATAAATTGTATACTCACACCAACCTCATGCACATCTTCGCATGGGTGAATTGTCAGGCATTGCTCATGGAAATTATGCACTGTGTAATTGAAATACTATATAAAGGCTTTGGGAAATGATACACCTAATTCCCAGGAAGACCTTCTCCCTTAGTGTTTCACTTGTATAACAGTAATCTATACTCATTACTAACAGATTCCAATAAGGATAATGCTGATGACCATTGAGCCTTTGCAGGTGTAAGAATGTGTACTGTTGCCGTGACGTAAGTGTTGCCATAGAACGATGTTTGTTTGTTTGTTTCTATTTATGGCCATGCGCCTTAGAACGTTCGCTGAACGTCAACGTTAAACGTGCACGTTCTGAGAACACCTTAACTTGAATAAAGACAGTTGATTTTGAGCTTTGAACGTGTCGAGACGTCTTTTATCTAGCTCTGTGTTGTGTTTTGTTATCCGTCGTTTCGTCATCTCATTAACCGTCGTCATCCAAGCAGCAAAATCCTGATCAGAAGGAAGATCAACCATCACCCCTTCCTCACACAAGTAGTACAATGGAGATTTTTTAAAAAACACTGGTAGCTTAAAATGTCTTGAGGCCATACCTGCATGAGTTTGAGCAGTGCAGAGATACAGAGGATGCACGTATCTGTCTCTGTGTCAGACACATCGTCTTTTAACTCAGCAACAACGTTGGAGCCCTGCCGACGAGCTGGGAGGGAGGCAAGACCAGAAATTTGTAATGTCAAAAATGTTCAACAGACTTTAAACTACCCACGGCTGTTGGTACGTAAAATGCTTTTCATGTACATGTAGTTTCTCACATCATTGACAAGTTTATAGCTCAGTTACATGTAGTAGTACTTACGGTTTATTACAATTTGGTATGTACATTAAAAATCTGCAACCAATGATTAAGTCTTTGATACATATCAAAATCTAGGTTGTTGCTAGGAAGATTACTTTTGTGCGTAACATCTTGTAGGACTTGAAAAATAAAATCCACTTGTTTAAATCTCATACATAGAACAAATTGGAGAAATGTATCAGGCTTCTTTCCTTCTCTCCTCTTCTGTGTTGTGTGTCTTAAAGTTTACACAAAAAAATACAATGTACTGGTGAATACGTGTATGAAGAAAATGAAAAACGTTGATCCCACAAACCCAAGAATTCTGGGGCAAAAACTGACATTCTTCGCAGAGCTGTAAAGTTTAGTGGTAAAAGAATTAAGACAAAAAAAATATATAAAAGTTATAAAAAATGAAAAACAAAAGCCATCATGAAAATCTCACTTCATGGCAATAAGTAAAAACAAAACAGTGAGCAGCTTTTATTTTGGTGAGCCTTGGTACAAACATACCACTTTTCTCAGGAAAAGAGGATACACTTTTCCGGCGTCCTAAACAAAAATCAGAAGTAAACCTAGGTACAATAAACATATCAGACCACTTCCCCCCCCCCCCAAAAAAAAAACAAGAAAAGGAAAAACAAAAAAAATAAAATTTGTTCTTTATTAAGCCATGACCAAAACATACCACTTTTCTCAGTAAAAGAAGACACGCTTTTTCGACGCCCTATTAAAACAAATGAGAAGTCCAACTGGGCTAGAAATAATACACGAGACAACTTTCTTAAAAACAATGAAAATACACAACAATGTACATGTAATAAAAAGATCTTCAAACAATATACAAAAATGTATAACAAAAGAAATGTTGTAATAAAAAGACTGCAAAAGAGGATGGAAAAAAAAAAGTATTGTAATAAAACTTGCAAAATAAGAACCAACCAGGGGACTCCGGTATGGCAAAAACACCTCTATAGTTGTCTACGGGGGAAAGACAAAACCAAACAGTACAGTAGTAAAACAAGTAACTTGCTTCGCCAAGCAGATTTTTGAAGAAAAAAAAAAAAAAAAAAAAAGGAAAAAAAAGAAAAAGGAAAAAAAAAGAAGCAAAAAAGGGAAAAAAAATTGCCGACCTGAATCATTCTGTAAAACCCACCATTTCCGTCATACATGTACGTCTTACCTGTGTCTGACGTCAGGGAGGAATGCTTCATGATGGAAGAGCCAGCTTTCCGAATTATACTGGAATATAACCATGAAAATGATACAATCGAATTTAAAACAGTTAACTTCATGTTTTAAATAAATTCATTAAGAACATGGACAAAATACTGGGACACTAGTTTTACATACTCTTGGCATTCTGCATTACATGAACAACAAGCTGCAAGGGGGCCCAAACCTACACCACTTCTTCATTACATCACAAGCTATCAGACATCCGAAAGTCAAGACTATAGCACGTCCAGGTCAAAAGATACAAAAACGGAAGTTCTGCTGCAGTACCAAGGTCACATACCAGGAGGCCCAAAATCAACCTTGACTTTCGGCTTCATAACACCTGCCCACATACCAAATATCATTGTTATCCATCAAGAGGTTCTGGAGTTATGCTCACTACAGTAGTGCGGAAACACAAACACACATACACACACACATACACACAGACAGACACACCCAAAACTATATCACCATTTTTCATGGAGATAATAATTAGTGAACATTCCTAGATCTAATTATACACATACGTTCTTCCTTTCAGGTAGGCAGTTTTCTTGGTGGGTGTGTCCTTCAGTGCGAGCTTTCTGCTACCTCCCTGGAAGAATCAGAGTGTGAAACATGAAACTTTTTCACTACAATACAGGTACTAGTATTAGTTTCAAGATTAATTTAAATGGCCATACTGCTATGTTCATTTCCAGTATACATATACTTCTAGAAAATAACTGTGCACAACTTTTGTTTGCATTCTGCTGTTACATACATTGTATGGACATCTTTCTTATTTGCAACTGTACAGTAGAAAAATAAATGTATGTTAAACCTTGTAGTGATGAACTATAGTGCCCAAGCAACTAGCTTAGCTTACTATCCAAGTTAAACATGTAAGTGTTTCTCACAGAAGCAGGTGAAACCCCAGCTGCATTCCCAGTCTTTGCCTGGTGTTCTTTTAACCTGCAAGAAACAATGGTTTACTCAAAGCAACAGAAGTAATGAAGAAAAAATACATGTACTTAGATTATACAGAATTCATCGTGATCACCACCACACACTCCTTCTATTATGAACTACCTGTCAACTTCGATTTCCCCCAAATAACCCCGCGAGGGGCAAAGTAGGGGGGGGGGGGGTCCCAGGCTAAGGCGGGCAGACCTCCAGCCTGGCGCGGAATGACTCAACGGTGGGAGCCGTAACAACCGCGCCAGGCAGGGCGTTCCACTCGGGGATGGTGCGAGGGAAGAATTAATATTTGTAAGAGTCTGTTTGGGCGTAAAGTGGTTGAAATTTGAGCGTGTGGCTCCCCCGGGTGCGCCCCTGAGCTGGTTTCAGTAGACTATCTGTGTTAATATTGATGTAGTTATTGACTAGCTTATAGAAAAAGGTGAGGCAGGCGTTCCTCCTCCTTCTACTGTATATGACAGTGCATGCAGAAAAACACATTATAATAGGAAGATGCAAAATAACACACTTTACACAAAAAAACTACATTTGTATACCAGAACTTCCCTTCATGTTGGTTAAGCAGATTATTGATGCCATGGATACTATGTAATAAGGATGAATACATTTGCATGTTTCAAAAATATCAGAATAGTGGTGTGTACCTAAACCCGTGTTCAGGTTCAGGTCCGGATTCAGATCCAGGGGTTTAGGCTCAGGTCTGGACTTACAACTCCGGACCTGAACCCATGGCATATGTGTGCTAAAATATTTTTTTTCCTGTTACAAAAATTGACATATATCTTACATGCTTTGAAAACTATGTATGCGAAATTATATACAGTCAGTAGTAAACACAAAAGTTCAGTTATAAAACACATAAACAGCAATATTTTCATCTTTTTTTCATTGCAAATTTCACGATCTAAGGAAGGTTTATGATGGCTTAAGACAAAAAGGGAGTATAACTATACATAAGCGAGAGATTTTTTGTTTCAAGTCCGGACTTGTTTCCAGACATTTAGTTTTTTTTGGACTTGAACCTAAACGGTCCAGTCCAGATCAGGTCCGGGGTTTAGGTATGCATCACTATATCAGAAGCTAGCCGTAAAGAGTAGCCAACCTACGATTACCTATAGACTTACCCGTCTAGAGACCTCAACAGTGTGTTTGACCTGATTTGGGCATACACATTCATGAAATCTGGAAAAAAAAACAGACAATGTATGATTTACCATTTTGATAAATTAGGTGCTAAAAAACAAGATCACAAGCTGGTGGTTGTTCAATCCATGGTTCAGAAACTATTCTTTGAAATCATCTAAATCAGATAAAGAAGATAATGTCTGACCTGTGCTGTTTTGGGAGATAAGCCACCTAGAGATCTCTGTTAGTTCTGCAACTGTCCTCTCTAAAAGATAACAAATCCACATACATGTATTACACCCTAGATACATTTGTATGTACATCTTACAGAATCAGTAGAGTTAGTTAAAATCCTCCCACACCATAAGGTGTATAGGGCGATGCCCATCCCTGTTTCATAGCCCTGGGCCACACTGTGGTGCAATCACTGCAGCAGGGGGCTAGTCCACTGGCAGTGTAGTGTGTTTAACTTCCATACTGTTTCAGAAGTATGTACCATTTTTATAAAGTCTTTGATATGACTCAATGTGCCTCTTGTCCAGAGGTGTCCTACCCGGGAGTTGAACTCAGGCCTTCTGGTTCCAAGTAATCAGAACCAGATGTGGTAAGTAAAAGAAGCGTAGACCACTACACCACAGGGACACCCCTAGAATCAGAAGAAATGACCATGATATTCAGCAGTATTCATGACCATATCATATACACATGTACCTCTTACTTACCTGGTAAATGCTCCAGAGGAATATCTTCTGAATCTGAAAATAAACATACAGGATTTGATACAGTATCTAGTGGTGTAATAATAAGTTATATTAACATACATGTACATCTCATCATCATACGGATAAACTCATTCAGGAACATAATTCTTTATCCTACATGCAAAAGAACATTTATACCATTACTTTATTGAACAGAAGTTTCATTATCTATTACCTATTATATGGTTGTGTATCAAGCATGAGCTTATTTATAAGGACTCTGGACAAGTACATAATATGTCAGTCTTTCACAAATCTAACTGTATAAGAAAGAAAAGCATGTCAGAATTGGCGATGACCACTTGACTGACCGTCTTCGGTCCCCAGCATGTCCAGCACAGTGACTGCTGGTACAGGCCGGCTGTGTCTTGTCAGCAGGTTCCGAAATTCTCTCTCCAACTGGTCTTTTCCAGACTCAAACAGTTGTGTCTAAATAAATTAAACATGAGAAAAGGCCATTGACTTATCATTGTTTCTTTTCAATATCTAACTGTACAAATACTAGGCTAACTAGAGTGGCATACATTGATACATGCATTTCTTGGGGCTTTTAAAACATTTACAAATGTACCTAGCAACTTGATTTACTCTCCGCTAAGGCCACGCCAATTTTTTTAATTGCTTCTCGGAATAGCCTGTCCTGTTTTTCCCATTTTGAAATAAAAAACAAAAAAAAACAAAAACAATTTGGTCGCTATTCCTATTCACAAATTTTTACTCCCAATTTTACTATCTGTTCAGTTTGAAAACTCAATAGCCACTAAAATAGATTATAAAAGGTTGCACATGCCTAAAAAGTGTGATCACATTGATCATAAGTTGTAATTTTCATTTATTAAAACTATTTCTCAATATCATTCCGTATATTACATGGCAAAAGGTAATTTTGTTACTAAAATTATAGTACTAGATCAAAGAAAGGGGTGCATTGCATTAAAACAAGCCATACAAAGCTTAAACTTGAATAATCCTCTTATACTTTATGTTATGTTAACCCTAAGCTTATCTTTACCCCAGACTATTTGCGAAAAAATGTATTTTTTTCTTTTAGCCTTATCGCTCCAGTTTTTTTCTGAAAAACTCGGAGAATCAACAAATAAAATTGGTGTGGCCTAAAGCTGAAGTTACGGAAAAGTACTACTGTAGTAAGTTATGATGAAGACACAATGTACTGAGTAGACTATATTCTCACCACTGTGTTCAGTTCAGGACTGCCTGGGTTGTTCGTACTGAAGAAGTCCACAGCATTCTGTACCCGGGCCATGCTCGCCAGGTAGGAGTCCAAACGACCCGTGGGTCTGCAGGACAGAACAGGGGAACACAAGACTTTGGAACTGCCTGCTACAGACATTTAAGGACGGATTATTAAAGGCACCCAGAGCATTTCATGAGGCTTGAAAACTGGAAATATTCTAGTTGCTGTAATCTTTATGAAATTGACATTTAATACCCCTGTTTACCACATTTGCGTGCGGATTTCTTATCAAAAGTGCTCAAAAGCGGCACAAAAATAAGCTACATGGTGATCTTTTTGTTTCATGCGCCTAGTGTAATTAGGCTGATACAATAGCCGCGCCCACCTCCGTCAAAACGTAGAAATGCAAAATTAAAACATAAAGATGCAAATATTTGAAGGACATGCAGTCACTCTCTCATTGGTCGAACCACTTATTGTGATGGACAGCCAGGATCAGTCTATTAGGGCTTAGATTTCTTTCAGTTCTCACCACACAACGACATCGTATCTTTGCTCCTCTAATGTCGATATGTAATGGTATAGTGTTATTGAAACTTACTATGTGTAGGAATGACTAGAAATTGGAGTTTTCTTATTTAAGTTTCAAGTCTTATAAAATGCTCTGGATGCCTTTAAAGCATGTAGAAGGTGGACACCATACGTCACCAGGAGTAACCTGTGTTAGCTGGTTCATGGTTTAAACTGAGCATGTGCTGTGTGATGCATTACGGGAAAAATGTCCAACTTGAGACATTAACATAACACGTCTGGACATGGTACCAAGCATGGTCTAGACAAGAACTGTTTATATTAGTTAGGGGTAGAGCTGTGTACCGATACACTGTACTGATACATGTACCGGGTACAATCAATTAGGTACAGGTCCAAAATACCTGAACCCTGGTGGACTGGTACTGGACCAGTACTTAATCAGGTCAAGTCTGACTCAGGGGATGGCTACTTTGACAGATAAAATTACTATGAAATTACCGTGGCAGTGCACTAAAGCCATATCTATACTATACTCCAGCACATTAAACACATTTGCAAGGCTGGAGTCAAATTTTCATCTGCAAACATGCTTTTGTCCTTACAGAAAATCTACCATTTTCTGAACAAGTCCGGACCTGTACCTAAACCTGTGTACCTGTACCCGTACCTGTACCTAAAATTTATTTAGGTACACAGCTCTAGTTCGGGGCCTTCACCTTTGACCCTTTGACAGGTGCAGCTCAAACCATGAACTTGCTTATAGAAGTAGAAGTGAGGATGCACACAATTAAACATGCTCCAACACCATATGTATGAAAACCATACTGGGTGAGTAACCCTACAATTACAGTGTACCTTATAACAATATGATCACCAATGACTGTCCACACCGAAAACCAAACCCTAAACCAGGAGGAAAATGTTTGTTCATCTTCCAGTATGAAATAGCTGCTGACCCATCTGAAGTTTGGTTGTCGGACTCTCTGACGGGATACTTTGGAGCAAGTGGGTCGGGAGTACCGTAAGGTCTGCATACAGACATGGTTTGTAAAAGTTATTCTAATCTAAATACATGTACCATTGAAGAACTGTACAACAAACATTGAAAAAAAATGCAATTGTCTCCATTCTTGAATAGCATCACACAGTTTATATTAAGATGATGCATCATGAACCATATGCTTGAAAAAAAATTCCATACACACCCCTCTCGGATGGTTTGCTCCACATCCTTGGCAACATTATAGAAGCTGATGACATGGTCTAAAGATGAGAGGGTCTTGTCAATGTCTGAAGTGTTTGGTCAAGAATATAGTCAAAATATGATATATACAACTCTAGATACAATAGATAACGACTGTCATAATTACCTCTTTCCAATACTTTGCATGTAGTAGTGATTTACCAGCATTTGTTGTTTGGGTTTGGTTTGTTGGTAGATAAAAAAGGAAAACTCAACATTATAAATCAGCTTTTTTTGTGTGGTAGACCTTGGTCTAACTCTAAAGGGTCACCCTTTCTCTAGTTGTACACTGAGAATGTTGCTGTTGTAAAGGATACTGTCTTGAAGTTTCTGAAGGTTTTTGGTGTCTCGGTGCACCGGCACGATGGTGTCTTCTAGCTTGTGTAGACGGCTACTGAAGGATTCTAGTATAGACACCTGAAATGTACATGTTAATAAGTTATACAGAAAATCACTGCATTAGTGGAGGCTGGCTTTCAATAACTAGTATCATCATCATCATTTTTTTTGCCCCCAGATGACCCGGCCAGGGGCAAAGTAGGGGGGGAGGAGGTCCAAGGATAAGGCGGGCAGGCCTCCGGCCTAGCACGGTAAGACTCAACGGTGGGAGCCGTCACAACCGTGCCAGGCAGGGCATTCCACTGGGGAATATATAATGATAATACATTGTAGTACAATCTGTATCTGTATAGCCAGTATAACCGCCCTTCGGCATAACACACCAGCTTCGCAGGCACGCGGCGTGGCAGCGGCTGGTTATATTACACTGAACGGCCTGTCACACCTAACTTTTGCACATCTGACTGCAATCGTTCTTTGAAGCTATTTAGTGAAGGTGTTCCTACAGCATCTGATGACAATGAGTTCCATTCTACTATGGTTCTCGGGAAATACGAATTTTTGTACACATCAATCCTTGGTTGATCACTCTGGTACTTAAAGGCATGACTACTTCTTGTCCTATTTCTTGTCTTATTCTTGACAATCATGATGTTTGGCAATTTATCTTGAAAGCTAAAGGGTTTCAAAATTCACAGGAACATGTGGTTTTGCAGAAAATGAAACTACAACCAAGGAACCTCCTTGCTTCACATCCAGTCACATGTGCAAACGCAAAGCCAACGGGAAATGTCAGCCTGCGCCAACTCACCTTTTGGCCACTCTGATGGAGGACTACAAATGTGTCCTCCCAGAGTGGCCACGGCTATAGCTTGATACTGCATACAGGATATCGATCGATAGAAGGTGTCCGCCTGTTATGTCCTAGTCTTCGCTCGTTCACACTGCGTACTTGCGCCCTTCCCCGTGATCATCTAACCTAACTGGTTTATGCTGTCTGCTGCCACTACTTTATCCGGTCAAGAATTCCAGCAGCTATAACAATAGAATGTTTACGCTATAAGTATATATAATTAAAAAGAAACCCACCATATTTTCTGTCAGCTGGTTGCTCTTGTTTAGGCTGTCTTTCAGAAATGCCAGCTTCTGTGTCTCCTGTAAAGTGACAAAAAATGAAAACAACATCATACCGAGAGCCTCATAAGGTAAACTTGATTAACAAAGATTCAGATTTTAGGAACAAAACGCAAATCACTAGTATGTGTGGGAGGGGCGTACACAAGAAAATAACTCACCATTTGCAGTTTTTCGTCGATCTCTCGCTTCTTAGCCGACAGATCTTCCATCTTGGAGACCTTAAGTTGTTTCCTGGCTCGGATACAGCAATGCTCAATGTTTTTAACTCACAGAATAAGGGGAAATGTTGTTGAAATTCTACCACATCTAAACAAATCAGCCACTGTCGGCCATCTTGAATCCCTGTGGGAATAAAAGGGTAACTATGGAGGTTACTGTAAATAAATTTCTCGCTCAAACTTTGTCCAAGGAATACTTCATGCTCTAATTTTAATCCTTGCATACTTTGAAATATTTGATATCATAGAAATGACTCAATTTTCTATTTAATTTTATATATAAGCGAGAAATAACAGACCAGTATCTCCTTGAACCTCCGCAGAGCCTCAAAATCCCAGCATTCCTTCCACAAAATGGCGTCCAGCGTGGATTGAAATTTGCCAAATAAAACAAATTTTGGCGTTTTACTAGTTTCGCTCGTTTAGTACAGGTTTTATTTGGATTCCGTTGTGTTCAGAAGACAACCAAGATGGGCAGGAGGTCGATCAACACCACCAAGAGTGGGAAATACATGAATCCCACCGATCAAGCCAGTGAGTACTTCAGTACCTAGCAGAAAATAAGTTGTCCATTTTTTCAACATCATGCATGTCCAATGTCCATATAGATTATGATATATGTTTACTATCTGTAGTCTTGTTAACATAATGTCTGATAGTATTTATTATCAGCTTGTCCTAAGTTGACGAAGAAGCCGTGTATCATCCATCCAAAATAATTTCTATGCATTTTATACTAGCATGATTTTTGTTGACAACAATATTCTGACCCCTTTTTCAGGAAAAATGGCGCGAAAGAGGGAACTGAAGAAAGTAAGTATTACTTTGACTCTAATATGTTTATCTTAGCTCATTGTACTTGCTTTGAATTCATTAATTTTCATGATAGGGTGGAAAAGGAGGTTTTGCAATGTCCCCGTGGCGCAAGCGGTAACGCAACCCCGCTGCTTTGCCATCTGGATCAAATTCCGTGGATCCTAGGGCACACGTTCGATCCTAGGGGTCGACTCGAGCTCGGACATATTGTAAGGGATTGCATTTGTCATTTCGGATGGTGACGTAAAGCTGGCGGCCCCGTGTATCTTTACCTTGAACCACAGCCTCTCTTTATAAGGGAGCTTCGTGCATAAGCCTCAAACGTCAGACCTCTGCACGTAAAAGAACCCAACACACTTATCGAGAAGAGTAGGGGTGACCCGGTGTGCTTGGCCAAAAACGCGAGCCGTGGCGAAGCCGCATTGCACTACCACTAGCTACTTGAAAAAGCATAATGCTTCACCTCAAATGAGGATGACTGCTTTACCCTTTTTTTCTAACTTTGCGGTTGAAACAATTCTGCAGCAGAAGTCATGCAATTGAAACGCAATTCACGGTGTCATGATTTCTTGGTATAGAGGTCAGGGTGAAAATCAATCACGCAAACGTTTCAAGATTTAGTGTATATTTCCTCTTGTCACATTCATCATAGCATCCCAACCCCCAATTTGTTTTGAACGTTGCAGGACCTTTTTGGAAGTCGACTCAATTTTCAAATTTTCAACGACAGTATGTAGGCTTGGTTACACCAAGGACATTATATATATTACACCATATTTACAGACAATGTCCATCACTAAACTATTTTTCATTTCACCAATCAGAACAAGAAGCAGCGAATGATGGTTCGACATGCAGTACTGAAGTCCAAGGACCCGAAACAGATTCTGGTGGACATGGAGAAGCTTGACCAGATGGGTGAGCTCGGTGTTCGACCTCTCTTTTTATATTTTTGGTCCAACATACCTATTTGATATGCTTTATTTACATGTACCTTGAAATGAAGTATTTGCACAGCCTTTCCAGAGGTGGCAACTGCTGAGTGTCCTCGTCCAAACATTTGACAGGCCGCTCCAAAAATTTCATAGATAAAAAATCTTTTCACGACTTGCATGGTTTGTTGTCTTTAAAATCATACTTTTGCATTGTCTGACATATTTCAATTATAGATATTAAAAGCAAGGGTAACACAAATCCAGATTTGGCCTTTAAACAGTTGCTCAGTGATTGCTGTCTAGTGGAAAGGGGACCTTTAAGTGAATGCTATAATGTAGCAGTTCTACATTGCTGAAAGTTGTTTTTTTACAAACTGTTCCTGTTGATTTTTTTCCTCAGAGTTTGACTCCGCTCAGCCCATTCGGCTGAATGAGAAGGTTCTGAGAGACAAGAGGAAGAAACTGAGGGAAACTTTTGACCGTGTCCTGAAGCTATACGTAAGTACAGTTATAGAATTTATTAGCATTTGATTACATCTTTACTTACACGATATAGGGTTAATGACCCGCCCTGAGGTCTATACGGTGTGATAAGGCATGGTCGTTCCTATAACCACCGAATAAAGTACCGAGGTCGCGAAGGAAAGCGGGTCATTAACATTATTATCATATAGCCATTGTCCATATAGTAGTTAGTAGTACTTTGTGTTGTATTTGATTTGTGTAGTATTTGTCTTGACATGAAATATAAAAACAAAACCCCCTGTCATTTGATGGTAACGTTCGAACACCGGGTCCGTACGAAGTTTACAGACCCGCGGGTCCGTACGAAGTTTACAGACCTGCTTTTCGGGTCTGTATGAAGATTACAGACCCACAAATGGAGCCTTCTGATTGGTCAACAATATCTACGTATATGATAATATGACATTATTGCAACAATGTTCAATCACTCTAAGGAGTATGTAGTATTTTTTGTGTACTTTTCTTAATGAGAATGGATTATGACAAGCCAGTGAGTCAATGCTACAGGTATTCATCTTTCCACATGTGGACTTAGACATTTTTTGTTTTGCACTTTTCAGGAAAAAGAGGACCCTACACTGTGTGATGAAATGAAGAGAATGATGGTAGAATATGAGAGGAGAAGACAACAAGCAATCACATACTTCGGTAAGAGCAAGTACTTCCTTCGGCCACACCAATTTGATATCTTGGTTAACAGATTTTTTATTGTCCAAAAAAAAAAAAAATTTAGAAAAAAGAAAAATTCATGAAAACAGAAGGCTGTTTTTTTGGGGAAAATAAAAATCCGTTAACCAAGAAATTAAATTGGTGTGGCCTTATAGTCATTCATGACATGACCATTGTGCATTTGCTATTTGCCTTTCATCGAGTGAGCGAGAATGTTCAAAGTCTAATTTATTTATTTTCATTGTTTCAGAATCAGTGAAACATGCCCAGCAGGTTACAGTGGAAGACATCCCTCTCCCGGAACAGCCAGACCTTCCACAAAGTAGGACTTCATCATTCTGCAATACTATACTAAACATATTAGTGACTTGTCTGGTTCACTACACATGTACATTGCAACAACAAATGCGTGGCGTCACGGTGGCGTAGTGGCAGGGTGTTTGGCCCCAGAACCTGTGAGTTCGAATCCGGGTTTCCCTGATTTGTCCCGTTGACGTGGTGCCCCTAGGAAAGGCACTTAACACGACTTTCTTCACTTCACTCAGGTGTAAATGAGTACCTAGCTTTGGTTAGGGACGTCCCTCGGATAGGACGTTAAATGGAGGTCCCGTGTTTGAGGAGAGCCACACCTCGAGCACGTTTAAGAACCCACTGCACTTATTGAAAAGAGTAGGGGTACTTCCCGGTGTGAGCCGTTCAAAACCTACAGTCCTATGGCCGCATATGGGGCAATTGTCGTATTGAGGTCACCTGCGCGCCGAATGGCAGTCGCTACAGACCCTTGCGATCTAGCCCCGCCAAATGTGCGCTCCTCGCAATTCAGCCCCTGGCTACGAAGAGAGAGTAGTCGACCCATCCAATAACAATAACAATAAGATTAACTACCCCCTAGCTTCCAGCCGAGACACAATATTTACTGCATTATTTTATATTGTATCATTCTATGAATTGCCTTAGTGTTTTATTATCATATTCAGTGTAATTGTACTGTTGAGTGGTCCGCAACACCAGATTGTCTGCCTGGCGTTCCACTGTGTATTGTCTTGTTGCAATTTTTCAATGAAGAATAAAGATATAATGTATTAGTCTATGGGGCTGTGTAGGTCATCAATTTACAATCAGGCATGAGCTTGTTAGACCTAGAACCCATTTTTTAATGTCCATACCAAAAACTGGAGTCCTGTATATCATCACTGACTGAACACGTTGGAATACTGTAAATGCCTTTAAGTTCGCGTGGTTTTCTTTTGGCGGTAGGCAGAAAATAGAGAGTTCGCTGGTGTTTTAAGTTCGCGTTTGGAACAATAGTAACGCTACAGACATAGGTGGACAAAAAGTTTCGCAGTGGTTTTAAGTTCGCGCTGAAAGTTCACCGCGAAAACTGCGAACATAAAACCACCGCAAACATTTCTGCATTTACAATATTCTTTATTATGGTCTCTAACTGTTATTTGATATTTTTGTGTTTTTCAGATGTGTCGATGATTCCTTTGCCCAGTGACATTCCCCTGCCAGGAGCTCAGCCACACTCCATCCTCAAAAAGACTAGTGCCTATGGGTGAGCATGGCAAATCTAAGCTGTAGTCTCCTTAAAGGCATCCAGAGCATTTTATGAGGCTTGAAACTTGTATAAAAATTTCCAATTTCTAGTCATTCATACACATAGCAAGTTTCAATAACATTATACCATTACATATCGACATTAAAGGAGCAAAGATACGATGTCGTTGTGTGGTGAGAACTGATAGAAAATCCGATCTCTCATAGACTGATCCTGACTGTCCATCACAATTAGCGGTTCGACCAATGAGAGGCTCAGTGACTGCATGTCCGTCAAATATTTGCATTTTTTTGTTTTAATTTTGCATTTCTATGTTTTGACAAAGGTGGGCGGGGCTATGGTATCAGACTATTTACATTAGGCGCTTGAAACTAAAAGATCACCATGTAGCTTATTTTTGTGCCGCTTTTGAGCACTTTTGATAAGAAACCCGCACGCAAATGAGGTAAACAGTGGCATTAGATGTCAAATTCATAAAAGAATTACAGCAACTAGAATATTTTCAGTTTTCAAGCCTCATAAAATGCTCTGGGTGCCTTTAACATTGACTTTAGTATAAAGATCTTTCCTAGAGTAAGGAATGGGCCAGGCATTATATAGATTTGCTTGAGTTGAAAGATGAAAATAGAAACATGTACAGTAGCTTTTACATGTTGATGTTTTTACCTTTCCTTTCCTGACTACAGATATGACCGACCACCCCCCGGCCCACCTCCAGGCCTCCCCCCAGGGATCCCCCCTGGTAAGAAACCCCCAGGCCCCCCTCCTGGCCCTCCCCCGGGCCCCCCTCCCGGCCCACCCCCCAGGTACATGCTGGATGAGGACATGGAGGATGACAGGGATGAGGATGATGAAGCGTATGATCCTGAAAAAGGTAAACACATCTGTGGGATGTTTTATATCTATCTAACACGGATATCATTGCAATAAGCTTTCAAGAAATCACCATGAAATGAAATTGCTGTGACAGCATTTTTAGAAAATGTAAAACAAATTTGAGAATTGTAGTACAATATCAAATTTGTTTTGCATTTTCTAAAAATGCTGTCACAGCAATTTCATTTCATGGTGATTTCTTGAAAGTGCTGTCACAGCAATTTCATTTTATGGTGATTTCTTGAAAGCTTATTGTAGTGGTATTTATTTCTGTCCCTTGGTAAAAATAATAAAATCAACATATTTGGAATGGTGTTTTAACTTTAAAAATTGATGTTTGCTGTTCAAACCTGAAGTAATTACTTTGTGTTCAAATATAGTGGGAATGCTTTGTTCCTAAGGACAGCTTCTTAGTCAATTCCGTTCTAAATGCAGCTTTCTTTCAAGGTTCAAGGCAAACTATGCTCCTTTATGTAGTTATTGTCTGCAAGTTGACAAGTCCTTTGAAGTAGTCCTTAGGAAACGAGTTGATGACATGGATTTTGTCGCACTGGTAAGACTAGATAGTTTCCTAGATTCAGAGACTTAAGCATTGATAGGGAAGTAAATGGAGGAAGGAGGGGTTGAGATGCTTGAAGACACAAGCAATTCTTGTTCAACTCAATGCTCCTTTGTTTAGTTGGTTAGGTTTACACTGATCCTCTCTCTGCACAGTGGAAGACAGTTAATAGGGACGTCCCTCGGATAGGACGTTAAATGGAGGTCCCGTGTTTGAGGAGAGCCACACCTCGAGCACGTTTAAGACCCCACTGCACTTATCGAAAAGAGTAGGGGTCCTTCCCGGTGTGAGTGGTTCAAAACCGACAGTCCTATGGCCGCACATGGGGCAATTGTTGTATTGAGGTCACCTGCACGCTGAATGGCAGTCGCTACAGACCCTTGCGATCCAGCCCCGCCAAATGTGCGCTCCTCGCAATTCAGCCCCTTGCTGCAAAGAGAGTATTCAGCCTACCCAATAATATTGAAAGACTTTCATTTTTATATTGAACTACAGGTCTTCACGAAGACATTGACATTGATGCTGACCTTGACGATCTCCATGACGATGACATGGATGATGATGATGACGATGATGATGAAGAGTTTCATCACCGTGACGATGACGATCTCCCCAGGAAAGACGATCCAGGTAAGATGACCTCAATGGCGACGTTGAACTCAACAATTAAGTCAGACTCTTGTTTCTACCTTTGTAGTCCAAGGTACATTGTATTGCATTATGATAATTATAATATTATATGAGGAAACTGCATGTTTAACCTTGTCCCTACTGCCCAACTCTGTAACCAATAGAGAATGGGGTGCCAAACGGCTACTTCCGTGTGCTAAAGGTTAAGCAACGGTGTTAATAGATTAGGACTGATCACTACTGCCACCTAGCACAACTGAATCAAACTGCAGTGTGCACACTCAAGGCACACAAGATGCCCCAATGACACTTTGACATTAGAATTACTGCAGGACCTTCACCAAGTGATAGGAAGCCGCTTATGTAGTACCTTTTATTATCTCCATGAAAAATGGAGATATTGTTTTGGGTGTGTCTGCCTGTTTGTCTGTCTGTTTGTTTGTCTGTCTGTTTGTGTTTCTGGACTACTCTAGTCAGCATAACTCAAGAGCCTCTTGATGGATTATGATGATATTTGGTATGTGGGAGGGTGTTGTCAAGCCGAAGATCAAGGTCGATTTTGGGTCCCCTGGTATGTGACCTTGGTACTGCAGCAGAACTTCAATTTTTGTATATTTGGACCTGGACGTGCTGTGGTCTTGATGTTTTGGTGGCAGATAGCTTGTGATGTAATAAAGAAGTGGTGTAGGTTTGGGCCCTCTAGTTCCAGTAGCAGTCATACTGTCTCAGTTAATGTTCACTTGAATAATGGCCTTCGTTAATTTCCAGCGAGGAAGGTTCGTTTTGCGGACGATGACGGGGGAGACCAGAAGATACCCCCGGGTATCACCCCGCTGCAGTACAAGATGTTGAAGATGGCGGGTCAGCAGATTCCCAAGAAGGTAAATCACAGGTTTGCGTAGCAAAACCTTTGTTGGATTCGTTGGCATGTGTGGTGGCTGCCATCTTGAATTTGTGACGTCACAGGGTCGCCATAACATTTTATTGGGAGGGGTGTTTTTTGGGGTCGCTAGCGTTCTCTCTATTTTTAACAAATCGGCACACAACTATCACACATTCAACTCAAACAAAAAGAAAAATTCAATACCAATTCATATTTATAAAAAGACCCTGTAATTGCTAAACTAACAAAGCAAACCTGAAGTATATGTAGCACAAATGCTTAACTCTAGTTTGCAATAAAATGCTATTCCAGTTTGTGTTCTTTCTATTTCCAGTTGCTTTTTTAGAGACAGATCAAATAAATCTTAACTGATATCCGTTTGGAGAATAATGTTTGGGTAAGGCCACACCAATTTGATTTCTTGGTTAACAGATCTTTAATTTTAGCAGAATAAAATCATGAAAACGGAAGGCTGGGGTGAAAACTCGCACCTGACTCTGTTCACTCCCTGAAATTGTGTGCACCAAACTACAGACTTTCCTCTGAGATTCTGTTTTCATGTCTAGCATTTTTTTAAAGATTCCGTTAACCAAGAAATTAAAATGATGTGGCCTAATAGATGGTTAACACTGTGCTGCCCAGGTTTTTGTGGTGTACTCTAAGTGGGAACATATCGTTGTGGTTGAGTTACTGGTACGTATGCATAATTGCCTACAGGCTGATACCACATACATACTACAAAAGTCTGGACATTGACCTGTTTGTATGACCGTTATAATATCTGCTGGATGTTTCATTGATGACAGGGAGAAAAGAAGGAGGATAAGGAGGATGACTCAGATGAGGAGGAGGCTGAAGGTCCCGTCTCACGACCTCAGATGGAGCCAAAACAGGGCCCGCAGCTGCCGACATCTGGGCCACCTGGAGCCCCACCTGGAGCCCCACCCGGCCCACCAACGGGCCCACCTCCCGGCCCACAGCAAAACCCGCCAGGTGCACCCCCTGGACCACCACAAGGACCACCTCCCGGACCCCCTCCAGGGTTCCAAGGACCAAACCTGCCTCCAGGTCTCAGACCCCCTCCCCTGCGAGGACCCCCTCCTGGACCCCCCAGAATGCCCCCTCCAGGCCCCCCACCAGGGCGCCCCCCTGGTGCTCCCCCCGGCCCCCCTCCTGGTGCACCACCCCTCCTTCGAGGACCCCCTCCCAGATTACTCCCTCCCGGCCCCCCTGGTGTACCCCCTCCCCGAGGCATGCTGCCCCGGATGCCCCCTCCCGGTGCCCCCCCTGGCATGCCCCCTCCTCCCGGCCTCTTACCCCCCAGCAACCCCAGCGTGCTGAGTGCCCCTCCCAGCCTCATCAGTCGACCAATGAACAAAGAGGACTCTGCCACTATCGAAAAGAAGCCGACTGCGACCATCACGGCCAAGCCGCAGATTCGAAACCCGACGGCAGACGTCACAAAGCTCATACCCGTGTCGGTACGCATTAAACGTGATAATAAAGGAAAGAAGCAGAAGAAGACGACGTCCGTACCAGTCAAGCGAGCGACGGCGATTTCTGTCCCCAGACCGCCATCGGGGCCGGGCTCGGGGAAGAACACAGACGAGGCTTACGAGAAGTTCATGAGGGAAATGGAGGGCATCTTGTAGAACAGGTTCAGCACTTCAGGTGAATATCTGATTCAAGAGAAAACAACAGATCTCGCCCACAAACACGTACATACACACTAGTCTCCAAGCAGACCCAACGGTTGCAAAGACCATATCCAAATGGCAGAAGGAGTTTTTGTTGCAAAAAAAAATTTCTTTCTGCCAGTTGGATACGGTCTTCGCAACCTATAGATCTGCTTTGAGATTACATACACACTACTACAAGTACATACCGTGCCCTGATCCATTTAATGTATGCCTGACTCGTATCATTGGCTGGCAACTTGTTTGTCCAAAACGTGACACTACATTTAAACATCTATAGACATTCACCAAATGTGTTTTATCATTATTAAACTGTACTATCATCAGCTATTCCAAGAAACTCAGCTTAAACTTAAACAATTTGGGGGGGGGGGTGATACACAAGTTCATGCAATGTAGCTTTTTTAAACAGTATGGAAACAAAATAGTTGGCTTCTAATATGTGTTTTTTTTTAAAGAAGTTCAGTGTAATCTCGGCCTATTTTGCCACTCAATTATGCCTGCATGGTAGACATAAAAACAGTGAGATAATGCATCCACAAAACCCAAACAAAGGGAGGAAATGATATGCATTAGAGAATGCCTCACAACATTTTTCACCCTTTGTGTCCCATATCCTGTTGGAAGCCGGGAAGAATTGATGACGCAATTGACATGATTATTTGTAAAGCCTCCATGCATAATAAAGCTAATGGACCAGTCAGGCTTCTGCCCTCAAGTCTGTGTGACGAAAGAAACCATTTTGTTTGCCGCATGTAAATAGTGTCTATTGTCATACGGAAAGAACAAATCTTCCCAGCTATTTCCTTCCTTTCTTTTCACATGGATGTGTTTTCGCTGACCTGTTCGGAAGTGGTTCAGAATGAAGAGCTTCTATGTCGTTCTGTGTGTGTTAATGGAATTAGGTCAGGAAATAATTGCTGTGGTTCCTTTTCCTTTTTTGTACAGAAGTCACTAGTCTTTTTGATGTGGAGAGGTCTCCAGGGAGTCCAGTGTCGCACCAGTTCCGAGAAGGATGCGTCCGCACGACCCACACTTGGAGGAGAAACACATGGATGTATCCTATGTCGTCTACGTCTGTCTCATTTCTATCACCGTGGTAACAGTGTAGAGTTGCGTTTTCGTTGGTTATGATGTATATTCGAAAAGCCATGATGTTAAAAGGTCCTCGTCTTTTCCCCAACGTAGTAGAAACACACCCAGAACTTGTTAAAACGTCCGTATCAATCAAGACACTTCAATTACATGTAAAAATACTCTGTATACTTCATTCGTGCAAAGAGTGCATTTGCGTAAAAGTAACTTTTTTAAAGCGTTGGGTGACAACTAGGGAAAAATATGGGATTTTGTTGGAATGTAGTTTTTTTTTCATTGTTAATAAATGTTTCTGAAAAGTCACTAACTTGCTGATATTACTTGTCCTTGTCAAAAATAATGTTACAGTTCTGGTTAAACACCTTGTTTTTGTATCTATTTACAAGAGCTTAAAAAGAGAACTTCTTTGCTACGTAACATCTCAAAATCATTCTCATAAAATTTCTGTGACTTTAATTCTTTTTCCCCCCTTTTTTTCACTTTGCATCACCATGCAAAACTTCCAACTTCCAACAACCAAAGTCAAAATACAGTCTGTTTCTAAACTTGTGCTCCTTTGAAGATACCATACCAGCAAGGAGGTTTCAATCTTGATACCACTTATAGTTGTAAACACCCTCATATCAAAGTAAGAAATTGTGGGGTCGTGTGGCGTAACGGCAGGATTTCTGTCTCAGAACCAAGGGGTTTGGGGTCCGAATCCCCTGCTGCCACCGATCTTGTGCCTTTGGGAAAAAAGACACTTAACACTCCCCACTCCACCCAAGTGTAAAAATCGGGTACATTATGTGTGGGGGTCACAACATCAGCAATAGCTGCCTGTGTCTCATGTGTATTGCACTGTTGCAATTCCAATAAATCCAAATTCTAACATAATCTCCAAGCAGATATACCGGTGGCAATGACAGTATCCAAAGGGCAAAAGCAGTATCCATTCGGCCACCGTATTACTCCAACACTAAGAAAACATGCTGGTATATTTGCAGAGGAAGATGAATTGTGGCAGTGAGCTAGCATGTCGGAATGTTCCCCAAAATAGCCACTTTACTTTGTGAGTTCTGGGTTGTCTAACAAGTGTGAATGTTTGAATAGTGAGATTTTCCGGTAGGAGTGATCTGATAGATGGTGTATTGCAGCGTAACCTGTTGCAGCGGGGGGATATGTTACAGTGGCTTGGTCTTCTATAGTGTTAAACTGTAGGGATCTACATATTCGTCATGACAAGGGCCCTCTCCTCAGAGTCAAACAAGGGGTATTTGTTGCAATGACATGAGAATGGGCCAATGAAATGGTTTAGAACAGTTTTCAACCAGTTTACACGATTATACACTGGTTTTCCTCTTTCTGACAACATCAGTCGTTACTGCTGCAAAAAAAATTTCTACGAGTTTTATCCTATTCGAAAATGGCAAATTTTTGTGCATCATTTTTGACGTGAAAGTTATGATTTTTTCTCACAATTTACCAAAATTAGAGAGGTTGAAGAAACAAAAGTCAGTTGGTCTTGTAGCAGAAGGGATAGGCTTTCATCCCACACAGTTGATTTACTTCGGAATAATTCCCTGGAAGAGACAGCACCTAGACTTGAGGGTGCGCAGCCTCCAATTGAAACCCCAAATAAACTGGGGTGTGCTCCCTTAAAGTATTGAATTAGTGTTGTTACATTCAAACTAAACTGTATAAATGTAGGACTATGTGTGAACACTAACATTTTCAGTTGCTCTGTTCATGGAATTTCGCCCTAAAGGGTTGGAATAATCACATGGCTTCCCTACCCATTGGTGTATGAAATGACTATTTCTTTCTTTTACACCGTATCGTATAACCAGATTAAGAGAGTTGGACCTGTTTTGTGGATGAGATTAGCAAAGACGCCCTGCCGACACCAACTGCCTTTATTTACCTTGATCCTCTGTTCAACTGGACGGGATAAGCCCTGGTTTTTCTCAGATTTCCACTTTCTATTTTTAAGGATAATTATAATGTCCTGAGATTGCCTTTTAATGAAGAAGTAAGAAAAAATTCTATGAAAGAATGGTTGAGAACGCTAAATGAAAATTAACCCAAATTTACCAAAATGTGTGAACTTTGCTTGCACATAGTTTGCTACATGTATATATGATGGAAATTGGACCAGGAAGCATTTGCATATTTGTGAGGTCTCTCCTTGGTTGTATAAGATATCTCCACACCATGTGATAATTATAGGATGCGGCGGATCGCAACACGCACAAAAAGATGAAAGTCATACCGACAAACGTCTGCAAGGCAATAATTGCCCAATTACACTAATGCAGGGAAACAGTCGTCTTAGATAACGATTCTTTTAAGGGAGAAAAATGTTACTTAGGAGACTTTTGGAACCCGATAAGTCTTGTAGAAACCTTTTGTTTCTAGGTGTTTGTAATATCCAGTTTTCAAAGCCACTTAAGAGGACCAAGTCCTGTAATTAAACATCATTTGGGTTTGAAAAGTAGATCAGATATCCACAACTGTTTAGTCTCTTGTGTCACACACATATATTTGATCAAATGGAAGATACCGTATTTTCTTGATCAAAGTGCGCACCCCAATTAAAGTGCGCACCCCTGATTTGGGGCTAGTTCCAGACAAATTTGCAGAACTGAAACGTAAAGTCAAAAACCCCAAATAAAGTACGCACCCCTTCTCCACTGATCTTGAACACATTTGAACAGGATAAATTCAAATCCATGGTGTTCCTTCTATTATCTCCAGGTCATTTTTCTTATATCAAGGACTTCTACATAATGCCATTCCTTACAAAAGTTAGATTCATAAAAGATTCTCTTGTTTACTCCGCCAGCATCGTCTCTGCAAACTTGAGGATTGCCTAAGACAAGTTACAAATTGGCAGGTATTGAGCCATGTATTGTTTCACCGCAGCTGGGTTCCTGGTTTGAGTTTGAGTTTGAGGTCCTTTTCCAATTTGTCCTGGCAATAACCTCAAATAAAGCACGCACCCTGACTTTAGCAATGATTTGTGTTGCCTTTTGAATTTTGAATGTTTAAAAAGTGCATACTTTATTCGAGACAATACGGTATTCATGTATGCTGTGATTGCATCAGTGTTTAAAATGCAGCGGCCATCCATGAGGAAAATGAGAAAAGAATTTGACAACATGGTCTGAGCTCTAGGGGGTCCAGCAGTCGATGGGCTGCTAGGAGCATGACTGAATCAGACTTTGGTTGCAGGGACTAGAGTCCATTCCAAGTCACCAAGAGGGTTGTTATTGTCATAATTTACAAATGTTTTCAATCTATTGTAATTATTTGTGTGAGAGATTTTATACTTAAGAAATATTTTGAATGTGATTTCAACTTTATAAATATTCCTCCAGTTTTCTAAAACTTTATGAATATTCCTCATGTGGAATATGATATTTCTAACAGTTTCTAAATATTGGTAACATCATTCTACCATTATTTACAATTCTTTACAATTTCTAACCATTTTCTGCCATTATTGTAACATCTTTATAAATAGGTCAGAGGGCTGTGAAGAAAGCAATTCACACATCATTGCAAAGTATAGGGAAGAATGCTCTCCATGAAGGACCCAACATTGTCCTGCAGTGAAACCTAAAGATATACAAAAGCAGACAGAAGGGCCGGATTAGCACCTACATTTATGGGGGCAATCACCATTCTACCATTATCTACCATTTCCTACCATTTTTTGTTAATATTTCTAAACCTGAAAGAATCATGTAGATGTTTAGAAATTATTCAAAATAAAGAGATTTTCGTGCAGTAACTTTCAAAATGTTTCTAAACTATCTAACTGAATTTGAATAAATTCAAATTTTCATATTCAATCTTTTAGAAAAATTTAGAATTATTGTTGCTTAGATATTCTTTTATTAGAAATAATTCAAAATTATTACAAATATCATTCAAAAACCCTCTTGGTGACTTGGAATGGACTCTACTGTAAAATGGGAATTGTTTGCGAAGATTTAATTTTGGTGTATGAAGCGTTCACTGTGGTTTTAAGGTGGCGGTTAAAACTGCCATGCAGGGTTTAACTGCATAAGAGGAAATGTTTTGCGGTGGTTTTAAGTTCACGGTGAAGAGATTCACACGAAAATAAAACCACCGCTAACATTTCCCCTTTTACAGTTATTGAATTGTGACAAGGAGGGCAAGCAGTGGCACCTATAACTATATAGTACAAGTGCTCTACTCTCCAAGCAGAGGTTGCTGGAGAAGATTGTGACCTTTTTATCATATGCCCCGAGATTGCAGACAAACAAAATGGGCATATGATTAAAGGTCACAACCTTCTCCCCCAACCTCTGCTTGGAGAGTATCAGTGCTCATATGTTAAGAGGAGTTGAAAGTTTTTATTTTTTTTGCAAAGCAAAGTAAAAAAAAAACAGTCCAAATGCCATATTATTAAAAGTCTGCTGAGGAATGTGAAGGCCCTAGTCAAACTCGACAAGCATCTCTCCCAGTAGGCAGAGAATTTCAAACCATTTCCGTCAAACTCTGTTCTTCATTAACATATCCAGAGTTTTGGTATAGAACCTGGTGTTCTCAGTCCTATCATTAGTCACTGACGAAAGACAGTGGATACTGTCTGAAATGTCTGACTGTTTCAAAATCTTATCCAGTTGCTTGAGTTATTATTTTTGGCGTATCTGTTCCAGAGGGAGTTTTTTGTGTGACACTGGGATGTCCAATTATTAGTTAAGCATTAAGAAGGATTAGGAGTGGTATTTTGCCCTTTGTCGGTATTTGGGTCATAAGCCAACTTTTTAACTAGTGACGCTATTTTTACCAAACACAATAGTTTTAATTATATGTTGTGTACCTTTGTAACAGTGAACTGTGTATTTGTTGACTCGAAAGAACTTAAACTGCAGAATTTCTGCATTGTTGTTTATTATTACAGCATCGCATTCGCAGATACTTTGAAGTATCATTATCATCAGACGATAGTTACACAAAACACACATGTCACTAGTACTCATTCAGGCTTTTCACCAAACATTAGTTTCTTCGTAAACAACACTAAACAAAGGGTGAGAGACAAACAGACGATGTTTTCTTTCTGCAGAATCTGTGTAAGACAGTGTGAATGATGCCTTGTGACTGCACCATAATAGTCGGAAGATGCCATCAAAGATAAGAAAGGTGGAATGCCCGAAGCACATTTTTGTCCCTACACACAAACAGGGTGGGAGACAAATTATCACAGCGGAAGATATATGGATAAGATAAGTCTGCACCCCGTACTTAAAGGATACGCCGGCTTGGCATGACCCTCGCCCTTAATTTATTTTAGATATACAAATGTACGGCATTCTTTGTAATCAGTAGATGCTGCAGGTACAGGTGTTATACAAGTGATTTTTCCTTGGCCCAAATAATTGAAATGTGTCAAGACACAGGGCTTTAAACACTTTTCTTCTGCATTCAATTTCATTCTTTTTGTGGTAATTGTTTAGATTTGACAATTTTATTTCATATACTCTGTGAGATGGTGATGATAAGTAACGTTAGCAAAAATCCACCTTCTCATCACATCAAAAGTACACACGTAACTCCAATTTTTCCTTTATATGCAGGTGGTATTTCAAGCCCTGAGATGTGAGACTCTTGAGTTCTCTCTCATAGAAAGTACTAATTAGAGTGTAATTTAGACACTGATGGATGCAGATGCCATACCTGAGTAGTAGGGGCGGGGTTGTTATTGGGAAACGCTATGCTTGGAATTTATAGTGGTGACTGACAAGTAGAGAGTGTGAAATTGCTAAGACAATCATTCATTTTTAATTTTTACTAGATGTCGCCATTTTGTCATCCTATGGTGAGATATAGCCTCCCCCATGCAGGCCTTCCTAGGCGGGTATGGATAGTAGAGTTGGCAAAAATAACGAAGATGATACCCTATGGTGCCCAAACTCCCCTTGCAAATTATTCTCCTTATAGCCAGCATAGTTAGTATGGTTAAATACTAGGCATGGCTTAAGGCATGACAAAATATTTAACGCTTTTTGTGCCACAATTCCAAAGAGCTC
This sequence comes from Branchiostoma lanceolatum, assembly GCA_035149815.1. Classification (NCBI taxonomy): domain Eukaryota; kingdom Metazoa; phylum Chordata; class Leptocardii; order Amphioxiformes; family Branchiostomatidae; genus Branchiostoma; species Branchiostoma lanceolatum. The sequence goes on from CM068873.1 coordinate 17,326,455, forward strand.
CTGTTCTTTGGGTTACTGTTAGTCAGTAGTTCATGTCAATCCCAAGCCTGTGCGTCCTATAGACTTTTCACTTCAACTGTGCAGCAGACAGTAAAAGTACTCGTAAATGATGGATGTCACAACATGTAAACCAAAACGCTGAAGGTCAACATCACGGAATACTATTTTGTCTGTTGCTAAGCAACCAGAAACAAGCAGATGATCACAGAGGATACCGTGGTTTACACTAGGAAGTCACGGTGATGAAGTCACTGTTTACTTACTAATCTAGTCCTGACAGGTCAGAGCTTGGGTTTCCTTTGTTCTTAGTTTTCTTTTCATAATTTTTGACAGGGGCATGGAAGATGTTATTGTTATGCTGACGTCAGGACACGCTCTTATATTTATCTTCATGATGTTTGCCATGTTCATGTTAAGTGCTTGAAGTTCGTGATGTTTGCCAATGTTTAAGTGCTTCATGGATATTGCTGAGCATTGGGTTGAAACTTGCCAAAAGCGTGCCCTGAACATAACACAGTGTCATGGCTGATTAACACAAGGCTTTATAACTGACCCATGATATTGGGAGAGTTAATACTCTGCCTGGCTCATATATACACTGCGTATATGTATATATGCATGCTTGCTGTCCCATATCAAGTTTAGACAGTCATAATATTAATGACTTTTCCCAATTGCTGTATCCTTATTGCGCCAGGTGGAACACATGTATTACGTACCCTTGCTCAAGTGCCACCCGTTCAAACATACCTGGGTGTTGGTAGCCCTTATGTTCATTTACCTGTACATGTACATGTACATATACCTGCATAGTGTCATGTTTACCTGGAACTAAGAAATGTGTGACTGTGTAACTCTGCCACTAACACCTGCAAACGCTTCCAATTTAGCAAAATATCCATAGCAAGAGATGTCCTATGGGGGGGTACTTGTTCTACAATATGTTTTAGAATGAAACGGAAACTTTTAAGTGAGTTGGTACAACTGCTCATTATGCTCACATGACCAATCCACAGAGCAGGGGGTCCACAGGTTAGGGGCTTGTAACCACTACTTTTCGGCACGTCAAAATGAGCAAATAGCCATGCCTTTCTTTTTTTAGATTTTATCATGGGTGTTGCAACAGCACAGCAGTGTTTTCAGACTAATTATTATCTCCATGAAAAATGGAGATATAGTTTTGGGTGTGTCTGTGTGTGTGTGTGTGTGTTTCCGGACTGCTATAGTCAGCATAACTCCAGAACCCCTTGATGGATTACGATGATATTTGGTACGTGGGCGGGTGTTGTGAAGCCGAAAGTCAAGGTCAATTTTGGGCCCCCTGGTATGTGACCTTGGTACTGCAGCAGAACTTCCGTTTTTGTATCTTTTGACCGGGACGTGCTATGGTCTTGATTTTTGGGTGGCAGATAACTTGTGATGTAATAAACAAGTGGTGTAGGTTTGGGCCCCCTAGCAGCTTGTTGCAGTTTTTTTTGTTCTAAGTAGATGAACTGAAGCTAACGTGTCCAAAATACTTCCTTTGATTTAGTGCTGGGTAGGTGTGAAGAACCATAAATCAAGGTAAAGGTGTTAAGATAAATGGGGTATTCGTTTTACTATATAATTATGAACTACAGTGAAGATGAGCTCACATGCCTTGTGTATGTGTAATGCAGACACGTTTTCCTAAGACGCTACAGGCAGCACTACATACAATGTATACATGGTTTTATACAATTCTGATATATGATGAAGAATCTGTATAGACTGTAAGGAAGATGACACTCTTGAGGTAGCAGAATGTATTTTGAATTCAATACTGACAAACGATGTAGCAATACATACATGTAAAATGTACATGTTGAGGGTGGCTGTGCCTTTCCAATGGCTCATGTGCAAGGACACCAGGGTGGCGATGTTTATGATGATGAAACCAGTGCAATGATGATAATCATGAGGCGACAGCCTAACTCTGAGACTCATATTCCAGTAGTTTTATAGAAGAACTTTATTGCACGACAAATGTACATGGTATAAAGTATGACAAGAATTCGTAAACATAACACAAAGTAGAAGTATAGAATAAAACTTAACATCCTAACTACTAATACAATACAATAAGGGGTAGCATACGTTTTCGATAAAGTGTTATAATCGAGTTGGTTTAATCATTAGTTTCGGTATTTTTTCTAATGTGAAAGCAGTCGTTCAGATATTTACCTATGTTCGCATTGTGGGGATTGTTGCATTTGAATATGTACTCAAAACGGTCTGTAGCATCGAGACTCTTAAAACTTTTACTTGTTTTGAGAAGTGTGAATAGCTTATGACGTAAAACATCATATCTAGAGCATTCCATGACAAAGTGATATTCATCTTCAATTTTCATTGGACAAGATGGGCAAAACCTTTGTTCAGGGGCTACATTATAGTATCTGCCCTTCTCTATTTTCAACTTATGACAACTAATTCTTAACTGAGTTATCGCTTTACGAATATCAACGTTATTTATATCATCAAGATATTGTTCATAGCAGTCTTTCGATTTGTTGAGAATGGCGTAGTGTGCAAGTAAGTCCACCTTGCAGTTCTACAAGGTAGCCAAAATGTTTAAAAGATGTGACCCAATATTGTCAAACTCAAAGTATTTCATTTCGAGCACACCTGTCTAAAAATAGTACATGTTGTGTATATGTAGGTCAGAAGTGCTCAGTGAGATATAAGAGGTATCCATGTTAATCCTGGGGGCTTGTGGTGCTTGTGTGCTTCGTGCGTCAGGTGAGATTACAGGTAATCCAGGTGTGGCTTGGAATTTACGTCAGACTTTCTCTCGGACGTCTTGCCAGGAGCACTTTCACAGCATGAAGCTGCCTGGTCAGGTTTGGCTTCACTGTAATGAATGAAAACATGTGGATTTCATTTTGTTTTGTTTTCTAGATCTTCCAGACACAACACAAGAATTTACCTCATTCATGAAAAGTATACAGTGACTCCTTTTGATCGTTATGTTCTGGAAGATGTTGTTGATCTCACTGCAAAGGAAAACTATAATATAACATTAAAATATAGGTCAGTGCATCTTATGCAAGTTTTTAGACATAATCTGTGTTTTAAAAATATGTTGCAAGTTCTTAGATTCTTAATCTAGTTAAAGGTATATATATGAAGTATAAGAGGGCACTTTCTTTCTGGGTGTGATAATCATGAAGTAAAGTTACTTGAAACTTTTACGTAAGAATGATGCTAAATATGTAGAAATAAAACTACACTGTTATACAATATATTTCAAGGATACCTAAAAGCTCTGGTAGTTTAAATTCTGCTTGAATTCACAAACTAAAGACAATGTTTTGTGTTTCTTCAGAAACTGTTACCTTGGGCTGACCTAATTTCTTAAGACGTAGATTAGAAGGCTTGGCGTGCGGTCTGTCTTGTGTCTATGGTCCATGGGAGATGACAGCGTTCCTGCCTTAGGGCCCATTGTCTCTGGATCAATGCACATCTCTGCTAATTCAACACTATATGTGTCCACCTCATACAAGCACTAGTTGTTCTTTCAACAGAATCATACCATGTTTTAGAATCACCGCAATTCCTTAGTCTCTATTATCCATCGTTACATGTTTTTCAAAGTTATAATATTACATTAAATGTGTTAATTTATCATGATAAACATACTTCTAAAGCTTGCACTGCCCATAGCTTATGTCTTCATAATAAATCACCATCATGTAAATGCCTATTAAAAGTATTTCATGCACTGATTGCATTGATGTTCTTCTATAGATAGTAATAACTATAATTATCCATGTATGATGTATGTATGAGCAGTCTGATACTGACAAGTATGTCAGGCTTCCCAGAAATTTAATAGAAGGACAAGATACCACCTGCTGAGCCTGGGACATTTTCTACGTCAATGAAATGAAGCCTTTATGTAACTGTCTTTCAGCATGTTAAACTAACGTAGCAAACCTGAAGTATATGTAGCACAAATACTTAACTCTTGTTTGAACTATTTGTGGAAACTAGCTATAGACAATAACTGATCTCATATCTATTCAAAGATATCAATTCTAACTTAAACCTGGACAACTTTTTTAGATGTTTGTTGAGTGACGTCGTGTTGATGGTTGTTTGTAGTTGGGATTGTAACCTCCTGCTGGTCTCCTGTTTTCTAGTTCATGTACACTAGAACATACACTCAAGTGTTGCACCAGGAGATGGTTTGAACGAAGGCACTTTGTTAATGTCAATCTTACACAGCTTATGATTATATCAATTGGATGCTTGATTAGGTGCTATAATCACATTAAAAATTTATGACAAGTATAACACAGGTACTACATGTACATTGTAAGGTAAGGCCACGCCAATTTATTTTGTTGCTTCTCGGAATAGCCTGTCCTGTTTTTCCCATTTTGAAAAAAAAAAAACTGGGTCACTATTCCCATTCACAAATTTTAACTCCCAATTTTACAGTTGTAAAACTCAATAGCCACCAGAATAGATTATAAAGGCCTGCACACCTACAAAGTGTGGTCACATTGATCACAAGTTATAATTTTTCATTTATTAAAACTATTTCTCAATATCAATCCATATATTACATGGCAAAAGGTAATTTTGTTACTAGAATTATAGTACTAGATCAAAGAAAAGCGTGCATTGCATAAGATAAGCCATACAAAGCTGAAACTTGAATAATCCTCTTATTCTTTATGTTATGTAAACCCTTATCTTCACCCCTGACTATTTGCAAAAAATTTAATTTAATTTTTTTTTCGCCCTGTCACTTCTGAAAAAATCCGAGAAGCGACAAATTAGATTGGTGTGGCCTTATGTAAAGTTGGGTGAAATGAAAGATGGTGATGATGATTAAGCATTTTCCATCGTTTGGTGACAAAAAACCAAGGGCAAAATTCATTATGCTGATCAACATTGAGTAAGAACTGTCAATGATATGTGCAGGAAATCAGCAGATTCCATTTATTGAGTAAGCCCATTGTGAGCTAGTACGTGTGTGTCCATCTGAACTAGATGTTAGAGTGTTTTTTAGTCTTTCTTTCCTCTTGGATTTACAGAGAAAGGCGGCCGTATCATGGCTGTATCAGGTGACTTTTGTCTACCTGCCAGATCAGGATTCAGTTTCGTTTCAGAGCCAATCAGGACCAATTAGGGATTTTTCAAATTTCCGCGAGGTATCACATGAAACTCGAGACGAGGAAGGGCACATATCTTTTAAGTAATATTGAAAGAGATGATCAGGACAGAGGAAAAGAAGTCTCTACTGTTCCACACTATCATCCCCATCTTGCTCCTCCAGGATTTCTCCTACTTACAGATGGTAAAGGAAGCTTTAAGATTTCAGATTACAATCTTAAGATTAATTTCTTGTTAAAGATTTAAAGGATGACACGATAAACTCTTTAAGAAAATCTGCCATTTCATCTCTTTGAAAGGCTTTATGTGTGCTATTCAGGCTTGCCTATTTTTACTTTTAAGAGATAGATGCCTATCTTCCTGCAATGAGGTGGTATTTTGTTTATCTCTGAAACATCAGCGTTCATGAAAGGGAAAGCTTGAGTTTTGAAATAGGAGATGTGCTATTAGTAAGACATTGTTCATTTCTCCTGCTTAAACTGTCATTGACATCTTGTGAGTGCCCTTTTAGGAGTATTTTCAGACACATCAGTTTTCTGTCTTTGTCTAATTTAGCATTCTGGCAAAGGGAGCGCTCCATTCTGAAACAATTTTGTGCCTGTGCTTTTGTCCTTTGTGACAATATTAGCATCCAACATTTTTTCTGAGAAATTGAGCGCAAACTTTTTGTTTCCATCACTTTGTGTGATTTAGAAGGAAGACGGCTTCTTTTGTCTTTCGAGACGTGTGTAGCATTCAACATTTGTTTTGAAAAATTAGACACAAATTGTCTCTCAGTCAAATATAGCTTAGAGACAAAGCAAACTTTTGCTTCACTCAAACAATTAGTAGACTGCTAAGAATAGACTTTTTATTTGACGGCATGTTAGCATTTAACATTTCTTCTGAGAAATTAGATGCATAGTTTTTGTTTACTGATGGTTTTCTGTCGCTGTGTGATTTAGCAGAAAACTTTCACTGCTTAGAAGCCATTAGGGGACTGAATAGGTTAGCCTCTGATGCAGACTCCTCCCAGCTGTTTTCTTTTTCAAGTTATTGTTTTTATACTACATGTATTACATTTTTTTTCATTGCATATTCAATACCTCCAGATTTTGGCTATTTGAAAAATAGAATGATTGTGCAATTTTTTTAGAATACCCAAGGTTCTATATGATGTCCTTGGAATACCACATTTATTGCAAACAGGTGCACCACGCCCATCTTGCAATGTAAGATCTTATAAGTCTTTCAGTCCTCAGGCATGCTCATTGAGAAAAAAACGATAATAGTTCTTTTATTCACGCCTGTCAAATTACATTGTATTTATCAGTGTCAGAACACTGGAAGACCTTTTATACCTTTATATGTTCTTATCGGTAGCATTAATAATGCATGACGTGAGAAGGACATTGTTTTTTGAATAGAATCTATTGATTAGACCATCTGCTCATTGAGTCTGACAAGAAGCATCTCAAATACAACATGTATGGTGGTTAATCTCCAAGCAGATCTACACGGGGCGCTGAAAATCGTATGTGCTAGCCAGAGAAGCTCCAGTCAGCCAGATAAGCTCCAGTCGGCTAGCATATACGATTTTCAGCGCATCGTGTAGATCTGCTTGGAGATTAAGGTGGTATGCTAGGAAAGATAGCGCAATATTTAATACATTGCCATATACCGTTATAGAGCACAATTGTAACTTTTTAACAGGTATAACACAAACATGCATGTACAAGTTGCAGATAAGGCACTTTTATCCTATATGCCTGGTCTTATCTGGGGATTGAGGCTTCAAAACTCAAAGTGACGATCTTTTAATAAATGTAAATATTTAAGGAACTGTCAAGTATTGTGTTCTGTATTGTGCAACTTTGGGCTATAACAGGTGAATTTCTACAGTTGAAATTTTGTGATCTTATCCCTTTTTTCGCCTGTTGGAAAGAAGTTTTTAAGAAGGTCAAAAATCACTAATGGTATGCACAAATACATGACCTATTGTTTTACATTAAACTGTCCTATCAGATAGGCAGAACGTTTTCCTTCTTGGTCAGTGAACAGGGTTGGTCCCAAAATGCATCCCTGTGGGACACCAAACAAGTGTTCATATTAGATGCCTCCAAAGCTTTAGGCTTGGTCCCAAAATGCATCCCTGTGGGACACCAAACAAGTGTTCATATTAGATGCCTCCAAAGCTTTAGGCTTGGTCCCAAAATGCATCCCTGTGGGACACCAAACAAGTGTTCATATTAGATGCCTCCAAAGCTTTAGGCTTGGTCCCAAAATGCATCCCTGTGGGACACCAAACAAGTGTTCATATTAGATGCCTCCAAAGCTTTAGGCATAAAAGGTATGAAAATGGTATGATTGTGTCCTTGACCCCAACAATCATGGACTGGTAGGTGATCCATAACCTTGTGTATTCATCCCCTGTTAACGCTCTCTGTTTGTTGAAGACGTAATTGACAAGGTTGCTGGATCGTAAAGTGCGTCTTGACCTCGCAGAGGATGTTCCACCAGTTCCGCACCATTAATTATTCACAGGTCCACCCTGCTGGCCTTCCATAGAGGTGTACAAACTGTCGTGCATTATGTAACATTTAAATTGGCATTATGTATTGCTTCAGATTTGTCATAATTTTGATGTCAATACTTTAATTTGTATCTTAAGCTGGAGCTTGTAATTTTATTTCAGATCTGTTCTGAATACATGATTTTTGCCTGGAGTTATCAATAAAGTTAGTGAGATGGAAACGATATTGATGACCTCCACGGACTGACCTCTAGGTCATTTCTCCTTCTTAAGTGCAATGACCTTCAACAACCTTCGCTTGTCGGCAAAGTAGAAGAATTCCATCACAAGGTTTTGTGTCGGGAATTCCCACGATGCCTTGAATCATCTGCTCATTTCTCTCTGCCTGATTTGCATACAATGTCACGTAGAAAATGCATCTAAGGTCATCAGATGACAATAAGGGTGAACCTGAACTTCACAGGGTAGGAACGTCACTTCAGCAGGTGCAGGTGTTCTGTCATCTCCATCCTTTTGATGCATCCCATGACAAAAAACTGACCTGTCATCTTATATAGTTCATTCAACTCAAGCATACATTTGTTTTGCAACAAATTGACACATTCTAATCCATTTACCAGGAAAAATTCTAATTCTAACTTGAATTGAAAATTGTAGGATTTTGAACAATTTATAGTGTTTCAGCTTAGTATTTTGGTCCAAATATGAACTGCTTTAGTTATGTCCTTTGATTTGTACGTTGTATTAATGGAAAATGCCAGGTGTGGCTTGCTAAAGGTTAATTCAAAAGCCTTTGGTGTGTGAGATGAACTGATTTGCATAAAAGACCACGTTCATATTGGAACGTTCATCTTACGCTTTTTGATAAAGTGGTAGCCTGTGACACTAACTACACAGCAAAGATAGATGTTTCACCAAGTCATAATTGGTCAAAATAGTGCTATTTTTACCTTAAAGGCATCCAGAGCATTTTATGAGGCTTGAAACTTGAATAAAAACCCTCCAATTTCTAGTCATTCCTACACATAGTTAGAAGCAATAACACTATACCATTACATATCAACATTAAAGGAGCAAAGATACAATGTCGTTGTGTGGTGAGAACTGATGGAAAATCCAATCCCTAATAGACTGATCCTGACCACCACAATTAGCAGTTCGACCAATGAGAGAGTGACTGCATGTCCGTCAAATATTTGCATTTTTATGTTTTAATTTTGCATTTCTACGTTTTGACGGAGGTGGCAGGGCCATGGTATCGGTCTATTTACACTAGGCGCATGAAACTAAGACATCACCATGTAGCTTATTTTTGTGCCGCTTTTGATAAGAAATCCACACAAAATGGGGTTAACAGTGGCATTGAATGTCAATTTCATAAAGATTACAGCAACTAGAATACAGAAAATGCTCTGGGTGCCTTTAAAGCTCTGAGGTGGCTAGTCCCATGGGATGACAGATAGATGTAATGTATTATGTAACAGTGCGTGACATTATGTAACAATTCCTGACACTTCTAAAAATGAAGTCACTTTTGACATTTTCTCTTATCAAAGATCGGAGAAAATCCAATTTGACGCTATCACAAAATGCATGACCTGACAAGTTTAACATTATTTTTTTCTGACTCTTCTTTATGATATACTCAATAGATTTAACAGATTAATGGCTGAAGCTCAATATTACTTGGGAGTTATTGTACCAGGCAGTGACGGGCAGGAATTATATATTTACTAGGTTTTAAGTTTCTCTTTGTTTGGGATTGAATTTTACATCCGGGTGCATTTGAAAGAAAAAGTTGTTTCCTCCATTTTATGCTTGAAGTGTATCAGTGTAGACAAACCTTTACATGTCCTCTGTAGTAGATGATGGTGGATTACGTCATTTGTGTAAAGTTTTCTTTAGCCTTACTGTCTTTAGCTTGCCGTAAATGATGAGATAAAGTTTTCAAATGTGCCGCAGTCTTTCATAATTGTCTGTGCTTGTAGACAGGAAATTGGGATTGTCAGCTACTACACTTGTATATATTATAAGAGGGAGGCTTTAATGTAAGACTTTCAAGTAAACACGTACCTGTGTATGCCAGGTACAGTAACAGGTGATACGGACAGGTGTCATCTGGGGAGGGGTACAGTCTTGTTGATTTAAGTAGGTAATACTTAGTGTTAAGAGTTACTGTCGAAATGAAATGAAAGTGTTCAAAATCCAGTTTGGGGCTTAAAAAACTGAAACTCAGAGCGTCAGTGCAGAATAAGAATGTTAAATAAAATGTTTTGTTTTGGGTCCCATTTTAATTGATCACCAATTCATTTTATTATATTTAAACATTATTCATTGATACAGAGACAATTCTTCTGATATATACATTTTGTACTATAATGGGAGAGGTCAAATGCAACAATTTGAAAAACAATCAAATTGAAAGGAAGGATGTACTTTTTTCTCACCTGCGTACATTGCTAACAATGAACAATGCACTGCATACATGATGTGTTATGGTTTGAAGTGATGGTGGCTAGTTGGATGTTGTTGTGACTTCGGAAATGCTATGTTTCCACAATAGATTCTCCTTGAAAAGTCACAATAAGGTGTCTTTTTCATGTAAATATCAGTAGTCAGGATACAGTACTTCCAGACAACAACGCTTCCACCACTTCCTGTACCTTCGTGTTTTGAAAGACAATTTCTGAACACCACCACTAAATCTTCTCCCCAATTGGACAGATTGTCAACATGCTTTTAGCGTCAGTCGTACTTTAACAACAAGTTACCTTGGACGAAATGTGCCGACATACCTACCTTGCTGGGCGATGTTCAACTGTATTTACTTGTTATTGATTGATGTAGAGATATCTTTATCCATACACAAACATTTGTCATTCTCATGTTGAAAGTATTTTGCTTGCAAATATACTTGACAACTATCAATTATTTGCTGGTATGTTGGCAACACATTGAACAAGTTCGGGAATTTGAGAAAACTACTTTGTGAATTCCAAAGGAAATAGTTTCCCATGGATTTCCTAGATGCAACCCCTTTTCCACAACAGGAAATGCATTTTTTTCCAGGCAACCATCCGAAACAATTTAATCGTAATAATTTCAATAAATTCTGCTTATCCAAGCAACTGTATGACTCACTGTCCTTATTGGACATGCTAGATATATACTGAAGATGGCAAAAAGAACACAATGTAAATACATCCTGTGTACCTTTGTGACTTTCATCAAAATTAATATCCTGGTAACTCTCCTTGTTAAGAGAAAATTTATGACATTTTATGGCCATTGAACTTAGACCTACTAGCAAGTTACTAATCATAGTTTAAGGACTGATGCTTATAAGACTGATAAAATCTATGAAGTGATAAGTTTAGGGCAATACGGAAATTCAATGTTACTTCCTTGTCCAGAAAGATACAATGTATAAGGGTCTGATGTAGTTAGCATCTTTTTTTTGTACTGTACAATATAGTCCAACAGGAAACAAGGTGGTCACATGGTGAAGTTAGCTTTGCCTTGGAAGTGTCCAAAGTTCAGTTTAACTATTCTAGCCCAAGGCATATACTTGCATCATTAAGCTCAAAGTCATCTTGGAAACAACAAACATTGTTACGGCGGTTGTTTTGGTCTCTAAGGTTACATTAACATAATTCAGCATAATATAACCAGCGTGCCTGCGAAGCTGGTGATTTACGCCGAAGGGTGGTTATACCGGCTATATAGATATAGATACAGAATTCTACAGACAACATTTTCATTCTAAAGATTCTAATTGTAATCAAGAGCTTTAAAAAAGATTGTACACAATGCTGTTCTTTTGTAAAAAAAATACATTTTATGGCATGTTCGGTTCTATTGTCAATGGTGCATTGGTATGCTAATTGTCATTTATATAATAAGTTACCCTACCTTAGGGGTATTTTGACGTATTGGTTGTTCTGTAACTATGGTAACATAACCCACAAATAGAATAGCTGGCCTTGTTGTGAATGACAGCAGCCTAACAGGTTATGATAATCATTATGCAATCTGATATTCAAAAGTCATTTTGCAACCTTCCATTCTGTGTGGCAAGTGCTTTATATTGGTCACGTTTAGCTTTAGAAAAAATCCTTAGTATTACAGATTGATCCAGTGGTTTACATTTAACCTTTGAAAACACATTTTTGGTCAAGGCGAGGTCATAGGTACATATTATAGTTTAAGCCCTTCTATGTGTGAAGGAAGAAGTTATACTTTCCCATTCCCTCAAATAATCCAGTAATTGTGTTACTTTGATATCACGAAACAGCGTAATTTTCCTCTTTACTACTTTGAAGATTTGTAACAAGTACAAGCGCTTTAAAGTTGGAGTAAACCTGTTATTAGAGATTGTGTGGCACTATTCAAAGTCGGATTAAGGCTATAGCCTTGACAATTTTCCTCTTTACTACATTGTAGATTTGTAACAAGTGCAAGCGCTTTAAAGTTGGAGCAAACCTGTTATTAAAGATTGTGTGGCACTATTCAAAGTAGGATTAAGGTTATAGCCTTGACAGGTTAATCTTTTTGTCATCCTCTTGATTACTGGTTGTCAAGAAGATTGTTATCTTCAAACAAGACTGTTGTCTATGATGTGTATAACTGATCTCACCTTGGCCTATATCAGGGGTCATAGGTTACAGTTGGTAATTGCTATGTGTTGTGAGCCCCTTTAGTTACTCCTCGGGGCAAGGTATGTTTGAGGATCCCTCCCGCGGAGGCTTAACTAGGTTAAAACGGCAAGCTGCCTTCAGGCAATGCTTTTAGGAGGGCCTGCATGGGGGGGGGGGGGGGGTCCCGACAACGCTCTACGCTAAATTCGGAGGGCCGGCTTTGTAATACGCTAAATTCAGAAAGCCTCCCTACACTCTACGCTAAATTCAGAAAGCCTATGCTCTACGTTGAATTATGGAGTGGTCGGCAACGCTCTACGTAAATTAAAATGGCCGATTACGCTCTATGCAGAAGGGGCATGCAGGCCCTTTCAGATGAGATGTCAACAGAAAAAAATGCACCCAAGAAATGGTTTAGTTTTCCATTTAGAATGAAGATACTCTGACAATTGTTAGAATTATACTCGGACGTTAGGTAGCACTAGTTTCCCCAAACTAATAGCAAAGCAATTCATAACAGTGATTGTGGTGACATGCAACAGCATACATATTTTTGCAAACTCGTTAAAATACTTTGGTGCATCTGTTAAAAACAGTTTGAAAGGTATAAGACTAGTATACTATAACAATGTAGTATTGCAGTGTCAAACAATGCGCTTGTGATCAACAGCTAAAACCATTAAAGTTTGCTTGAACATGTATTAATAACTGTTATGAAACTTTGACCTTTGATGATATTTTCCAGTATGAATAAATGTACCATAATCATGTGCATCAAATGTTATTCTTAACCCAAATTCTGACTTTACGTGCAGACCTAACATTAAATACACGAACATTTTATTCAATATGACAAGTGAAAAATGACATACATAACAATCTGTCCCTGACATTAATTACTGCCTCTGTTTTGGTTCAAAAACTAGTTTCGGTCGTTACATGATGCCAGTTTCCAATCATTAGGCCACACCAATTTAATTCTTTGGTTAACGGATTTTTTTTTAAATTTTAGCAACAACAAAAAATCATGAAAACAGAAGGCTGGGGTGAAAACTTGCACCTGACCCTGTTCACTCCCTGAAACTTAGTACAAACTTTCCTCTGAGATTCTGTTTTCCTGTTGATTTTCCAATCTAGCATTTTTTTTCCGTTAACCAGGAAATTAAAATGGTGAGGCCTTATGCCACGCTCAGAGAAATGGCTTTAACTGTAAAGGTTAGACTATGAGGGATAATTCTTTTCAAAGCCTTCAGCATAGCATAATGTGATCCTTGTATCCTATGATGTGGGATACTGACATTAATAATCTTTTGCGTGCTGAGTAGGCAAGCTAAAAATGTTAGCAGTAACTATAAATACTATTTCACTTTATTCCAATGATCAGTGCTATGCAGTATAAATCTTGTTCATGAATGCAGGCTTTGCAGGTGCTTCGCAGGTGCTTCGCAGGCTTTGCAGGTGCTTTGCAGGTGCTTCGCAGTGGCTGCGGGTTATATAATATGGAATCCAAAAAACTTAAGTGGCGTCGCGGTGGCGTAGTGGCAGGGTGTTTGGCCTCAGAACCCGGGTTCGAATCTGGGGTTCCCTGATTTGTCCCGTTGACATTGTGCCCTTGGGAAAGGCACTTTACACGACTTCGCCCACTTTACTGAGGTGAAAATGAGTACCTAACTTTGGTTAGAGACGTCCCTCGGATAGGACGTTAAGTGGAGGTCCGGTGTATGAGGAGAGCCACACCTCGAGCATGTTAAAGAACACACACTTATCGAAAAGAGTAGGGGTCTTTCCCGGTGTGTGTGGATCATATACATCTGTCCAGATATGCAGCTTATACTCTTCAGTACAAACCTGGTGTGTTACGCCTTCATGCATTTTACCGGGTATGCAATACAAACAAACAAACAAACAAACAAACAACTTATCACACTTGAGCCCTGCATAATGATTTGGCAGTGTTTTTCTTTCGTGGTAGGAGGGAAAGGGAGTTTTTTGCAGTGTTTTAAATTTGCGATCGAAACAATTCTGTAGTAGAGTAGTAATACATGTACAAGGGAGACATAGTCACGGTCTTATGAATTTGTGGTAACGTTAGAGAAGTCACTACAAAAAAACGAGAAAATAAAACCAATATTTTAGTTTCAAAGTGAAAGTTTTACGATTTACAATACAGTAATACATGAACCATTGACTACAGCAGGTCCCAAGATGTTGGAATTTTGTGAAACGCAAGAGGTCATCAACCTGTAGTATTGTTACCACACCTGGAGATATTCTGAAGGCCAAGGTTGTTTGCTGTCAACACTCATTATACATTTGTACTACACTACAATGCAGAAGGAATGCCCAGCAACAACCTTTGCCAAGAATTAGCGGTAGGGTTTAAATCATTGACAGTTTGGCACGGAGGGGTGTTCAGGGTTTTTCTTTCCTCAAATAAGTAAAGGATTCATGATATATTGACAAATGTTTAAAAAGTTAACTTCTTACGACATGTGTTTTGGAGTAAGTACCTCACCTGAAGTGGAAATTTCATATAATTGTACTAATAAGTTCTTCAGGTGCAGGATTAAGTAATTATCGGATACCGATAATCCAGCTAAGCTATAATTATATATAATCCTACTTAAACAGATTATCTGGTCCGTTGGTGTATTTGTTGATGAATAGATGAGAGGAACTACAGCCAATTACATTCGAAGCATTCCCATGCCACATGTAAAAGGTTTACAGTCTTTGTCAACGACGGCTCGCCAAAATCTGTTTTGACAGAGACTGTGTCACTCACCGGTCATTGACATGCTCAGCAAACCAGCGAACAATAGAAATCTGATGATGAGTCAAAACCATTGTACTTTTTACATAATGATTTATTGCCTTATGCTCTCACTGGCGGGGACAATTCGATACAGATTTACTACTTTGATAACCTCTAGTCTGTATAACGCAAACTCCAGCTGTCCGGGGGCTTCTCTCCCCTCCCCGCGGAGTTTGTGCTCGACTAGCTCTAAGCCAGGAGAGCTGTTATCAAAAATAGTAACACCAATCAGAGGCCAGGATTTCAGCCAGGTCCCCATTGCCAGCTAGTTAGCGTGTATTGGGTTCGGAGCCGATTACAGGACGGCGAGCGGTCACAGGAGGCTTGATTGAATTCAGGCTAGATAACCTCCATTGCAGACTCCCTCTAGCCTGGAGTCCAGCCTTATTAGCTTTTCCGTTCGCTACCCAATATTGGCGAGGAGCGGAGCTTGGGTAGCGAACGGAAAGCTAATAAGGCTGGACTCCAGGCTAGACACCCTCCGGCTGTTTTCTTTTTCAAGTTAACGTTTTCTTGTTCTTATTACTGGCCAAGAAAAAAATGTGATGAGAAAACAGCAACTTCAAAAAGAAATTAGCTGGAAGGAGTCTGCAACGGAGGCTACTACTTTGACACCTTAATCATATTTTGTCAAGACTTCAGATCAGCTTTGCCAAGAATGAGGGCATTAACTTATTTGTACTTCTTCGTTTTGTGTCACAGGTATGTGTCATACTGAATTGTAGAGTTTGGGGTGAACCCACTGCAGTCTATGTGTTTATTATTAGAGTTGCTTTAAATATACAAATGTAGTTCATTCAAAATGTTTTGTTTTTGTAACAGCCAAAACAGTTATTGTCTCTCGATCAGATAAAGACAAATCCTGTCTATGAACTGGTTTGAAACACACAGAGTTGTGGAAAATAGATTTTGATAAGGCAGAGAAGTGGTCTAGTGAGCATACCAACCACAACAAAATGGTGAATCCTTCGGTCTGGTTTTCAATGCAGAAAATACCATTATCATACACTCTTTGTTGAAATAACTGCATGTACAAATCTTGTTAACTGATGATCAGCAAATATTATATGTTGAACAAAGGTGGTTTTACAGACCTTTGAACTCATTTTCAATAAAATCTGGTATCAAACATTTGTCACATTAAGGCCATACCAATTTATTTTCTTGGTTAACTGAATAAAAAAAATCTAAAAAATGCTAGATTGGAAAAACAACATGAAAACAGAATCTCAGAGGAATGTTTTTACTTTCAATTGGTGCACACAGTATCAGGGAGTGAACAGGGTCAGGTGCAAGTTTTCACCCCAGCCTTCTGTTTTCATGATTTTTTGTGTGCTAAAAATTAAAAATAAAAATCTGTTAACCAAGAAATTGGTGTGGCCTAACCTAATAATGAATGGCGCCAAGCTAGATAATGAAACATGCAACCTAGTTGCCTAGCACCACATGCATGGATCTCTCATTCTTTCTGTTTGCTGAAAATTTTGACCTACAGTCGTACAAACATTCAATGTAGAATTTGTCTGTGTGTGATTACAAATTGCATAGTTGTTCTGAATCACAAAAGTGCCATATGATTCACTCAAACCTTACACCATAGATACCAGAATGTCAAGTAACGGGGGGCGCCCTAACATCGCACGGATTTTTTACTGATCTTATTTTGCATAAGTACACCGTGTTTGTGTCAAATGACTATGCTGATAAGGAAGGTAAATAACCCAAGTTCATGCACATAATTGTCATTTACATTCAAAACATATGTGTACATATTCATTTCTTGTTTTGTCGAAAAGTAGTATTTTGACAATAATGATGGTAGCGCTAAGTAGAGGGTCACTGCGTAGCTAGACGGCCCGGCACCTGAATATACGACCTGTGCCAAGCAGATACACAAGTCACACAGCTATCATACAGATAAGAAAAAAAAACGTCCGATGTTAGGGCACCCCCCGTTACATATCACGGCTTCAAGAGTTACTCTCGAATTAGCAAGCAAACTTATCAGACATCAACAAGCTTTGTTGCCATAGTGACAGCCTTGCTTTTTGGTCATCAGAGTCATTGGAACAATTAGCAACATCAGCAACATGTCAAGTAACAATTTTACCTATTGATTATATGGCTCCTCCAAGTGTTGACATATATATAACAGAGGACAAATTGTACCTGCACATTCCAAAAATGTCCTGCCAGCTACTTTCAGATTCTATGGTGTACCAATACAGTACTTGCCATCTTTTATAAGAGCTGGTATATCTTCTTTTGCATTACCCACTTCAGAAATGGTGATATATTTAAGACAACATATTGGTTATAGTGCTCCAAGCACTATTGTATGGTCCACTAGTTAGGGGCCTAACTTCTAGACCAAAAGGTCAATAATTCAAATCCTATACATATTTGTAAGTAGCTGTTGCTGCAAGGCTGACTTGCATGTTAACCTTATCCCTTGTGTCTAACTCAGTAACCAATAGAGAATGGGGTGCCAAATGGCTACTTCAGTGTGCTAAAGGTTAAAGGCACCCAGAGCATTTCATTAGGAAAATTGGAAATATTCTAGTTGCTGTAATCTTTATGAAATTGACAATTGAGACCACTGTTTACCACATTAATTTTGCGTTCGGATTTCTTTTCAAAAGTGCGCAAAAACGGCACAAAAATAATATACATTGTAATCTTTTAGTTTCACGCGCCTAGTGTAAATAGACTGAAACCATAGCCCCTAATGACCCACCTCCGTCAAAATGTGGAATTGCAAAATTAAAACATAACAATGCAAATATTTTACCGACATGCAGTCACTCTCTCATTGGTCGAACCGCTTATTGTGATGGACATTCAGTATCAGTCTTTTAGGGCTTGGATTTTCTATCAGTTCTCACCACACAACGACATTATATTGTATCTTTGCTCATTTAATTTCGATATGTAATGGTATATATAGTGTTATTGAATTTGAAACTTACTATGTGTAGGAATGACTAGAAATTGGAGTTTTTTTATTCAAATTTCAATCCTCATAAAATGCTCTGGATGCCTTTAAAAGGATGCAGTCCATTGGATGGGATGATGAACCAACACTGGTCATCTGTTCACTCTGACTCTTTCTCAACCAATAGAAGATTAGCTTTTTAATCAAATCAAATTTCAATTTGATGAGCATAATCTTGAGATATATTTCCATCTTTTTTTTAGGAAACAAAATTTCTTGATCAGGTCATCGATCAGCAGTATAATAGCCATAAATGCTATATGTATGGCACCTTGCCTTGTAACTTGTAAGCATAGTGATGCTACAGTTACTGTACTAAAAAATGTCAATTGAAAAACTTTCAAAAAGTAAGTTAAATCCCTGTACTATGGGACCCAACCCATTTACATGTATCTAGTCTGTATTTATCAGAAGTGAGCAGCTCTGCCTCTAAGGCCACACCAATTTAATTTTTTGGTTAACAGATTTTTTTTTAAATTTTAGCAACAAAAAAAAATCATGAAAACAGAAGGCTGGGGTGAAAACTTGCACCTGACCCTGTTCACTCCCTGAAACTGTGTGCACCAAAGTACAAACTTTCCTCTGAGATTCTGTTTTCCTGTTGATTATCCAATCTAGCATTTTTTTTTTCAAATTCCATTAACCAAGAAATTAAAATGTTTTGGCCTTATAATTATTGATCAATACTGGCATGGTTTAGCAGTGTTTTTTTATAGAAAAGATTGGAATTGCAATTATGATTTAGTTCATTAGGCTATTTGCTGTCCTTGACCACTTTTGATCCAGCAGTACTCAGTAGTACTGTTGGAAAGTACACCATTTTCTTTAAGTGCACACTGTCACGTAAGTATTATAAATGTTCCCTACATTTGCCCCTTAAGTGTAGTGTCATCCCTGTCACATAATCCAGGTAACTCCGCCACAGGCACATAACAATTGTTCCTTCCCGAGTCATGGCTCGTTTGTCGTGTGTACGTGCCGGCGCCCATGCACGCGACATTTCTGCATTTCTGCCACCACTTGGGGATGATCCTATGATTGACCTTGTGTTATGGACAACGGTTTGGACTTTAAGACTAGATGATCCCTTGATCCCATAATAAAAATTCCAACAAAAACTTCGTGACTCAAGACATGTAGATTTGTACAGCAGCTATAGCCTGAGTACCAGCCTCCGTAGTGACTGCTGGCTCAAAAAAATTCGCTTTCTAGTTCATCCGACAGGTCTCTGCATCATGATTGATTGTATGGTTGATGTGAGAAATTTGCATAACTGCAAATTTTCTTCAGGTTCTCGTGTTTCAGACATCCGTTCATGATACAAGGTCAAGTTGGTTTAATTTGATTTGGTAGTCAAGTCGATTTAAACAGTTCAAATTTGCACCCACACTCAAATCGACTTGGCTTTTTGTGATCCTAGCTGCAACTCTTACTTCACCTGGCAGTACCTTGTATCAAGAAGGTTTAAAGGCACCCAGAGCATTTTATGAGACTTGAAAACTGGAAATATGCTAGTTGCTGTAATCTTTATGAAATTGACAATTAATGCCACTGTTTATCACATTTGCGTTCAGATTTCTTATCAAAAGTGCGCAAAAAACGGCACAAAAATAATCTACATGGTGATCTTTTAATTTCACGCGCCTACTGTAAATACTGTAGATACCATAGCCCTGTCCACCTCCGTCAAGACTTAGAAATGCAAAATTAAAAGATAAAAATGCAAATATTTGACGGACATGCAGTCACTCTGTCATTGGTCGAGCCGCTAATTGTGATGGACAGTCAGGATCAGTATATTAGGGCTTGGATTTTCTATCAGTTCTCACCTCACAACGACATCGTATCTTTGCTCCTTTAATGTCGATATGTAATTATGGTATAGTGTTATTGAAACTTACTATGTGTAGGAATGACTAGAAATTTGAGTTTTTTAATTCAAGTTTCAAGCCTCATAAAATGAAGCATCCAGGTGTGTCTTGTACAGCAGAACATGTTACATGTCAAAATCGTCCCCAAAACAAGGTTCTGATTGACAGCTATGCATCGGCTACATTGTTCATCTCTTTTGAATTCTGTCTTCTGTATTACTAAGTACCGCATGTAAGTGCGATATGTAGGCACGCACATGTGCTTAAGAAACATAGTAGACATTATTCACATGACATAAACATGAAGGGCATTTTTTATTGTCCCATTGTAGCTCACTGGGTCCATTGTGAGGGTCATCTAGGTACAATAGGTATGATAATTGATCAACAATGAACAGGAGGAGATGCCACAATCCTTCTGAACTGTCAGTTGAGGACTTTATCAGCAATCTACAGGGTCGTTCAAGGACAAGGGCCGGAGAAGAAAGAAAGGTCATGCCGCTGACGATATATGTTTTGACACATGTCACTGTGCATGACTTTGCATCTCACATTTATTTCCAGTATAAAACTATATATTGTGGATAAGCATAATATTTTCGTTTTGAGGCCTAATATGGCCTTTGCGGTTAAAAATCCATTCTGGCTTTTTTTCTTGCCAAACCGCCTACCAAATCGTTTGTTTTTGACTTTTGACTATTAGGCTGTTCTACGCCGTTTCCAATGCAAATCTGACATTTTCCCGAAAAGAAATTTGGAGGTGAAAATTTCGCCCAAAACCTCTGTTTTAAGGCCCATTTCGACGTTTTGAGGCCTAATACGGCCTTTGTGGTTAAAAATCCATTCTGGCTTTTTTTCTCGCCAAACCGCTCCAAATTGTTTGTTTTTGATATATATTTACGTTTTTCCTGATGTGACATGACATGTCAAAATTTGAGCTACAAAACAGTCATGTAATTTTACCTTTTGTGCTTGTTGACGTGATTTGCGGTAAATTGGTGAAAAGCATTACAATCCCTGTCAGTCTTTACTCTCTCAACTCTTTGTTCTTCTGTGAGATATTTGCCCCATGACATAGTGCAGGCGTGCAGTTATGTAATAGTCAAGCTTTTGAGATATCGGGGATCAACTTTTTCTTAGTTCAGAGCTGATCTGTTGTCAGTAACAAACTGTACAAAAGATTATGGCATTTGTGGTAACCAAGGCTTTCTATCAAAGAGGTTAAAAAGCAACTTTGCACAACAATGTCAGCACATGGTATTTTAAGTACATCAAACCCTGAAGGCTATTACAGAATAATGATAAGTCCCATTGTAGGTTACAAGAAAAACCTCTATTGTACTTCTCAATGGAAGATCTGACTCTAACCAAGCTCTAACCCATCTAGATCTGTTAGGATCTGAAGACTGCTATCAATGTAAGTCATGTATAAATCACATCTAATACCTTAAGTTTGTACTTCACCTAAAAGTCATCGCACTGTGAAGGTATTTCCGGCAGCTTACTTCAATGTTTTTGTCTGTTTCGACACCGTGCGAGAGGTCAGTGAGTTGTCTCAGTAAGATTTGTCTGTACTTTTGGAAGATGAACTTTGACTTAAGTTGGCTTAAGGTTTTGTTGCCAATCTCCTTGCTTCTAGGTGTTTCTTCACCTGACTTGTCCTCAGCTGAACTCTATAGTAGTACCTGTGGAGTCACAGGTGCAGTGGTCTGTGGCAGGTGGCGGCCGGCTAGTGAACTTGTGCGTGTGCAAAGGTGTTAAATCACCTGGTGGATATTTTGTGTGTCATGTACATGTACAAGATGTATGCCTATAAACACGAAAGAGGTTTCAACCTATAGTAAAATGAGATGTAAGATATTATGTCACTCGTAAAAGTTTTCAAAACACTTCCTACTAGGTGATTTAGTATAATGTGCTTTCTGGGTGTCAAATTCCATCCAACTGGAGAAGACCTATTAACATTGAACTTTCTTGGTCTAACACCTGGCTAGAATAGCACCTGCTCCGAGATATTTGCATACTACTCTGACATGCCTTATCCAGGCTGACACATTCCTTAACTTGAAGATTGTCTTGAAGATCTAAGAAATTCAGCAATGACACTGTTGCGATGGTAAATACACCAAGCCCAGCATTGTAACATCTGTTGTGATGAAAAATGTTGATAAGGCAGATGTTATTATCAGTGTTACCTAAACCAGGTGTAACCAGGACAGCCTTACGTTCTGACACCCTTGTGTTCCCGAATAGAATACAACACGGTGTATTCCATATCGCCCAAGGTTCCGGCCCGACTGGAGGTCGGATCACTGAAGGTCGGAGGGCGGTGATGCGGAATACACCGTGTTGTATTTTATTTATGTCATACACACCCGGAAAACACATTTCAATGCTAATGCGCCAGAAGTTGAGAGAGTTTTGTGTCCTCGAACAAAGAAATTGTAACAACATTGATTCCAACGTCAGAATCCAGTATTCACATTTTCGACAGTGGTCACGCAACCCGGGCACACTCGAAGCGAGTTTGAATCGTCCGAATAGACCCCTTTCCAAATACCGCGGCCATTTTGAATCCAGGGCGCGCGCACGTGATTCGAGCGCGGGAAAAGTCAACACCCGGTAAGACCAAGCCAGCGGTAAGGCGTTCCCAATAGAAACCAGCGTTGAGTCATCTTCGGCGGCGAGATGTTCTCCTCCTCGGTGAAATCCATCGATATATTTGCATGGCACAAGTAGATGATATTGTTGTGGACACTTGGACTAGATATCGGCCAGTAAAATTGTGAATTTCTGCTACTTTTCCACAGTTTCTGCCGGGATGTTGAACGCGCGCTACAGTGATAAAATGCTGATATGTTTACACCACGTGCTTGTAATTTCCCTAATAATGTTAGCTAAAGTCGAGAAAAATCCCACAAAACATACAATTTTCGGATCATTTTAGCTTCGTTTAGGTATGAATATAACTCTTGAGCCTTTTGGCTGTTGTGACAATGCCAACATCATCTTGAAATTACGTTAGTTTGAGGTAGGGTCGTGTTTTCTGTGCAGCGTTACATCGACTTCGCTCAGCAATATTTGACATTTCCGCTGAATGCAATCCCACACACAAAAAAACGTGAAAATATAGGCCTAGGCTTGAGTTCAATGTCCTTAAATATGGCAGCATTCCGGCGGCTTTTTGACGATCTTTTCGGATGCCAAGTATTTAGGCTTGAGGACTCTAAGTACTAGTATGTGAGTGAAGGTGTGTTTTCCATTCTATCTGACGTTTCTTTAAATCATTTTGCGCGGCAATATTTCAGATATCTGTTGGCCGGATGGAACCCAAAATACGTTAAATAATATTGACTTGAGGACTGAAGGACCTCCGGCCGATATTTTTCCTTTTGTTGTGGGGTTTCATCCTGTGGAAATCTAAAATATTTCCGCAAAAAGTAATGTAATGAAACGCTACAAAGAAAACACGCCCCCTGCTTCACTCACGAACTTCATCAAGCTAATCTTGGCACTGAAATATCGTCAAAGTCAAAGGAGCCACCGAAGTTCCGTCAAATTTTTATACTCGCAAAGCCCCCAAGCCTATATTTTCACGCTTCTGTAATATCATCCGACGGAAATTAAGATATTACGGCGCAAAGTGAAAACACTCCATCTTCACTCACGTACTTTAGGTTTTGATATTTCAGAAAACTCGTCAAAAGAAGCCGCCGAAATTCTGCTAAATTCCCCCAAAAAATTACCTTTAGCTCAAGCCTACATTTTCAGGTCTTTTTTTGTGGGATTGCATTCAGCGGAAATGTCAAATATCGCTTGCGGAGCGATGTAACAAGAGAGAAAGGAAAAGCTAGACAGAAAAGAAAGAAAGGCTAGACAGAAACACGACCCCCTCTCAACGCGCGTTTTCCCAGGGGAAGTCACAACCGGTAAAATTCTGTATATTTCTATCTAAGTAGCTATAAGGATCCCAGCCCGAAAAGTGTATGCTTTACGGGGTTTTTCTCGACTTGTGAGTGAAGCAGGGGGCGTGTTTTCTTTGGAGCGTTTTATTACATCACTTTTTGCGCATGCGGAAATATCTTAGATTTCCACAGGATGAAACCCCACAACAAAAGGAAAAATATCGGCCGGAGGTCCTTCAGTCCTCAAGTCAATATTATTTAACGTTTTTTGGGTTCCATCCGGCCAACAGATATCTGAAATATTGCCGCGCAAAATGATTTAAAGAAACGTCAGATAGAATGGAAAACACAACTTCACTCGCGTACTTGGAGTCCTCAAGCCTAAATTCTTGGCATCCGAAAAGATCGTCAAAAAGCCGCCGGAATGCTGCCAAATTTATACCCAAAAGGACATTGAACTCAAGTCTATATTTTCACGTCTTGTTTTTTTTGTGGGATTGCATTCAGGGGAAATGTCAAATATTGCTGAGCGAAGTCGATGTAACGCTGCACAGAAAACAAAACCCTCCCTCAAACTAACGTAATTTCAAGATGATGTTGGCATTGTCACGACAGCCAAAAGGCTCAAGAGTTATATTCATACCTAAACGAAGCTAAAATGATCCGAAAAGTGTATGTTTTGTGGGATTTTTCTTGACTTTAGCTAACATTCTTAGGGAAATTACAAGCACGCGGTGTAAACATATCAGCATTTATCACTGTAGCGCGCGTTCAACATCCCGGCAGAAACTGTGGAAAAGTAGCAGAAATTTACAATTTTACTGGCCGATATCTAGTCCAAGTGTCCACAACAATATCATCTACTTGTGCCATGCAAATATATCGATGGATTTCACCGAGAAGGAGAACATCTCGCCGCCGAAGATGACTCAACGCTGGTTTCTATTGGGAACGCCTTACCGCTGGCTTGGTCTTACCGGGTGTTGACTTTTCCCGCGCTCGAATCACGTGCGCGCGCCCTGGATTCAAAATGGCCGCGGTATTTGGAAAGGGGTCTATTGAACTAGGGAAGCCCTGGCCGTAGCGTAAAGTACAGACTGGTCCGAACAGCCGTATCAAAGGTTATCGCGGCTCGGAGATGATATAGATATTCTAACACCCCTACGTTCCGATACACCTAATAGTATGTTCTGACAACCCTATAACTGGTGTAACTCAGGGATGGGGGTATATTACATTGTTACTGTTGCACGTAACATCATTGAAATGTATTCTAGGTTAGCTGTATACTGAGTGACTTCACACTAGCTCAGTAGTAATCATGCCACTGCCCAATGTATCTGGTTCTGACCAGTTGAGGCAGTTAAATCATCACGGAGCCCGTCGGTCAGCTCAGATTAGAGGCATGGGGTTAGAAATTGTTCTGAATATTTGGCACTTACAATGGAGCACGACAATGCATTCCTGAATAATATGCATGTGATGTAATGTTTTATCTGATGGGAGTTTTGGTGATCCAAGTATGAACGTCATTGGAGTTACGAAGATGAAGACTTCTCTTGGTACCACAGAAATGTTGACAAAATTGCCGAAAGGGAGATCAGCTGGGTTATCATCCATCAATGGAAGTAGACAGTTGTTTTTGTCCGAAGTGTCTCGGCAGGGGGAAAAGGTTTGACCCTGTTGGTGTCTTCTATGTCATCATGACCAGACTGTCATATATTTCATGTTTTAACAACATGCTAATCAGATCCTTTCAAGACAACGTTTTGGCATGTGCTGTATGCCTCCGTTGGGCTGAATAGTAGTAAACAAAACTTCATAACCAGGGTAATCACCAAAATTATTACTTCAGAAGGAATGTAGAAATGCTTTGTACGGTGTACAAATTCCATTCTAAATGAAGCTAAACAGAGAGTGACCGACGCTGCTGTCTGACATTTCGTTTTAGAATGATGAATGTCCTCTTTCCAGATCTGTGGTCATCTTGACCTGATACAATATAAGTTATAAGACTACACATTTTCAGTCGTTCTTAAGTTAAGAAGCAATCAGGGTTGGCAAAAATATAACAGACATATTTTTTAAATGAAAGTCTTAAAATCATCTCTTTTTCCGTTGTTTTAATTCTTGTTATCTAAGGGGGGAGGGCCTAAGGCTATTTCAGTTCTAAGCTGTAAACTGTCGCCATCCCTTTTGTTGTCGTTGTCTGTGCTGTGATGTAATATGGTTCAAATTGTCAACTTTCTCCCAAAATGATGATTGATCTTAAGTAGTCTTGAGAAAACATTTTTCTGTCAGGTTACTCAAGTTCATCTTTGATAACAATCTGTTGTGTCATCATGTGCACAGAACATAGTTACTAAAGGTCTCGGTTCAGAGGTTTTTTTTACAATTCGGGGCCGACCTGACTTGTTCCCAGAAATTAAGGCAATAGCGTTTTTTCCAAACATCCTTTTTCGGCCAATTCAATGTTTCCGATGGATAGGGATGCCTTGCCTTCGAACGACAGACGAATTCGATATTCTCTGTGGTAAAGGCATTTTTGGTGAAAACCGTCATTTAAAGCAATGTTCATCCCCAAAAACTGCTATTTTTAGGGGCCATTCTTCCAAGGCCGCTGGAAGGAAAAGTAGGAGTTTTCCCAGGATAAAGACTTATATGGGAATAAAGGTCATCATTCTGTCTGTGCAATTAGGAAAAATGAAAAAAAATAGTGAGGATACGTTTTCTGCAATCCCCGATGGTGCAAACCATGCAAAACGCACATAGAACGCACGATTCGGGTAATCAGGCGACAAGGCCACGTTACCGTCATCGCGCACTAATAACAGGAAGTCTTCGCGGACGACCAAAACTCGGAAACCGTAAAACCCTACGAAGATCGGGTCTTTCAGGAAATATAAAAGATAACACACTGCGATAGTGATAGCCGAAAAATCGGGAGCCAAAACTACCGAGAAAACCTAGGATTTGCGTCTTATTTTAGGGACTCTTTGGGTATTAGGTCAAAACAATTCCGAACCGGAACCTTAATGTGCACACAGTATCTGATGTACTACCATTGCATTTACTTCCTGGACGTCTTTTCCAGTAACTACGCACAGTTTTCTGATGAGGGTTTGCATGGAGCATTCGCATGCACGCTTTACGCTAAATCCAGAAGAACCCCCTATGTATGTATTACGCTAAAATCAAGGAAGGCAATTATGCAAAATTTGGTTGCCTCGCTATGAATTACGTAACGAATATGCCTTTCCCTACGAATTGTGGGAAATAAAAAAAGGCTGCCTACGCCTTGTGGAAAAGAGCATGCAGGCATTCTCTGATAGTTACCGGGTTTCTGTCAGCTTTTGAGCTCTGATTCTGTCCAAAAAACCTGTCAGAAAACTGCACGTGGTTGATGGATAAAAACGAAAAAATCTGTATGATTTAAAGATTTTGAAAGACTGCTTTTTATAGGCAACAATTGATAGTCCAATACACAAAGTCATGCAGATGCGTTCAAGCACTATAAGATACCAGCTATACAGGTAAACATATACATTCATACAGGATCATTCAGAAACATTTTCTTGATACCTTCTTTTGATCTCCTGAACACCTGTTAATCTCCTGAACACCTGTTTACCTCTAATTTGACTTGAGACATGACTTTGGAGCAATCTTTTTCGACCCCTCTTTATTCCAAAAGGAAATGCTTCCGAACCAAATAGAGTGTCCATTACCTGCGTCATTATTTCTGAGGTGTTGTTGACTTTTGCATTATTGCAGTCCCTATTAATCAAGCAAAGGATGCAAAGGGTCAAATTAAATCAACAGGAGACGCAGTCCGAGATTGATCTTGGGTGATCAAATTGGCCACTTAGGATCAGTCCTACTGGTTGCCCTTGGTTACATGTCTCCATAGGTACAAAGGGCTGAGTGATAAGCTTGGACTGGTCAGGCTACCACCCAGCAATGCACACAAACATTGTGGTATCTACATTCACAGTGTAACTGTAACAGTGGGTTCAGGCGTCTCCAACTGACCAGTCTAACTGGGCTAGACCTTTTAGCCTAGTGGTTAAGGCGTGCGGCCTGTGATCTGGCTGCCCGGTTTTGGCGCAGGTTCGAATCTCGGGGGCCTGGAGATTGTTCTACTTGCATTTTTGTTTCACTGGTTCCCACACCAACTCTGTGAGCCTGGCAAAATGTGCCGCACAGGGATATCAAACTCGGAGATTCGAGGACGAATCTTAAAAACAAAAGGGGGAGTAGTGTAACAGTGGGGTTCAGGCGCCTCCAACTGACCAGTCTAACTGGTCTAGACCTTTTAGCCTAGTGGTTAAGGCGTGCGGCCTGTGATCTGGCTGCCCCGTTTCGGCGCGGGTTCAAATCTCGGGGCCCAGGAGATTGTTCTTCTTGAATTTAAAATTTGTTTCACTGGTACCCACACCAACCCTGTGAGCCTGGCAAAATGTGCCGCACAGGGACATCGAACTCGGAGATTCCAGGACGAATCTTAAAAAGAAAAGGGGGAGTAGTGTGATAGTGGGGTTTAAGCGCCGCCTCCAACTGACCAGTCTAACTGGTCTAGACCTTTTAGCCTAGTGGTTAAGGCGTGCGGCCTGTCATCCGGCTGCCCGGTTTCGGCGCGGGTTCGAATCCCAGGGGCCTGGAGACTGATCTACTCGCTTCTTTGTTTCAACAGAAAAGATATTCATGTCTCCTTTATCATTTTCACATTTTGGAACTTGCAATGAAAGAATACAATTTTGCTTAGAAGTGTCTATATCATAAATGTAATATTGTATAATACAGAACGTTTGTGTGATATCATATTTTATCATTATCATAGCAATTAATTAAAGTTTTGCACTTATAGAGGAAAACGAATTTAATTAACTTGAAAGTGGTTCACCTAAGAAATTATTAATTTTGTTCTAAATTACAACAAAGTTCCTTGATATGATGTTGAAATTAAGGTCTTCACTGTACTATTTGGTTCTATTTTGAACAAGGTCTCATGGTTTGGTACTCCATATTGCTTTTTATATGTAAAGTAGGAGGCAAAGGATATTAATCAACAACAAATCATATTGTTCATACTGCAAAACTTTATTCCCAAAAGTCCTGCAAAAGAATTCACACACTTCACAAAGTTCCTTTTTGCACGATATACAGAATTCAATAAAAGCACAAAAATGCCAGCATATCTCATATGTAACCAAAACAACAAAACTCCACTACACACAAACTTGGCAGAACCCAAGAAGCTAAAAACAATTGCGATCATCTCTCTACCCCTACACAACAGAGAACATCACACAATGTGGTATTAGGCATGTAGCCATGTAGATAATAAGTTAGTATAAATCTCTGATTGTAAAATAGACACTGCACAGAAAATGCAATACATTTCCATGGTAATAGTAGCCATGGTAACAAAACAAAGTGCTTAATATACATCCATAAGAATCCTCGCACACCCCCATAATATCACCCTGTGTTTCTATAATATTAAGGCACTATGGATGATTGGGTGTGTCCTGGATACCTGACTGAGTGTGAATGGCTGGGAGTTTCCTTCGTTTGCTCAGCAGGATTGTCCGTGCTTACAATGCACATCTGCCAAACGTCGTTTCGTTCCCAGTTCTCAGCGACTGGCTGGATTTGCAGGTTTGCATAAGGCCCAACAAAGGGACGGGGTTAATGTCCAAGTATGTGGCGTGGTAAACAGTAAGGTATACGCCTTTCTAGCATGACATGGCAAATAGTCAGGTGTATGCCCTGCCAGCATACTTTCCCCCATCCTTCAGCACTCTGGAAACAGCTACGCTGGCGTAAAAACACGTCCAAACAAACCTATGCTGAGTAAACACGGGCGGGCAAACTGCCATGGGGTGCCGCTGGCGGTATTGACAGTTTAATTCATCGGAAAACTGCCTGCACGCAAAGTGTGGACATGATTCACAATAGGGCCCGCAAATATTTGATGTTACATGTCGACTCGAAAGCACTTTTACATGTCACCCCTCTCCCACTAAAGGACTAGTGCCAATAGTTACATATCATTTAACACCTCTGAGCACTGACTAACCTGTACCTTGAGCATCAGCAGATAATATAGAAAAATATATACTCATAAAATATGTTGGATATTTCTCCATTTGGAGTGTTCTCATATACATATAATGCATGTTATTCAACTTTATAAGACACACAAGCTGTGCGATACATATAATATATCTTGGATCGAGAACTGATTGCGGGCCTAAATAAAATAATAAAACATCTGATGTACATAATATTCATAACACAACTGATAGATAATTCTGGTTGAAATGTGTACTAGGTGAAAAGATAGGTTTTGACATCCATCATAACTTGACCTTTTTCCTTTGTGTAAACAGAGCACCCTGTTTCGAACATCGATTTCATGTAAAAAAAGGGGGTCACTCCGTGAGACCATGTGCTTTGTTTTCTGAATAATTGATTCGCAAGCCTTTGTTGGGGACGAATTCCAAGAAGGCGAGTGTGTCAAGTGATAAATGATTGCAGAAAATGCTCATAAATCTGTAAAATGCGCATTTTTTTGGGTTTGATTTTCAAGATGAAGTCTTCCATCAATAAGTGTCTGTTGTTGAGCCACAATTTCTAAAAGATTGTGCCGCAGTATTGTATAATAGAGTCGATTTGACTTCTCTAGAATAATATTCTTGTTTTCAAGTCCAATTTTGCAGACAATATATATCCAACCCTTGTCTTGTTATGAGTGAATGCCAAAGTAGATGTTCCTTTTCGTACATATTTCCTTTCAACCTAATTGATATTAAATAATAAATGACTTTGATTTGTTGTATATACGATAGTATTCTCTGACGGACGGAACTTGATACTACCGAAACTAAATCAACAATAGCAGAAAAAACTGATGGACGGATTTAGTAAGCTGGTCGAATGACCATGGACGGAGTAGATTTACTAACAACAAAGTCTGTACAAAAATGGTAAAACTGGTTTATGATGGGATTTTGAGAAGACGCCATCCCAAAATGTATGATCTACATAACGATGCTGGAAAAGTATGTAAATCATAGAATGATGAACTGACTTAAGTGCACAGCTTGTGTCAAACACACCCTTCACCCTTAAATTTTGGCTTACTCTGTTAGCTTTGTTTTTTTTCAGTGGACGGATGGATTGAGATTACATCACCACAATGGATCTTGATGCCATGGAGAAACGTCCACACGACATATTAATAACTATAGTTACAAAATTCCACTGTCCCGAGGTGTATACAAAAGAGACCGAACACGACGCATCACAGGCCCCACCCTGCATTACAACCCAGGCTCAGTTTTGATCCAGGAAAGATCATCTGGGCCCAGATCATCTAGAGATTCGAACAGGTGGTTCATGTCTACAATAGAGTCCAACTCGCTAGCCTCTTCCCAGGGGTGGCGGTAACCCTCGGAGGAGGGTGGGGAGGGGGGTAGGTTAGTGTTCAAAATGTTACTGGTGGATTCGTTCAGGTGGGATGGCTCCGACAAGACTTGGTCGATCGGCAGCCACTCGGGTGGCGGAGGAATGGAGATGCCGCGAATCGTGAGATCCAGAGGGTCGTCGTTAAAGATGTCGCTGTCGACAGATGACGACGTTTCTGTTAGGAGGGGGCTGTGTGATCTACTCAGGGCACAGCCAGAGCCCAGAAGGTCCTCGGTTTTAACTTTGATACCATCTACTGTGATCTCGTCGTTCAGAATAGCGTTCCAGTTCAAGTCGCCCTTCAGCGACCCGAGGTTAGGGTCGTCGGGAGGGACAATGAAAGAGTTCTGGTTGCCGTTGTGTTTCTGGGCGGTGCGCTTGGGCACGGCCTGCTTTCTTCTGTTGTTGCATGACTTTGCTTCGGGTTCTTCTTTCTTTATCTTCTTGGTGGGCGGGTAGGAGTCCAGAGTGCTGGACGGCCTGCGCTTCTTCAGGGTACCGTTGACGATCATGTCGGCGTGCTGGGGGTCGATCTTCCAGAAGCCACCTTTGCCAGGCTCATTCTTACTGCGAGGCACCTTGGTGAAGCACTTGTTGAGAGACAGGTTGTGACGGATGGAGTTCTGTAACAACAAAGTAGAGTTGTCGTTTAATGCACACGTTCTAATGCACAATATTATTCCAAGCATTTCATTTTTATTTGTTTATTTACCCAGGGACAACATAGTTCCTTGTGGCCGTGTTGTGTAATGGCACATGTCGTGTTAATGTATGTGTGGAGAACTGTCGTGCAAGAAGCAAATCAGTAATGACAGTTTTATGTTTACATCAATTATTTCACCACGGACATGCAACATATCAAAATTACTGACAGTTCCCATTCAGACCATGCATTCCACCACAGTCGCAACACAGAATATCTTCATTGTTCTACTCTACTATCTCTGTCACTGGTTGTCCAAAACTATTGTTTGTTGATGGATTAATAATTGAAATGCCGTATCTTACAGTATGGTGGGGATTATGAGAATTGTGTATGATTGGCATGTTGTGCTACATAAATTTCCGTTCCTGGATGAATAATTTAGTGGATAAGGTCATCAGCATTATCCAGAGTCGTTAATAACATTGTTAGACATATTGTCCTTGTGATTGATCACGCTTTGTCTTTGTTTGGCGCTGTTGTCAGAAATGAAACAAAGTTTTCATTTCTTACATTTAAGGACAATGTCTTAAACGGACTGATACCATTGGTGAGGTATTCAAGAACGTTTATGGGAACAACGTTATTTATCGTTCACCGGCAAGAAGTGTGAAAGGTATTTTGATTAAAAGATTTCACAGATATTTATGAAGATATTGTGTTTCGCTGTCACTCTCTCACTAGGGCGGACTATTTCCTGTCGGCATGGCCCCACGTGAACAGGCCTGGGGGTAACCCAATTACTCAATCAAATAAACTTTCCTGTTTGACTCTACTGGTCCTGATCAACCGGAACAACTGAAGAGGTTTCTTGAATTACTCGCTGTCCCTTGTGTAATTTTTTCCTCCATTGTTCAACGTTGGGAAGGATTACCACCATGCATTTCTTACAGTCACTTGGGATTGATTTTTGTCTGAACAACAAAAGGTTCAATTTTGTGTACTCGGTTTTTGTGAGCATGTTTACAACAGTGAGCTGTGACAACAGTGTTTGGAGAAATGGATTATTTTGTAGGACAAGAGCTGATGAATATTCTTATGTAAGTGTTAGTCACTATGCAAGTGATGACTCCCTCCTTCCATACTTGTAGTCACATATATACCAGCACTGCCCTTGTTAAACTGTGCTGTGCATTTATCTTGACATATTAAGGGCTGGGAGTGGCTCATGAAACAGGTGTTCCACATCGTTCATTACCTTAGCAACTTTATTAAGCTTTCGTTCTTCATTGCAATGACTTTTTATGTGGAAGACATCTGCTTAAAGGTTGATATTATAAAAATGAACTGATTTTGGCATTCATGTTTGACTTAAAAAGGTGAGCCTTTCGTTTATTTATCTCTTTATCCTTTGATATATTTGAGTGTCCATTTCTTTCTCTTACAGAAACGTTAGGCCGTCCAATATTTTGTCTTTTACAATTAAAGCCATATCAATTGACAGACTGATTTACTTGAGACGCCTTAAATGCAGGCAAGAGTCACTTTGCATATGACTTAAAGAAATCAAATATCATACAGCTACAGGACACAATACCTACATAAGGGTAGAAGTCCCTTAAAAAGGTGTCATATATATTGAGTGCAAATAGAAAACCCAAAACACTGTGACATAACACCTGACTATGTGACATAATGCCGCCTTGTTGATGGCTTGCACCACGCCAAGCGTCCGTCCCGATATTCTAGACGACCTGCTAACTTTCAGCCCTCGGGGTAGAATTCCTCGTGATTCTTTTGTTCACAAGACACCCGAACCTCCGTCATCAAACATGGCGTGCCTTCTGTAGGGCGTACCAAGGAAGAAAATCTCCCACTATTATAGCGTTGTGGGAAGGACATTTACGCGTTACTTAATGAGATTACAACCTGAAGCCTTTCATCGATGTTTGCCTCAAGATTTGCGACATGCTTAGTATAAATTTGTCATGGGAAAAGTCAACGTTCTTCTTAAAAGTATTAGCGACGAGGATTACGAATTGTTTGGGTGGGGGTAACATGATACGAGGTCTTTTACTTATCCTTAAAACCCAGAATTTCGGATATGGAGACGTAAAAGTGGATTTTCTTCGTGGAGAGCTTTCTCCTTTCGGGACTGCAAACACAGGAAAAGGCTGTTCAAACAGAAGAAATTAGTAACATTTTTGCCTTGGGCGCACCGCGAAAGGAAAATACGTTGAGTTAAAAAAAGAAACACGCCTGACGTCGGAAGGTTTCCACTTTGAGCGGTGCATCCGGCCGCCACTTCATAGTCACTATGTGTGACCCGTGCCTTAAGAACCCCAATGACTCAACCTATAAAAACCTGGCGTCCGCCTTTCACTTGTGTGTCCACTGCACATTTAGCAACTGTCTGCAAAGAAAACTGGGTATTGAGGTCCTGTACCGATCCCGTATTGTCTCGACCTGATGCAGAACGCGGGTCTTCACGGTCCTTTTCAAGCAGACCACTTTGTGTTGTCCTTCACAACAAAGGGGTAATCTTAGCAAATATTTTCTCTAATTTAGTTCATTAGACGGCATGTCGTCCTACTGATGACGTGGTCTGGTGTTCAACACACTATTAAACATATTACACTTTTCAAACAGTTTTTATTTGTACTGCGGCATTGTGTTTGGTTTTTGACCTTTCCTCTTTTAAGTGTTCACTTCTATTGGTCCTCAATGACGACTTGGTAGACATTCAAGGGACTAAGAAAGGAGGCAAAAACTGTCTGACGACCTACAGTTGTAAATAAATCTTTGAATAAGGGACTCTAGCCAAAGCGCTGGACTTCAATAATGACATATGCGCGGCGAAAGATGCAACCATTGGATGTCGGATGCAGCAAGCTAGTCTCTACCAGACTAACCGCGCCGGCAATAGGGAGAACATTTGCCGGGGGACTTTGGCCATGGAGGGTAACATTCCCAGCCGCAGTTAGGGTTGCAATATTGGACCCTATCTCCGTAGCCGACTCCCTTCATACAATTTTGACTCTATTTTGGCCAATTTCTACTATTTTCCGAGCGACCCGCGGAGGCTGGTAGAGCCTAGCAGCAAGCTGGTGGACACGCCTGTTGATGGTGTATAGTTGTCTTGAAATCTACAGCATTACCATAATTGCTTGAAAACCAGTCGGGCATCTCGGTGATGACAGGGGTTATGTCGTGCGTCGTTTTGCATGACTGTGGTTTCTGACGTCCGTAGACGGAAGTTTTCCCAGGGGAGGAAGCGTTGAACTAGTCTGACCAGAATTGCAGGATATACGGTGGGAGCGTCAGTCCCCTCGAGAGTGGTGTAAACGAGCTACCTGCGTCATCAAATTACTTATTAATTAGGTAGAAGAGACCTCCTTCACACGACATCGACATAATCTCAAACAGTCTAGTTAAAGTGTAACATGTGCGTGGCGTTATGACATTAGATAATTTTCATGTGTGTTTTTGCTCATAAATACGATGCTTAAACCAACAGAGACGTTGACGCCGATCTAAAAGTTCCATTTAAAAATCTGGAACACTACTAATAGTCTGCCTGCAGGCATACACACCCAGTTTTTACAAACATCGTTTGAGTTGATTTTTGAATATTAGTAACCAGTGCCACCAAACTTCATTGAAGAGCAATATGTTGTGTCAATCAGAACATATAAGCTGTTGCAGATATACAAGATTAAGAGTTTTGGAGGAATGTTGGAGGCATGACATGATGTCATGAGTGTTAATCTTATAATTAATAAGATATAATGTTGTGGTTAATTCGCTGGAGGGCCCTGTCAAGACGTTTACTGTACGTGGGTGGAGAGATGTGCGTCAAGCCACGCTACCACACTGTAAACTGGACATTCTACAAACATTGATATCACACAGACGCCCGCTTTACGATAACTCTTTGTAGACACAATGCCAGACAAGTGTTTTGAAATTTGCTGCGTCATTGTGGGCTGCTTTTCAGAATTACGCTGTTTATTACAATGCAATCACGTTGTATTGTGTCGGTCATTACTACGAGTAATCTTTTCGTTCGCTTTATAAGTACTAGTATGCAAATAATGTTTATCTTAATAAGTTGTCTGACAGTAGCAAGCACGGCTGTCTGGACATCCTATGATTGTTCTAAAGACAATCTGATTCTGTGACAACATTTTCAATGGCCTCAAACAGACAAGCAATCATTTCCTCAATTTAGAGAGTATACAAATCATTCGACCAGATGTCGATAAATTGTTGGCGGTCTTTGAATATCCGTGTGATTTTGTTACTTGCACATTCACACACTTAATTTTGCAATTTTCAAATAAAGAAAGGGTTGCATTTCTGTGTTTTTAACAACAAGAAGCTTGTAATTTGTTGGCAAAGGATGAATTTGTTTATCTACCTCATGCAATATATTGTCTAATTTTGTTTTCTCATCTAATAGTAGCATAATTTGTATTTAAAGTTCCTATGCCTAAGTTGAGGGCGTAAACTGGGGAATCGTACGTACGTCACAAACAGGTGTCACAAATAAGGCTGATGAGTGATAAGTGGTGAGGAACTCCGCAAGATTGTCTTCAAAACAATACAATGATTGCTTGTGTTTTCATTGGCTTCTTTTACTTGACGTCACAATCCTGTTGGAGTTGTAGTCGACGGATACCGCGTGCTTTGCTCCTGCGTGCTTTGAATGATTTACTCACAACTATATGTCAACATGCGAGAGTATGAACACAACTTAAGATAACAGGGACTTTTTAAAAATCGCGAACATTTTTGAGGTTTTTAGGCCAATGTTTTAAAACACACTCTTACGTAGGTTTATACAATAGCTCACAATGTATTTATAAGTACAGACGTGACAGCAAATGGTCTGTTTGCTGGTTGTTTCCACTACGTAAAGGCCCATACTTCGTGTGACCTGCCGTACCACCTGGTAGCATAAGCTCAGGCTCTGGAAAGTTCCCGGACAGGTGTGTGTGACGTGGGGCCCATGGGAGGGTTGTTCCAACCCAGTTTTAACAATGTATACCCATGTGAGCAATACTATCGGGTCGGTAAAGGTCGAAGCCATTTTTGTTATTTAACATTTATGATGGTATTTAAACTTCGTAATACACGTTAATTAAGGTGTGGCGTTTGCTCCACTGTAGATGAGTTATGAGTATGCACGTTTTTTAACTATCTGAGTCTTGATCTGCCGTTATCAATTTTAATTTGCACTGGCGCCTGGAGTCAAAAGAAAAATCACGATTCTCGAGATCGTTAGCTTCCGTCCTGTGATAAGGTGACACCTTTGACAGGTGAGTTTGCCCCCTAGTATGGTGCTACGTGATTGGTAGCCTCGCATTCTGCATCCGTTCGTGTGAAACGAACCGCGGAATTTCACCCCGGCATTCTTCAATACAGCCGGGTTGCCGACGTCGAAAAGGCGACAATGGGACGGTCATAATTTATTTTCTGAAGGATCATGTTCACCGAGACCCTTTCACAACGTAATAGATGTGACCCTGGCTAACTGGGCACAAGTCATAACACGTCCGTCTTGCCATACTTGCTACATCATGATTCATTGGTTGACACATTAAGACCATCTACTGTCTCTACGTGCAATCTTACACGAGTCCTCAGATGTCCTAAATCCGGACACCCTTAGAACCGATACGCGAGGTTTAAATCAGGGTTTGAAACGTTACACCGGTACAGGTGAATACGGCGGCGTATTTACTTTGCCATGAAAATAGAACGGGGCCAATATTGCCCGACGGCCTTTGTATAGGGCTAATTTTACGGCGCTCTTTCAGCGCATTTTTTGTACGCTCTATCGACGCATTTTTTGCACGCTTTTTAGCTTTTGGTTGCTTGTAATTCCGCTAAGAGGACAAGAAAACAGCAGGTAGAAGGAGATATGTCATCGTGTGATGAAAAGCGTTCGTGCTTTGGATGGTTTAGGAGGGTTGTTGCCGAACAAAAGAGAGGAGCTAAAGTTACAGCGTTTGCAGCGCGTGTTGACTCAAAGGTTGAATGGAAGGGTGGCCTGGGGAGGGAGGTCACCTGTCAACCCAGGGCCTTACAGATTATTAAAGACGCTTCCTGCCTTTTATTGAATATTTTATGATACCCTTTGTAC
The DNA here is from genome assembly GCA_035149815.1 of Branchiostoma lanceolatum. Lineage (NCBI taxonomy): Eukaryota > Metazoa > Chordata > Leptocardii > Amphioxiformes > Branchiostomatidae > Branchiostoma > Branchiostoma lanceolatum. The sequence continues at coordinate 17,364,599 of CM068873.1, forward strand.
AGGTTTCATATTACTCGATGAAGGGAGGGTCCACGCATGTTGCATTATGGTGGGAACATTCAAGAAAACGGGTCGAACCTATTCATATTTAACCCCGCTTTACTCCTGGTGTAGAATTCCAAACCTTTGTTTCCATTGACCGAGTCTACAAGCGTGGCTGGAGAAAGCTCTATGCACTCTTATCTCTCACGTTTTGCTGCCCAAAGTGCCAATCAATGTTCGACACCACTTCTTATCTAGAATCCACCACCAGTGCGATGATTACACGGGGCATGTTCGAGTCTTTGCTTTTCTAAGCGTTCAAAAATGTGCATGACGACCCGCCCCCTTTTCCTACGTACTGACCCTAGCGCTGTGCTTGTTTGACCCCTGTCACGAGAAACGTCAGACTTACAGCTGTCCTACACTCAACTTCCTTGTCAAGCTGTAAGCAAACCTTCATAGTTGCGACATTACTACAACTTGTTTTGTAAAACCACGCCAACCTCGGGGAATTGGTTAGGAATAGGTTGTGGTGTTATCGGCGGGAGGGCGGGGCCGACAAGGACACCTGTCGCCGGACCTCGCGTATCCCGCCCGGCTATTAATGGACGACCAGCCACGCTACTATTGACACAGCAGGTGAATCAAAGAAAGAAGCAAACATTACCGAGTCTTACGTAATACCTCACCTATTCGTGTGTTTTTCCAACATCCCGGTAATATTCATATTTCGCTGGTAATTTGAGTAGAGCGGAGAGTGTTTTAGAAAGGGTTATATTTTGTACACACCATTCAGACCACCCACTACACACTGGTGTATAAGTGCTCCTCACCTGCCAGCTGGGTTCGGCCATCTCGTAGTACTTGAAGTTGGTCTTGATCCATTTGTAGATGTCAGACAGGGTGATCTTACTCTTCTTGGTCTCCTTCATGGCCATACAGATGAGGGTTGCGTACGAGTAGGGAGGTTTGACGTACGGGTTTGTCTTGTAGTCTATCTTGTCGATGCTCTCCGGTGTCCCGATGGGAGGGCCGGCCGGTGCGTACAGCGTCGCCCTGTGTTCCTCCTTGACGTGGACGTGCTGGGACGCGTTACCGGAGACGGCGGCGGGCTGGGCCTGCGTCTGCCGCTTGGAGCCATCATCCGCCGGCTTGGGACTGCTGGGCGGCGTGGGGATCTTCATGATGTTCAGATTCTGGAGCCACGACAGACTGGTCAAGCTGTCGTCCAGGTTTTGAGTGTCCGGGTTCTGAGAGTCCGCCTGCGGATTTTGCGCCATCCAGTTTTGTTTGAACTTATCCGCTATAACTTTAGTCCGAGAGTTAGCTGTAGTACTTACGGCAGTTTTACTGGACGCTACTGGACTTCCCTGGCTTTGCCCGATCATGGTTCACAGTTGTCTGTAGCAGACGACAGTCCGTGGTACACTGGAGTGGCGACACCGGTCCGGTTAGTGTCGGAATGCGCCCCGCTAGCTCGCGTGATACGCTGCCACAGGAGGTAATTGAATTATTGCGTGTAATAGTCTGCCAAATCCGTCCCGGAACAAGTGACTTCTCCTTCCGAAGTGGTTTTCTTAAGTCCGTGCTAAGCGGTACTGGTCTCACAAGTCGCTGTCTCTTACAGCTGGATGACAGATATTCTGTAGACCACTAGTGCTTGGCCCATCTCATACCGGAACAGAGTACGGAGTTCATAAAATGCTGTTCTTCGAACGGAATACAGTTCTAAAATCCGGAAGGAAAGTGGTTCTTACGTTTGTTCGCCCTTGGTACACTCACTGCCACCTGTCACCCAAATTTTCCGGACGCCGGAAAAGTTGTCAGACCAGAGAAACTCGGATCAAAACACCACGAGTTCCGCAACGCGTGGCTTTATTCTCACAGAATGAACCCGTAGACCCTACTAGTCTAATATATTCCAATGGCCGCGGGGCTAGCAACTGCATAAATAAATATCAACAGCGGTAACCGCGCGCCCATTGGTCCACAAACAACCACCTGTTGCTAGTGACCTATGATAATATCCTTTGTTCTCGCTTGCGCGCGATTGGTCGGTGGCCGGGCTAGCGCATTCGCCAAAACGGCGGGGGTGACATTTACGGAGGTACAGAATACCTTTCAAATTTCTTCATGTAAAATTACTACGCATTACAACTTTTCTGATTTTATTTCGTTAAAGATGTTTATATGCTAAGGGTGTTAATATACTAAGTTTATTGTCCGCAACTCTTCTTGCCAGTTGTGGTTAAAAAATAAGGTTTGTTTTTGCTTGTTTGTGCTCACCCCGTTACCTCACCCATTGTGCACTAGTCCTAGCGTCTCTTGACTGGGTATTCCCGCCACTGGGGGTTTAAATTCGTGCCAAAACATCTACCGGCGTGGGCGAGTACTGCAGGTGTCAAGTAGCGGTCCCTGGTGAGCCAAGGTGTTTTGGTTTGTTTACTTCCGAGTTACGACGAAGCTGAGATTCGCGTGGGATTGACTTTGTGGTTTACGTGATTGCGTCACTCACCGCAACATGAAATAAATAAATTTCACTCAAATACAATTAACCCAAAGTAGTCATGATTATCGTGTTAAAAATGTCTTAGATTTCTTGTCGGTCTTACGAATGGCACTCTGGTAAAACCTACGCCAATAGAAAATAGTGCAACACCTGTAAAATAATGGGTTCAAGCCACTTGTTTTTTGGTCATGAATTTACGAACTTGCAGGGCAGCTGTCAACGTAACTCTGGCGAAGCTTCGTGGTTCTAGAACATACGTTCCGATAAACATACTGTGCAAGCCTCAGAAAACTTCGCCATATTAATACTACTTGTATCTTCATTTAGAATATGTGAGAAAAAGGGCTTTACAATACGGGTAAACTAGCAAGACGATATACCTTTAACTGAATTTGATGTATGGGAATATATGACAACGCTACATTGTCGTAGTGTTTCCTATAGCTTAACATATCAAATTATATTCGCGATATACTGCAAAAGCGTTAAGTACAAAATCATCCGTGTCAATGATACATTCACATAGTAATATGTATACACATAATACAGTCTTAATGACAGATTTGTGTTGGGTCTGATGTGGATATGCGTATAATATATGTATATGCGTAATGTTTTTCATGTCGTCAGTGTACTATCTACGCACGTTACGTGTACTTGTACGCCTACAGACTACCGTTGCCATGCGTGGACACACTATTTGAAAAGAAGAAAAATAAACTGTATGAAATAAGATATACCGTGGGTGCCTTCTCTTTGAGTGGATGAAAAACATCCATTGACTTAACAGTGTTTTCATGACTCGCCTAGCGGCGGTAATGAAACTGCAGCGCAGGTGGACTGTTATGGTTTGTTTACCGTGGGGGTAACATACCTTGGGAAAATATGTGGTTTCGGGTTTCTTGGAAGATTTTGGAGGTGTCAGTGTGAACTAGTGCCCTATTAGACTAAACACTGAGAAAGAGTTGCGAACAATGCAAAGGGAGTCGCATTATGATATAGTTTTTGACAGACTTGCATGACGAGGAAGTCTAATAAGTCGTCTGTTTTTCCTCAGCCTGAACCGCACGCACGTATAAAATGTCTGATTCTGAGTTGTCACGTAAGATATACATAACGGATAAGACTGTATTTACCATGTGTATTGTGTGATATTTCTGTTGTCGATGATAGAATAATCGCATATACGTCGAAAACGGACGTAGCGGAGTTGTCAATGCATGTAAAACCTGGTAAGAAGCCTGGAATGATTTGAAACATTAGCGTGGCAAGCCGAAATAGGAGTCGACTTCCATTCATTCGCGTTTACCCCTTCTATAGAAGACTATAGTCGTGCCCAACTCCCCTAATGTTGAATGTAACTATCGCTGTTATTGGTCGCCTGGTGACGTCCTGAAACGCTTAAAGCACGATTAATCTTTTCCCAGTGACGGTCTTCTCGACACGAACATGAAATGTTTGTGTTCCTATCGTCGGCGCCTATGATTTTGTAGTCACGATCTGTTCCATGTTGACACAAGGATTTAGATAATAACTATATATATCTGGGACATCTGACAGAAAGAACGCTAGTTTTTGGACAACATGGAGCCTGTAGCTACGGGTAATGTTGGTTAGAAGATAAAGGATGACAACCGAGGTAACGTTATGTTTAATAGCTCCAAAAATGGTAAAACCATTCCTTGAAGTAGCGCAAGCCTTCTTAAATTTCTTCGTGGGACGGTTCCGAAGAAAGGTAGGGAAACAGGTGAAGAAGATTTGGAGCGTGTTTTTGTAACTGTCAACTGGCAATGTCGACGTCGCACATGTGAACGCGTAAGATTTTTATGACGTTATATAGAGAGAGAATTCAGATACACAGCCATATTCGGCGAACGTTCCTTTGGACTGTAAGAAGACAACTTTAAATCCAGTTACATCAAATCACCGGTTGCATAGAGAACACACAGATGATTAAGTTGTATAGTTGACGAAACGTGTCGACATAGAATATCAATAATCGTACCAAACCCTGTTCTTTCATGTAACCTTCTTTATACCATGTACCAGTTCGCTTTTGAATGTAAAACACCACTGAAGGAAGAAACGTGCCGCCAAGATGGGATCGTCTTTCGCGGATGCCCCAATTGAATTTGCTGTAAAATGCCAAACCGCTGTGACCGTTGATTGACAAAAATTCCTGACCAAAAGCGCCCCCATGCGGCCATGTTTAAAACGGCATTCAATGGTACATCACGTAATTGCTTTATTGCAACTCTCCAAGCAGAGGTCCGGCTCCGGCTCGTTGTCTCCATGAAAAATGTGTGTCTGTTTGTCTGTCTGTTTGTGTTTCCGGACTACTGTAGTCAGCATAACTCAAGAACCTCTTGATGGATTACGATGGTATTTGGTATGCCGAAATTCAAGGTCGATCTTGGGCCCCCTGGTATGTGACCTTGGTACTGCAGCAGAAATTCCAATTTGCATAATTAATGCAAAAACACCAAAATTCATCTTATTGTAAAATTATAGGACTGTCAATATTGCAACATGTCTAAGTAAGATAAAGGTGTTTATGATTAAGCACATATTATTTAAATGTGTAAGTCATGTGCATAAATAGAATTGTTCATGGAGATATGACGTCGCGGAACTCTTGTTTTTGACGTGTTTTTTTGCGTTTTTGTCGGGCTTTCTATACCCTCCCTTTTTTTATGTCAGTTTGGCCGGTGGACATAAAGAATATGGGACAAGTTGTAATTTTACTACTCCCCATGCAGAGGTACGCATCCGGCTGGTTTTTGACGTGATTTTAGGCGTTTTTGTCGGGATTTCTATTTTGTTCCGTTTTGTCCATGTCGCTACGGTACTTGGCTTGGTGAGAATGATTTTACCATAGCCTGTCTACCAAGCCATCAACCATTTGGGGAAAGATCTTAGATGTTGTTTCTATTTTTATAGCATCCTTACAAAAAAGTTACAATCTATCCTGATCAGCCCCTTTAATTCATCTGCTACATCTGTGTTCATTACAAACATATTTCTGCTTACTCTATATGGAGCCTAGATTATTCTGACAAACTCCACCAACCAGCAACAAACGGTTTAGCCAACCAGTCGACCAACTGACGACAAAAACTTTTTGTTTTCTTTTGAGTCAGGCATTTAAAAATGGCTAAGCCGTAGCGTCACCTGCTGATTCACAGTGGTATTACAGGTGCTCTGAGTCAGTCAACACCAACTGTTGTCATCCTATAGCTAGTGACTGGATACTAGTTTGGTTCAGGTTTGCATGAGCGTCTGTCGTAGGGAAAGATATACAGTAGTCGTTATACTACGTTAAGGCACCCAGAGCATTTTATGAGGCTTAAAACTTGAATAAAAATACTCAAATTTCTAGTCATTCCTACACATAACAGTGGCATTAAATTTCATAAAGATTATAGCAACTAGAATATTTCAAGTTTTCAAGCCTCATAAAATCAAGTCAACCCGTTTGATTTTTGAGACCGAATTTTCCCCATAATCAATTCCTACACATCTCCGAGTCCGCTGCCTTTTCACCCGTGTTCTTTCCAAGTGACCAGTCCTTTTGCCCGGGCGTTCACCCCCTCTACTTACGTCAACTGCGGTAGTTAAGCAGAAAAATAAACGGTTCCGTGTTTTACATGTAAATAGTTGATAAAAAGAAGAACAAATTGTAAATTTGCTGAATACCACAGGTACCGCCCACTATTGTTTTTCAGGTGTAACGTTACAGGACCTAAGGGATTTGTTAGTTATTTACGTCAAAGGTCAACATTCCGGAGATACTATCTGTATCTTCATCAGACTAGGGTAAAACTTTCAACGAATTTTCATTGGTTTGTCGGCAGCCGGAATTGTTTCACTTAAGCACAGTTACTACTACTTTTATCATCGAAGAAACGTAAAATGCAACAATGGTCCATTTTTTCAAACGGCAGAACAGTGCACCCAGTCGACCTCTGAGTGTCCTGAAGGACATATATCTTTATTAATGGGCAACTGAGTACTACAACCAGCGGCAGAACAGTGCTTGGTGTGACAACAGCCTACGGCACGTGGATATGTGAAATTAAAAGGGGCGTGCACATCTATTCCTGATTTTATTTGCGTCACCTCACAGTAGGACGTCCGAACGACCGGTGTGATCAAGGAGCTTTTAGGGCACGGTGTTGCTGCTAACCGGTACCGTACCGTAAAAATTGATTAGGTACAGGTCCAAAATACCGGATCATGAAGTACCGGTACTGTACCGATATAAACTTACACCAAGTATGTGCTTATTTTGTGACTGATTTCCTGACCTCATGGCCTCATGCAACACCAAACGTGACCAAAGTGACACATTGGAACAATGTAACTAATATGCAACAGATCAGTCAGGCAGGCAGAGAGTTTTGATAGCAAGGCCAATGAAGTTTGGTGGTAGGAAACCTAGTTTAGATATGTTCTTTGTATAAAGATAATGACAAGTTGAAAACAGTTTATTTATGTTTCTGTCCTTATTCAAGAAGTGAAGGTACAGGCACTGGTCCGAACCTGTACCTAAACCTCTGTACCGGTACTTGTACCTGTACCTGTACCTGATGTTTCGTTTAGGTACGCAGCACTAGTGTTTAGGGATGTAGCCACGTGCCCCTGTATTCTATTCTCCAAGCTAACCAGATGGAGCAGTTGGGCTTGTTTCGAGCATGTTTGTATTTATCTATATTTTGAGCTTTTTGCTGATAACTGGGTATCAAAAGCACGCACCTCCATCCAGAAAAACGTACAAAATACACTTAAACAAGCCCGACATCTGCTTGGAGATTACCGATATCCCACGTATTGTGTTGTTGGTGTGTTCGTTTCTATAGCACTTTCTGGTATGTAATGCATGTATTAGCGTTTTTCTGTCGGCTACATTCTTGCTTCTGATTACTATTCCTTTTTTATTGGTACTAAAGCTCCTTTTCTGGTCACCAGCTCTGGTTGTATTAAACTTTTTGATTGCTGTTGAGGTCTAGCCTAGCTGAGTACCAACCTCCGTAGTAGCCTCCGATGCAGACTCAACCCGGCAGTTTTCTTTTACAAGTTATTGTTTTTATACTAGTATTTTTTTTCTTATTGCTGGCCGGGATAGTAATAAGAAAAAAAATAGTATAAAAACAATAAGCAATAAGAAAAAAAATATAATAGTAGTATAAAAACAATAACTTGAAAAAGAAAACAGCCGGATTGAGTCTGCATCGATCCCGGCCAGCAATAAGAAGAAAAAAAATAGTATAAAAACAATAAGCAATAAGAAAAAAATATAATAGTATAAAAACAATAACTTGAAAAAGAAAACAGCCGGGTTGAGTCTGCATCGGAGGCTACCTCCGTAGTGACCGCTGGCTAAATGCTTTTCGCTTGCCAACCACAAGCTGGAAGTATACGGCCAGGGGTCACTACGGAATATGTTTTAATGATACTCAATCTAGTTGGGGCCAGTCCCCAAAACCAGCAGCAGTCAGAAGACAGTAATTTTTAAAGGATCAAAAAAGAAGATGCTAAGATTCTAACTCGAGGATTTGTCCCTCGTACTCACCTTGTACCCACCAGCAATAATTGTACACAGTACAGTTTCTTGTGAAATATTCAGTTTCCCTGTGTCCGTTTTTCCCCATTTTAAGATGACACGATACGCATTGAAGCTTAAGTATCTACTTCTCCAATTTAAGGGGAACATGAAGCAAAAAGAAAGATAAGACAGGTCGCAATATTGATTCACAACTGTTATTGAGAACTTAATTAATGGTGTGTGTGGCAATACGAGGAATGGACGAACAACAATATGCTGAGAGAGGGGCGAAGTGCTGTGACGGCAACAACAAAAGATATGCTCATAATATCAATGAGGTTTGATAATATCAACTATCGTCAAATTCTGTCTCATAATCTTTATTCTACATAGCCAATATCTTGAGCATATTTTGTGAATTCTCATCTATGACTCTTGAGAAAGACAAATAAAGTCAAAACCGGTCGAATTCCGTCTCAGCGCTGTCATTGTACCAGAGCTACGAATTATGTCTTCTCTATGAATAAGATACAAACGCTATATTAGAGGCATCCAGAGCATTTTATGAGGCTTGAAACTTGAATGAAAAAACTCCAATTTCTAGTCATTCCTACACATAATAACACTATACCATTACATATCGACATTAAAGGAGCAAAGATACGATGTCGTTGTGTGGTGAGAACTGATAGAAAATCCAAGCCCTAATAGACTGATCCTGACTGTCCATCACAATAAGCGGTTCGACCAATGAGAGAGTGACTGGATGTCCGTCAAATAGTAGCATTTTTATGTTTTAATTTTGCATTTCTACGTTTTGACAGAGGTGGGCGGGGCTATGGTATCGGTCTAAGGCGCGTGAAACTAAAAGATCACCATGTAGCTTATATTTGTGCCGCTTTTGAGCACGTTTGATAAGAAAACCGCACGCAAATGTGGTAAACAGTGGCATTATTATTAAATGTCAATTTCATTAAGATTACAGCAACTAGAATATTTCCAGTTTTCAAGCCTCATCATGAAAATGCTCGGGTGACTTAAACGGTGGAACCTGTATTGAGGATTGGCAGAATTGAGAATATCTAGTGAATGTAATTTACGGCTTAGTTTCTCAGCTCATGAAAGTCTAATCTCGCCATTGACCCTGACCTTTAGCCCATGGTCACGGTTATGATCCCCGGGGACCGATTTATCTGATGACCACCCATGGGGGCGAACTTGACTGACCCCACTGTTTAGAATAACCAGACATCTTGAGCTTCAGATTTCAAAACACGTATATGATTGCCATGCGTGATGAAGATTTATGAGTGATATTTATATACTGCAGTGTTCAACCGGTTGGATCCGGAAAAAAATGTTATCCCCAAGCAGATGTTAGGAGAGAGATGATTAAGTTTCCTGGCTGCCCATTTTTTCCGACACTATAAAAACCTATTAAAAATATTAAATATTAAAACCTTACGATTCCACCCTCTCGTTAGCTAGGAACTAATATATAAAGATGATAAAACATTTGGAAACCGTATATAAATGAAAACGACTTCTTACAAAGCTACGAACTGATATTGTATCGATCGACTGTTATAAGGTTATAACCTCCCTTCAACGTAACGCGACACATTCTTAGCAGGCACGCGGTGGCGACTGGTTATATTAGCCTCTACCAGGCTCCGCGGGATGGCTGGAAAAATAGTAGAAATTGGCCGTAATAGAGTGAATAGTGTGCCAAGGGAGTTAGCTACGGAGAGAGGACAGTCTGCCAACCACTGTCCTCTCTCCGTAGCTAACTCCCTTGGCACACTATTCACTCTATTACGGCCAATTTCTACTATTTTTCCAGCCATCCCGCGGAGCCTGGTAGAGGCTATGGTTATATTACCATTTACATACGATTGTTAGACCCGAGCCATGTTACTGTATATATATCTAACTCCAAGCGTTAACATTTGAAATTTTGTCTTGAAGTTTTAATCGACTATGTCATCAAACGTAGCATTTGTCCCGACAAAATCTTAACAATACAATGTCAGTTTGCTGGGAAGTATGTTTTTTTGGAAAACGGTACGAATGGGCCTATAGCTATTAATAGATTCGTGAGACTTCTTTTCAATCGCTCGGGATTTTGATTCATTTCCATGTAACTGTTACCTCAAATTTACTAAAAACAAATTTCTTCGCCAAGCTTCATTCTTCTGAACATGCTTTGATTTGTATGATATTGTGATATTGTAAGAGGATTTTATCAGCAATATTGTTCAAAGAATGCTTTTTTTTTTGCATGTGCAGAATATGAAGTGAGTGTGAAAACGTTTCTATTTTTATCCACACATATATACGTGTTTCACTGCAAATAACGGACTTTTGGTGTTATACTAAAGTAAACCGCCGTACTTTATCAGTCTGGCTTTTTTGTGCAGAATATGAAGTGAGTGTGAAAACGTTTCTATTTTTATCCACACGTGTATACGTGTTTCACTGCAAATACTGGAGTGTTATACTAAAGTAAACCGTCGTGCTTTATCAGTCTGGCTATCAGAGGTACAGTAGCAGTAATCTGACGTGGGTGCGTGGGTTTAGATAACCTTGAGACGACCTTTGTCACACAGCAGCTGCCTCTGCTCGCAAACCACTTCCGTTTCAAAATCTGATACTTCCTCCAAACCGTTCAGAAACGATCTTTTTCGCGCGAATACAAGAAGCAGATTTAGATAGATTTCTATCCTGAAAAGCCTCCAAAAACTGCATTACTGTTCCTTTAAATGATTTTGAGGTGAAAAACAATGCTTTTGAAGGGGAAAACAATGATTTTGAGGGGGAAAACAATGATTTTGAGGGGGAAAACAATGATTTTGAGGGGGAAAACAATGATTTTGAGGTGAAAAACAATGATTTTAGGTGAAAAACAATGATTTTGAGGGGAAAAACAATGATTATGAGGGGGAAAACGATGATTTTGAGGGGAAAACAATGATTTTGAGGTGAGAAACAATGATTTTAAGGCGACCTTTATTTTCAGACGACATGTGTAAACAGAGAACACCCACACCCACAAGGTCCATGTGGAATTGTTTAGCGTTGACGCGTAATTCCGGGGTTAACGACCTTCGCATTTCGGGCCGAACGCTAATCAATCTAAACATTAAACATCCTTTCGACAGATTCGCTCTAGACTTTAGGACTTTTTTGTACCATGCCGTTCTACCAATTTTTTAGATGATCACTGAAGACATTGACGTGGATTTCTTTGCCTTTTCTTCCAAAGACACCTGGGAGTATGACATTTGCTTCTAAATTTCCTCATGATCGTAGGACAGAAATAGATCCCGCGAGTCGTCATCACAGGAAAGAGCGACCCTTCTGCGTCCTGTACACGCCAAGTTCAGCCGGTTAAACGACAAGTTCATGTCTGAGATTGGCGGGAAAGCGTTTTCACTGCCTCTTAAGCTTGTATATCTCATGATTCATTGAAGCACTACATGTAGTACGACTAGGCTCTCTTTTGTACAGTACTTTTAGTACAATACTTCACACCATACAGTGTAGCCTCTGTCGGGGCCTTCCTACGGGGGTATGGAGCGTAGAATTCGACAAAAAGGGAATAATTTTCCAGTAGAGTCAGTCCACGGTAAAGTTAATATTTCCCCCGCGAATGAAACCCTCCGGTCACGGCCAAACTCCCCTATAGCTGGCGTAGTTAGTCTGGTAGAGACTAATACAGTGGCCCAGCCAGCATCGTGTGAAGCACGTAGCTCAGTCAAGGTCATGGTGTGCATGGTTTAGCTGTGATGCCCCCAAACGACTCCAGTCTGTATTTACACCACATCTTCTCACATTTCAATCAAAGGTCAAACTTAGATAGGATGTAAACTTGGATGAAACCACAATCATAACAAGGACAACCAATGTTGACCTCTGACTTCTCCCGGCCAGTTTTAAGTTCATCTACATTTGATGTTGTATAATATTCTGTTAAGGGGGTGTCCCTGTGGTGTAGTTCTGTTCTGCGCCTTTGTCTCTCACCACATCTGGTTCCAATTACTTGTATCAGAAGGTCTGGGGTTCAAGCCCCAGGTAGGACATCTCTGGACAAGAGGCGCATTGAGTCATACCAAAGACTTTATAAAAATGGTACATACTTGTGAAACAGTATGGAAGTTAAACACACTTCATTGCCAGTGGACTAGCCCCCTGCTACAGTGATTGCACCGCAGTGTGGCCCAGGGCTATGAAACGGAGATGGGCACCGCCCTATACATCAATAATGGTGTGGGAGGATTTTAACTAATATTCTGTTAACCAATTGTATTTGTTATTGTTATTGTTTTTGTTATTTACATTGTAGCCGCATTGCACTACCACTAGCTACTTGAAAAAGCGTCATGCTTCACCTCAAATGAGGATGCCTTGAAACGAAACGAAAACATTTTATTTTATCTATTATGTGACGTTAACTAGATAAAATAGTGTATGGTGTGAACCCAATCCGTGGACTGCTGTTAGCTGTCATGATCAGGCTGTGATGAAATCGATGTTCGTTCTGGCGGTTGGGTGTGTATTGTAGAATGTAGTTGTACTGTCGTTGACTGTGTCTGTGTGTGTGTGTGTGTGTGTGTGTGTGTGTGTGTGTGTGTGTGTGTCTGTGTCTGTGTGTCTGTGTGTGTCTGTGTGTGTATTTGTCCAACAGAACAGGTACCCGTCAGCCCTTTTCGTTAGAAATCCCGTATGAACAGCACCACCTACCAATGCCCTAAGCAGGTTATAGTAAAAATTAAAACAGCAACCACCGTCGCCATGGCAATGTCTAATTTTTCATTGACAATCTTGTTCCTGATTGCTTCGTTCACGTATTAGCTAATTCCATTCACGACACAAATAGATGGTATCTTTGTGTCTAAAAACGTCTGTAGTAGTGCTGCGTACCTTAGAAACGTAACATCAGGTACAGGTACAGGTACAGGTACCGGTACAAAGGTTTAGGTACAGGTCCGGACCTGTACCTGTACCTGAACAATTTGAAAAATTTACATGTGTTTTTCTGAACTTCTTCAATATTGACAGAAACATAAATAAACTGTTTGCAACTTGTCAGTATCTTTATTCAAAGAACATAACTAGGTTTCCTACCGCCAAACTCCCTCGGCCTTGCTACCAAAACTCCCAGACTTCCTGAATGATCTGTTGCATATTAGTTACGCTGTTCCAATGTGTCACTTTGGTCACGATTGGTGTTGCATGAGGCCATGAGGTCAGTAGATCAGTCACAAAAGAAGCACATGTTGGTGTAAATTTATATCGGTACAGTACCGATACTTCATGATCCGGTATTTTGGACCTGTATGTAATCAATTTTTACGGTACAGTACCGGTACACAGTACGCAGCACTAGTCTGTAGAAAGCATTATGCCACGTTGCAGCATTGGTGAATCATTGGATTTTACGTGTGTTGATGTTTGAATCGTTTCAATAACATCCTGTCTGAGTGGCAGTAAACATTGAAAGGTCGAACAAAATTTGGAGCAGAGAGAAGGATAGAGCTTACGTAAAGGGCGTAGTGTCGTAAAGGTCATGTTATGGGCATTTTTCTGCATCTAATTTGCAGTGACAAAGAGTATGACTGATCCAAATCTATATTCCAATTACTTTTTCAATCCAACAGTTGCGTGAGGTTATTATGATATTAGAATGTATAATTTTTCTGCTTATTACAAAACATGTCTTTCAGACCATCTGCAGTGAGTTGTGAATAGACGATTGATAAAAATTGTATGATCTCGATATAGGATGAATGGCTGGGTGGTATAGATTGAAAGAAATTTTATAATCGTCTGGGTTAAAAGGAAAGATAGCTTTAAAAGAATTATCAGCCATTGCTCAAATCTCCTATCGTCAGCAGCACATAGCCATCCGGTTTGAAGTGCGTCAGAGGTTCCTGCTTGCGTTTGTGCCGACTCCAATCTCGCTTGGAACTGGTGTCTACGGATGTGACATTTAAAACTCTGCTCTAGTAACTTTCTAAATTTCTGTGTAGTACGATATTGTAGCAGTCAGTACAGTAAATTCTCTTCGTTTTGTTAGAATATTCGGTTCGGAAGACGAATTACCAATCGTCGGACCCACACCGTAGTGATGAGAAGTCATTATTTTTCGCAGTTATCTGAATTGTGAATTCATTGAGTTTCAAAAGCACCATACATTCTTGTTTATTTGAGAAACTACGATGCTTTTCATATTTGAATTTTTTTCATAAAATTTGGATAAATAAAATGTTGCGAAAAGGTTAGTAATTTTACTTCCACTTGAACCCAAGAACTGTATATCTTGTGTGCTACCACAGGCTACCAGACAGAACCAAGGCTGTTTAATATAGCCCGGTGCTTCCGGCGAAAGTCCATCAGTTATCATGGATTACGCCCCGACAACACTGACTGATGCTGGAATCCTCGACTCCACAGCCGCCAATGTCGGGACAGACTCATTAATTAAACATTGAACGTCACAGCAGCGAGGAAGGGACAGTGTTTATGTCTGCGAGTCCAATACAATCATGATTGTTAGTGTCCAATGTCCAAAGTTTAAGGCCGATTTTGATACAAATTATTCGAAGCATAGTCTAAAGTCTTGTTTACTGAGTACTACTTGAAGAAGCATACTGATATAACGGTTACATAACCAGTGACAATTGATAAAAATTATTCGAGCATAGTCTAAAGTCTTGTTTACTAAATACTACTTGAAGTAGCATACTGATATAACGGTTACATAACCAGTGACAGTTGATAAAAATTATTCGAGCACAGTCTAAAGTCTTGTTTACTACTACTTGAAGTAGCATACTGATATAACCAGTGTCTCTCTTTAAATTATCGGATATTCTTCCACTAGCGTCTAGCTGATATAGGGATGGTTCACAAATTATGATTTGTAGAGCAGTCTTTGACAGAATAAATGAAAACAACAGTAAATTGTACACACTCATACTTCCCAATCTTCAATTAGATATTGGAAGCCTAGTGTTGTGTGGAAAAATGGGTGGAAAATCTACAAATATGTACTTGGAGAGTAGCATCATTCAATGGAAAAAGATCATACAGCGTCACAAGTAGCTGCGAGGGTCAACTTCAATCATTTTGTCATCTTTCTTGATCCATGTTCCCTAAATTCAAGGAGGCCACCAAACATTCTGATGTAACATATGGTGATGTCAATGACTGTAACCATAGTTACGTACCTGCTGCAAAGGGTACACAAATATAGCTTGTTTTGATGGTGAGAGCATCCGTTGACGCAAGGAGGTTATGGTTTGACGTAAGGAAATCTTATACAATGGCTGTCACTTCAAACTGTGAATGTTATGATGAAAATTCATAACCACTAGATGAGTTATTCAAGTGTGAAAATATTTTTGCTGTTTTTATTTTCAAATCGAAAGATCACTCCATTTTTTCCCCTGCCAAATGCAAGATGGACACTCATCAGAAAATATCTCACCCCTACAAGTCATATTGGTCCATCCCAAGTAGTCTAGATGACAACAAAACAAAAACATATCTATTACATTGTTGATTGAGGTCAAAGGTGAAAAGGACATTGTATAGGGTTTTCTTTCTTTCTTATCCGTCTCAGGAAAAAGAACCAATTGTTATGTTTTGGAAAAACCTTACTACTACATACAGATTTTAGAGTGCTTGCACCCAGAATGAATTGGGAGCATTTGATATACTAGTAACGTTACATCATTACATGTAACATCAAAAGGAAATTAAGAAAACGTGAAGCAAGATGAAAAGGTAAACATTATTGTTGACCTGGACTTTGTATTGAGAGTCACAGCAGAAACTGGGTCACACCCAACTTAATACAACACATGGACACTGTGTAAACATGAGCCAACATCTTTTGGGTCTTGACATGTAGAAACATAGTCAGTCATATTTTTGTCTTCCAGTCATAGGTTGGTTACCTAGGATTGAATGTATGTTGCTTTGCAAAATTGCTAAGTCACAGTGAGTTTTAGTCTGTAATAGATGGAAGAGAATATCATATATATTAAAGTGGGTCTTTTGACATTATGATAGCACTTTTCTCTTGCCAGTCTTACGCAATGCAGGGTGGACCCCAAAAGGCTGATTAATAGTACTAGTATAGAACGACATCACCATACAGTTGCACACAATTGACCTATGACTGAGTGAGGGTTGTGTAGGGACAAGTATCTATTATTAGTCATAAAAATACATGCAAAAAATTCAATGAAAAATAGATAGCGAGTTGGAATGAAAGTTTATTTGTGCTGGAAGCTAGCATCACGGGAGTGACTCACTTGGTCAGTTTTCAAGATGGCAAAACAGCCAGTAATGAAAAAGGTTCTTCAATCGAACTGGACATCAACATGAAAAGAATCTCTTGAAGGTGAAGTTTTTGTCTTAGTGGTTTAAAATGTGAGAATCATTTTCAATTTTTCCATGCAACCAAGGAAACAGACTGGCATGGACAAAGTTCACATTTCCTTCTGTCAAGGGAACTTTCCTATAGTACAGTACAGTTCATGTACAGTGTGTGTGCATGCCTACTTTCTCCACTTGTCACCCACGTAACCCTTAGAGGCTGACATTAACAGCTGCCACCTCATAGGGCAACTCACTATTAGGTCACACTGGGCATTACTGCATGTACTGGCCTTGTGATGTATTGGCTTACATAATCCTGTGATAGGAAGCTCACTTGTATAAGCTACATTGAGGGCAGGATGGAAGACTTCCCCAAGTGCAGTATTTTCAGCAAAGCATGTTTTTGTTGTTTCATTATACTGAACCATGATTATCTACATGCAAAACTATAAACTACGCCGAAAACAGTTACTCAAGCAACTGGATGAAATTTTGAAACAGACGTTTCAGACAGCATGAGGTAACTTATTACCTGGATGTCTAACCTTCATCAAGGTAAAACTATTATCTCCTGTAGTAGATTCAATTGCGGCACATTGTGAGCTGGACTTGCTTTCAACATAGACAAACAGGCAACAAACACCGGAGGTATCATTTTGTGTGTATGGAATCTTTTATTGCAGGAGTTCTTGAAGGGTATTTCAACGTCTTTTAGGCTACGCTTTTATCATAAGTTTCTGGATATTCTTCTTACTGCATTACTGTACAATTCTGAGGGCATTTTTGCCTACATATAAACACTCGCTTCTGTGGTGTGTTACTTCACCACTGAGTCTAGAACACCAAACAAGAATCCCAGAAAAGGTACAAAATACAGCAACATGCAACAGTTGGTTACTAGCATAAAAAAAAGAGAACTGTAGTCACTTATCATGGCTGGCGAAAATACTATCACACACACATAGATAACAAAATTATAAGGATACACACATATAACACCTATCTATATAACAGGAAACTGAACATCCTTGTATATATTCCCAGCCACAGCTGAAAAGTCTTTACAAAATTTTTTGCATTACATCTCCCTCACATCGGCTCATCATTCTCTCTACACACGTATATACACTTCTGTTACAGTGTAATATCACCTGAGACATAATTATTCAGCGTTCAATGTCAAGAAACACATCTCTTCATCATTTCATCACTCCTTGATTGTAGTACCACCTGGTTAAAGTTCCACATCCTTGCAACAAGGCCCTAATTATGATCCATTTCATTTACTGACCAGTATGTCATCTCTCCCTGCCTACTTGTCATGCGTGGTAATCGACTGACTCAATCTCCTACATACATTTCATTAGCCCCATCTAGATTTGTGCCTTTTTGTTATAGTTCCTAATCCATTTTTTTTGTACATTTCTCTCAGACTAGTCCATATTTCAGAAGTATACAAGACAGCCATTCCACATCTTCTACTGCATGGTAAGCTGTGCCGTTCGTACCCGTGTGTTCCTTTCATCTCTGTGCGTTTACTTCCATGGGTTGTTGGCTATTGGGGGGTGAGGAAGCTAGGGGGCTAACAGGGCTGCAACTGTATTTTGTCGTCCCAGGACTGGCGCCGGTGTCTGATGCTTGTAGCTTGGAAAACGCTGTTAAAGTGTCTGGGAAGGCAGGCGGCGTGGCTGGCGTGTTGGCTGGCGTACACATCTACGGGGGGGAAAAAACAGGATGTAAAGAAGCCACTGGATTGTGACGTAAACGAGGGCTTGTGGATAAGTCAGTGGTGAACAGACTTAAAACCAACGTTGTTGAATGAAACAGTATTACAATTGTCTGTGTAAATGTCTAAAAATTGTGAAGAATGAATGCATGAACAAAGAACAAGGCAGTAGTTCCATGGCAAAAATCAAAGAGACCAAAAACTAGAAAGGCAAGATAAATGGGTGGAGATAGGATCTACCACATTGGACTTTGAGCCCTGACTCACGGACTACTATTCTTGTTATTGCTTGAGAAATTGGAACTCAATTTTGGTCTCTTGTTCTTAACATTTTGGCACTCCTTGTGAATTTGGGTAGTACCCTGATACTGCTCAGCTATAACCAAACAAACATGCTAGGCTGAATGACAGTTCTCTCTCTCTCCTCTTGTATGTTTCACACAGCGCATATCCTCCAGTGTTTATGTATGTTTACCCTCCACGTCACTCAACTTTGTATTTACATGTATTAAGTACCTGCCTTGTTGTATTCCTTCAATACAAGCATTACTTCATAGTCTTACTTAAAACTGTACCAAAGACATCCATCTCAGACACCTCATAGAGTTAACTAGAACCAGACACTGGCAGCAGAACAACTACCCTGGTCCTAAAACTAAACAATGATTTTAAAAACAGGGGTCCAGTTTCCGTTCCAACCTTTGGATGGCTATGTTTGTCTATTGAAGCTGGCTACAGGCCAACCATGTACCCAGGAACTGACAAGGGCTACCCTGCACTCAACATCTCAAACATTTGTTCTTACGGTCATAGAGTAATAGCGGCTGAGAGATGTTTCATACTCCCATAACGCCCATTTGTGAGTCAGTCAACTGCATGCAAATGTTGGTTGGGGGTACGGTAACACAAAAGGGCTGTCTTTGTTGACAGTCCTTCCTGCCAATGTTTGTAACAACCATGGACGCAAGGTTGCAGTTGGCAGACTATCAACCAAAACACCTTCCAAGAAGCCATGATCAATCTTGAAGACATCCAACCCCTCACCTACTTTGATGGCAAAGACATTTCTGTTGATGTTTAAGAAAGAACAAAAAGCCTGGGGCTCATATTTGGTTCAATCAATTAATAGATGCCATCATACCATGACTTCTTTGAAAACAAAATATGCATTATATTTCTAAGGCTTCAAAACAGAGCCAAATGTTGTGTTATCCAAAGAAACATATGACTTAGTCTGAAATGGTCTACACACAGCATAATATTGGCATCCTCTTTTAAAAAAAGCTACTATTGACAGCCAAATAAAAGATACCATCTTCCTAGACAGGAATAGAAACTTCGTCATTTTTTTCCTGCAAGAAATCAATGCTGCAGAAAATCAATCAATACTGCTGCCAATTGTTTTACGGCTGTAGATGAATATTTGTTTTTATGGGGCTGAAATCACAACATGATGACAACATCAGCTGAGTCACCTGGCAGGAAGTAGAATTGTGGGATAGCTATTCATCAATGGCAGAACAAATTTGCAAATCTCAAGAGATCCGTGAATATTCAAACCAGTTTAGACAGATTTCATAAAAACAAACAGGCGTAAACTGAAAGAATTTCCAAAAAAGCACAATGTTTTTCCATGCAGATCTATTTGAATACCAGCACCAGCAAATGATATGCATGCCTCCACACTAAAATTTAAATAACTGCCTTTTCCTTTTTAAACCCCCTTGGTTACATCAACAAAGCCACATGTTCGTATCATGAAACAATTGAACACTTGATTCGGATCTGTTATGTTCTCAAGAAAGTATCATAAGTCCAGGAATCTGAAATCTAAAGAATATTGAAGGACTGTGAAGGAAATAAATGATTGCAAAAGAGAAACCAACATGGCTGCCGAGTGTTGTGGACTGGCCCCGTAGGGGGTGGGGTTCCGTAAAAAACATCAACAAAGGGAGACAGACTCAAAAGACAGCCCAAAAATGTAAAGATTACGATGGCTGTGAGATTAAAATAGTGACAGATGTGAGCAAGGCTTTTTTATTTGACAGATCTGGGTTGAATAAAAAGGATTGCCGTTTTTCCAAGCCCCCTGGGGCCCTCTTCCCTCCCCACATCGCCATGCATCGTCATTGTAAAACCCACGAATGCATGGACGACATTCCGAAAACAAAAACACAGACGAAACCTCTACAAAACCCCGGCGCAACTTACCGGATGATGCCCGCCATGGTGTCCGTGAGCGTTGGGCACAGCTTCTTGGAAGAAAATACTTAGCGCAGTCTGTAAAAGAAGAGTGGTAAGAGTCAGGCATGTAAATATGTCAGAGGGAAAATAACAAACGACCAGTGTCCATGATGAAAACAAATACACGCCATGTTTGATCGTATTTTGCTGAAGCCACCAACCTCAAACTGCCAGTGGGCCTTCTGAAGTAGCGTCTTCGCCTGGTCAAACGTGCAGCCAGCCGTCATGACGAACTGGTTGATCATAACGTGCTCTCTCAAGTTGTCTCCCATCGCTAAAATCTAAGATTTTGTGGTCTAAAGTGTCCCTTCTGAAACAGCTCCACGGCGAATGTTGTCCCTATTTCAGCACGCAATCGCCTGATGGCAGTGACGTCACCTGGAATCGCATTTCCTGCCATCTGATTGGTCAGCTTTAATCTAGTTTAAAACAGGGTGTGTTCCCGCCACGGCTCTTCTATGAATAGCTTTCCCTCCCTGAGCATCTGAGGAGAAATTGCGATCGTGAAGGCAAAATTCTCCACAATCAAACTAAAAACAGATGTAGGTATTATTGAGGACTGTTTTTCTGACATATGTGAGACTTAACTGCGAATGTCACCCCAGTTCAAGAGGAGAAAACAGTTAAATTGGGTCATATATCGGTCATAGATGGTTTTAGGTCAAAGAATGAAGATAGCTCATTTCTAGCTTATGAAATGGTGGTTTTGGTGATAAACATTGGATGCAGTGGCTATGGGTGGGCCCTCTTAAGAAGAAATTATCCAAAAGACGGTTTTAAAATCGGTCAAAACAAAATTGCCATTGATCATGTGCCCTAGACAAACATAAACAAAGAAAGGAGGGATGAATTGTGGGATTGCTAATTAGCATATCGACGTCCGCCATCTTATTTTTCTCCGGGAAGCAGAAAATGGACAAATTACAGTGAACGTTTTTACAAAAATCGTGCATCTCTATAGATGTTAGAGTGCCATAGATAGCAGGAAAATGGGTGCGTTCACAAGTAGGCAAAACGCTGGCGTAGAAGAGCTGGACATCGCGGCGAATTCAGCCTACAGATATCCCCCAAAATCAGGTAAGAGAAGGCCTTTGCGCTAAGGTAAAACTACAAGGATAGTTGAACTTCTGTATGGATATGTTTTTTTGTAGTGGGCATATCAGCATATTTTTCAATTTTTGTGGGGTTTGCTGTTAGCCAATTTTAGGTTAACAAGTTGGCAAAAGTTGTATAGATACGAATGGCACGGGATCGAGAAATCTGATGATTGTTTTTGTGATAAAACCTTATGTAACTTTCCTGCTAGTTTTGCGTTTCACTTACTGTACTTGCACTGACCAAGTATAAAAATACATGTATATGCCCGCGATCTTTCTTTTTAAAATTTCTAATTGAAGTAGTGCACAACAATACATGGCCTTGGATCCACCATCAACACTATTACCATATATTTTATGGTGATCTCGCTTGGACTAGCCTTTCCTAGAAATATGGAAAATATATCTTTCTGTAGCCAGTGTAGGCAATTGCCTGACCAGATACCATGAAATTTACAAACAAACAAACAAACAAACAAACGAAATTTACCACACCAAATTTAGTAATCACTTCAAAGGTCCAGAACTCAAGAGAAACTTTATCTGTATTAGAAGATTTATATCATATGTACATGATTCATAAATACTTATAATATGCACAACTGCTACTCCAAGGGCTAAGCAGTAAGATGATGATGATGATACATAATTTGTTGTCAATTCACCTACAACTCGCAGAAGTCTTTGTAATGCTTAGTGGGCTGACCAATAAATGAATAGCTTGGTTGAATGAATGATTGATGGCGAGTGTTCATTAACGAAAAAAAATTAGAGAGTATGTTTATCTCCTAGCAGATAACTTTTTCTGATAACAGGGTTTTTCTGACAGTCCCTCACGACACCCATACTGTCAGAGAAGACTTGATCATTGATGTGAGAAAACATTTGGATCTTTCACCCAAACAGTTGCTTGGTGCATTCTCTAGAGACTTACCTGTCAGCTTGTTACATAGATGTTCCTGTTGACTTCTTGGTTGTTGGTAAGATTTAGGTTATCTTATCCAATTCTGGATATAGAACATAACATCTTTAGTTGGAAAGTTGTGCAGTAACTTCTGAGTAACTCAGAAAGCACCTTCGTAGGTACTAGTACTTGGCAGTCGGTTGATTTGTCCTACTAGATTTGTCCAGGCAATTTCTGTTATTGCCTAAATGTCATAACTGTCTTGCAGGGACATGTGGGTTGAGAAATCTTCATCGAATTTCGCAAAAAAATGAAATATAGAATTTTAATGTGCTACTTCAAGTCCAAGCTAGTTGCAGATAAGTGCAGGCAGCTTCATTGGTTTTAGATATAGCTTACATTGAACTGAATTCATATCAAATTGTACTGTATTTTCCCTGTATAATTAGAGGACCATTGATAACTAATGCATATTGCAACAGAAAATTATTTGATCATTTCCTTTTTTGATTAAGTGAGAAATTATTCATACTCAACGCTATGAAGTGAATACACCTCAACTTCACCGGTCCTCAAGTTATACAGTATACATGTTCTTACAAGTATTCTCATAACCAAAGACAGATTATATATAATGTCCTTGACATAACCAAGGGTGTTCAAACATACAGGTATATATATTTATAAAGGTATATTTGAAACTACTCCATATAACCAAACAAGGAAATAATGGAATAGTTGTTTGGAACAATGTTAATGTGTCTTTATTAAGTTTATACCACTGAATATCAAAAGTGGTAGTACATTAGTTTGATCCAAATTGATTACAAAACTAGTTATTTGCTTTTTAATGCCAAGTATCAAGACAATGGGCATGGGATTTGCACCATCTTAGCACCTCCTCCATACAATTCTTTGCTAAACAGCTGATCAGAAGGAGTGGCCACTTTTGTTTAACTAATTCATGAACTCAGACAACTGTTACCCAGCTGTTCATTTGCCGTCCATGCTAATTTTGTAGTCTGTATATAGAAACTGCCCCACTGGGGGTGTTTGTGGGCCAGTCTGAGACTTTGTTGTATGCATGCTGCAGAGGGCTTTCCTTTCTTGCACTTGGAGATATTGCTGTCTTGGAGTTGGATTTAACTGTGATCCTTTGACTGTGACGTGCTGCCACCCTGTTTGTGCCTGCTACAGAACTCCAGAAGAAACGGATATCTCAGACCCTGGTGTGTGTGGCTGCATGAGAGAGAAGAAAGGACCTGTCACAGTGTGTGTGTGTGTGCTGTCCTCCCAAGCATAGTCTTTGTCTGTGGGCCCTGTGACTTCTACTCTACAGTATCTTCAGAGGACATTGCCAAAGAAGGGGAGAGCTTTCATCCACTGAGATCACTTCTGAGAGGAAAAATTAGCAAGTTCAACTCAGACAATTGTCTGCTCTGATGCCAGGAGGCTTATTGATTTTATTCCCAGCAGTGTACATGTTTTGAATATAGAACTGTAGCAGCAGGTGCGTTCTGAAAAGTCCTATACTGTTTCCTAGACTTGTATTATTTGATCACCATTTCTGTCACTATGCCAGCCCCAAGCCTTTTTGACCTCTGTGTGCATTCAGTGGGTGACGTTTTGTTCAAGGCTTATGATGGTGATAAAGTAAGTATTAGCGCTGCAATAGGGGAGCTTCAGCTTCCTCAAACAGTTAAGAAAGATCTGGTCTCCTTCTACAGCGATGTGCAGTTGAATGACTTTTTCTACTCGGTGTCACTGGTACTACGCGAACCTCTCGCGGTAAATCTGGAAAAGGTCAGACGACAGACCAAGCGCCCCTGTACGATTGGCTGGAGATGGCCTGGTACGTACGTCTTCCTGACTGATATAGAAATGAGGCTGAAGTTTCGCTTTATCGAACCCCACGAGTGTACCATGATTGTGGTTGGCATGCATGCTGGAATGGTGCCGCTGTCTCAAGTCATTGACCTGCTACACGTGTACGAAATACTCCCGGCAGACATAGACATCTCAGCCTACTCCTGCTCATCCAGCATGAAGGTAGCCAAGGGAGGGAACCCGCCGACTCTAGCGTACAAAGTCGCTCACCGTTACGAGGGGCTGCCCGAGGAGCTACCGTACATGCACGAGCTGTATCGCCGCACCGTGCTCGGGAAGAAGAACATCTGTATTGACGACATACCCGGGCCGTTTGGACACAGTTTGACCTATAGAAACCATGTGAGTAAGGTTCCAAGAGGAGTAAACATGGGCGGAGATCCAAGGCTACAGTTCGCGATCCCAGCCCTGTATATCGACAGTGACTATGAGAACAGTGACTATGAGTCTGACTCTGATGAAGACAGCATGTGCTCTTTTTCTGACGAGGTATATGAAAGTGAAGACGAGTGGAAAGAATCAGAATAATCAATGCATTAGGAATTGTGAATATAAATAATCATGGTTAGTTTTTTAAATCTGTGTCTTAATTGTATGTGTCCCAAATTATCGTAGCTGGATGTTGTGTGTTGCAATGAATTAAGGTCAAATGGTGTATAAAGAAAAGTTGTTCAATATAGAATTTGAACTCTATACATGCAGGATTTGCAATGTGTATTATCAATTTTGACTGATATTTATGCATACTATATGATAGTTATGGGCAACTGATTTAATTTCATGATGATGCTGTGACATAATTTTGAGCTATCTAAAACAGGCATATTAATTGTATATAGCATTGAAACTATTTATCTATATTCAAGGTGGATTTCTGGAATTTGTGGGAATTGATTTGATTTTAAGCTTAATATTGAAGATATGTAGAAATTTGATCCATTTATTAAATGTACTAACTTCAAAATCTTGCTTTTAGATTAGAAACAATATGATTCTACTTTAAATTGATTTAAATGCAAAAATACAGATTAATCTCAAGCAACTACAGTTGTCCTGTGTCAGAATTTGATTACTCCCAGAGTGGTTTGTGAGCTTTTCTCTCTGAAATGGTGAAATATTTTGAAGGTACCTGAAGAAAAAATCTGAGGTCTTGTGCATCCTCTGGCTCCATGTCATAATGTACATGTAGGAAGTACACTACATGCAGTTTAGTTTCAGTTCGAATTAGGTAGGTATTGTAGATTAGCAGGAATATCAAGTAGAACACACAAAACATCTTCAGGGCTTGCCAATTTGACCTTATCTCCGTAGCCGACTCCCTTCAAACATTTGACTCTATTTGGCCAATTTCTACTATTTTCCCAGCGACCCGTGGAGACTGGTAGAGTCTATTGAAATACCACCTACTAGGGGTGGATACCGGTTTGGCTTGATAACGTCCAAGTCCAAGTTTAGGTCCAGAGATTTAGGTTCAGGTCCGGACAAACAAAATAGAAAAATATATTTGTACTTTGTTCATTTTTTTTTTGACTCAGGTTTTTGGCTTTCAGGTTTTTTGGACTTGGTTCTTGGATGTTATAAAGGTCTGAATCAGGTCCAGCGAACCGGTATCCACCCCTAGCTCTAGTAACTAGGTATTCTTTATGTCAACCTGCACCTAAGCTGCAATTGTTCATGTACCAGGTACTCGTCACCATTAGTTCATAGACTTGCCTTTTAATATACAGTTCACAGTTGCGTTACAAAGCCTGATGTATATCATGGTTTTTGATGGACTCAGAATGCAAGAAAATGGATAGTACAGGTACAAGTTTTGCAGGTAATTTTGGATGTTGCCTATACCAGACTGACCAGTGCAGGTATATATATAGAAAAAAAGATTTCAAGTCCTGATTTTGTAGTGAAGGCAAACTCTTGGTTTGTTGAGAAGAAAATTACTTATGAGGGGCAGAGGCCTTGGCATAGATACGCTACTCTACATACTGCAGGTAGAGGTAAACAAAACTCTTATCTCTTCTTGTAGATGCATAATGAGGTAGCGTTGTGTGCACAATTTGCCCAAAGGATTGACCACTCACTTGTCACAGAGAGTCTTTGAAGGAGAAAGATGTTTGATAATGACTAGAATTATCAGTGGAGAGCAGTCACTATGCTGCAGGCTCCGTTCATGCGTCAGTGCGTCAGTGTTTACAAGACGTGGAAGGAAGCCAAAGGTTGTCTGATAAAGAAACGCTGCTGTCTGTTTTGATACACATGACCAGAGACCATCTGTCAGACCATATTTTACTTGCAGTTTGAAGGCCGGTGCCTACATAGGACACCATGGTACCCATGCAACGGATGCAAACACATATACACAATCTTACATTGGAACCTTTGAGCACACATGTGTTATATATGGAGAAATGGGCAATGCATTTATATTGGTCATAAATTTTCATGTGAGAAGTATGAATGTGTCTTTAGTTACCAATAGGTGGATAGATGCCCGATTTCCTGTATTGCTAGCTCCCCTTCTAAGTTCTAGCCTATATCTGCATGCATAAGTCAGAATTAGGCAAAGCCTATATATGGGAAATTTGTTGACCAGGCATAGCCCCAGGGCCCTGATAGGCATGGTCAGCTGTCAACACCTGTTCCCACATACATTTAAACAGGAGTTCTTTCAAGTGGGGAAATGGACTGCGAAGACCCCCAAGCCATGCAAGCCCTCCTCCCTTTGGCTTGTCTGTTCACATTTGACACACAAGACTTGTGACCTGGGATAACATTGTGTGTATTTATGAACCGCTTGGTTTGGAGGTACAGTTGTACATCCAAATCACATAATATTTCATTGTTGTCTAATCTAATGTTATAGCACTGCTTCCATATTTAATCTGCACCATCATTTATGTATGGCCACATGTTCAGCACAGATTTTTGAAAGATTCTTATACTCCAATTTGCTTTACATTTTTACTTTACCATGACAGTTCATTAGAGCCATACTGTTTTGGCAATGTCTGTGCATTTGTTTATTCAGGAGCTACAGGCCCTTGATGACACGTCACATGTTACATGCAGTGAGTACAACTGCCAGAATGCATATGTCCTTACATAATACCCAGAATGGCTTACCATACCTCAGCAGACCTAATGACCTGGCCATGATGGATTCTGCCGCTTAGGGGACCCTTTAGTGTGGCTGAGACAGAATGTGACGGGAATTTTAATCATATACATGAAGATTACGGCTCGTCTGGAAGCAGACAAACTCAGACTATACAGAATTTAGGAGGATAGACTTAAGTACAGTTGTATGTTGAAGATTTGCTTTCCTTTTGAATGTTTATCATCTTACTTTATTATTGATGACGGCTCGTCTGGAAACAGATAAACTCAGACTATACAGAATTTAGGAGGATAGACTTTAGTACAGTTGTATGTTGAAGATTTGCTTTCCTTTGCTTTATCATCTTACTATATTACTACCAGCTTGGGGAATGGAAGATATCCAAGAAACAGATATGGGTTGGTCACATTGGGTTACAGTACTTAAAGGTCAGATAGTACAAGGACAGCTGCGTAGAAACTAAAGGGAGGACAAGGTTAGATGTCGGCCCGTTTCAGGAAACTCCAAAAAGACAAGGGATTATCATGCTGCTTGTGTCTGTCATAATGCTGAGTACTCTGTATTCTGGTGGAAAATGTATTGTGTAAGACTCTGGGACTAAGAAATGATGTCTAAAATCATCCATTGCACTTTGATGGATTGTGCAAACTCATTGCTTGTCTTTTACTTGCAATGTTGTAGTGTGTACAGCTATATTTCAGCTATTAAGGCCACACCATTTTAATTTCTTGGTTAACGGAATTTTTAAGAAAATGCCAGATTGGAAAATCAACATGAAAACAGAATCTCAGAGGAAAGTTTGTACTTTGGTGCACACAATTTCGGGGAGTGAACAGGGTCAGGTGCACGTTTTCACCCCAGCCTTCTGTTTTCATGATATTTTTGTTGCTAAAATTAGACAAATGTGTTAACCAACCAACCAAGCAAGTAAATTGGTGTGGCCTAAGGAGGAGAAATAAGATACTTGTTTACCTGTCCAGGTGAGAAAATAGTCTGATGCAAAGTATACCCAAGGGGCATCCTCTACTTTACCATTAATAACAGTTGGCATTATTATGTGTGACAGTTTAATAACAAGACCTTCTTAGAAACCACAGGGAAGTTTGCAAAGACTAGTCCATTTTCAAAACTTCAATGGGCTGTTTGAAAAGAAAAAAAATACTCTTACAAATTCCGTGGCGAGGGCTACTTTGCAGCCATTGGAATGGTTGTTCTGAAATGTCTGAAGTGTGATTAGATTAAATCAGTGGTTGTCTATTTACGACCAAGCTATGTGTACCAACAATGATTTGTTGCCATCTGAAAGCTTGTTACTTAAGTGACGAAACATGCCTTGTGTATATTGCATATCCGTCGCTGCCAGCTGTTGGTTGCTTGGGAAAATGACAAAAATGTTATTGAGTTTGAATTAAGGTTATTCTGCAGTTACTGAACACTGTCTTGGAAATAAAATCAGGATGATACTGTTAGTCTTGAAGTACATGTAACCTATAGTATATATAGGCTTTTTGTATGACGGAGATATGATAGAGTAAAAATGTACATTGTATGTATATTATACATGCCATCATGCTGCTGGTATACTCCAATGTGGTTGCTAGGATTCAAATTTAATAAACATTATGTCGTCAAGGAAAAAGCCAGTGTAGAACTGATTAGGCAGTACCCAAACATATCTTAGTTTAGTTGGAGGGACGTTCTAATTCTGGAAGGGTTTCCACATTTGTCACACCAGACTTTGATGTCCAAGTGTGGTTTGTGGTTATCTCTTTGGCATAAATTACCCCCTAGTACATCAGACCCCAGCAGATACGGCCTGCTTTAAACACATCTATTCAAACACAAAGTTCAGCGAGGTTAGGAAAACATGCCAGAACATGTCACTGTGCATAGCTCACAACTAACTGTGAAGGTAAGGAATGTAGCATTGATCATTTGAGTTTAGTGTTACTCGGTGGAAGATTCAGAAATATTTTTACAGCATTACCTAATTTTCCCGCCATATTAGTATGAATCATAACATTAACACTTAAACTTTTCTATCAATATGAAGTACATGTAGCCTTGCCTATCACAAGTACTAGGTAAATGCTGCTGAGCACATACTGCAAAACACTTTTTTTTCGTGGGGACTTAATTTGGTTTTAGGAGAGGTAAATTATGCATTTTCAGTGTTTTAAGTTCTAAAACCACCAAACAAATTTTAAGACTTTACAGTTAATAGATTATATTTGCACATGAAGTTGAAATCTGATTTTTCCAATGTAGAAAAAAAACCTAAAGTTTTATAATAATAACTTTATTTCACAACAATTGTACAAGGACTGGTACAAAGTATGGCATTCACTGGTACATAGATAACATTCTATTAGGCTAATTAGTCTATCTTATAAAATATGGTGTAGTAGTATGGGATGACAATGGGATTTTTCAATCATTGGAGGAGTATCCAACGTCTAGACATTCTTTGATATATTTCCCAATGTGTACCATGCATGGGTTGTCACATGTCATAATGTACTTAAATTTGCTATTCAAGTCCATTGAGATAAATCCTGGTAGATCCGACGATAGCATTGAGTATAGTGAATTACGTACATCAAAATATTTGGGACATACAATCAAAAAGGGATATTCGTCTTCAACTACTTCTGGACAAAATGGACAAACCCTCTGGTAATAAGTTTAGTAACCTCTATCCAACCTGTATCATTTTTTCTCTGCAGGATGCTACTTTGGCAGCCATTTCATCATGGGAGGCGAGAGGTTCGACACCACCCAACCAGAGGCATACCTGTTTGGAGAAAACTCTGACCTGAATTTCTTAGGGAACAGACCGCTACCGGTAAGTTTCTAGCTAAGTTTCCACAACCATTACCTGAGGGAGTTGCTATTCAAGCCTTTTCAAAAAGTAATACACTGTATCTGGTCACATTGAAACTTGAATGTCATAGTCATCAAAATAACAGCTACCAATGAGGTATGAGCACACAGTATTTCGCCGCGACCCCGGAGTCTGTGACGTAGCGGTAAGAAAATAGTGCGCCCTAAACCTTGAACCGTGTGTAAAAACGTTGACGTGAATGCCAGCGAGGCACGAACTTTACTGTATGGCAGTATGATAAGTGGACTTTTAGATGGTAGGAATGAGATTGTGAAGTTTTCCCATTCGGTGTATAAATGTGCATGACCTTTGCAGCTGCCTGCCGAGGTGAGTCGGCTGCAGTTCCGTATGACCCTGCATGACCCCATATCAAAGTGGCCGTCAAATTGTTATAAAACCATAACTTTTTTTTGTTTTCAGTTATTTTGTAGATCGTACCCTCGACTTCAACATATTCGTTTGTCATGATTTTGTAGGGTACCCTACTATGATTTTATCCACGTCGATGTGGGTCACTTTGTGGTCCTTAACTATAGAAAACCCCATAGGCCGAAAACTGTGTTCTGCTACCAATGATAACATGTATGTACTTTATTTTCTTCCAGTTTCCCTACCCAGCTCCCCAGCCAAATGAACCAACAAAGACCCTAAAGAGCCTTGTCAACATCAGAAAGGACTCTCTCAGACTAGTCAGGTAGGTTGTTGCACGTCAGTAGGATTTAGAATAGAGGAAGTAGATAATAGCAGTGATCTTTAGAAAGTTCATTGGATTAAAGTCTTCAATCTCCTGATGCTAAGATTATTTTATATAACATAAAATCACAACAGCCAAAATCTAGCCTGTGTTATACAGTCTTTCACTGATCAGGGTACATGTATATGATATGGGGCTCCTCTACCAGTGAAAATGAAGAAATATCTTTAAGGGGGCCAAAGCAATATTAGGGCCCGAAAATAGGATTTTCAAAGTCAATTTATTTAGTCATTTCTATACATGACTAGTTCAAACAACAATATCACAATGTATAGCGACGTCCATGATGCAAAAATTCGACGTCGTTGTTATGTGAGAACTCACTGAAAATCATCACTGGGGTTTTTGTAGGCTCGCGAAACTAAGGCGATCATCATAATATTATGGCACGATTTGCGAGGGTCAAAGTATGAAATTATTACGCAGTTAAACAGTGTTAGTAAATGTCGCTACCATAAAGATTTCAGAATTTTTTTCATCTCCATTTTTGGGCCCTAATGTTGCGTTGGGCCCCTTTGATGTCAGTGGGTCCAATGACTTGCTTAGGAATAGGATATTTTCCTGATCCCTTCTTTCTGCTCATGATAAGTGTTTTCTATCTGCCGATGAACTGGAGTGTTATGTAATTTGGCCGACTTCAAGGACATTGCATTGATTTATCCATAAGGACTATTAAAGCATCCTTCTCTGCCACAACAAAGAAAGGGGATGAATATTTCATAGTGGATCAATATGGTTACCAAGTGTAGCCAGTCGGCTGATGACGGTACCTGTCCTGCGTACAGGTGTGAGTGAAAAGGGAACCACACCCTTCTGGTGTGAGGTTTTTAAGTTGTTTTGAGCTGTGGTGATTCTAGTGCATTGAAATTAATGATTACACAAGGTAACCCCACGTTGTTATTAGGTATACCTGTTATGTTTTGAAATATCATGATAAGGTATGATTTTGTGTGAAGCTCAGATTTAGGAGACTATTTGAAAAATTCAAAAATCAGTACCATAGCATGTCCAGAACATGAGATATCAAAACAGGAAGTTCTGCTGCAGTATCGTAACAAGCTGCTAGGGGGCCCAAAATCTAATTATTTTCAGGTCTCACCAAGACCTACTAACATACTTAATATCAAGACAATCCATCCAGGCCCTCTTTAGTTATTCTGGTCTTTTACATCCAGACATCCAGACATACATACAAACGCTACCCCCTGCATAACCTTCTTGGCAAAGGTAATAATCCAGACCCAGTTGAAAGAACATCTAAACCTCTATAGACTAAATTTTAGACCTTGGTTGACTTTGACTTTGATTTTCCAACAAGAAAACATGTCTACGCAGCTTGTATTGGCCCTGACAGGGCCATACCATGGTTTACGGATCTGCTTTTGTCCCTTTTTTGAGGTTTTTAGGTCAGCGCTCACTGGGGCACTTTACTGAATGCATGATGTCTGTATGCTCATGAACAAACTGCTAGCAGGATTGGACACTGGCTGTTCCATCACTGGTACACCCTCCCTATCAGGACTGGTTTGTTTACTGCTGCATGGCCACACATTGGGCATATCTTATGTGTAACATAGCATATCAGAGAACAGGACAGGGTATTCTATACTCGAAAATCCAAGCTGTTGGACTGAGGATTTTCAATGAAATACAATGTAGCTACATCTCAACTTGTCGTTTGTAATGTAAACCTGTTAAAAATCACAGATTCTTACATAAGTTGCAATATATTTTGATCTCTACAAACACTCGCTTGCATAACAACTATGCAAATACAGTGTAATAATTGTTTATCTTCATATAGACTACATGTAGGCATGCCCAATTATTTTCTCCCAGACATGTGTCCATGAATCTGGTTTAAAGCAATAGCTAGGGAGAAGGTCAGTGGGAGAAGGTGAAGGAAAGTACACAACTTTTGAAGGTATTGCTTGTGCTTTTTTGAAAAGAAGTTAATGAATAGTAGCAACGATTGAAAAAAGCAAGTAGATCCTTTCAAACTAAGTTTCCAATATGTTAAAGGTGGTGTTTTCCTATTAAAGCCGTTGCCTTTTGTTGATATTTAATGAGCTAGACACATTAGATGTATTTTTCAGTTTTGATGTGAAATAGCCAGGCCAAATAACCAATATATGCAGTCTAAGCTGTACTTTCATAAATGTCAACAGCTAGTGTACATGAATAGGTTAAAGAAAGTACCAGTACTACAGTAGAAGCGAAGAAACAGCCACCATCACTACAGTAGGAACATCTTCAAATCAAAACATTTTTGATGGACTATAATGGAACGAAAATGACTGTTGCAGGTGAAAAGTATCTGGTTCAGGTGATTTTCTATCCCACCTACACCTGTGCAGGTATGCAGAAAGACGTATTTCAAATTTGAGCCCTACATATCATAATAACGCTCTCGAAAAACCTTTTTTTTTTCTCAGGGATGTCCCAGCAGTTGTCTACTAGTGTTGTGGACAGGTTAAAAATTTCAATTAGGTGGATTTCGCCCAGCATTTGTACGTCCATATTGGGCATTAAAACAGCCATCAAATGTCTATTTTCACTGAAGTATATGGTGCGTAACACAGTTTAAGTAATTTGCTCAGACCAAGGAACCTTACTGCACAGACAGTAGTATATATAAGTACATGGAACCATCTTAATCGTTAATGCTTTACCAGATGGAGCCTAGAAGCTCAAGGTAAAGCTACAAGGCTACAGACCTTCCACCACTGGCCTAGCAACAAAGCTATGATTGGTTCCCATTTTACAGGCAAGAGCTGTTGTTTACAAGCGGTCCCACCTGGCCAGAGACCAACATTCCGAGGTGGTAAACACAGGGTGCCCTGTTACTATTATGGGTCTGACCCCCAGGTGACCTCCACAGATGTTGTTCTGCCAGTCAATGCGGAGGGCTGGTCCATTTGATGATGTTGAAGAGGGGTGTGGGGGGAAGAGTTTCATGCCTTTTAACTCCTTCTAATTTTCGTTGATAGCATCCTTGTGATTTGTAAAAGTCATTTTATACCTTCATATTTTGTAGAAAACATATGTTTCGCTGCCTACTGTAAATTCACGTTCTTTTGCTGTGGTTTTATTTCACGGTTGGAGGGAAATTGAGGTTTTTGCTGTATTATTTTGAAATCACAGAACCCACAAATACCAGAAAAAGTGGGACTTAACGTCTTCCACTTCCTCCAAAAAAGAAGTCAGACCCAGCTAGTTTAGATATAGCCAACAATTGTATTTAGTACCAGTAGCCTATTGTTACAACAAAGTCAGACACAGTTTACTGACGCATGTATGTTTTTCCTATGTTTTTGCCATGTATTTGCAATTAGCCCACAGGCATGAACTTGCAATAAACTTCTATTATGAATTAGCGGTTGAAGCTCTGGTACACTGTACAGTAGTAAAACAAGGAAGACATAATCGTGGTGCCATGAATTCGCAGTAGGGAGAAAACCATGTATACTAGACTAAGTTTAAAACCATCATGAAACTTTCACGATTTACAACATTGTCTCAGGACCTGTTTGCTTATTCTAAAGTGCCCACAAAAATTGTACTGTGTGGATGACAGAAAGCAAATTTGAAAAAAATTGCATCGGTGACAACCACAGAACTACATGTAGAAGTGACAGACACTTTAAAATTTGCATTTTCAACCTTTTGCAGAAATTACAAAGACAACATTTGTCAATAAATGCAAATTCAACATTTGTTCCTTCAAGTTCAAATGCTTGATAGACCATATTATATTATTTCTTTTGTTTTCATTTTGAATCATTACATGTTTTTTGTAATCATTTTTTTCATTAATCAAACTAGTATTAATCTCTTTTCATTAAAAAAACTAAAGAGATGTAATTTGTAAAGGATTTGTGCTTCAAGTTCAAACAAGTTCTAGTTGTTCTGAAACATTTGTAATGTCTAACTCTAATCTAACAGTGGTATGGGTTAAATGTGTGTTATGTGGTATTTTTACTCCGTTTAAAGGTGCCCACAATACTGTTTTCATCTCCGACTCACAACAACATGCTGGTCTGTTTTGAAGTGGAGTTTTCAGTTACAGAATATTGTGGTGTCAGTGTCTCCGCAGCCAACATTGCAGAAGTATTGAGTTTGTCAGCTATGCAGCACCCCTGTGTATATAACCCCAATGGGTTGACAGAGAAAACCTACACCGGTCAATGGGGATCCTCTTGAATAGCTGGACCTCAGCTTGTAAAATATACCAACAGTTTCATTATTGTAGTCTAGCTTACAATTACATGTTCTATTGGGGGGTTGCTTTTGCAAGCTAAGGCCACACCAATTTATTTTCTTGGTTAACGGAATAAGAAAATGTAAAAAAAAAAGAAACTAGATTGGAAAAACAACATGAAAACAAAATCTCATAGGAATGTTTTTACTTTGGTGCACACAGTATCAGGGAGTGAACAGGGTCAGGTGCAAGTTTTCACCCCAGCCTTCTGTTTTCATGATTTTTTTTGCTAAAAATAAAAATCTGTTAACCAAGAAATTAAATTGGTGTGACCTAAAGATAGCAAGGGAAGTTATAGCAAAGTTGGCAAGGGAATGGTTTTGAAAACGTTAACGTAGAACATTTCTGTTAAACATTACTGTAAATTGGGCTTTGATAGTTATAGATAAACTATAATACCATACCGTTCATTCTATCAGAAAACAACTGCCTGTTTTGATGCTCACATACATTGTAATGACTCAGCTAGTCAGAGGGGCAGTTCAAATACCCACTGCACTATCTCAGGACCTCCATGATAACTGCAAATATTTGGAACAAAAGATGCAAGTGCCAGGCGATATTGGATTGCAGTATCATGAGACAGATAGAGAAATATATCGGGGATTATGTTGTATCTTGCAGTATGGATCAATGGATATCAAATAGCTTACAGGATTACTGTGTGTCCTGTAAATGTGCTCTTCTATTATGTGCTTTGTTCTGTGTTGATTGGTTTTTCCTTTAGAGGGTTTGCAGTAAATATAGCTTTAAAATGCACAGGTGAAACAAATACCCCATCCTTGGGAAGGGTGGTAAACATGCGCCTCCTAGTGTCTAAATTTGGTACTGCACCAAAAGGTTGTTGCTCTTCTCATCAGGGAAGTCAGACTGAAAACTTTATTGCCTTGCTTTATTAATTAATGGATTATTGTATGCTACTTTGAAACTTAATTCAATGGTGCCATCATATAATAGCTGCACGTATAGAGGCTTCAAATATTCATTGCAGTAACATTCAACAGCGACCTTTATTACCTTTGCAAAAAAGGTTTTGTTTTTATGTGTGTCTGTGTGTGGGTTTGTAGCCATGGTGGTAAATGGTGGGAATTTCATTTTTGTAGCATTTGGAAGCTGATCAGCATTAGATATAAATCATGCAATTCTTGGCCTTATTTACTTTGCTGAGGAAATGCTGCAATAGCATTCTTGGCTAAAATAAGCCTTTCATACTTTGAACAATTTGTGTTATTTGTCAATTTGCCTCTATTTCATTTGCAAATGAAGATATTATTTGCAGAAAAATTTATGATACATCAGTCGTAAAGGGTATCATTGTTTCACAAAGGTATGAGATAGGGATGGATACCGGTTCGGCTTAATAAGGTCCAAGTCCAAGTTTAGGTCCAGAGATTTAGGTTCAGGTCCGGACCTGAACCTGGACCATATCCTGTCCAGTTGATGTTTTGTTTTATTAGAACAATATTAAGCATAGAGAATTAATACTAACACGCACAACTATAAAAGTTTCTTAGGGAGAAGACTTTCAAGATAAACCAGTGTTTGATATTTGAATGTTTTTTTGTCAAAGGGGAGACTTAAAACACTTTTTATCAAACAAAATAGAAAATATATTTGTACTTTGTTCAGTTTTTTTTTTGACTCAGGTTTTTGGCTTTCAGGTTTTTTGGACTCGGTTCTTGGATGTTATAAAGGTCCGAATCAGGTCCTGCGAATCGGTATCCACCCCTAGTATGAGATCATGGAACTCTAACTTCTTTTGTTCTTCTTTAGAATTGAAGATCCGGAGCCTGAGCCAGAAGAGGCCGAGGATGAGGAGAAGGAACCCTCTCCCAAGTACAATGTGGAGTTCACGTTTGATACGGACGTCAAAGTGGGCATCACTATCCACTACTTTGCATCAGAGGAGATCGTCAATGGTCTGGCTGTGTAAGTACATCGACATAACATTTGATTGTGACCTTTGCCAAGAAGGTTATGTTTTTAGTAGCATTGTTTTGTATGTATAATTGCATGTTTGTTGTTTTAATAGTATAACTAAAGAAGCATATGTGGATGGAATGTCGTGAAATTTGGTATGTGGTTTGGTCTTGTCCTATTGAAGAAATTATTAGATATAGGGCAACCCTGTTCGCTTTCCTTTTTTAAGTTTTTATCTAATGTTTTGGACAAGTCATAAGGTTCGGCCCTGTAGCAGCTTTGTTTGGAACTCCAGGGGCATTTAAGTTGCAGATTTTGAAAAGGATATGTCAAGAAGGGATGAATGAATTTTCATGATTTATCAAACTGTAGGTAACTTTTAGGGTGCAAAAGGGTGCAAATTATGCAAATTAGTACTTGATTTGCATGATCAATTAGGAAAATGTATATTTCAGTTGTGCTAGATTATAACTTAGAACTCAGAAGTTCAAAGAAAATGCTGTACTGTGTCTTACACTGCACTGCCTTTTTGTTGAAACAGGTACACTTCCAACGACCCCACACTCACCTCTGAGACAGTGCACTACAAGCGAGGGGCCAGTCAGACCTTCAGCCTGCCCAGCCATGTACTAGAGCCCAGCATGTGGAACATTGACGATGTAGGCAACAGTTATCTTTTAAACTATTCTTTAACCCTTAGCCTATACAAACGAACTGGCTACAGGCAATGTTTTGTTTGTATTGCATACCCGGTAAACCGCATCAAGGCGTAACACACCAGGTTTGTACTGAAGAGTACAAGCTGCATATCCACTATAATCCAGACAGATTTATATGATCCTCGCACACCGGCACTCTTTTCGATAAGTGTGTTGGGTTCTCTAACGTGCTTGAGGTGTGGCTCTCCTCTAACACGGGACCTCTATTTAACGTCCTATCCGAGGGACGTCCCTAACCTAAGCTAAGGTACTAATTTTCACCTGACCTGAGTTAAGTGGGGAAAGTCATGTAAGGTCAATTCTGCATTCAGGCTAGGACTGTGGTGACAAGAAGTGTATTAACCATTGCTACTAATATGGTACTTGTTTTATTTGTAACTGTTTGATTTTTCTCTCGTTCCAACAGTTTAGCTATGACTCAGACAAGCAGGTGATCCCCATGGTGATCCAGTGTTGTGTGGAGGAGGAAGAGGGTAGGCTTTCCTATTTCATGTTTCTTGATCTTCTTAAGAAAAAGAATGTCCAATTGATTAAGAAACCAAAACGTATTGGTAGAACCACCTACAACTTCATATGAAGTTCCCGACTTAGAACATGTTCTCTTAAACTACTACAAAATACTAGTGTTCCCAGAAGCTCTGTCAACGCCACCGTAAGGGGAGAGCTAGGAGTGTTCCCATTATACATTGATACTCAAACGCACCTTAATATCAAATATTGGGTCAGACTACACCACCTACCTAACGACAGAATTGTAAAAAAAAGCGTATAATGTAGCTGTTGAAGAAGACCATGATTTGGCTATACATGTTCAAGATATGTTAACCAGACATGGATATTTGGCTCAATCCAGTGTTCATGCCAAATATTTTGGAAACACATTTAAAGAACGCATGAAGGACACATTCCTATCTGATTGGGGACAACAAATAAGAAATAATAATAAACTCAAAGTATATTCTAAAATCAAAACGTCATTTGGTATAGAAAACTACCCCTTATTTATTAAAAAAAAAATTTTGTGACCAGCATCACCAAACTGAGAAAAAGTGCACACTGTCTAGAAATCGAAAGGACGCTACCGTAACATATCAGAAGACCAGAGACTATGTCCTCTAAGAAATCCGGAATCGCTTTTGTAGAAATTGTGTGTGTATTTTCACATTTAGTTGAATGTCCTATTGCAATGTTCCTGAATTACAGCTTTTTACCTACTTTATGAATGAAAAATTTTTTTTTCCTTGTAGAACATGCAGAAAACTTAGGCCATGCTCACATGCTGTTTGCTTCATTTGAAAAGGTAAGTTGGAGGTTATACATCTTTGTCTGAGTTTACCTTTATCTTTCATATACTGAATGGTTTGTTCCTTGCACTTTTGTGTACACATGCAGGGTTCGAAATACAATTAAACAACTTGCAATTTGCAAGCAATTTTCAAGGTTTGCAAGTAAAAGTAATATGAACTTGAAGTTGAAAATACCAGTTTATCGTGACTTCATGTAAGCACTGCGAAACAAAATCGCAAGTGCTAACTACTACACAATAAAGGCTACATAAATAAATGTGGATTTAGATGTTTAGTCTTGAAATATGCTATAAAAGTTGCAATGTCAGGCTGAGTATGTATGTACAGCAAAAGCAGTTACAACTTGCATACCGACTATATTACTGCAAGTTAATTTTTCAAATTGCAAGTAAAATTTTTGCCAACTTGCAATTTTGCAAGTAACCCAAAAAAAGTATTTCGAACCGTGACATGTAGTGAAGGTGATGATTATTTCCATATGATTTTTCATGGGATCCTAGAATGTGATGGTTAGATATAAGTAATAATGTACTACATTTTCTTTACCCTATCCAGAATTCTGAAGACTGCTTTACTATCAAACCTTTGAAACAGAAGCAGATGGTAAGTTTAATAATGGTTTATTGGTCAGAAATTACCCATGCAAGGGCAGCCAGTGCTGAATTGCTGCAGGGTTTACAATCACATAATACACAACAGATACATATTTGCTCCACACTTGCACTTTGTGGAACTGTCGCAAGGGTCTGGGCGGCTGCCATTCGGCGCCAGCAGGTGACCTCAATACGACCTTCCCCAACCAAAGTCAGGTACCCATCCATTCACACCTGGGTGGAGTGAGGAAAGTCATGTAAAGGGCCTTTCCCAAGGGCACAACATTGGGGACTATCGGGGTTTCGAACCCGGGACCCCTCGGTTCTGGGCGAAACATTCTTATGATTGCGCCACACGATGCCACAAATTTGTTTATGTTTTTGATTTGCCAGGTTCTTAAGCAATCCATTGATGATGAACTGAATAAAAAAACATGGAAGAAAAAGACTACAAGGAATAGGAGAGGCAACAGGGCATTTGTACTTTGTATTGCTACAATATTTTCATTTGAATGATATACCCCTTCTGAGAAAGTTGTAGATGTAAGGCATTATCCCTAAAATTGGACATTTTTCTATTATGAAATTTTCATTATGTTTACTTTAACAGTTTAGTGTATATAAATATTTCTATTTATTCCTAAAAGGTGGATGGACTGTGCTATCTGCTGCAGGAGATCTATGGTATTGAAAACAAGAATTCCCAGGAAACTAAGGTAGGTTTAGTCGTGTTGAAACTGTAAGCCTTTAGAAGAAGAAGAAGAACTTTATTGCACGACAATTGTACATGGTACAAAGTATGGCAAGAATTCGTAAACATAATACAAAGTAGAAGTATAGGATAAAACTTAACATCGTGATAAGGGCTAGCATACATTTTGATATAGCATCCTAATCACTAATACAATAC
This sequence comes from Branchiostoma lanceolatum, assembly GCA_035149815.1. Taxonomy (NCBI): domain Eukaryota; kingdom Metazoa; phylum Chordata; class Leptocardii; order Amphioxiformes; family Branchiostomatidae; genus Branchiostoma; species Branchiostoma lanceolatum. The sequence goes on from CM068873.1 coordinate 17,405,347, forward strand.
AATAAGGGCTAGAATACATTTTGATATAGCGTAGCAGTTATGATCGAGTTGGTTTAATCATTAGTTTCGGTATTTTTCCTAATGTGAAAGCAGTCGTTAAGATATTTACCTATTTTCGTATTGTGGGGATTGTTGCATTTAAATATATACTCAAAACGGTCTGTAGTGTCGATACTCTTAAAATTTGTACTTGTTTTGAGAAATGTGAATAACTTATTACGTAAAACATCATATCTAGAGCATTCATTATTAGGCACAAGCTGTTATTCAAGTAAAAAGATTTCCATAGCGGAGGAAGTGCGGTATCAGTAAATGAAGTAACCTAAAGCAATAAGATTGTATGATCCTTTCAAAGTGACGATTACAGGCATTTAGGTTGTATGGAATAGTTTTGAGAGAACTGTGAACCAGTCAGAATTGCCTTGAAGAAGGTGGCAGATGGTCACCGAAACGTTGGTGGAATAAATCTCTTGGTTGTGTAAAAAGAGTCTTTTTATTCAGTTTTGAGAGAAGTTTGCACTTTCCAAGTGATTTTATTAGTTTAAAAAAAAGGAAGTGGTCTACAGTTTGGCTGAAATTAACCCAATGTGACAGAGAAGAAAAATGCTATGTACAGTATATACATGTTCATTGTATCAGGGATAATCTCCAAGCTCTTTTTGACAAGTACAATGAACAGTGGACCACAGCTTAACATCTTGTACCCATGACTACAACCCTTTCCAGTAGCGTGCATGTCGGATGAGTGACACAGCTGGGATTTGAATTTGCGACTTGGTCCAGAGGCAGGGTCACTAGCCACTGGATTAGTTAAAAAGTTAAAATCCTCCCTCACCATTATTGATGTATAGGGCGGTGCCCATCTCCGTTTCATAGCCCTGGACCACACTGTGGTGCAATCACTGTAGCAGGGGGCCAGTCCACTGGCAGTGAAATGTGTTTAGCTGCCATACTGTTTCAGAAGTATGAACCATTTTTATAAAGTCTTTGGTATGACTCAATGCGCCTCTTGTCCATAGATGTCCTAACCCGGGGCTTGAACCCGGGCCTTCTGGTCCAAGTAATTTGAACCAGATGTGGTGAGAGACAGAAGCGCAGACCACTACACCACAGGGACTAAGCACACTTAACTCTAGTTCACTCCTTTTCCTCTTGTCTTTCCCTCAGCACCAGGAGGACGACATCGATGACAGTGGTTCTGAGTGTGTGATCTGTATGTCTGACATACGGGACACCCTCATCCTGCCATGCAGACATCTCTGTCTCTGTAACGGCTGTGGTAGGTACCGTCACTTAACTGTTAGTGTAAGATTGGCTCTGATTGGCTCCTCTATATCATGTGACTATTTCCAGCTATTTGATTGGCTTGTAACTACAAAGAGAGCCGTCTATCAATTTACATTGGGACTGCAGAGTATTTTTGGTCAATACATTATTTGATTTTCGATTTTTTTTTTTCATTTTCGATTTTTCGGAAGCGGCGATTCCGAGAACCAGCTGATTAAATTGGTGTGGCCTAATATAAAAAAAACTTCCGCTTTTCATTTTGAAAGCTGACAAAAATCAATACGGGAGGGCACTGCTTTAAAATATGTATGTAAAGGTGCTATTATGGTAAGGTTTGTGATTAGGTTTTGCTAACATCCTACTTTATTCTATATTGTGCTTCCAAAACGTTTCCTGTGCACCTAAATAATGAATAGTTTATGTTTGGACTGAGCAATTTTTCCAGGCACGTTACAGCCAAGTGATTGTTGATTGTAATCTCAGATGTCTTTTTTTCTTGTTTCACAGCTGACTCCTTGAGATATCAAGCTAGCAACTGCCCCATCTGCAGACAACGTACGTACATGTACAACAAAGAATTCTTGTTAAAAAAAATCTGTTCCTGGTATCATCAATTTTCAAAGACACCGTCAACCTGGAATTCTCTCAATATTTACTTCCAGCAGTAGACATGTTATAAGTTTCATTTTTAATTGTTTCAACAGTTTAGAACTATTGTGACTTAGATATTCTTTTATTCAAAATAGTTCAAACACATTACAAATATTATTTTAAAACCCTCTCGGTGACTTGGAATTGACTCTAAGAGTAGTATCAAAAGACTTGAAAGACAAGAAGAAATATTATTTTAAAACCCTCTCGGTGACTTGAAATTGACTCTAAGAGTAGTATCAAAAGACTTGAAAAACAAGAAGAAATATTATTTTAAAACCCTCTTGGTGACTTAGAATTGACTCTAAGAGTAGTATCAAAAGACTTGAAAAACAAGAGAGATGGAAGGATTGTTGTTTTTGCTACCGCAGCATTCCGTGCACTGCTACAGATGCGTGCCATGAGGAAGAAGACAAGTCTGACCCCGGCCGTCACACCGCAGTCTGAAGCAGATGAAGTGGTATGGAAGTGTTGTATCTATTATTATTATTATTATTAATATCATGCCACACATACAACATTGAATGCCTCATTATGGAAGTCAAGGACGTTATATCTTTGTCAGCATGTATGCGTGTATCTGTGTACGTGTGTTGGTCACCAAGATAACTCAAAAACGGCTGGATGAATTTGATTCATATTTCGCGCGTGTGTTTGTTATGACAAAAACTGGAAGTGATTAGATTTTGGGCCCCCTGGCTGCTTTCAGTTGTACTGCAGTGCAACTTGTGGTTTTGATTTCCCATGTTCTGGACCACCTGTGGTTTTATTTTTTGAAGGCATAGAAGCTTTTGATGTTAGGAAAAAGTGGTGTAGGTTATTGCCTGCTAGTTTCACATGTTATATGCTTAATAGGGGTGGATACCAGTTTGCTGGACCTGATTTGGACCTTTATAACATCCAAGAACCGAGTCCAAAAAACCTGAAAGCCAAAACCTGAGTCCAAAAAAACCTGAACAAAGTACAAATATATTTTCTATTTTGTTTGATAAAAAGTGTTTTGAGTCTTCCCTCTGACAAAAAAGGCATTTAAATGAAGGGCAACATTCAAATAAAATGCGAAATAATTCAAATATCAAACACAGGTTTATCTTGAAAATCTTCTCACCAAGAAACTTTTTATAGTCGTGTGTGTCAGTATCAATTCTCTATGCTTAATATTTGTCTAATGAAACAAAACATCAACTGGACAGGATCAGGTCCAGGTTCAGGTCCCGACCTGAACCTAAATGTTTGGACCTAAACTTGGACTTGGACCTTATTAAGCCGAACCGGTATCCACCCCTAATGCTTAACCATCATTTTTACATCTGACTGTTGTTTTCTCCTGTCCTCGTGCAGCAGGTGATACAGGAGAATATTCCCCCTGGCTACGAGGTCATCCCCCTGATAGAAGCACTGAACGGTCCAAGCAGTAGCTGTACCACCCCCCCGCCACCCGTCTCCGGGACGAACGAAGGTACTGTAAGCTTGAAAGTTCATCTGTGTTGGTAGAAATCATTCTTAAACGAGTTTTAACTGTAATTTCCAACACAAGAAATTGGACTTACCCAAATTTTCGACCGTACGACATCGGTCTTTGTCAAGGAGTGATCAATCCACCGCTGGGATGACGTCACGTTATGCAGATAGCACACGTGACTCCGTAAGTAGTGGAGACGGTGGGCGCCACAGACTTTCCGCTACTTACGATCCACTACTCACGGAGTCACGTGTGCTATCTGCATAACGTGACGTCATCCCAGCGGTGGATTGATCACTCCTTGACAAAGACCGATGTCGTACGGTCGAAAATTTGGGTAAGTCCAATTTCTTGTGTTGGAAATTACAGTTAAAACTCGTTTAAGAAGGTACTGTAAAATCCTTCAAGTTTGCACCACTGTAAAAATCAAGAGTTTGCAGTAACTTTGAGTTCGCGGGAATAGCAGTAGCATAATGCAAAACAAAACATATTTTTGTGATGTGATGCCACAAAGTTAAAAGAACACCACACAATTTTACAGTAAGTTTACAGTCCAAGGTGTAAGTGTGTAATTGAAGTTCCATCTTTCTGGAAGACCAATAGTGCACAAAGTAGTTGGACAAATTGTTCTTTCACTTGACCATTATTGTTGCAATGATGGTTGCAATGTCATTCCACTATTACCATCAGAATGTGGCACTCACAAGCAGTAATGGTTTGGGTAGTGGTATGTGTCTAGATATTACTGGTCGAGCTGTCCTTAACACAGGAGAAACCCTGATTGCAGAACCTTTAGTGGTGACGATGCCACCATCGCCGCAAGGCAGCAAGCCGCAAGACTCCGTCTGCAGACCCAAGTCCAAGAGCAAGAGGTAAGCAGTGTTTTTCCCTAATCGCTCGTTCTCATTTAAATGTACACATTTTGTAATCTCCGTTACCGCAAGAAGTAAGACGTTCCTGACATTAAGATATGACACATATAAGGTGCCAAACTGCCGTTTTTAAAAGCTAGACAAGTTTTAGGTCGTCATAAAAACTACAGTTTGATATCCTATATGTGGCATATCCTAATGCCAGGAACGTCTTATTTCAATCGGTAACAGAGATTACAAAATGTGTACATTTAAATGAGAACGAGCGTAAAGTCCAGGCAATTGGTGGAAAATATAGCTAGCCCGAACCCAAAATTCAGGCCATGTCTTATACAGTAAAAAATCTGACGTCAGTACTTTTTGAACAAAATAATTTGTATGACATTATAATATGTTTTCCGGTATAAACAGCAGCCACTGGCATCCTAAAGTGGTTGCTAGGTTACCTAGCTACAGTTACCATGTTAAGAACAGCTTGCAATGGCTTGTATACATGCTTTTATCTGAGGAATATTTGCACCCATTGCCTGGACTCATATATTTTGCATCCTCCTCAAAGCATGGCCGCTATCGCTCAGTTCGTTACTTGCGTAGGGGCCCTGCTATTCCAAGCCGGTATTGGCCACTTCTGGCGACGTTACTGACAGTTGCTCATGAATAATTAATGAGCTATCCTTACTTGGCACAAACGGCGGTTAATTTGTTCTGAACCCAAAGTAAGGATGTAAGCCGTAACCTGATTGGTTGATAGCTTCCCAGCATCCTTTTCGGGTTTGCTCAAGATGAGACCCTCTGATTGGCTGAAAGCTGTTTTAGTGGTGACGTCGCCAGAATACTGGCTTGGAATAGCAGGGCCCCTACGCGAGGTAACGAACCTAGCGATAGAGTCCCTGCTTTGAGGAGGATGATATTTTGTGGTTTACTTTGCTCTGTTCTGATACAACTCTTCTCAGAAATAGCAGTGGATAGTGGTTGAGCAAGACTGTATATGTTGTAGATGAACCTATGATCTCACCTTCCATCTGTTGCGCCCACAGGAAGAGGTCTGGTGGTTCTTCCCTGCGCGGGACCGCGGCGCTGGAGGGCATGAGTCGACAGCAGCAGGCCCCCGAGTCCAAACTAGTGGCGCCGCCATGCGACAAGTCCGACAGATCAGACGCCTCTTCCGTGGGGACTGGTCCGTACGTGACCACGCCTGATGACAGCGAATCGGCTATGTCACCATCTATTGTCTCATCAGGTAGGTTATCACTCAGAGATATGGAGTCTTGTTTTTTCTTACGCAATTACGTGATAATATTCTTCTAAACTCAGATCACTTTCATCTCAAGAAGTTTTGTAAAAGGCAGCAAAAATTTGTGGCCAGATTTTCATACCCTCTATTTGCAGTCTTCCCTCAGGTGGCGGCGGGACATTTTGTATGCAAGTGCAACAATCCTAAGGTTGTGTGGGGTCATGCTCCCCCGGCGAATTCTGAAATCTTGACCCTCTAAAATGCTTTTTCCTACATTTTAAGGGTAAATTTTGCTGGTGGGCTAAGATGAGACATCTCTAACTATTAGTGAATAAATGCACATGGGTTTCAGCTTATAGACCTTTCTCACGCGGCGGACATGATAGAGAGGAAACGAGGCCCTTGTGGCAAACAATAGACCGATCCTAACTGTCAATCACAATTAGCAGTTTAGCCAATGATTACCTGATAATTAGAGAATCGACCAATGAGGAAGTGGCTACATGACCATCAAATATTTGCATTTCTATGTTTTTATTTTGCATTTCTACGTTTTGACGAAGGAGGGCGGAGACCATGGGATCGGTCAACAAAGCTCTAAATTGCTGCATCTTTTGTGTACATTACATTAGTTATAATATTGATACTCGGATATCATATTTTAAAACTTAATGTGATTTAGGAGCAAAACTAAATCTGTACATTATTTTTGCTTCTTTGCCTCATTGGCCTCGTCTTCATTCTATCATGTCCGCCGTGTGAGAAAGGTGTATGACCACCCCTGTGCCACCGCTACTGTTCCTGGTCCACTCTAAAGAAAACCTTATCCCCTCTCAGTGCCCCCATCAGAGGCTGACATATCGGAGAGGTCTTCTCTAGGAGGAGAGGTGACGACACCTGAGACACCTGCGGTGGGCTCCGCCCAGGTGTCGTCCATCGGGACACCTGGTATCACCCCCTCCTGTACCGTGGATGGGGACCTCAGCCAGGACCCGGAGGTACCCAGTGTACTACTGGCCTCAGCAATGGTCTTCTTAAACAGTACTTAGTGCATGTCTGAAGATATAGACATCATAGTTCACCTATTTTAAACTTTAAAGGCAGACTAAACTTAATTTCGTAAAGCATACTGCATGATGTTAAATATACCACTAAGACCAGTTCTGACTTGTTTTACACTAGTCCATCATAGATTAGTGTTTTTACAACATTTCAAATTGGCGGCCTGGTGCCCGTAATACTCAATGAGTCCAAAGACCGTGACATCAGAATCCGTCAGAATCCGACTGTTACGATCGATGTGTGTTCTATAGAATAGATTCTGGGACCGACGATTTTGACGTCACAGTCTTTGGACTCGTTGAGTATTACGGGCACCAGGCCGCGAATTTGAAATGTTGTAAAAACGCTAATCTATGATGGACTAGTGTAAAACAAGTCAGAACTGGTTTTAGTGGTATATTTAACATAATGCAGTATGCTTTACGAAATTAAGTTTAGTCTGCCTTTAAGCATGCTATTGGCTTGTACATGCACTTAGTTACATGTAGTACACTCATAGGGTAGCATTGAGTTATGTAATTAAGCAAAGTGCAGGATTATGTGTACAAGCACTGTGGGGAAAGTGATGACTGCTTTAAGATGTTCCTTTACATAGCCTGTATTTTTAGTATACAGGTAGAATTTGACAGGGACTACTGTAGGGGTTGTTCTGTAGGCATCACCCCAGTCGAATGGTATATTTCCTTCTAAAGGCTGTTGTACGTTTTACGTTGTAGCTAAATTTTTACGACTGCAAACGATGGGACCAGTTCACCACTGTGACAGTAGTCTGTCTGAAGTGTAGAGCTATGAATCGAAACAGCTCTTTCCTTTCTCTTTCCCTTACTGATGCTCTGAGTCTCTCTGCTCCAAAACAAGCTAAGACTCCTTTTCCTTCAAACATATGTCTTGAAGAAAGCACTTCTCTCTTTCCATTGCCCACTTCAACCAAAGAACGATTGTCTTTTACCCACTACTGTGTTTGACTGACTACTACTTCTAGTAGACATTTTCCCTCACTCTAATGCACTAACATGGTGGCTGGTGACCACAAGTTTGGCCTAAGTTTTTGCACATGCATGCGCACATGTAATGGGGTGAATTAGTTCACTATAATCATAATAAGGTGAAAATATAAGACACATGTTTCTCTCCAGTGTCAAAATTCTATGTTATGTTTTTTTTACATTGCATGTTGGATTGTCGAAGTGAAGACACTGGAAGAAACAGTGGCTTATATAGCTGTAGTAATGCACTGGTGTTTGTAATGAAATGTACAATGTAGTTACTAGATAGTCCTCCCTACTTACTATACATGAATGGTCCAGCGTTATGTATGATAATTGACAAGCTGATGAAAAACAACCAAACTATGACAGCTAGAGCAGAAATTTTCTTACTAACATTTAAATCCTACGTTAGAAGGATTTTTAAAGTGAGATTTCCACTACTGACTTTACCATTTACCATCTAACAAAATATGCTGACTTTACAAATCATTTGAAAATGAACTTGAATCTAAAAAGAAACAAAACTTGATGTGAGATTGCGTAATTCTGGACCAAAATATGCTGACTTTACCAATCATCAAGTAAATTTGATTCTTTAAAAAATCCAAAGTTGATGTGAAATTGTGTATTTCTGGACCATTCATGTATGGCTTGCTGCACTAGGAGGCTGACCATAACACTTGTTCACAACCATGCATGAATCATTGTGGAACCGTGACGGTGACTAACGTTTGCATGTTGCCCCCTGTGTCCCCAGGGAAGCTCTTACAACACCGCTCCTGACGCCTCCTCGCCTCTCTCCCTCCCCACCACACCTCTGTCTCCTGTCGACCCCTCCCTTAGGTTCCTTCCCAAGATGCTTCAGCTCTCTACCCATGATGCTCTGCGGGAGGCTTCCCACAGTAACAAACAGGACCTCGACCTCTCCCCCTATTCGGACGCCTCCGAGAATCCTTGTCACGATTTCGATCATTTCAGTCCCAAAAATCATCCCAACTCTCTGGCCATCATCTCTAACCAAGTGGCTACCTTAGCTTCCGAAGAGGACCCTCTATCTCCGTCCTCGAGCAAAGATGCCGGGCCCGTGGGGATTTTCCTCGAAAACATTCCGTACGCGGACTGCTCGTCAGCTGGGTCCGGTACCCCCCAGGGTGCGCCGGACGATAACAAAGACACCCAGCCTCCGAAATTTGGTCCTCACGTTTTCGCAAAGCTTGGTCCTCCTTTGGTCGCCCGATTGGCATTTGAAAATGAAAAACCTGCTAGTGACAGATGCACCCTACCTGGGGGTGACTGTCCTCCAAACAACGGTCCTCTGAAAGAGTCCCTTCCCTCTCCTACCTCTCCCTCTCCTGTCTATAGTGAAGCGCTAAGTCAGGTTCCGTTTGCGGAGGGGCATGGGCAGAAGGACACACCTGAGGAACAGGTGTCTGCAGGTGCTACTAGCCAGGTGTGCATCGAGCTGGCTTGCCTTGTGTCGGACTGTGCGTGTGTGTGTCGTGTGTAGCATGTAGACAGGGTGGCCATCTGTACTCCTACTAGTCCTAGTACAGCAGTACTGGTACTGTCCTTCTTTAATCTTTTGAGCCCACTCTTGTGTTCATACGAAAGGATGATTCTGCATGGTCCAGACCTTCTCTGTTGTATCACGCAGAGCTGGTCTATCCGTGCCTTTGTTCCATCCTTTGTTCTAACATCATTTGTCATGTGGTGTTCTCGTCGAATTCCATGATGGCAAATTGTGTTAGAAGTCCTTGTCCTATCTTTACAAGAGGAGTCTGGGTTTTTTTCTGTTAGATTAGAATCACAACTTCGAGTTGGGAACCTTACTCATTCATAGACATGCCATGTAGTGTGCCTCTTTGTTATTCAATTTTTCAACAATCCTAGGCTTATAGAAATGACTGTGACCTGTCTGTCGAATTTGGAAAACTGAAATGGAGTGCTTTTGATGTTGTACCTTTACGGTAGAAGAGTGTGTCTTAGTGTTCGTGATAGAATATGTGTAAGTGCTAACTGAGCTCTTTTCCCCCCTCTCGAACAGGAAAACAAACCCGGGCCCTCTGGCTCTAACCTGAAGACCTATGTTGTTCCTGGAGGAGATTGCGTGGCACAGACACGTGCACTTGCCCACGCAAGAGAGTACGATTATGTCGTCATTCACGAAGAGGGGCACGGGGATGACGAAGCCAGTGAAAATGACGATGATGAAGAAACTGATGGTAATGTTGTCCTTCATGGTACACACCTGTCGAAAAAGCCGTTAACTCAGTTTTGCCGGAAATAGTCAGCTAACCAACAGTTATAGGTCCTTTTCAATGTGGTGTAACCTAGAGGTCAAGTTCAGAATCTGGACTAAACCAAGTCCTGTAATTGTAGTTAGCATGACAACTAGACCATGCTTAATTATAAACCAAGACATTTTAACAACGATGACCAGGACAGAGACAACTGACAATATTCAGTGATACTTGTGCTTTGCATGTTATGTTTTTCCCAGGCTTTTTCCTGCGCAAGGTTTGAAGGTTGGCTGGGCATGGGGACTGATTGCATTTTAACCAAACTCATATCTTAGCTTTATAACTGTCCTACTTGCTGCTGGCATGACATGCATGTTGTTATAGATGGTGCACGCTGTTTGAAAACGTGTTCGGCAGGGCTCGAAATACTTTAATCCTGTTTTCAGTGATTGGCACTGCCAAGCCTGCAGTCTTATAGCCTGCCAAATTGCCAAGTTGTTTATATTTTTTTCTGCAGTCTTGGTGGTGGTGGGTATTTTGAGCCCTGCCGACAGATATTGTTGACAAAGTTGACTGACTCAGAATGCATGTGTTTCTCACATTTTTGCATGTCATTCAGACTCGTATTTGGTCACACTTGGATTTCCAAGGGACACTTACATATTAGAAATATTGAAAAAGAGATGGGCAGATATAATGTTTTGTTTGCCAACAAGACATTTTGTAGGTTGGACAGCTTGGTTACAATTTTAAACAGAGCTAGTAGGCTATGAAGATAGTACAGTATCTTGACATTTTGTATACTGTAAATGTAGAAATGTTTGCAGGGATTTAATTTCGTGGTAGGGAGAACATGGATAGTTGCTCTGCAGTCACACAATGGAACGGCTTTTTGCGATGGATTTAAGTTTGCGGTAAATAGTTCACCGTGAACATAAAGCCACCGCTAACATTTCTGTATTTACAGTACAGCAATACACATAGACAGACAACCCTACACAACAGACACACACACACACACACACACACACACCAGGCTTTTAGCTAGGATTCATAGACAAGGGGTCGGGGGGGGGGGGGGATGCTGTGATGCGGGGTTTAGGTGCGTTCTAGTCTTGACATACTTTTAGCAGACCATTTTAAGCACTAAAAACTGCTGGTTCCCTCTCTGTCTCCCAATGGGCTCTATGGATTAACAATTTCATGGTAGCTTTGCATGTCAATCAGTTTTCATGCTGTCCCAGTGTCTGCATGGTAGGACTAAAAAATAGCAACTGTAACACAGTAACATGTGTATGTAATTACCAGGGAAACGGGGGGGGGGCTCTGTGCGTCCAGCTGAAAAAGAGGACGTCCAATTTCCTTGCTACTTTAGTATCATCTGTCCAAAAGACGCATGGACGCATGCCTAGCTAAAAGCCTGCTCTACAGCAATACACATAGACAGTACAACCATACACAACAGACACACACACAAACACTGGCATGTCTGAGTGTGAGAAACCGTGCGTCTGTGCCCATGTGCCGTGTATCTGTAGTGTGACTCTGTGTCGTCTCTCTCTCTCCTCTCTACACAGAGTCTCTACCTCCTGAACCCCACTCGGCACCGGTAACATCACACTTTCTTCTCAACTCCCATTTTTTAAGTTGATTTGCAGTGATTTTGATTTAGATCGTAACACGTTGTAGTGATCTTTAGGCCACACCAATTTAATTTCTTGGTCAACGGATTTTTATTTTCCAAAAAAAAAAATTTAGAAAAAAAATCAATTTTTTTTTTTCAAAAATTTTTTTTTCTTAACCAAGAAATCAAATTGGTGTGCCATTAATTCGTAGTGTAGAATCCATGATTGATTTTCACTTGTTTAATTCCATCCATTGTTGTAGTGGTGATTTTTGCTGTGACATAACAAAAGTCTGACCAACAAATGTCTGTGTGAATGTACAACAACCTAACGTTCCTCAAAGTTTGTGGAATTAGCATATAAACAGTCATTTCTTGGGCAGACTGTGGCTTGGAACATGGAAAGTCTCCTCCTCAATTCCTACGTTTTTTGCACCAATACTGTGACTTACACTCTACCATTTCCACCTACCACTTTTTAACTTCGCATAGACCAAATTTGAGGCTGATAAGGGTTTATTTTGTATGAATCTCCTGATTATAATTTTTTCCAAACATAGTACTTAAAGGCAACCAAAGCAATATTAGGGACCAAAAATGGAAATAAAAAAAAATGCTGAAATCTTTATTGTAGTGGCATTTACTAACACTGTCTAGCACATTTGTGTAATAATTTCATACTTTGAGCATTTTAAAACCGTACAAAAACATGCCATACGATGACCCCCTTAGTTTCACTAGCCTACAAAAACCGCAGCGACGATTTTCACATTACAACGAAGTCATATTTTTGTATCATGGACGTCTCTATACATTGTGATAGTGTTGCTCAAACTAATCATGACTAGAAATGACTAAATGAATTGACTTTCAAAATCCGATTTTTGGGCCCTAATATTGCTTGGGTCGCCTTTAAGATAATCTTCTCAAGTTTTTCAAGTCAAATATGAGCCCACAAGACTTTGCATGTTCCATGCCTGTAGTTGTGCCTGTGTGTGTAGTTTGGTGTTCCCTGACTGTCCCACCCTCCCCATGTTGTCTGTGTTAGCATGTGGAACTCAAGCCTGATGACGTACATGTTCACCTCCCTGACCTGACTGACTGACAAGTTAAGTGTACGTCACATGCATTCCCTCTGCTTGTAGGCCAGTCTGCAAGCTATGACACGTGACACTGTGCTGTCTCTAGATCTCCTTTCCACTAGACAGCAGTCGCTAAGCGACCATTCAGCGACCAAAATTGGATTTGTGTCACCCTCGATTTCGGAATTAGATTATGATGCAAGATGTAGTCAGAAGTACAGTTAAAAAAGACAACAAAAACACAGTGTAAAACATCTCTGGAATTCATAGAGCGATTTGGCAAATGTTTGGTTGCTTAGCGATCATAGCCTCTACTAGTAGAAAGGGTGTGTTAGTGACTTGACTGACTTTTAGTGTGTACTGACTGTAGGAAGGGGGACGGCAAGTTGGCAAAATTAATGAAAAAGAAAATTGGGTTTACTTTGCCTTACCTGCAAAAATATCAGGGTTGGTACAAGGTTTTTTTGAAGGGGCAAGTCACAAATACATAGGTTACAGTATGTTGATCCTGGTTGACTGTGTACTTGGTATTCTCTACTGGCTTAGCTCTGGTGTGTAGAAATTACTTTTGCTAACTGGTGATTGGGACTATCATAACATGGGTTTAGCCTGTGCATTAAATCATATTTCATATTACATAACACCAAGTTCTTGCCATTACCTCTATCTTTATTATTGCCAAGATTGATGATAAGAGATTGATTTTAAGAAGAATCAAACTGTTCTTAAGTTTTTGATTTGCATGAAACTCTGTTAAACCTAGTTGAACATATTGTTGTTATTTTCCTTGTGGATTTTTGTTGTAATCTCATTAACCCTAATTGTAGTCCCCTGACAAGTGACTGTGTGTGCATGTAGTCTGTTGTAGTGAGTGTTCAACCCATCATGGTGATATCTTACATCTTAGCTGTAGGCAACTCGTATCAAGTTTCCTAAGGTGATAGATGTTGTATTCACTATGTATGATGCAAGTACATGTAGTTGTTCTTTAGCTTTCCATAGATCAATGTAGGTTATTGTAGTTTTTTAAGGAATGCAGTTTTAATCATATTAAAGGCACCCAGAGCATTTGATGAGGCTTGAAAACTGGAAATATTCTAGTTGCTGTAATCTTTATGAAATTGACATTTTATGCCACTTTTTACAACATTTGCGTGCAGATTTCTTATCAAAAGTGCTCAAAAGCAGCACAAGAATAAGCTACATGGTGATCCTTTTAGTTTCACGCGCCTAGCATAAATAGACCGATACCATAGCCCCGCCCACCACCGTCAGAACGAAGAGATGCAAAATTAAAACATAAAAATGCAAATATTTGACAGACATGCAGTCACTCTCTAATTGTTTGAACCGCTAATTGTGATGGACAGTCAGGATCTGTCTATTAGGGCTTGGATTTTCTATCAGTTCTCAGCACACAAGGACATCGTATCTTTGTTGATATGTAATGGTAAAGTGTTACTGAAACTTATTATGTGTAGGAATGACTAGAAATTGGATTTTTTTAATTCAAGTTCCAAGCCTCATAAATTGCTCTGGATGCCTTTAATGGAGGGGGTAAGGATTTATAGTTTGTAAAAATGACAGTCTACATGAAACTAACCCCAGGGATGCATTGTTTCTGTCTGGTGTAGAATTTGAAGGCCCCGCCTTGCGAGTCCCCCCCATCGGCGTGATGCGCGACGCCGAGGCCATGGACATCCCCGTGTCCGACAAGACCTCCATAGACAACGGCTGCGTGGAGCTATCGCTTCCCGGCACGCCGCTGTCCAGCGACAGCTCGCGCAGCGGCAACAGCGTGAGCAGCACGCGCCAACTTCTGAGCACGCCCAGTAACGTGCAGCTGGAGGAGGAGGAGGAGACAAACATCTCGCCACTGCTGGCATGAAACTAGTCGTAACAGCCGCAGGGGGTAACACAGCTAACGTAACGGCTCCCTCGTCCCCCCCTTTTGTGATCTTTTGAAAGCGTCTTGTAGACAAACCTGTACATGTCAACTGTAGCCTTACTCATGTGTGCTCCGTGTACATTCCTCTTCAGATACTTACTAAACAGATACTTCTCCGACCTGCCCTGTCTGTAGAGTACTGTGTAGTTTGTTGTTGATAGTAGTTGTGGGCCTGTCTGTCCACTCCTGTTACCATCCATGGCTGTTGGGACTAGTTGGGATGCCACAGGTGCGAGCGCCTCCTCCACATGCACCCTCCTGGCTGGACCGGTCATCATCCTTCTGATTCTCACCACAATAACGTACTGCTGAAAACCTAGTTGTCTTTTTTTAACCTACAGTTGTATACGGTTTATTGAAAGCAGTTACTGTACTGTCATCATCCTTCTGATTCTCACCACAATAACGTACTGCTGAAAACCTAGTTGTCTTTTTTTAACCTACAGTTGTATACGGTTTATTGAAAGCAGTTACTGTACTAGATTGTAAAGCTTTCATTTGACGTTTCTTGCATCAAAATCTTCTCATTTACAATATTTAAACAGACTGCTTTGTGATAGTGTTTAAATATTTTTTCATACCTCCCTATGAGTATCTGAAGTATTCCAAACTCTTGTTGTTTTGTTGAGTTAGTAAGTACTTTGTAAGCACTGTATAGGAAAGAAATGTTATAAAATTCAGACTGTGTTGTATTGTGCACCTGACTTTTATTCGCACTCACTTTAAATGTTTTGTGGAAAAGATCATAGAAACAAATATTCGGATTGGTTTAGCCTAACAATATTGTGGATCAGAAATCATGATCAAACCTTAGCTGCCTAGTAACACAGTAATGCAATATCACCAGGATTGATATAAATGACTAAAAAGTATTATGGCTTGGGACTTTCACTGATATACCTGTACTTCTATATGCGTCTTGTTAACGTTATATTGCTCTGCTGGATTGTGTAAATATGCTTGTATGTATCTTTCGCAGATGAAGAATTTTCATGCCACGATAGAATTTTGAATTTCCTTTACAAAAGGAAGTATGAGAGTGATACCAACTGTAAAATGGTGCATAATTTTTGGAAAGACTTTCTTTCACATAAAAAAAAACTATTGATGTAAAGAAAAAAGATTGATTGTAAAACTGGGTAAAATTGATTATGTCCACACATAGTTTTGTCTGTGTGTAAGGATGGGTCGAGTTGGGTAACATGTAAAGCTTTTAGCCATAGTCAATAAATAATTATTGCTGTACATTGTGTGTATTTTTACTGTGTAGTGAATGAAGTATTGGTATGAATGACTGAATTAAGACAGCAGAAATAAGTTTCAGAAAGATAGGTAGATATATGAAATTTAGATGAATGGATGGATGAGGATGGATAGATGAACAGATTTTTTTCCATCATCTTTATTTCAATTCCCAGTATAATAAACATAAGTGTCAAACAGAGCTATTTTTCAAAAAAAAATTCAAAGTACAATGAATTACAAGTAGCTGTGCGAGAGTATAGATAACTAAATTAAATACATGTTCTAGCATTACTATTCATATCGATAACATTCTTGAGAATTAGCATATAAATAGCATAGATAAACAGGTAATGGATGTCCGGAATGGATGGATGGACAGACAGATCTGAAATGGAATGAACGTTTTGTCCAAGCTGTCTTGAACTCCCTGAACACCCATCTCACTGGTCGTCATAGAATGATTTAGAATAGCGAGGGCTAGTGAGTTCTCACTGATAAAAATAGATGTCCGAATGGATGGGCTGACAGATCTAACCGTTTTGTCCAAGCTGCCATGAACTCTCTTAACACTCATGTCAGTGGTCATCATCAAAAGATGTAGAATAGTAAGAGCTAACGTTAGTGAGGTCCCACTTAACGTTATATGTACCAGTGTACATGTACCACAAATTCAGCAGGGAAATGGATAGCAATTGATAGCAGAACATAGCATATGGCAATACATGGGACGAAATTAAGCACGGCCAAAACCAACGGTAAGAAAGAAGTGCGCGGGAGAAAAGTGTTCTAGATATGAAAAGAAGCTGCAGTAACAAACGCGCATGGTCTTGTGTGTTTTGTCAATTGCATTAACTAGCTAAGTCTGTTTTTTCTGCCATTTGTGTGCCATGTGTCATATATCAAACAAGGCATTGCACATTCACAGCTTATTTTTACTGGTAAATGGAACTACATTGTATCAAAAAGTCTGTCTTCAAGCAACATGCGAGAAAAATCAGAATCACATACCTGTATGTATAAACATGTATAAACACGACAAAGTGTGTATGTGATAAAAAGCAGTGTCACAGCGCCGCTTATCAATACTGATTGGTATTGCAAGGCTCATAATGTCATAAGCTCTTCAATGTAGTTTGGCCGGTAACGTTACCACAAATAAATTGCTCGCAAATTGGACTGTGTATTATAAACACAGTTATGTTAGGAAGTTCAAGCATTGATACTCGAAGATAAGTTTAATTCTATCACATTCCATTAAAAGAGGGAGAAGAAAAAGGAGTTCAAGCCTAATTTCTTTAATGTTTTGAAAATGAAAACAAGTTAAATTATAACATAGAAATGTGACAATATCTACGTCTTTCCTTGACTGAGACCTAAGCTGCAAACAGAATCAAGACATGTTCATCCTAAGAAACGGGAAAGCAAACAGCTCATTCCAAGAAACTGCAGGTGCCTAAAATCTATTAACACTTCTTCCATAGGACATGGCCTCGTTGAAAACCAACCCTATCCCACTGAACTCTGTGCCCTTGGAAAATCGGCCAATTTCTAAAAATTTAGCAATGATCGAGGGAACAGCGGACATATTTTTGCCGACACTGGTCTTTAGAGCTCACGGGCTCATTCGGCAAGGTATTTTCCTTCCGCGTGAGACCGCTAGCAAACGTTGCACTGGAAGGTGACAAAATCCGGACGACATTTTGGATAACAATGTGCAAAATAAAGAAAACTTGCCACCACAAAAAAAGCTCCACTTTTATCACAACTTTCGCTGGTTTGGTGCTAAGGTCCCCCCAAATCAGAATTTGCTATCTCTTACAAGATATTCATTGGAGCAGCAGCAACAGCAAGCAGCCCCAGCAGCCAGGGAAGCAAGATCAGACCGATCAGATCCAACGGAACAGACGGCCTCGAACGGCGGGGCTAGCTCAGGCGGTAAGCGATGCAGTTTGTCTCGCTGGCATTTTCTGATTTTCGTGCAGCTCATGTGTACCTTATGGGATTTCCCTCCTTTTCACCCCGGCATAGGGAAGTATGGGAAGGGAATACTACTTCATCTTTGCAGCCAAAGGCGTATAGTAACGTTACATAGTAAAGAACTTACGACCCTTAATTATCATGTTTATATAGACTAAAACTTGTCAAGGCATTCAAAGGTACAAACATTCTGTTGTTGGTCAGTATGAACTGCTGTTATTTAAGTTTCTGATTTCTTACACGTTACATGGAATGAGGCCGTCATTGCTTAATCATTAACTTCAAAAACATCTGTACCCGTGTCATCTGTATATAAGTACTGGCTAGCTAAGTAAGATGGGTGATGATGTCTACAAATGTCACCATCAGCCAGTTAACTACTAACTAGACCTCTCTGCAGTGGGCAAAAATAAAACGAATATAACAGCTGTTATTTTGTTGTGTTTGCTAGGTTGTTTGTGATTTTTGAATTTAATTCTAGAACTACCGAATGTTTCTCTTAGCTTAAGGTAGATTGTCCCTTTCCAAACCGAGACAAATGTTTGGATATTGAAAACTCAATTCCCATAAAAATGTTCGTATGCGCATGCAAGGATTGCAACTACACAAGAATATTTGCTGTCATATACATACATGTATGCTTCCAGTACACAACACACATGGAAGATATTGATGATCTTTTTTCAACCAATTTTATTTGAACATCTATTCTTTTTGCAGTCACAAAGTGCATATTTACACAAGTGTCATAGAAAAAATAGTCTACAAAGAACAAAATCACATCCTATCCCAGGAAGTGTCATACTTTTCAAACAGATATCATTCATAGAGTTGTGCATAAAATCCATACACTATCTTTTGTATCATGGTATACAGATAAAAGGCACTAAAAGACAATAAAATGTTTGATAAGCTAAGATTATTATATTTGCAGCCTTATGAAATTGCTTAACATTCTATCCATGATATATCAGCTATGTACAGAGTAATTACATCAAGACACATCGAGAGACGGGTGTATATATTGTCGACATAATCTTACTCAAATTACCAACAGAGAATACGTCCATTACAGTCATATGAGTGCAAACACCTAGACTTTCTTTAACTCAGGGTAAGTACATCCAGTCATTACCAGTATCATTTCTCCCAGACTAGCATAACTTGCAATTGCAACTAACATTGAAGACTGAAAACGGTCCTAAAAGCGCCCTGGTTGTTATTTACAAGTAAATTTGGAGTCTTCACATCAAAATCCTTAAAATTATCAAGAGTCTCCCATGTCAGTTTATCTAATGCTACGTGCAAAGTATAGTGTATCAAGACCCTGGACGGCAAACAACGATGCTATGCGGGAGCTACTGATGGTCCAGGTGATAATCTCTACTATTATTGGAATTCTACTACTGAATTTTACTAATTGAGATTACAAATATTTTGTTTGCTGACATGCCAACTGTCATTGACCTACTCATAGTGACAGGCAGGGTTAGATAAGGCATGTATACTTATCACATAAGGACATATCTTGGACTGTGAACTTTGGAGTGGTATGTCAACATCAACATCAGGGCCATCATCACTCTCAAAATCTGTATTTACAATAACCATAGACGTTTGGCTGCTCTAATTGTAGGGCACTGTAAAGCTGGGCAAACTCAACAAAGCAAAAACACCGAAAAATGTTCTTGTATTGATTGTCTTTAAGACTATAGTGTCCCACTGCGTGAATGATAATTTGTTTTTAAACTAGAACTAAAGTGTAAGGTACATTTGTAGTTTCCCTATCATATCTATGTTATTTTCATTGTGGCCGTGGGATCAACATGTAAAGTTGGATATGGTTGGTAAACTTAGTGAGAAACAGGTTTAAAGTGAATTAGATTTTGGATTCGATGCATTAATTCAACACAAATAATTTTTTTTCTAAATCTGCAATGTGATCCAAAAAAAGTGAGATAGAAAGTGGGATAGTTCCTATATGTTTATTGAAATGTGGAAATTTGTGTCCACTCCTTCATTTTGTATTTTAAGATAATGAATGTTTATGACAACTGTCTTACAATGTGATGACAATGCATGCCCAAACCTCCCCTGTGGTGATATGGGCCATTCCTAAGAGATGTTCACACACATGCGCAGGTAGAATAAATCTTGATGCGCAGATCAGACAATGTCTTTTCACCTTTGTTCTTAGAGGAAGACGACACGGCAACTTATAGGTAAGTGTTTAACACGGCGTCTGTAATCTTTATAGAATTCTTGGAGTTTCTGCTAAGATTCTCAATTTCTAAGTGCTTGCTTGATATTGCCGTGCTCTTTTTAGAAGTTGTTGTTTTGCCATTTGGTCTACGTTTGTACCTGAGTTCTAATAATATTGCTGTACGTAGATAGAAGTTCTGATGACTTAAAAATGCAATTTTGAAACGTCCAGGATTGACTTTGACATACTTGGCCTTTTGTCTGTAAGCAAAGTTTGGAGTTAGCTATAGGCTGACGTTTAGAAATGATATAAATGACCGGTCACTTTACCTCTATCTATCTCAGTAGGACACATTGTTTCTGAATGAATGGTTGAAAACAAAGGGATTGCTCGAGCTCTGTACTGTAGCGTAGTAAACCAAACGGTCGGAGATGGTATCAAATGGTACTATGAACGTATTTCTCCGTTTCTGCCCAAAAATAGCCTTTTCTTAAACATTGACGTGCTAATAGATCTCGTGACGGTCAGCAGATATGCTCTGACGTATCGTGGGAATGTTTAGATTCAGTACGTATTGTGTTTCTGTGGGCGGCGGTTGTTTTTATACGGGACAGGTTGATATACTTGGGTCATTCTTGCATTTCACGTAAGCCTAAATTCCTTCCCTATGTAACAGTTTCCTCATTTCGGATTCTTATAGTAGTTCTCAGAAGTCTTAGAAGAAGTCATGTTCTTAGAGGCATCTTCGCTCCTATAGTCTTGGAAGCACGTCCGGTTCTAACCTCACGCCGGAATCTACTCTATCATTATATGATATCACATTGTACCTTTAGTCTGTTAACTTTCGAATCCAATCGAATTAGGTATCTATTCATACTACATTCATGTTATATTATATAATATCATAATATATTGGGTTCTGTGTATTGAGGTAGCAGTTTAACAAAGAACACTACATCAGATACACATAATTCGTGCCCTGTCTTGAAAGTTACTTGACGTCTCGGAGAGCAAAGACCGAATCCGACAAAGCTAAATCTATAACATCAGAGCCAAATTGTTTTGTAAGCTGTAATGTAAATTTACGCAGATGGGTATTTTCCTGGACGTCGTGACGGCTGCCCGTCACTATGCCGACCTCCCGACATGTCTGCTGGCTACATGTGTGTGTCTGCTGACGTATCTGTATCTCCAGCGGCGCAGGAACCTACCACCCGGGCCCAGGGGCTGGCCGCTGGTTGGGAACCTCCCCATGTTAGCTAAGGTGATTACGAAACGCACCACTTTTCTTCTTGTACTTTGATTAACCATGGTACATTACTGTAGCCAAACACTATTAGCATCTTGTTTTAACGTGTTTAAAAAGCTTTTGTATGCAAAATGCAAAATCTTAGCTATCATTAAATATGACCATGCCACTTTTTCAAACCACAAATCAGACACGTGCTGTTGGACTTTTAACGCCTGGTAATTCACGATTTGACACATGGGGTAGCTGACCATATTTCATTTCAATGTTCTCTTATCAAATCTACATGCATTTCTATCTTTGTCACCAGAATCAACCGTCTGCTAGTTGGACAATCCTGGTTGTATGTAATAATAATAGTACTGTAAATCATGATTTTTGTAGCGGGGATTTTATTATAGCGGCTTTAGCGGCTGCTGTTCAGCAACTATATTTTCATCGCGTTATATTTTGATCACTCTTCTCAGAGTCTTTGGCCGTTGATGTCTCTGTACAACCATTATAAGCCTCTACCACAGAGCAGTTTCACAGATTAAAGACATCACATGCCCCAAACCACCTAGCTCTCTCCTTGTATTGTCTATGTGTACGTAAGTGTAATTTTGCCCCGACACTGTACAGTAACTACTAACGTAACATGACCTATTTACGTGCAGAACCTAATTACGTCCGGTTTGGCTCATGTCCACATGTCGCGGTGTATTATGCCAAAGCCTGCGCCTGTTCTCATGAGCAATAAAGAACATCATAAGTATGATCCGTAGCCATCTCTTTAATTTTTGCACAGCAAAACATAATGGCCATGCGTTTACCACGTGAACGCCACGTGCCGCGCATGTGGGGGAAATTTACAGATAAACATTGTTTTTTTTTCCATCGCGTTAAGCAAGTGGCCGGACAGACATAGTGATTTTACTATCATTTGTCTGCAGACTACTTTGGACAGTTACTGTGCATTTTTTTCTGGTCTATGTTCTTCAAGCATAGTGCTAGAAGGGAAAATATTCTAGAAGTGGACGATAATGGGTTACCCTAGCACAATTCTTCATCATATACCTCAGTATAAATACATGCTCGCAGGACGTTAAACAGGCGGAGAAAAACTTACAGACCATGCATTTTCTTTTTAGAAGAGCTGATATTTCTGCCCATGGAATTTGGCTCTGTCCGCGCGGTTTTAAGATAAATACGTTTTGAATAAATTGGACGTTAACTGGTCACCTTACGTTAGTACGTAGTACACAATCACGCTCCATTCATTCGCCACGATATGCACACTTTGTACTAGTCATTCACACAGGAACAAGCAAAGGTGTTCATCAAGAAATAAAGCATTTATTGTACAAGTTTGTCGTCGTTTTTGTGTACAAATGCAGTGTGTACAGACGATAGCATACACAAACAATTATGGCGTCGTTACAGCTTATGTACGCAATTGCAATGGTACTAGTATGTAGAAATAACAATATCATTTCAAGTTACGATCAAAAAGTATCCGTATAAAATGTACAAAAACGTTACGGCGTTCACATTTTGGTCGAAGATACAATAAGATGTACAAAATCTTAGCGTCACCTCGGCGTGCATAGCCTCCGTTGCAGTCCTTTTCCCCGCAGCGTTTTTTTTCCACACAGGGTCTATAGCGGACACAGGGGCACGGCCCCCCCAAAAGAAATTGAAAAAAAACCCCGCTGTAATTGTAATTCTGAGTTGAATTTTAGATGTAAATATCTTTCAATCTTTGGTTTAGTTCATTCAAATACGAAGGTGTGTTTGAGTGACCGTTTATTTACAGGTAGGCAAAACCGAACTCCTCTAACATTTTTCTTACATTAGATAACCAGCAGGGTGTTTTCGGCGTTCTAGTTCTTGTTATCTCCATGAAAAATGGAGATATTATTTTGGGTGTGTCTGTCTGTGTGTGTGTGTATGTATGTGTGTATGTGTGTATGTTTGTGTTTCCGCACCACTCCCGTCAGCATAACTCAAGTGCCTCTTGATGGATTACAATGATATTTGGGATGTGGGCGGGTGTTGTGAAGCCGAAATTCAAGGTCGATTTTGGGCCCCCTGGTATGCGACCTTGGTACTGCAGCAGAACTGCAATTTTTGTATCTTTTGACCTGGACGTGCTGTGGTCTTGATTTTTGGGTGGCAGATAGCTTGTTGTACCATGTGGGCTTCGTATTGAAGACTACCTGTATTTACTTCATTAACTAATCTAACATGGTAACTGTACATTCTGCTTTGAACCTCTATTAGCAACGGAAAACGTCCCAGTTCCGCTCTACATGCAAAGTTACTGGCGTTCCTCCGAACTCCAAGGACATATTTACAGAATTTCAAATGTACAGTTTCTATCGGAGATTTGTCATTCATATTACTATATAATTACACCAGACTTTATATCCATACAATAATATCGGTACAATACATGTGTCAAACAGTTTACAATGTAGTGCTACTGAAGATCTAGCCTCTCCAAGAGTACTTCTGATGTTATACACACAGCACAAACAAGTTTAGAAACTTAACTTTGGTCGGCACTAAAGCTGCCTTTGGTTGGGCCCAGAAAAATAGAGAAAAGGTAACGAGAATCCGGACGCTCCAAACTACCCGCAGCTCAGTCCTTGGCACAGAACTGACTCCAGTGGAGAAAACTGATCACAGGCGTATGCCTCACACGGGATAAAGATGAGATGTAAATAAGTAAAGCTTATGTCACAATTAAAAAAAAAAAGCTGTCGGGAAGTTGACGGGCTGGTTATTTTTCACATCCGGGCCTGACCCCTGCGTGGTCCCGTGGGGAATCCTGCGGCTACCGGGCTATTTTTGGGCACGGTCGGGGCCCTGGAAGTTCTTAACATGGGTTTAAAATCAACGCGGGACCCGGTAACAAATAGGCATCGTGAAGTACTCGTGAGAATACCCAGATGTACTCTTCTTGTGGCGTCGTGTGGCGCAAGTGCAGAGCGCACGGCTGTCAAACAATGGGACCCGGGATCGAATCCCAGGGTTGTGCCCATAGACATGTCCGAACTTGCGCCCAGACGTTGTGCCCTTGGGAAAGGCACTTTACACGCATTCCCCCCTCAGTTAGAGGGACAAGTCTCCAACGGCAGCTGTCTTCAACTGGCGGACGAGAGCAGCACCAGACGGGCTGGCGTTATCAAGGCGGACCTCGAGTGTAAGAGTCATCCGGCAGCTCGCTGCAAGCATCCCAACCAGAACCAGCACGTCTCCCTCGAATTGGTGCCGCTGGAGATGGCGGATGCCCCGAGTGTGTGGGTCTCAGATTCGCAACCTGTCATCCACCTTAAACAAATTCACGCGAAAGCTACCCGGTATCTTTATTCGTATTCAGATACATAGTACAGATACATAGTACAGATACTTAGTACAGATACAAATACAGATCGAGTATGGTGACCGTGTCAATTGACACGGTAGCGGCTACCGTGTCAATTGACACGGTCACCATACTCGATCTGTATTTGTATCTGTACTATGTATCTGTACTATGTATCTGTACTATGTATCTGAATACGAATAAAGATAATACGAGTGGTTGCCATCACTCTTCTTGTGTCCGTCAGTCCACTGGGACAAATTTGTGTCTTCGGGGCCCGGTCGGCACTCCACCCCTTACAGGCACCGGTGCAAATATTTGTGACCTCAGTACTGGAAAGTGAATATGCTACACTCTTTTTCTCGATTTATTTCTAGTCCGCGTTTCTTCCCGCCACTTTTACGGAGCTGTCCAAACAGTATGGTGACGTCATGACCATCTGGAACTGCCGCGCTCCCGCCATCGTCCTGACTGGGTACGAGACTATCCGGAACGCCCTGGTCAAGAGAGCTGAAGATTTTTCTAGTCGTTATAACAATGCAGGAGTGTTAGCAGTTCGCAGGGACGGCAAGACAGCTGAAGGTATAACCCCTCTTATATCGTACCCATTTTCTATGTGTACTACATTCCACCGCCTTGTGTACATACCACTACGGTCACGTATGCAAGAAAAAAAAACCTTCGCATGGACGATATTTTGATTCATTTTCTTTAAAACACTTTTGTGACAATACAATCTTCACCATTTAATTTAGTGAAGCCACTTTCATATGACAAGTCACGTGACGGCTGCAGTGGGTTAGAAGTCCTGAAGAAGCTTACTCATCAGCACTCGGGCAAAACTACGAAAACCACGCCCTCCCTTTTCAGCACTCGGTTCCAGTGCTGAAAGTCGCTTCAGCACTGGAAAACCAGTGCTGAACTTTTGTCAGCACAGGAAAACCAGTGCTGAGTTGAGTTCAGCACTGGAAAATTTGAAGCTAGCACTGGAAACCGGCAATTAAAGATTTTACTTCCTTGTTGAATTTCAAAATGTTGAGCTACTGAACAATCGAACCAATACTATCTTCAAAAGATAGACAGTTGTTTAGTTGTTACACATCCCCATACCTACATCTACTTTACAATTACACAGTGAACAAAATGACAAAGTTGTGGTGAATGCTTGAACCAGTGCTGAGGCCGATTCGCCCGTTGATTCAGCACTGGAATACCAGTACTGAAGGCGTGGCTTTCGTAGACTTGCAGCACTCGGCATTTTTATACTGGAAACAATATCAACTTTTTAGTTCCAGGTTTCTTGATGTCCCCCTACGGCCCACGCTGGAAACAGCATCGCAAGTTCGCCCTCATGACACTCCGGGACTTCGGCGTCGGCAAGCGGAGCCTGGAGGGGAAGATCAACGTAGAAGTCAGCGCGCTGATTCAGGAAGTTCTGTCACAAAACGGACAACCGTTCGATTTGAAAATCATGATACAAAACAGCGTTTGTAACATGATTTGCTCGATTGTCTTTGGGGACAGATTTGAATATGGCGACCCTGATTTTCTGCGACTGATTCGCCTGTTGAATACAACAATTGAATCAAAGCAGTCTGTAATTGATAAGCTTACATTGATACACCCCATGTTTCGACACCTCAGCCGCAGCGGAACGTCACTGGAAGCTAAAGCAGTGAAAATGTTTCAGACTTTCCAAGAGTTCTGTGGTGAACAGATAAAGAGGCACAGGCTGACCTTCGACCCAAACGACATCCGGGACTTTATCGACGCCTTTTTTCTCGAGCAGCACCGGGCTCAGGACCAACAAGCTCGGGAGAACTTCACCGACAAGCAGCTACAAGAGGTGGAGCAAACTTGATAAAACTAATGCATGTATGAATGAATGAATAGATGGATGAAGGGATGGATTCATTTATCGATAGATCAATTTCTTAATCAATGTTGAACCATGGGAATTGGGGAAGGAGGCACTCAAGCTAACCGACATCTTTCGCACCGCAATCGTCCTTCAGTAAGACATCTGGAGCCGAATAGTTCACGTTTGGAACCTTTATTCAGCCATTTGCACAAATCGATTTCGCCGATGTGGCTTCTTCGGTGGCTAAGGCTTTAATCCGATGTGGCTTCTTCGGTGGCTAAGGCTTAGGCTTTAAATGTCTTACTGAAGGACGATTGCGGTGCGAAAGATGTCGGTTAGCTTGAGTGCCTCCTTCCCCAATTCCAATGTTGAACCATGATTTGCCTTTTATAAATCTATTTCGATTGCTGATGGTGCAAGGCCCCCATGTGGAAAATTAGATCACTTAATCATTTTCTCAAGCCGAATGACACTAGTTGTTCAAAGTATGAACGTCTCATCTCAGTATGCAAAAAGCCTATTATACATTAATGCATTTCGTCATTAATTATGTAAATAATCCGTTAAACCCTACCCCTTCTTGAGTTATCCCATTTTGGAGATTTTCCGGGGGAGCCAGGAAAACAATGTTTGGAGAAGCTCTAGCCTCTTTCTGAGAAAGCATCAGATCAGCCCCGACTCGTAAAATTCCAGGGCCCAAATCTACGTCCAGTTTTTTCTCACAACCTACCAAGACACTAGCCTCCATAGCAGGCTCTGAACCGGCCTTAATGGGGGCTAAATAATACACCTTTTGCAGCCAGCCCGTAACCATCAGCCACACCCGTAACCATTTTTCCGGTATAACTAGCCGGCTGATAGTTATAGGGTTGGCTGATGGTTACGGGTTGGCTGCAAAAAGTGTATTATTTAGCCCCCCAAAAAGCCGGTTCAGAGCCTGCAACGGAGGCTACCAAGACACCAAATATCAAACCAATTCATCCAGTCATATTCAGTTAACTTGGTGACCGACAGACATAGACACAGGCACGCGCGCGCGCGCGCGCACACACACACACACACACACACACACACACACACACACACACACACACACACACACACACACACACACACACACACACACACACACATACATACATGAAAAGAGAGTAGGAGAAAATCAGTAGAAGAAACTAAAGAACGTCTTCCACCCCAGATGCTGATAGACTTGTTCCTGGCCGGTACGGAGACAACCGCCAACACCATCCGCTGGGCCCTGCTGTACATGATGATCAACCCGGGAATCCAGGAAAAGGCAAGTTTCCTTGAACTTTAAGTAACGTCAAAACCATAGTGACATATTATTCGACTTGACGTAGTTCCGCCAGCAAAGTTAGTAGCAGGACTGCAGGTGCATATCAAAACCGAAAGTTTTGCCGCAGTACCGTAACAAACCGCTAGGGATCACAAAATCTAATCATTTCGAGGTCTTATCAAGTCCTCCTTTATTCTAAAGGTAAAGGTAAGTAAGGTAAGGTGAAGCAGTCATCCTTAATTGAGGTGAAGCATGATAATTTTCCCAATAGCTAGTGGTAGTGCAATGCGGCTACGCTACTGCTTGCTTTTTTTTGGCCAAGCACAACAGGGCGCCGCTACTCTTCTCGATAAGTGTGTTGGGTTCTTTCACGTGCAGAGGTTTGACGCTTCGGACTTATGCCTACAGGGTTAGGGTTAGGGTTCGGACTTATGCCTACAGCTCCCTCATACAAGGGGTCGCCGGCTTTACGTCACCATCTGAAATGACGAGTGCAATCCCTTGCAACATGTCCGAGCTGGGTCCGACCCTACATCTATAGGATCAAACTCGGGCCCCTGGCCCCACGGAATTTGATTCCGACGACGAAGCAGCGGAGTTGCGTTACCACTTGAATGCACTATGTCTGACTGGTTCGAGTTCTCAAAATGATAAGATTTTGGGCCCTCTAGTGTCTATCGTACTGCAGCGGAAGTTCCGGTTTTTATATATCAAGACAATAATCCATCCAGGTCTTCTCGAGTTACGATCAACATACATACATACATGCAAACGCTACCAAAAAACATAACCTTCTTGGCAAAAACAATAAGTTCCATAGCATGTCCAGAACACGAGATATCAAAACAGGAAGTTCCGCTGCAGTACCGTAAGAAGCCGCTAGGGGGCCCAAAATCTAATCGTTTTTAGGTCTCATCAAAACCTACCAACATACCAAATACCAAGACAATCCATCAAGGCATTCTCGAGTTATCCTGTGCCACTACAAACAAACAAACAAACAAACAGACAAACGCTACCCTCTGCATAACCTTCTCGGCGAAGGTAATAACAGCTGATGTGTCCACAGGTTCATCAGGAGATAGACTCGGTGCTGGGACAGAGCCCGCCGTCATATGCACAACGGAGCCTGCTGCCCTACACAACAGCGACCCTAGCGGAAGTCCAGCGAATTAAACCCATCGCGCCCCTCAGTGTTCCCCGCACTGCGTCCAGGGACACCACCCTCAACGGCTACAACATCCCTCAGAAAGTCTGGATACTTGTAAGAAAAAATGGTTATGATTATTTCTTACATCAAATTACAAGGTCTCCCACAGACCTACCCACTACAAAATATGAAGACAATACATCTAGGCATTCTTGAGTTATCGTCCCATGGACTTTCACATTCCTGTACAATTCCTAGAATTCTTGCAATCTGCACACAATATAGTAAAAATTTGGCTCGCCTCTGAGGCGTCGCCAAAAAATTTGAACACTAATTCATCTAATGTCATCTGTATCCGTCTTATCTCAATTCAAATATCTATATCTATCTATTTATATCTAAATTCTTTATGCCACTTTTTCTATCCGTCCACCTCTCCCTCGACTCCCACCTGACTACTTTTTTCTCTATCTGTTAATTTGTCTTCCCATCAATCTACATTTGCATCAGTCTAACCATGTCTTTACGCGACTCCCTTTGTCTCTGTCAGTCATGATAGGTCAATCTCTCATCGCTTTATTTGTATAGTCAACCATTATATAGTTCACCCCTGCCTGTGTTACGTAACTGTAGGGCAGACATCACAGTTACTGCTACCAATAGGAGCAAGGCTTCATAAATGTATTAACCCAAATTTCAATCGTAAAAATTGCTCCACATGAAAGCCGTAATGATCTACTTTACAAAAATGAAAATAAAAACGGTGTTGACCGGAAATTCAGAGAAAAGCTGACAGTAGTAAACAAGCCCTGCCTTTGACCCTAGTTTTCTCCTGTATAAATCCGCTCAGGGCCAGCAGGACCCAATAACTCACATATATCCTCACGCCAACTAAACAGCTGATCTGAACAGCTTTTGATCAAATATGGAAAAGCCTATACCCTACCTGTTCTGTCCAATCCCCAAAGTCTCGAGATCAAGACAGAAGGTTCAATAATCATTTTAAGTAGGGGCTATTGAGCACGCCACCACGCTAAAATATAGCCAATCGTTTCATCGTTCACCCATGCATCTGTTGCGTGATATGTTACAGGTCAACTTGTGGTCCGTACACATGGACCCTCAGCTGTTCACAGAGCCAAACCAGTTCCAACCGGAACGTTTCCTGGACCAGGATGGAAACTTCGTCAAACACGAGGCGCTCATCCCGTTTGGTATCGGTGAGTCACAGCGCGGCAATTTTCTCTCTTCAAATCAGTTGTTTCGTGGATAGTACCCATGCAGGACCCGTTCACACTTGTGCGTATATACATATCAAGTCCGTATGAGTTCGAATTCCGTAATGAATTTTTTCACAGGTAAGGTTTACGGCCGAAGAAGTTGTTTTTTTCAGTTCGATTACCTCACAACGATGGGTCAATGTAAAAAAACAACATCTTCCCCGCAAACTTTACCTAGGCCAAATAAATTTCAATACGGACTTGATGTACGCACAAGTGCGAAGCCCTCCACTAAGGAACAGGGTGGGAGCCACTGTCAGGTGCATGCACTGGAGTCTCGATGGTTCAGTAAACTGAAAGCTATAGCTGGTTTTGCCCTTGTATATTTCAGAGTAGTGTTATTGAAAGTAGACGTTTCTATTCATCATTCTTTTTTGTCCTTTTCTATCTTAAGGCCACCGGGTATGTCTTGGTGAACAGCTGGCCAAGATGGAGCTCTTCATGTTGTTCGTCTCCCTGATGCAGCGCTTCACCTTCCATCTGCCAGAGGGCGCACCTGAGCCTTCCATGTTGGGAAGCTATGATGCTGCTAGTTTTGTCAATCCACCTTTCCCCTTTGAATTGCGCGCCTTTCCACGTGAATAATTACCTTCGCCGAGAAGGTTATGCAGAGGGTAGCGTTTGTGGGTGTGTGTCTGTAGTGGACCAGCATGACTCAAGAATGCCTGGATGGATTGTTTTAATATTTGGTATGTTAGTAGGTTTTGATGAGACCTGAAACGATTAGATTTCGGGCCCCCTAGCGGCTTCTTACGGTACTGCAATGGAACTTCCTGTTTCAATATCTCGTGTTCTGGACATGCTATGGAACCGATTTTTGAGTGGTACATAGATCTTTGGACAGAGAGTAAGTCGTACGGGTTTGGGCCCCCTAGCGGCTTTTTTGGAACTGCAGGAACAGGTTTTGCGTCTGACTTTGAAAGGGAATAACTCAAGAAGGGCGAGATGGATGGTAATGATTTTTGGTACGTAGATAGCTTGAGCGATGATGTACATGATTAGATACTTCTTATGCAAATCAGTATCTAATTTGCATAATTAACGAGGAACGTTTATACATCCGCCAAATTCCATGATAGGACTCTGAAAAATGTGACATATGTAACTGAGGAAGATAGAAATATTAATTGATATGAACTATGCAAATAAAGACCTCATTTGCATAATTAATGAGAAAATACTATAACAAGATGGCCTTGATGTATGGTCATGATTTTTGTTATGTGGATAGCTTGTGTGATGCTTAGTATGATTGGACGATTATTATGCAAATCAGATTTCAATTTGCATAATTAATGAGGCAGCTTTTAAAATCCGCTTTGTTCCATGATATGACTATTAAAATTGTAACTGAGGGAGAGGGGACTGTTAATAGATAGAAATATGCCAATGTGGGCCTTATTTGCATACTTAATGAGTAACTTCTATTATTCCACACTGGCAAATGACGGCAATTTCATACATTTAATCCTTTTTTTGTGGCATCGGAAAGTTATGCGAATGTGAACATCGTTGAATCAAATTATGCTAATAAGGGCCTCATTTGCATAATTGATGATAATATTAGCATTAAACCTTCTTTGTTAAACTCATAATTTGTTAAGCTCATACTTTGGACATGTAATATTTTAAGACAATCAACTGGTATGATTCATAATTGATGAGAAACACTCCTAATACGTCAGTCATAAAGGTTAAAATCATTTGGCGAAGGTATGAGGTCGTGGAACTCTAGTTTCGACTGAAATGTTTATGAATTCAGGCAGTATTAGAACGACCCATTGGCCGCCCTTTAGAAAACATGATTACGGCTACTTATAGGTGTGCAACGAATTTAAACTGTTTTAAAAATCTTGACTTTTAAGTCATTGGATCCTACAAACGAATTTAACAACAAGTAGATTCGGGGTGGTACATGGTTCGCTTGATGTTTATCTTACTTTGCAGGCATTTTCCTACCGACATGTAATTCTATGTGAAAAATCACAAGAAAGGGTAGTCAAAATCTCACCTCTATGACTAAAAGTCCATGAAAACTGACCTTGACATCCTAGACTACTTCTAAAGTGTCCAAAAGCCCATTTCTGCCATTTTCCATCCAGCACTTTAAACAAGTATAGGATTCAGCGAACACGTACTTCCACGATAGATAGCTATTGCCTCATTAGCTATGGAAGTCATGGTCAATTTGCATGACGTATATATTACAATATTATCATTAACCTAATTAAGAAGAAGAAGAAGAACTTTATTGCGCGACAATTGTAGCTGGTACAATGTATGGCAACTTACGTGCATGATAATTAAGCTATTGCTTATTGTTGACAGATATAGATAACTAATCTAATCTATGACTAACAGTAAAATAGTCTATAAAATAATGTACATGCTAACGCTCTAGAATACAATATGTAATAATAATGTTGGTAACAGTATGCTGTGTCAGGAATGTATGATATTGTCTCGTTTTTGCACAGAGTTATATACAAATTTGCCTACATAGGTGGATATATGAACAGGGCATGATAGTATCATATTAAATATATCTGTCCTGGTAGGTGCGGGTATTGTGTCGGACGTACATACAATAGATTGTAACAATTTTTGTCGGTCATCGGCATAGGTTGGACAGTCCATAATGAAGTAGATTCATTTTCAATATCATTATGGCATGTTGGACACAGTTTCTCTTTGGCTGGCGTGTTGAGGTGTCGGCCCTTTTCAATTTGTAAGGGGTGGGCACTAATCCTCAGTCTCGTTATGCTATTTCTAACAGATTTGCTTTGAATGGATGAAAGATAGTTTTCAAAACAGAATTGTTTTTTTTAATTTTGCAATAAGTGCTGAGTTTTGACATACGTTACAAATAGAAGAAAAATCATTAACCACGGCAATCTTCGTCGTTTGAAACAGTTAGAGTCTCTTTGTTTATAATAATTATCAGCGTCACATCTTGTCAACAGTCCTATATCAAAGATTTACATATTTACACTGCGCTGTCATTGGTCATCCGACATAACCTAATTAACCAACACTATATAAGGCCTTGTCACTGTGGCCTTTTCATTCGGAGACATCCGCAACACCGGAGAGCGCGGTTGGGGCCGACCCTTCAGTATGGGTGCAGGAGGGGTGATTAGAACGGGATTAAAGATAGCTCTGGATTTTCCCACCCACCCACCCTGATACACAAGAACTGCCCATCTGCCGGGACTCGGCTCTCTCCGCGCGACTTCGGCACTGTCCCATAACTTATATTAGGATGATCCGATGATTGCGCAGTGTGGATAGTAAACTAAGTAACGTGTCATTGCATGGGGGTCTACATGGGGTATCTTGGAAATGCTTAACGGTAAATCGAAAAGGGCCGGAAACGCTTACCAGTAAATTTAGGAGGCTGGCAACTCTTAACTGTAAATTGACCTGTCATTGCGAAAGGTTTGGAAAACAGGTATGTTGGATTGTTCCATTGTATTCGTGTATGCCTAAACTAGTCTGCGAACACTGACTCAAGCGAACGCTCCCCTGTGACTTTTTGGCAATCTGGCATTGGCCTATGGGCAAAAATTTGTCAATATGTGACAATAAATGATAACTAATACCGGACTATGTAGAATTAAAACGACCAATTATGCTTGGAGAAATTAAAAACTTCTTTGATGTCAGATTACCAAAGCAGGACACAAAATGGATCTGTGCCAAGTACAAAGTGGGGACTCCCATGTTGGCCCCCACCTTTGCCCACTTTATTTCACTTTGCTTCCTTGTGACATCATTCAGCTAGTCTAAAGCCCCACCTCTCACTGGATCCGCGGCACCGCGGCGTCGCTGCGGCCGATCGAATTGACAAAGCACTCAACGAATTTCATCGGCAAAAAACGAATCTTTTTTGCTTTGTGTGTTTTGTTGTCTTTTTGGTCATACTTGTACATTTTGAATGATATTCCCATTATAAAGTCAAGGGTAACACAAATCCAGTTTAGGACGCAGCGACGCCGCCAGCGTGCCGCGGGTCCAGTGAGAGGGGGGCTTATCAAGGTAAAAGTAGAGTCCATAGAAACTGTCTTGATGAGTCATTAAGAGTATGAAATATTTTAGTGATTACCTTTCAACTACTTTTATAACCCCATCAATCATTAAATTATGTTTATTGTGGTGGTATACATCAAGACTGTTGTGTATTATGAGTAATATCTGAGATTTTAATTTGAAATTTCTTGAGTAGTTCTGTTGGCAAACACAATTTCATACAGGTAAATACATTGCCTCCTTGCCAGATACAAAAGGTAGACTAATCAAGTACCTTGTTTAAACAGATATGTGAGCATTAGAAAATCCAGATTTGTATCATAACATTAAAAGGTATACAGCTGACGATTATGAGTTTTATTTCCACTGCCCTTTCCCCCAGAAATTATATCTTTGTTGTACTCATTAGGCCACAGCAAGTAATGAGTACAACAAAATTAATGAGATAGGGCGAAAAAACAAACAAGCCGGGCTAAAAAAAACAAGATTCCTATATTTTTAAATTTTGAGATCATAATTCTTGTTAAACAAGAATTGAGGCGACGAAATATGATATCATGACCAACAGGTCTTTCGGTCCTGTATTCATTCATATACAATATAAAACCTCCTTGATTCAAAAGTAAACATGTCCTTGTAGATGTGTATACATCTCAATAGATTAACTACAACAAATGCAGAAAATATCTTGTTGTACCATCATCTGAAGCAACTACACTGGGTATTCATATGCAATGAAACACCTTGTGTATACAGCTCAATTAACTAGAACCCCCCCTTATTTGCCAATTCTTGGCATGTTAACCACCGTCGGAGGGCAATGAAATTTCCATAAAAATTTCTTGCCGTGGCCTTACTACAGGGAGACTGTTCAGCACCATGATTAAAGCTAAGATGGCCTAGGAAAACACTGAGGAAAAAGGCAATTAGCTAGTATAAGCATTCAGGCAGAAACGGGTCTTTGAAAATTTCCTCAAGGCGAAGCTCTTTTAACTATGACTATTTATTTATTTGCCAATGAGGCTGTTATTACTATTATTTTGGATATTACTTAGATTTACAAGTAGTCCATTTCTGTTTCCACCTTTCCTTATTGTTTTGGATCAGTGGCGTATGTTCATTTTCCTGTACTTTGATTTTATCTTGTTTGTATTACTGTTCTTCTTGTAAAATGTAATAAATAAAAAATTAGAAGAAAAAAAAACCTATGACTATGGATGTGATCATTAGTCTATATTACATGAAACTGACCGTATGGATTTCCATCCACTTCACAGCCACAGGCTTAATTATTACAGATCGTCCCATGGGATGTAAGCTACCTGCCTCTTCCCTGTAATTACTGGTGTTCAGCGGAGTAACACAACACAAACAATAATAGTTGCCAGGCCAACGAGAAACATCAGGGCCCTGTCCAGCACAAGAGCCGCCATCTTCCACTCGTCCTGCTCGTCCTTTTTTTCTTTCTTCTCCCGGGCGTGTGCTGAGTACTCCCGGCTGTGGATTACAATCTCGCGCAGAGACAGGTCGAGAGCGAGATTCGGCGCGTCCTTCTGTTGGGTTGTCTCGCGATCCGAAACATTGTAGACGCCCTCTGTGGCGGGAGGAACCATGTGTTTCTCCTCCGCGATGGTGTTCATACAGAAGAGGCGAGCCAGGTAGCGCAGCAGAAGCAGACGGAGCCAGCGGGGCAGCGGGCGGGAGGGCGGACTGTTGTAGGACATGCGGATCACCACGATGGAAGCCAGGCATGAGAAGCCCACCAACGCGATGGTAGCCGCGAAGAACTGACCTGGGAGGGGGATGTACAAGACTTGATGAGACAGCAGAGATAATAGACCATTCAGTGTTTTGGGATACCGCCCTACAGACGTTAAGGTATTGTTGAAGGGTGGCTGAGGAATTTTGGGATGTTTTTGAAAAAAAACTTTCTTAAGCTTTATAAACCTTCCTCAGCCTTAATTTCTTTTCAGGTAGTACCTTATAGCAAGGTGATGATTTATGCAAATTAGTATGATGTCATGATTATGTCATCAAGATCTATAAGGCCACGCCCCTTTTTTAGAAAAAAAAAACAATCTCCTTGGCTTGTGCTACGATATCGATGTTTATCAATATAACTTTGCAGGAATGTACATGATAGTAATACTTAAAGAATGACGCGTGCCTACGAGATTGTTTTGAAATATCGATTTTTGGCGATTTTTTTTTACAGTAAGTTACGGTCAATTTTGGTTCTTACCAAGCTGAGGAATAGCTGTAGAAGTTTTGGGTAGAGAGTCTGACAAGAACTTCTGGAAGACGACGAGAGCCAACAGGATGGTCATGAAGAAGGCCAGCCGCTTTCCAGTGTCAGGGGGGATGCAGAATCCGAACACGTTGAGAATCATCAAGACGATACAGGGCAGAACCATGTTGAACATGTAGAAGAAGGTACGACGTTCCAGTTGCATGATGAGGAGGATAGTGACGAAGGGTTCGGGGCAGCAGGGAAAGAAGTCCACCTGTGGGCATGCGGTAGGTCACATCAGTAACACCAAGTTCTACGGTTTTATAATCTTGAATGATGTGTCATTTACGTAGAACAGTTACTGTATTAGGATATAGGAGATTCTTTGTACACAACCAGGTATTGATCTCACCTGCTAACGTTTCTCAGACACCTTCTTCAGAGCTTCTGACTGGAGTACTGCTTCTCACCGCTATAAGTAGCCGATGTAGGTGGCGCTTTTGCGGTGAGAACACTGTCACAAACATGGCTAAGTTTGTATCCCCCTCGTCTCGGTTCATCGGCTACTTATAGCGGTGAGAAGCAGTACTCCAGTCAGAAGCTCTGAAGAAGGTGTCTGATAGATATCGAAACGTTAGCAGGTGAGATCAATACTTGGTTGTGTGCAAAGAATCTCCTATATCCTACAAGTTTTACGGTTTTATAATCTTGAATGATGTGTCATCTACGTGGAACAGTATATTCTCCATCGTTACCTTTCTTTCCATCAGCGCTCCATTCAGGATCCATTCCACGTTCTGGGTGAAGACGGCGCGGTCTGCCGTGGATTTGACCAGGGATATGTTCACTTTGGAGCTGCTGTGAATCCAAGACCCAAACTCCAGAATGCATTCCTGTAAAAAGGTGATTATAAGTTCAGGGATAGGTACATGTATGAAGGTTCCATATTTGTTGCTTTTTAGAGAGTGAAAGTATCACACGCACCCAACAGGCAGGCATGGGACTTTAAAGGCACCCAGGGCATTTTATGAGACTTAAAAACTGGAAATATTCTAGTTGCTGTAATCTTTATGCAATTGACATTTAATGCCACTGTTAACCACATTTACGTGCGTAATTCTTTTTAAAAGTGCTCGAAAGGGGCACAAAAATAAGCTACATGGTGATATTTTAGTTTCACGCGCCTAGTGTAAATAGACCGATACCATAGCCCGGTCCACCTCTGTCAAAACGTAGAAATGCAAAATTAAAATATAAAAATGCAAATATTTGATGGACATGCAGCCACTCTCTCATTGGTCGAACCGCTAATTGTGATGGACAGTCAGGATCAGTCTATAAGCTAGTTCGGAGTTGCTACTACGCATGTGCAGTGTCAAAGGTGAAGGCCCCCGCGACGGAAACAAGACCCGTCTGGGCGTTGTTATGCAAATCGAGACAATGTGGAGGCGAGCACTGTTTCCGTCGCGGGGGCCTTCACCTTTGACACTGCACATGCGTAGTAGCAACTCCGAACTAGCTTATTAGGGCTTGGATTTTCTATCAGTTCTTGACACACAACGACATGGTATTTTTGCTCCTTTAATGTCGATATGTAATGGTATAGTGTTATTGAAACTCACTATGTGTAGGAATGACTACTGAAATTTTGAGTTTTTTATATTAAAGTTTCAAGCCTCATAAAATGCCCTGGATGCCTCTAAACCCCGAGGCCATTTCACTGAGCACAGCTTTAACATACAAATTGTACACATCTTTGGTCTTTCCCATTTATGTCCAAATCTTAGTACAGGAAATATCTCGAATATCCTAGATATTAGTCTACCTGCTTGTCGAATGGAAACCTTGAGATATCCACCGGGCATGCGCTCGTGAAGATGGCGGGCTGAAGGTGCGACACTCGTCCGGCACTGGTCACAGTGACGTCGGTGATGGGCTCTATGGCGCCGTACGTCTTCGCTATGCTGTCACGATAAAAGAGACCAATAATCGCACATAAGACGTACTGGATGACTAGAACATCCATCGAGGGATTGGCTCTAAAGCTAATTTCATCATGAAACAAACATGAAATGCCTACAAATGCTTCACACTAATCAACTTGTAAAAACCCAAAGGGGCGAGTACGTCGCACCGGGGATTCGAACCCGCGCCGATCCCGATCCGCACGGCTTGGGAATCCAACGCGCTAACCACTAGGCTAAAAGGCCCGGACCAGTTAGACTGGTCAGTTAGTGGAGGTTGATCCCCACTGTTACACTACTCCCCCTCATCAATCCATCAACATCATTTCATGAAGTCCCGCCTTTGTATACTTACTTGTTGTAGAGGAAGATGTCAGGCCTCCAAACATCAGATGAATGAATGGTTAAGGAGTCCACACCACCATGTTCTGAGGCGTTCCATGTCAGGTACTCATCATCCCAGTACTGCACACATAGTACACAGATGTTTTTTTTAACGATCTCGCTCAATGCAAGGCCGTAAGAGTCCACTTCTCAGCATTGAACTAATTGAACTAATGCGGCATAGGTGAGAGACAGCGGTGTATGTTTGTTTTGAAGGTTGTATTTGGGGGGAAAGCAGTGGGCTGGGAGGGAATTCCAGAGTTTTGCAGTTCGTGGGGAAAAAGCTGTTACTGTAGAATGACTTAGAGGCTGGTTGTTGTACAGTATAGTGGTGTGAGTCAGAGGAGTACCTGGTAGTACGCTGAAAAATTCTCTGTGGTGGGACGAGTAGTGAAAGTTCATCAGAACACTGGCCGTGGAAGTATCTATAGAATAGAGACAGGGAGGCAATGTTTCGTCTGTGAGAAAGGGAGTCTAGTTTTGAAGCCAAACGATGACCAATGACCACACTAATTATCCGTTGGATGCGGTCTAACAGGTTATAGACGTCTCCCTGAATTCTGAAGTGTCGAAAACTGCTGCAGTCGACATAATATACAGGATAATCAACAAATGTGTTTGAAAAGAAGTTGAAGGATAGTTGTCTTTGCTTTAGTAATCACGAACGGCTTATGATACTCACCAAACGCAGCCAGATGTTGATTTGGAATGTTTGCTCTTTTTCTGCCTAAAAGAAAAGAAATCATTAAGGCCAAACCAATTTAATTTCTTGGTTAACGGATTTTTATTGAAAAATTTATTTCAAAAAAATTTTAGAAAAAAAAAATCATGAAAACAGAAGGCTGGGGCCAGCCTTCTGTTTTCATGATTTTTTTTTCAAAAATTTTTGTGTGGAAAATAAAAATCCGTTAACCAAGAAATTAAATTGGTGTGGCCTAACCGCATGAAAACGGGATAAGGATTTTGTGTGGTGCTGTTTTATACAGCGTACGTAGGGATTCAAGAAGAAATAAATTTATTTCAAATGCGCAATGGATTTTGGTGTATTGATTTGAGTGTATGAATTTTGATATGAAACCATTTACTGATGTATACGTGTTTTGTAATTAAGACGAACATTGTAGGCCAACAACTTTTACAGGTAACCAGCTTATTTTTGTACTGAAACCAAGTCTTTTACAGTGATAATAGTATTGCAAGCATCTTCAATGAAATACATGTAAGTGACATTTTCAATAAGTTGTTGTCTGGTCATGTCTGGTGCATCCTCGTCCACCAGGGCCTTTCCGCTCTACGTTACATCGCTCGCGGAAGCGAGCGATGTAACGTAGAGCGGAAAGGCCCTGGTGGACGAGGATGGTCTGGTGTGGTTTGATAATTATTTTCTCATAAACATGCGGTGGCACGCATGTATGTGTACCTTGAAATAAACAGTATCACATGTAATTTAGGAGAACTTCTTTACTTACTCCATACTTCATATTGTTAAAAAGCCCAAAGTCAAGCCTTGTCTGGCACATTCATGTATATGTTTATGTATATGTATATGCCTTTTCTTCTCTTGAGCAAGCCAGGCCCACAAAGAACGAGTATGGAAAGTAGACTGGTATATTGTACAACGATATTGAAGTGTGACTATGGTGGTAAGCTCAACTTATTCGTCATAAATGCTGGAAAACTGGCATTTTCTGTTAAAATTTTGAGTGAAAAATTTTCTGTCAAAAAATGTGTGCTCTGTTGCGACATAAGGACTAGCATGCCAGCCAGCTAAGACAGATGTTATAATTTCCATTGACTAAATATACAAGTTATTTGATAGATAAGCAAATAAAAAGATAAATAATCAAACAGACTGCAGAAAAACTAATGTTATCATCAATCTATTTAAAGAAAGAACTTTCAAACCTAGTGAAACAAATTTTGCCATGAACCGAAACAACTTGCCTGGAATGTAGCGAAGTGACTTGTCTGGCATGTAGTGAAACGTTCAAATGTAAAGAAGTTGTAATGTCGTGAAACGACCTATGACCTTCTAGGCGTGTTGCCTTTCTTAGCTTCTCTATATGCTAAAACCGTGAAATACAGCATGGGTATACCGTTAACTAGTGCTGCGTACCTAAACGTAACATCAGGTACAGGTACAGGTACTGTTACAGAGGTTAAGGTACAGGTCCGGACATGTACCTGTACCCGAATAATTTGAAAAACTAACATATGTTTTTCTGAACTTCTTCAATTACAAAAACATAAACTGTTTACAACTTGTCAGTATCTTTATTCAAAAAACATAACTAGCTTTCCTACCACCAAACTCCCTTGGCCTAGAATGCCAAATGCTATCAAAACTCCCAGCCTGCCTGAATGACCTGTTGCATATTAGTTACTCTGTTCCAAGGTGTCACTTTGGTCACGTTTAGTGTTGCATGAGGTCAGGAGATCAGTCACAAAATAAGCACATACTTGGTGTAAATTTATATCGGTACAGTACCGGTACTTCATGATCCGGTATTTTGGACCTGAACCGAATGAATTTTTACGGTACAGTACCGGTACACAGAACCAGTACGCAGCACTACCGTTACCCATTGACAAACATATCTGTGACAGTGTGGGCCAGAGTAATGGATCCAATTTCGTCAAAGGGATACATGTTTCTCACCAGTTCGATGATTTGTTTCAGCGAGATGTCGAAGTCCACGTTCACAGCTGTAGACGCTGACTTCACTGGCCGCAGACTTTTGTCATAGTTGGACAAGAGGGAAGACTTTAAGGCTATGGCCTCATCCTGTCTTCTTACATTGCACATGGACCCTGAAAATGCAGTCTTCTATTACATGTATAGTCTTAACCTCATTAACATATCAATTCAGAGTTTTGGTATGAAACCTGGTTCCCTTGTTCTTCCCTTAGTCACTGAAGTAGGACAGCGTACGCTGTCTGAAACGTCTGTTTCAAAATTGACAGTGCATTTAGACTCCTGTAGCAAAGAATAAACTTTAACAGGGCTTGAGTCAGATTGTCATATTTGTTTTTATAAACATTATGTTACCAGTTCAGCCATACCGTTGTCCTTATTGAAAATCAACCATTATTTGAATACTAGTAGTTCAGGTACATGTCCAGACCTGTACCTAAACCTGAGTGTACCTGTACCTAAAATTTGTCTAGGTACACAGCTCTACTGGCAAGACCGCAACAAGTGCATGCACATGTGATCCCCGTTACTTTGCACAGCGGATCTGAACTGATACAATTTATGTACATACCTGGTATCCATGTTAATGTTGTAAGAAGTAGAAAGCCGATAGAAGCCTCCATACTGTTGTTAGTGGGACCAACCTATGCAGAAATGGGTGTGGCCCTGTAATATCTGGTTCATGAATAATAAAATTGCTCATAAATCATGGTCTTGTGACAAGGTACTTGGAAATAAATACCAAGAGCCGTACATAAGTCTAGTTAGTATTCTTAAGAGGCCCCCCAGAAACTTAAGTCATTCGTCACTACCTTCTTAAAAGCTGTGCAAAAGCATAGTTGAATTGACTTGTTAAATGTCAGTGAGGGTCCGGTGACATATGCTTTTACATCCTGACATGCCTGATGTCACGTCAATAGAAGGCAGCACTTAACAAGCTAAGAAAGCCATGTCGACTCGTATTATCTTCAAGCTTCACGGATGAGGATGACAATTGAAAGAAATGACTGCTGAATAAATAATTGCGTAGATTTTGCGACAACACAAAGGAAAACAGAAATGTGTAATCCTTTGTATACAGCCAGAAAGGTGGTTCTCAGAATGGATAAATTAACTTCAGATCACCAAAAGCAAACCATAGTATGCACTATGGTAGCAACAAAAGAATATCACAAACTTGAAACCACAGTGAACACTCCATTTTCTCCTCACCGCGAAAATACACCACCGAAAAGGCATTTGCAGTACAAAGACTTAGACAAAGGTAGACTGTTGAGATATTCTAGTAAACCTTTATTCCTCTTAACCATTCATCCAGTACCAGTTGGTCACAGTTCTATAATCATTGCACAATTTTCAATGATTTCATCATTCTATAAAATCAGGCCATCAATATCCTAGGAAGGGATTCCTAAAAAAAGTTCAGTAGGATATGTAATTAGATATGGATATACATTTAGCAAGCTGTTATGCTTACGATACTGCAACGTTTACTTTGTAGATCGCCTGTAAGTACATGTAGTACATGTTTTGTAGCCTTTTAACCCAACACAACATCAA
This sequence comes from Branchiostoma lanceolatum, assembly GCA_035149815.1. Taxonomy (NCBI): domain Eukaryota; kingdom Metazoa; phylum Chordata; class Leptocardii; order Amphioxiformes; family Branchiostomatidae; genus Branchiostoma; species Branchiostoma lanceolatum. The sequence goes on from CM068873.1 coordinate 17,448,271, forward strand.
ACATTCATATCAATACAGCCCCCCATTGTAACTTACTAGATTCCACATAATTTCTCAATTCATATGATCACGTCAACTTCCGTAATTCCACATTAAAAAAGGTGTTATCAAGTCCTTCTCAAGACTCTTGAACACCTGGCAATTTGAAGTATGCTATTCATGTCATTGATAGCAAATGTCTCCATACAAACCATGTGATCATTACTTTTGCAATGGCATTTAGCAACATACATTTTGTAATATACATTTCACAGACTAAGATAGTCAGCATGGTTATAGAATACATATCAATTAACCAACATTGGTAAATTATATTGTAGCAAGTCAAACTTTTGTTCCAACACGTAGAAAAATGGGACTGACCTTAACTCTCGACTGTCGCTCGAGTCATTGTCGTGAGATAATATAAGCTTGACTTGGACTCACAATTGTGGCCACGTGACCGTTAAAGTCACCTTCTGTTACTAACAACACATTCTCACTGACAAAAACAAATATTCAGGTGCTTGAGTCCCATTTCTCTCTGTGTTAGAACAAAGTTTAACTTCCAACAGGATCATAATTATAATATCACATTATACATGTACATACAATTAATAATTATGCAACTGTAATGATTCTCAATTATTATAAGCGTAATTATAGATATCACTTACTGCATTAGTTATCGTATTCCCAATATTATAAATGCATTTACTTTCATAGTGACTTAATGTTTGCGGCAACCTCTTCACCGCGAACTTAAAACAACCGCAAAAATGCTTGTTCTGTTCACCAACCACCTTGTTTAAACAAGTCAAAACAACCGTGAATACTCCATTTTCTGCCTACTGCGAAATCCCATCACTGCAAACATAAATGCATCTACAGTAGTTAGACTTCTACTATAAGTATAAGAGATATGTTGTAAATCAATCTTTGGTGATGTTTTAGAACACCAATTACATGTTTAACAAACTACTGTCTCTTTTCAGACATTCTACAGTCCTTTTCTCTTTCACCACAGTTTCACAAAACTGTAATCTAAGCCTGAAGGTTGGTTACACTATCAACAAGCAACAGAATTGCTTAAAAGGGAACTCCCACAAACTTTCTTCTTGGCTCAACTCTTTTTTTTCTGCTTCCAAGTTTCAACACATCTAAAATATACCTTTGTAAAAAAAAAGATAAAAGCTCTAAGTGTGGGATATATTTTGGTTTCGATAGTAAGAAAGAAAAAAATAGCAAGCAAAACAAATGTCGTCTTTGCCCACTATAGGTACCATCTACTCATACTTTTTCACTGACAACTCTTTTCAATTGCAGTACGCATTTGCATCACTGGTGAAAAGTAAGTTCTAAAGCACATCTTATGTGCTTTAAAGGAGTCCTAAACTCAAGAAGGCGGTGTTATTTTCCACTAGATTATGTATCAATGAATACATAATCAGCCGACTTTTTACAGAATTTTGCTTATGGTGAATTACAAAAGGTGTGTTTTTTAAAACAATATGATACTCACTAAACCCTTTCAGACCCTACCCATGTATTCCCTATGTGTAAACATACATCTTTAATGGTGAGTATTTTTGGCATAGATGAGGGGGGTTAAGCACAATAAGAAGGCCAATTGTTGATTATAAAGAACACAAAGCAAGACAAGTTTTTCTTTACCACCCTGACATTCTTTTTGTAATCTAACTTTTGTCAGGCCTTGTCAGGCACATTGTAATAAGCCATAGGCTGAGGTTGTTTAATTCAATTAATCAGAAAATAGAGGGTCATCTGGGGAATTCGGTAGAATATTGAATGCTTTTTTTTTGACTAGTGGGTACTTCATCGCATACTGTAAAAAGTATTCATTTTTACTTCCTAAAATTATCATCTATTGAAAAATACTCCCCCCTCTGGACTTTAGGACTCTTTTAAAAGAATGCAGCTTCTGGCTCTGCCGTTGCTTCCTCGTTGGTGTTCCGCTGTTCCTGTCCAGTTTTGGGCCTCTTGGCAGCCTGCTCCCCCTCCCCACTAGACTTCCTCTTCTTGGTCTTTGATTCTGCCTTGTCTGTAGCTGCAGCTGATGAAATTATAAATTGAATTTTATTATTTTGTATTTCAAGCAATCATTGAAGATCATGTTTTAACTTTGAAGAGATTCATCAGTCACGTGTGATACAAGTTACGAGAATATTCATCAATCACTGACTTGAAAAGATACGAACCTCCAAATTTTCGATGTGTACTGTACCTTGATCACAGAGTATTACAAGTCTCGTCCTAGTCTCGTGTTCTCGCGAGACTAGGATACTCCATGATCAAGATGTACAGTAGACATCGAAAATTTGGGGGTGCGTATCTCGTTACCTTTTCAAGTCACTGATTGATGAATATTCTCGTAACATGTTTTAACTGTTTTCACACTACGAATGTCAGTATTTCCTGAAATCTAACTCATTTGGATGTTCAAATTCTGTTGTATACACATGTATTGCATACAAAGAGAGGGGGTCTGGAAGATCTATGCAGAAAAAGTATGAAAATGGTACGTCTAAACATATTTGTACGAAAAGTACAGGAAAAGTAAGGACTTTCAAATTAAACCTTTTCTAAAAAAATGATTACCCATTGACTGCAAGTTGTACTTGATAATTAATCTGTTGACTTTAAGAACCTCCTGAACGTCCAGTCTTTACACATGGCAGTGTTCTGAACTTCTCGCCAGGCCTTTTCAGCGTAGGGGCCCCCGATGCTGTGATCTCGACCCCTATGCTGTGATCTGGACCCCGATGCTGTGTTTCAATGAGCATAGGGGTGTTTCTTTCTGGGAAGAACCTTCATAAATCTTATAAAAAGTTCATATTTGGATTTAGAATGAGGATGTGACAGAGGAAAAACTTAACTTCACAAAATTAATCCCTCAAAATGCAGGAAATAGTGTTTTTTTTTGGCTATGAATTTCAGTATTTTGTGTGGGAAGACGCCAGACTCCCAACCGTTATCATGTCTTTGGCACTCCGCGAGTGATTTGCGCCGCGCAAAGTTGGCCTTCTGTACCTGACCCCTACACTGGGAAAAAATCCTGGTGAGAACACTGCATGGGCATCAAACACTAAACATAATATCCCAAATCCTAACGATGAAAATGCACATACCGGTAGAATCCAGCACACTTGGATCCAGCCCTGTAGCCACAGCATGAGTCCACAGGGTCACCTCAACCTTATGCGGGGTCCACTGGCCTTCGGGGTCTAAGGAAAACACACATGGTTTATACATGTACACATGCATGTCCCCTCTAGTACACATCCCTTATTATCTCCATGAAAAGTGGAGATATAGCTTTGGGTGTGTCTGTCTGTCTGTCTGTTTGTGTTTCCACACTATTGTAGTCAGCATAACTCAAGAACCTCTTGATGGATTATGATGATATTTGGTATATGGGCAGGTGTTGTGAAGCCGAAGTTCAAGGTCGATTTGGTATGTGACATGTGCAGCAGAAGTTCCGTTTTTGTATCTTTTGACCTGGATGTGCTATGGTCTTGATTTTTGGGTGGCAGATAGCTTGTGATGTAATAAAGAAGTGGTGTAGGTTTGGGCCCCCTAGCAGCTTGTTGATAGTGATTTGTTAAAACTATAAAAGATAAATATCGTCACAGATATTAGCAATGATAATGTCTAACTATCAATCAAGATATTATGTCAAAATGTGGAATACATGATGTTGGAATAATCCTGTTGTACAGCTTACAAGAGCTGCCCCATGTTAATCTTCAAGCAGATCTACACGGTGCACCGAAAATCGTATATGCTAGCCAGAGAAGTTCCAGTCAGCCATATAAGCTCCAGTCCGCACCTTGTTCAGTTGCTTCTTGACGCAGATCCTACGGGGCTGACTGGAGCTTCTCTGGCTAGCATAAACGATTTTCGGTGCACCGTGTAGATCTGCTTGGAGATTAGCCCTATGTATCTCCTTACCTTGCTTGTTGAGCCTCTTACAGCACTTCTTAATGTGGTCCAGGTACTTGAGGAAGTACGGAAGGGTGTACTGGACCGGCCCCAGTCCAGGGATGGACAACATGGACTCATCAGCCATGAATGGCACCAGCTCTGGGGCAGCAGCTGCCAGGATGGCTACAGACAAAACGGAATGGAGTTAGTTAAGAAGTTAAAATCTTCATACACCTAGTAGTATCCAGTATTAGATTATACTGCTGCGGGGTTCCCTGACGCAGGGGTAGGCAGCAGTCAGCCAGTCTTCACACAGCGCTTCCAAGCGGCTCTGTCCAGCGGGTCCACGTTGGTGAGGCCGCACTCTGTAATGTCCTTCTTGATGGCCTCAATCCAAGATTTCTTTGGTCTACCACGACCTCTTTTGCCGGGTAACTGCAGTTTTGTGATAGTGTTGATGCAGCCACTAGCTCTTTCCACGTGTCTGTACCAAAGGAGACGACGTGACCGCAGCACCGAGGAGATGTCTGCAATACCTAGTTTGGAATGTAGACTAGCAGATGGTGTCTCAATAAATAATGTTATTTCCATCTCCATTTCTATAGCCCTTGGGCTACACTGTTGTGCAAGCAATCAGGGCTCAAAATTCAGTTGGTACAAAGATGCTCCTAACTTAAAAATTTAATTGCACAGAAAAATGTTTGGCTGCACAACGTAAGCAACAAAAGTTTCATTATTTTTTCTTACAAAAATATCTATTCACTGGTGCATCTACAATGTACAGTAAAAAAAAACTAGGCGCAAAGCTCCAATTTTGAGTGCACGAAAGTGCATATTTCCCAGTATTTCAAGCCCTGGACCTATAGCAGACTGACAGGGTTGGGAAATGTGCCTGTTGTAGAACACAGTCAATACCATTTGAAGACGTAAATCATAGGTTTTCTCAAAATATTTGGCTCCAGATTTTTCGGTTATCGCTATAGCAGTGTGTTATCTTTTATATTTCCTGAAAAGCCCGATCTTCGTAACATTTTATGGTTGCGGAGTTTTGGTCATCCGCTGGTACTTCCTGGTATTAGTGCGCCTCAGCCTTGTCACAAAGTTGTAGAGTAGGAGGCTAATTGCAAAAAGTATCATGCGGGCCACGTAGTGGCCCTAGGCGAGCCACGAAGTGGCTCGCGGGGGGTGGGCACGGGAGGGTCTGGGGGGCCTCCCCCTGAAAAAAATTTAATTTGAGACCCCCTAAACATGGGTTTTGGTGTATTTTGGGTAACTTTTATGTGCATTTTAACTTACTTTTGTAACTGAAATTTACCATATTTTGTAAATTCTCTTAGAATCCATTTATGTTCGCAATCGGCTGTGAGTTTTATTTCAATGGGCCTTAGAAAAAACGTTTTTCTGATTACAGTCATGAAATAAATAGGGTCAGTAGAAACTTTTTTCCTTTACATTTAGGAGACCCAACATTTACCAGTATTCCAACATGTACTTTGACAAAGCAAGACTGAAATGTATCAGGACATTGGTATTTTCAAAGTAAAATGCAGGTTGCCAACATAAATGGGACTTTTGATCAGTGACTCTGATTGTCATCTTCAAGTCACTTTTTCGATATATTGAAACAGAAATGAGTAGAAGCAAGGACATTAGTAGAAGTACATGTTCATGTAAGAACATGTTGGAAAATGATTCTACAATGTTTTCATCACTCAGATGTCAGAAAAGGGTTAGCAGGTTTTCCTAGGGTCAGTGGGGTATACGTAACTGGAAACATAATTTTTCCCTAGGCCTTACAGTTACACACAAAAATAGACGTGACAGAAGGGCGCTGACCCCATCTTGAGCGGGTCGCTACACCTATCATAGTATCAGTGAAGCTACTATCAGTGAAGCTCGTCTGTTCAACACATTATCAGTTATTATTGTTTGTCAAATTCCCTAGAAAATGATGTAAGCCGGCCTGGGAAATGCTTAGAAATAAATAACAGGAGAAACCTCGCCCCTCCCCTTTGTAAACATCAAACCTTTTCGCCCTTCCTGCGTATTACTTCCTGCGTTCCAAATTCCAAAGGAGGTTCTCTATTACCTCCTTGGACTCCTGATTTAACACGCTCTATTAGCAAATCCTCTGTGTGATGGATTTTAGGCATGGTGGTCACACGTTTTCCTGGGACAGAAAAAAATCGGCAGGCATGTCGGCAAGCATGTTTGGAGGGGAACTTCTGTGAGTCCATATATGGTTAATATATGCAAAGCTTCCCGGGCTTTGGTACAGTTTCCATGGCAGCGATGTCAATCAAAGGCCGGCCTTTACCGGCCGTCAAAGAAACAAGACTTTAAAACTCCGCCCTCCGCCCTGGCTGCACGTGCACAGGCAAAGGACACCCGATCCCAGCGGCAAATTACCACTGGGGAAAGGGACGTCAGCCAATGTAAACAATGTTACACACATCAGAAAAGGCAGTTTTCAATCCCAGAAGATCACGGAAGCTATCAGAAAAATGCCAGACGTTTATCTACAGAATTGGCCGGAGGAATTTGTAACGGATACTACTGGACTTATGCTTCTAATTTTTGAAATTCTAAACCAAAAAGTAGCCGGCTCGAAATTGTAAGTAGACGGCGAAAACAGCCGGCTGCCGGTTACTTTTGACAAGGCTGTAAATATTTGTTTCAGTTTTCTTAATTGCACAGACAGAATGATAACCTTTATTGCCGTGTCAGTCATTATCCTGGGAAAATCCGTCTTTTCCGTGCCGGGGCCTTGGAAGAATGCCCCCAAAATAGCAGTTTTCGGGTGAAAAATTGCTTAGAATGATGATTTTTACTTAAAATGACGTTTCTACAGAAAATGTTAACTGAGCTTGTCGGGCAGTGGCAAGGCATCCCTTTCCACCGGAAACATTGAATTGCCCGGAAAACGATGTTTCGAGAAGCGGTAAGGGTCTTTCTGAGAAGCAGTAAGGGACTCTTTCTGAGAACGTGTCAGATCGGCCCTGAATCGTAAAAGAGACTCCGAACCGAGACCTGAAGAAGGCTGACCTGTAGCAGTGGCTGGGCCCACAGCCTTGAGTTTGGACAGTTCGTTGATGGCAGAAGAGATGTTGGGGAGTTTGTTGAAGGCCTTCCTGCTGGTCTCCTCCACAACCTCAGGCTTGTTACTCTCCACCAGCTGCTGCAGACGTGGCCGGAACTTACCTCTCTGGAACAAACGGAAGGACATCTGGTGCTAGTAGACACACTTTCACAACATGTTGAAACATTCACCAAGGAGACTCAATCTTAGGGAAATGACCATATACTGTCAATGCAGAAATGTTTGCAGTGGTTTTATGCTTGCAGTTTTCACAGTAAGCTCTTTGCCGCGAACTTAAAACCAACGCAACATTTTTTTGCCCTCTTACCACCTTACAAGCCTATTATTGTCTCAAACGCCAACTTAAAACCACCACGAACACTCCATTTTCTTAGCCTCCTGTGCAGGTTTCCTATAACGGCGGCATATATATTGGGGGGGGGGGGGGGGGAGGTGTCTCTAATGCCGGCAAGGGAGTTGTGTAGCCGAGGGAGTTGTGTAGCCGAGGGAATTGTGTAGCCGAGGGAGTTGTGTAGCCGAGGGGCGCGCCGTTATCTACAGCTAGATAACGTTAGATAACGGCGCGCCCCTCGGCTACACAACCCCCTCGGCTACACAACTCCCTCGGCTACACAACTCCCTTGCCGGCATTAGACACCCCCCCCCCCTCCAATATATATGCCGCCGTTATAGGAAGCCTGCACAGGAGGCTACCATTTTCTCCCTACTGCGAAATTAAAACCACGCTAACTTAAATGCATTTACAGTATTGTATCTCAAGTGCATTTTCTCTTTCTGACATAAAAAATGTTAAAAACTATTATTTTCTTGAATGTGGAGTAAGAAAGTAATAGTCACAGGGAGACTGACCTTTCTAAGTTTCTACTTTGTTAAAAAAGACATACATTATGGAACCATTCAGCGCACTTAAGAGGTTAAAGGATAGGTGAGGAGGGTTATCATGAAATACAAACAATACTCATTAGTGCCAACTTATCACTTTATGACTAGTTGAAGGAATAGACAATAAAATGCCATATTGCTGTTACCATGAGTTTCCACCTCATGAGTTTGGCCAGCTCCTCGTGTGTGATGTGTTTGTCAGTCCTCTCACCCAGGGCCAGGGGCAGCTCATCCTGGAACCTGGAGGAAACATGTCACAGCAAAAATATGGACTTTTACGGTACTGTTACAGTGTAAATGCACTTACTACTTTCCCATGTCTTTTTTTTGTGGTAGGAAGGAAAATAAGATTTTTGCAGCGCATGAAGTTTGTGGTAGGAGCGCTTCTGTAGTAAAGTAGAATTACAAAACCCTTATTTTGCAGTATTTTCATTCTGTAGTAGGAGGTCGCTGTGTAATGAGTGTGTATATTTCAAAATTTACAGTATTAACCTAGAATTCATCCTATTCTAGCTACAGTTCTCTCCTCTGATTGTTGTTGTTGTTGTTGTCCTTGTTTTATGTCTATTTTTCCGCTAGACATTGTCACTTGGTGCAGTCATGTCAAGGTGCTTTCTTTACGTCAGATCCCTCTGGTGGATCAGATCTCAGGTACTCTGCACATGCGTATTTAGGATGCTGTCTCAGTTCTCAAATCTTCCTGTATCTTCGACACATTTAGAGAAGGCCATGTAGAACCTTTCGTTAGTTTTTTCTACTAGGTCCTCCCTCATTCCTGCTAAGGTAACTAGGTCAGCACTTCTATCTCCCTCCTGTATGTTGCATACTTCATAAATGCTGTCTATTTCTTTCAGGAGATGCTGCCTTGCCCTCTCAAATCTGGTACATCTGATCACTTAATCCTTGGAGGCTTGTAGAATAGTCTGACACCCGCCCCTATTCAAACAATTGGCCCTCACGTCATTGGGCCCTTACGGCATGTTCAATCCTGGCTTAAATTCTACATGCTACATAACAGGTAAGAGTGGGACTTGGAGCCAATCAGACCTCTCATTTATGAGCAGGGCTCGAAATAGTGGGTGCATGTGCACCCAGTGCACCCAAAATTGGAGCTGTGCACCTAATTTTTGACTGTGGGTGCACTGGTGCACTTATATATTTTTGTAGCCTATAGGGTTAAGGTACTATTGTACACTAGTATACAGAATATTCTTGAAATGTAAGTATAAAAAACAGCATGATAACTTTTTGCTGTACTTTATCTAATGTATTATTTGTTTGAAATTTTAAAGTTAGCTATAGAATTACAGATTGAAGTTCTTAAGAAAGGCAGCAGCGTTAAACTTTGTAATTATGTTCAGAAGAAAATTCAACTTTATTTTATCTGGTGCACCCAAAATTCTTTCTGTGCACCCAATTTTTTGAGCTGGGTAAACTAGTGCACCTATTCCCAAAGATGAATTTCGAGCCCTGATGAGGGTCTGCATGGGGGCTCCCTACAATGTTTTATGCTGAATTCAAAAGAACCCTATACTTATTGCGCTAAAATCAAAGAAGGCGATAACGCAAAATTTGGTAACCTCGCTATGAATTACGTGACTAAGACGGCTTTCCCTACGAATCATGGGAAATAAAAATAGGCTGGCTACGCCTTACGGAAAAGAGCATGCAGGCCCTTATTTATGTTTCTGGCATATATTCAAATATCAAATGATCGTCTATCAACAGGTTCAGAACTATTCTGTCAGACTCTTTGTTACCACTCTTCAGGGGTGCCAAAGAATTCATACGAATTTTACGGAATTCATACAAGTTCTACGGAATACATATGATCCATTACGAGAAACATACGAATTCTACGGAATACACACGATCCATTACTAAGAAACATACGAATTTTACGGAATACATACGATCCATTATGCGGAATACATACGATCCTTACTATTTGTTGGGTCACATGACATGACCGCCAAATTCAAGATGGCGGACTCGGGATAACCAGTTCTTCGTACGATATCTTGGCTTTTAAGAGCTTAATGACGTATCCAATCCGGATTAACTCTAAAAATCTCAAGCTGCACTAAATTAAGACTGATGTAGGCTTAGACCAACTAGGAGGACCAGACAAAGCTAGATTCAGTGCTAGCGCGAAGGCCAACAAATTAGTATGGATCGTATGTATTCCGTGTAATGGATCGTATGTATTCCGTAAAACTCGTATGTTTCTGCGTAATGGATCATATGTATTCCGTAAAATCCGTATGTTTCTCGTAATGGATCGTATGTATTCCGTAAACTCGTATGAATTCCGTAAAACTCGTATGAATTCTGTAAAATTTGTATGAATTCTTTGGCACCTCTGACTCTCTACTTCTTCTCACCATTTGTCCAGTTTGATCAAGTCTGCCTTCTTCTGACTCTTGCTGACCTTCAGCTGCAGTACTTTGCTGTAGAGACTGTGGCACTGGGACCACGCCTTACTGTCACCACCGGTGAAGAACTGTCTAGTACTCATGTTTGTCAGGAGCTATGGGACCTGTAATACTAATACAGTAGTTAGAAACTTAGGATGGAACTTCAGAAGGAAACATCTTAAACAAGACCATAGTACGTCCATGTCAAAAGATACAATGATTGAAGTTCTGCTGCAGTACCAAGGTCACATACCAGGGGGCCCAAAATAGATCTTGAATTTCGGCTTCACAACACCCGGCCACATACCAAATATCATTGTAATCCATCAAGAGGCTCTTGAGTTATGCTGACTAGAGTAGTAGGCAATACAGACAAACAGACAGACAGATATACAGACACACCCAAAACTACTAGTATATCTCCATTTTTCATGGAGATAATTACATGTATTTTTTGAAGGAGTTAATCCATGGTCACTATGCATGCACCATTACACTTCGTAGAAATTTCCCTCTGATTCCTAAAAACAAAATCTTCAAATCATTTACCCTTGGCCTCCTCAATGGCATGCGGCAATGTCGAAAATACCGCCAGATCGCGAGTAGTTGTTTATAATCGACATAAGAATGGAATGGCGGCCACTCCCACTCACAAAATAAGTTAAAATGATTTTAAGCTAATCTAGAGCTTTTTGTGCCGCCAAACGGCTACAGTTTTCCCCTGGTGTTATCATCAATATGTTCTGGCCAAATCAGGTAGTAAAACGGCCAGATGACCCCAAAAACTCACCTTTCTCTGTGCCCCAGGCGGATCTAAACAAACCAAGGAGAAACAACCAGCTCACTTTCCCGCCAGAATTCAAAGTCTCGTCAAATCTCGCGATCAAAGCGTGATCTTACGAGTTATTCTCTCCTCTGGAACACGAAATCTGATTGGTGGGAGTTATTGAAAATGTGTGCGAACAGCCAATCAAAACTCGTTGCTTATCGTATGAACATTAGCCAAGATGGCGGCCGTTTTGAACGGAAATTTTTGAATCGCTCAGCAAAACAAGTTCTTTGAAGTGAGTACAGACAGCGCTTATGATACGGTCGCCATCCGTTATATATCTATAAGTAGCTACTCTATCTGGTACTGTACAATTGCGTTTTGTAGTGTGATGAATTCACTTTAAATGTGTGACTTTATAATAATTTTGCAGAGGGGGAGGGGGGCGAATTTCGTCTCGACTATGAATTGTTTATGATGTACATACCAGAAGAAACACGCAAACGTGGGGTTCCTGTATTTCAGGCCTCAGTCATTTTTTGCTGTTTATACTATACTTATATTCTATATCAATTATGCGCTGTAAAAGCTCCAAAATTTTATGATTTAGTCCCTTGTTTTTAAGAAATTATGCATGTATTTTTCTTGATAGAAAAAATTATATGCCTGATATGTTGCCTTTCTGTTATAGTTACCATGGATTCAGCGTCATCGAGTTCATCGGCCACTGGCGCTGATGATGGTGTGTATGAAGTTAAAAGTTACTTTCATACTTCTAGTAGATGTTTGTACTGAAGTTTCAATGATAATATGAACATATCAAAATTCTGAATCTGATCTCAAAATATAGTCTTCCACGTATATGATGTATTTGAAATTTTGATGAGATCATGCTTTTATGACATGTAACGTTATCTCAGCACCTGTAAACTTTGAAATAAAACAATCAATCAATGAAATCAAATAAAACGAACAAAACACTCATTGTACAAATTATGAATTTTACTTTAAGGCAGATTTTTGGCGACGCCTCAGGGGCGAGCCAAATTGTTATTATTAGTTTTACATCTGAGACTGGAAGGGTTGAAGACAATGAATTTATTTGTACACAGAATGGATTGAACTTGCCAACAGCCTGTTGAAGAAGGTACACCTCCTGCTGAGGGTCACTCAGCTGACCGACTGTGACGGTCATCTGCTGGTCAGTCTGTATGAAGGGATCCTTGGGGATAAACCACCGGGTAGGTCTATATCTTCTGTAGAGGAAATGAACATTGATTTTCCCTTTCTTTTTGTCTTACTTTTTTAATGCAGACATTCACACTACAGTTTCTGTGTCTGTATCTATACAGCTGGTATAACCGCCATTCGGTGTAACACACCAGCTTCGCAGGCACGCGGCGCAGCAGCAGCAGCTGGTTATATTACGCTGAACATCACGTCTAACCTTCGCATATCTAACTGCATGCATTTTATGAAGCTGTCTAATGAGGATGCTTCCACGGTACTTGGTTGCAACGAGTTCCACTCTACGATCGTTCTAGGAAAATACAAATTTTTGAACACATCAATCCTAGGTTGAAAATTCTGATAGACATGGCTATTTCTTGTCCTTTTCTGAGCTGGTATTAGATACTTATTATATCCGGTTCGTGCACCAGTTTCTTTCTTCAGCATACCAAATCCCGCTAACTATAAATTGTAGGAAGCCAAAAGTAAAAGTATATGTACAGTTAATAAACCTGCCAAGAAGACCACTCAGGGCCTGATAAAATCTGGTCTATGTGGACAGGTGGTCACTATAGCTATAGACAGGATTTTTAATCCTTGTGTGAATTGGAAATATTTTAAGGGAACACCAAATAGTGGTCACATAGGCCAGGTGGTCCTTATGTACAGACATAGAGCAGTACGCTTTGACTGTATCCTAATATGTTTTAAATCCCATACAGCACATTAAACCTGGAGAGTTTTTGGCGACGCCTCAGGGGCGGAGCCATTGGTATGGTGCTGGGATCAAAAAAGGAGGAATTCTAACTATTCCACGCACGCATTCCCCAGGGAATTGTTTTTTGACTATACCTTATTGAGTCTTAATTGTAGGCGATGTTTGTGTTTAGATTGTATAGTGGACCCCCTGACTAAGGAAGACCACATCCACAATGTTCAGAGTGTGATAGACTCCCTTGCCCTGGACTATCTCCACGTGAACCTGTCCCACATCACGGGGGAGGGCGTGGTCTCGGGGGACGCAGAGAGCATCAGGAATCTACTGGAGATATTTGAAGGTCTGTTCGACTACCTGGCAGAGGAGATTGAAAGTGACTCTGACCAGGAAGGTAGGAAACTGTGCTGTTTTTTTCTGTTGTTATTAAAACTTTCAGTTTTAAAGGCATCCATCTTTAGCATTTTATGAGGCTTGAAACTTGAATAAAAAAACTCCAATTTCTAGTTATTCCTACACATAGAAAGTTTCAATAACACTATACCATTACATATCGACATTAAAGGACGAAAGATACGATGTCGTTATGTGGTGAGAACTGATAGAAAATCCAAGCCCTAATAGACTGACTGTCCATCACAATTAGCGGTTCAACCAATGAAAGAGTGACCGCATGTCCATCAAATATTTGCTTCATTATGTTTTAATTTAGCATTTCTACGTTTTGACGGAGGTGGGCTGGGCTATGGTATTGGTCTATTTACACTAGGCGCGTGAAACTAAAAGATCACCATGTAGCTTATTTTTGTGCCACTTTTGAGCACTTTTGATAAGAAATCCGCACGCAAATGTGGTTAACAGTGGCATTAAATGTCAATTTCATAAAGATTACAGCAACAAGAATATTTCCAGTTTTCAAGCCTCATAAAATGCTCTGGGTGCCTTTAACAGTTTGCCCACCTGTTTACAAAAGGTTGTACACAATGTGGTCTATTTGTATCCCTCAGTAGTTGTCATAGATTATCACCTCAACAGAAAATGATTTACCACTTTGTGATTTTCCTGTCTGACTTAGATGAGCTGGAGGGTGGACCCCAGGACCCGTATGCCTTCTCCAGACAGGGACAGTCCATCATAACAGATGTACTGGATGAAGAGTTGGGTACTTCTCATAGGTGAGTGGTACAGATTATTTCTTACTATCCTGTCATTGACAGTATAAATCTTCCTTCCATGTCTGTAGCAAATATTCTGATTACTGGGGCTGTGTACCAGCTGTACACTGTACCTATAAAATTGTTTAGGTATGGATCCAGAATAGGGGTGACCCTGACCCTCTGGACCTGGACCTGGACCGGACCTGAATTTTATGTACCGGTACCCACCCCTAGTCCAGAATATCAAGTGTAACAGTGTATGTACCAGAACAATCTAAAACACAGGTCCAGAATTGTACTGTAAATCGTCAAAGTGTTATGGTGGTTTTGTTTTTGCAGTGAAATCTTCGCCAGAAATTGATGACAATGAAACTGCATTTCCAATGTATTACTACTGTACGTTACTGTACGTATTTACGTTAAGTTTTAGGTTCTCATCCCAACTGATTATTCCCCTACCCAGGACAGGGAGACCTGTTCCCCCTGCCACAGTGTCTGCCGCCCCAGCACAGGACAGTCTTGAGGAGGGGTCCACAGATGACCTGATAGAGCTGGGAGACAGCAGATATGTACACAGCCGCAGTCCTCCTGTCAAAGGCCCGCCAGTCAAGCCAACATCAACAAGTCAGTAGCAAAAGTACTGAGTACATGTGCCAAAAATAGTTACTCAAGCAACTGGATAAAATTTTGAAACAGTCGGATGTTTCAGACAGCATCCACTGACTTTTGTCAGTGACTGCGGTCTTAAACGTCTGTTTCAAAATTTTATTTTTTCAAAAGTAACTATTTTTGGCATATCTTACTACCTGGATGTCTAACCTTCATTGACGTATTGAGTACATGAAAGGAGTGAAATATTGTTTTGGGCTTGTCTATGTGTCTGTGTGTGTTACTACAATTCCCAATGGCAATATACATAATGTAGCATTGCCATACTTTCTCTGTGATGCTATACTTGTTTAGAGGGAGTAGAAGGAATGAAGTCAACAATCTTTGATCAATCAATCAATCAATCAATCAAAATGGTTTTATTAATCAACAGAACTTGCAGTACTACATTTGTACACTGAATTGCGTCTATTGTGACATACATCGTACGAATCACATTTAATCACAAAACTATTGCACTCATTGCACTTATTGTCATAAAATCGACTCTTGAAATTGAATTGAAATGTGTGTGACAAATGTGCTTCAGTAGATCTTCAGTCTGATAGAAAGTGAAGATAAACCTACTTATTCAGTCTTCCAGTTAATCCATGAGTTAACCGCTAACTTTTACTTTTCCTAGGGCTTGACGACACCTACAGTAAACCAACAACAACATCTGCCTATGTCCCACCACCAGTTACAAGCGCTATCCCCTCTTCCATTCCCACACCAATCCTCCCTACAACAAGACCAGAAGACACGGGCACATTTGACTTGAGAAGGATCTCTACAGTTCCTCCCTCTATAGCCATCCCCATCTCTGTCACAAGAACTCCTGCTGCAGCTCACAGAGATGTTAGTGATATCCCCACTACTCTGCCTAGCAGGAGGATTCCCACCTATTCTGATGCAGTGGCGCCACCCTTAGTCTCAGTTACATCAGCTACTTCAAGGCCAACCCAAGAACCACAACCTTTAGACTCTTATCTTGGTGGGTTGTCTCAGGTGTCCGGTGTTGCACAACCTCCTATGGGTGAGGAAAGACTTCCGGGAGGACTTCAAACCCAACCGTCTGTGAGATCACTTGCTGGAAGAGTTGAAGAGACAGCTCCGAAGAGAGTACACTTTACGGCTGATACAGGTAGGACCCCCACAAGGAAGACAGCTGGGATGGACAGAAGAAGTGATGGGGAGGAGGAGGACAGAAGGATGGACGAGGAGGAGGCGATGGACCACCAGAGGAGGCTGAGACAACTCGAGGAATTCCTGGAGAGATCACGGTAATATAGGGTTCCCTGACGTGAGAAGTGTAGTGTGTGGTGAGGAAGTATAAACTGTTGATAAAGTCATAAGTCGCAAGGGACAAAAGTTTTGCAGCAAGTAGGCACTTTGAAAGTTTCTGGCTACCTCTAATCTTCATATGCCTCATATAGAAAAAGTGTATGGATGGCAAAGTAAATAACGTCTTTTACACTGATATATTTTGTGGCGCTGTTCTAAAGAAACAAACAGACAAACAAACAAACAAACAAACATTCATTTACTTGAAACCTTTCTGTAATTGCCCAGGTGAAAAGGAAAGGTAAGTGATCTCGAACCAGTTTAGCTCAAATAAACTCAATGAACAGATGAGCTAATCTTCCACTGGTCGTGACTGGAAGACAGACGCTATATACAGTATTTACAGGTTCATTGTACCGGGGAGATTCCCCTAGCTCTTTTCGACAAGCACAATATACAGTGGACCACGGCTTAACGTCCCGTCCTAAGGACTGCAACCTTTTCCAGTAGCGTGCATGTCGGGTGAGTGACACAGCCGGGATCGAACCCTGGGCTTCTAGTTCCAGAGGCAAGATCACTAACCACTGGACTACGCACGCTACCTAGGTGATTCACTTTTCCATTGAAGTAGAATTTCCATTCTGGCCTGATGTTTTATATTGTATCGTCCACTTCAGTGAGGAGGTTCGTCGCCTGATGGTGAGAGAGGATGATGAGCTGTCCCAGCACAGTGACAGTGCTGTGGACTACGAGACAGATGAGACCGGTCAGGATACAGACACCAGCAGCGGTGTGGAGGGTGCGTACAGGAGGAGGGACATGTTACGGGCACAGAGGGATCCCCTACGTGGTCTACGGGATGAACAACGGGAAAGCCCGCCAAGGAGAAGGTATGTAAATGTGATGTCATCCCCTGTTATTGTACATAATGTGAATATTTTGCGTTTGCATCTCATTAATATGTATAAGCAGCAACACCTGTGCTGCATTGCTATGTGAACCTGTCAGAATTGCCTTGAAGAAGGTGACAGATGGTCACCGAAACGTGGGTTAAATAAATCTCTTGGTTGTGTAAAAAGGGTCTTTTTATTCAAGGTATGTAAATATTTCATGGCTTAAGCCAGCACGTGTCAATTTGAATTTTGCTGCATATGAACCATTAATCGAAAATTTTTTAAGACCATTCTGTCAACCTTGACGAACAAAAATCGGTCACAGACTAAAGATATGAAAATGTCCAAATCTAAAAAAAATGGAGGAAATTTGCACACGGAAGATGGGAAAAAAAGATTGATTGTAGGATCTTTTCATCAATAGGAATCGGTATGACAGAAAAATCTCAAGCTGACATATAGTGTACATCTTACATAACATAACATTGGAATAGATTACACTCAACATCTCAAAACGTAACTTAGCAAGCATTTGTAGTACAGTTTTTGTATGTATATATTTGATTTGTCAAGTATTAGATAAAGGTTGGGAGACAAGAATGTTTCATGTCAATGTGTGGCTTTGATAAATGTGTGCTGCAAAAGAAATCTGCTTCAATCCAGGAAAGTAAATGTATTTTGCTGTCATGCAAGGCAGAAAAGGTTACATGTATGTATTGACATTACTTTTTAGCGAAGCTTCAGGAGCGAGCTTAATAGTATATTTTTAATAGTATATTTTAGGCCCGTTTCACAAGAATTCCCGGAATTCTACAGTAATCTGTCCGTGGATGCCGCCTGTCACTCTATACCTTGTTAGTAAGGTCTGGTATTCCGGCAAGAATTCCCAGAATTTTACAGGAATCCGTCTGTGGACCCGCCTGTCACTCAATACCTTGTTAGTAAGGTCTGGCATTCCAGACACCTTCCCTATGGCAGTAATTTTTAATTGCCACACTTATTGTTTTTGTTTCCAGATCTCCCTCCCCTGTGTCCTCCCCTACCCGTAGGAAGGTAAGGTTCCAGGACATTGATGACGCTCTTGACGGGGATGCCACAGGGAGACTGGGACCCATCCGCAGGGGTCTGAGGGAGGAGAGGAGGGGGCACCAGACTAAAACTAAAGTAAGTGTTCTAAATTTGTGGTTAAGTTGGCAGTAATACAAGGCAAGTTGTGTTGTTGTTGTTCATCTTTACGGTAGTGTGCGTAGTCCAGTGGTTAGCGATCTTGCCTCTGGAACTAGAAGCCCCGGGTTCAATCCCGGCTGTGTCGCTCACTCGACATGCACGCTACCGGAAAGGGTCGAAGTCCTTAGTCCTTAGCACTGTTCATTGTGCTTATCGAAAAGAGCTTGGGGAATTTTCCAGGTACAATGAACCTGTAAATACTGTATATAGCGTCTGTCTTCTTGTCACGACCGGTGGAAGATTAGCTCATCTGTTCATTGAGTTCATTTGAGCTAAACTGGTTCGAGATCACTTTCCTATCTTGTAATGCCTAGTGGCACATAGGCCAGCAAGGTTCCTTGCTGTTTCTGTAGCAGGGTATATTTTTACAAGGAAGGGTTGCTAGCCCTTCCCCTTTAACGTGCTCAAAGCACCTCCTTGTACATCAGACCCCCATTTTGCATCCCTTCTGAAAGAAGCGTGCAGCCCCAACCGAGATGCCGGGGTCTCTCAGTCCCAGTTACCAACTAATTGGAACCAGGAGCTCAACTGTGAGGCTGTTGCCAGTTAAGCTACAGGGGCATCCTAATGCAATGCAAGACAGAGCACACATTTGTGGAAACCATGAACATAAAACTCCTACATTGTGGCATTGTAGTCTTGGGTTTCAACATTAGAAGACTTAGTGTGCCTGTCTTCCATTAAACACCAGAGCTATGGATTTGACATCATGTCTGTATGCTTTACAGATTCTGGGCTCCATCTACAGAGATGAGTTTAAGGGCATTGCAACAAGTGAGCTGAGAAAACAAGCAGAAATCAGACGGAAATCAAACCAAAAGGTACCCTCACAAAAATGCAACTTTTCTTATCATGAAATGGTTTTAATGTATCACGCAATAATGCTGCCTCCATAAGAGATAATGCTTAAAACATTGACGAATTTTACAGAGCTTAAAAGCAACATGTATTTGATACAACAAGTTCTTCAAGATCTTGTATAGACATTTCCTTTATCAGTAAGGAAGAAACAAACTGAGCATTGAGAAATGGAGAAGTGCTGAATGTTTTTTTTTCATGTTTTTGTTCACAGGATAAAATTTACAGGAAAGCTACCCTGAAGTCTCCAAAGCAGACACAATACAAGCCTGGAACAAAATACAGAGGTACTGTAAACCATATACCAAGAGTGAAGTGTACAAACGTGCTTTAGCTTTTCTACTTGTGTAGTGAGTGTAATTTTTAGTTACAGACAATAGGGGTGGATACCGGTTTGGCTTGATAAGGTCCAAGTCCAAGTTTAGGTCCAGAGATTTAAGTTCAGGACCGGACCTGAACCTGGACCTGTCCAGTTGATGTTTTGGTTTATTAGACCAATGTGAAGCATAGAGAATTAATACTGACACGCAGGACTATAAAAGTTTCTTGGTGAGAAAACTTTCAAGATAAACCAGTATTTGATATTTGAATGTTGCACTTATTTTAAATGCCTTTTTTGTCAGAGGGGAGACTCAAAACACTTTTTATCAAACAAAATAGAAACATATATTTGTACTTTGTTCAGTTTTTTTTGGACTCAGGTTTTAGGCTGTCAGGTTTTTTGGACTCGGTTCTTGGATGTTATATATACAGGTCCGAATCAGGTTCAGGGAACCGATATCCACCCCTAGTAGACAACCTTTTAGATTCAGAGTTATCAGTAAGAACTGTTGTTCCTACTACAGTGCCTGTCAGTAGAGGTGGTTCCAGACTTGCAGATGAAGGGAATGAGAGAAGCAGAAAGAGAAGCCGGTCAGCCAGCCCGACAACCCCAGTCAGGGGAGATGACACGAGTAAGTTCATGCTCAAAATTGGGGGTTGGGGTTTTGTTCGCGTTAAGAATTTTCGTGTTCGCGTGGAAAATTTTCGCGTTGAAATTTTTGAAATGGAGAATCTATTTATAGGTTCAAAATATCATATTAATTTTATCATCAAAATTTTTCTCCCTTGGGAATAGACTTGAGTCCCTCCGGAATAGCAAACACCAAACCACACCACACCACACCACACCCTGCCCACACGCATGCAGGGGAAAAGTTTGCCTATAATTTTGATCATTTGTGCGTTAAAATATGCAAATTAGTTGATCCAAAGGGAATTGAAGGTTTACAAATCTAAGGTTTCATGCCCCAAAAAAACAAGTTGATTCTCAAGGGACTCAAGTCTATTTCCAAGGGAGAAAAATTTTGATGATAAAATTCCTTTGAACCTATAAATAAATTCTCCATTTCAATTTTCCACGCGAAAATTTTCCACGCAAACGCGAAAATTCTTTACGCGAACAAAACCCGTTCCCCAAAATTGGGCACTTTGTAACATTCTTACATCCTTTGTTCGAAGCATGCAAACATTTCTACACATACATACCCCCCTTACAAGAGTCACACTCACTCATGGCTAACATGCCGAGGTTAAAGTTTGTTTACATGTTTGTTTACATGTTCCAGTGACAGACAACAACCAGTACTAATGCCATTCCTACATGTCTCCCCCCACACTATAGCTAACATGTGGAAGTTAAAGGGATGTATTGTGACCGGAACATAAAACAAAATTCACTGTTTTTGCTTATCTTTCTACATCATCAGTCAAATATACCTTATTACCCTGCACAGCAATTTTCATCACGTATGGATGCGACCTTGTAGTGTCGTGCAAACGTCTTGAAAAAAAATTATATACGCAATTCCCACCGCCGCTTGACTTGTCCGCCATTTGTCCAACATTTCGACGAACCACCTGACACGCGATCGAACGCACGACGTTCTGAAGTTTGTACACTTGTGATGATTTTCCTGTGACGCTCAAACTCCGACCGCAACGGTCGATTCCGATTTTTCTTAGCGTTCTACGCTGGCTTATTTGCATATTAAAAAACGGGGGCCGCTAGATAATATGCAAATAAGCCAGATTTTGCATGTTTTGCCTTTTTCATCGTTTATTAATACTTGAAATGTGACAAAATGACGGGAATATGTCGGAAATAAGTAACAGATAAGTTACAAATGTGAATCTGAATGTAGATTTTTTAAATTCTTACTATTTGTAGTTTTTACCCACCAAATTCTGCAAGACGTCCCTTTAACATGTTTGTTTCCATGTTCCAGTGACAGTGAAAGACAACGACCTGCTGCCAGTTCTAATGGAAGAGTTCCCGTTTCTACACGTGTCCCCCCACACCATGGCTTACATGTGGACGTTAACATGTTTGTTTCCATGTTCCAGTGACAGTGAAAGACAACGACCTGCTGCCAGTACTAATGGAGGAGTTCCCATTCCTACACGTGTCCCCCCACACCATGGCTTACATGTGGACGTTAACATGTTTGTTTCCATGTCTGTTGACATGTTTGTTTCCATGTTCCAGTGACAGTGAAAGACAACGACCTGCTGCCAGTACTAATGGAGGAGTTCCCATTCCTACACGTGTCCCCACACACCATGGCCAACATGTGGAGGAGACAGATGAAACAGATAGAACAGATCACCAAGATGTCTGAACCCGTCAGCAAGAGGACCAAGACTCAGAAACAGGCAGGAAACATTCTTCTACTCCTGGCTTTTAGCTAGGATTTATAGACAAGGGTTTTAGCAGACCATTTCAAGCACTAAAACTGCTTGTTCCCTCTCTGTCTCCCAATGGGCTCTATGGATTAACAATTTCATGGTAGCTTTGTATGTCAATCAGTTTTCATGCTGTCCCTGTGTCTGGTTGGACTAAAAAAAGCATCAGTGACACTGTAACACAGTAACATGTGTCTGTAATTACCAGGGAAACTGGGGGGCCTCTGTGCATCCAGCTGAAAAAGAGGGCGTCTAGCTGAAAAAGAGGGCGTCCAATTTCCTTGTCATTTTAGTATCATGCATCCAATCGACGCATGGACGCATGCCTAGCTAAAAGCCTGTTCTAGTCTGCAGTCAGCTTCTCATCAAATGTGTGTGAAAGGTGTCTTTACATGTTGAAAGCTTTTAAAACAAGTTTTATTAAGTTGAGATATGATGATAATACAGTATGTAAAATGTATTTGCAATTTTAGACTAAAGATTGATGTAAGATACTTACTGAACAGTCTACTAAATAATTGATTTTATATCTGTAGTTTGAGGATGCCAAGAAGAGACAAGAAACCATGCTGAAAATTCTGGACAAGGAAAGACAGCACCAGCAAAGAATGGTAAGACTTTGTATTTTCCACTAAAGGAATGTCTTCACTGTAAATTGCTATGGAGAGAATTCTCCTTTGCAAAGGCTCTGCTAAACTGAGCTGAGGTTTCCCTACTTTTAGGGCTTGGCCTTTAACCAGCTGTCAGCCAATCAGAGAATCAGCTTTACCTAAAGAAGCATTTTCTCATAGGCTGATGGCTGGTTAAAAAGGTGGAATCTCAGCCTAGTTTGGCAGAGCCTCCCTAAGGTATATTGTTTAGGCTGCGGGCAAGGCTCTGCGTAAAAGAATGATTCTTAATTGCTTTTGATATGGTGATGTTTTAACCTCTGCTGTTCTGGGACATGTAGAAAGATGGTGATGTTTTAACCTCTACTGTTCTGGGACATGTAGAAAGATGGTGATGTTTTAACCTCTACTGTTCTGGGACATGTAGAAAGATGGTGATGTTTTAACCTCTGCTGTTCTGGGACATGTAGAAAGATGGTGATGTTTTAACCTCTGCTGTTCTGGGACATGTAGAAAGATGGTGATGTTTTAACCTCTGCTGTTCTGGGACATGTAGAAAGATGGTGATGTTTTAACCTCTGCTGTTCTGGGACATGTAGAAAGATGGTGATGTTTTAACCTCTGCTGTTCTGGGACATGTAGAAAGATGGCGATGTTTTAACCTCTGCTGTTCTGGGACATGTAGAAAGATGGCAATGTTTTAACCTCTGCTGTTCTGGGACATGTAGAAAGATGGCAATGTTTTAACCTCTGCTGTTCTGGGACATGTAGAAAGATGGTGATGTTTTAACCTCTGCTGTTCTGGGACATGTAGAAAGACCTGCGTGAGAGGAGTAAGCAGCAGCGACAGGTCCAGCGTACCGTCCAACAGAAGCGCCAACAGTCGGCCCGTGCCAGGAGGTACTACGACGAGTACCAGGTCAGGATGAGGGCCAAGATGCTGAAGAGGAAGACCAGAGAGGAACAGGTCAGGGCCTTTTCACTTAAGCTCATCTGTGTTGGTAGAAGTCATTCTGAATCGAGTTGAACTGCAATTGCCAACACAAAAATTGGACTTACCCAAATTTTTGACTGATCAGCTCCAGTCTTTGTCAAGGAGTGAGCAATCCACTGCTTCTGTGACGTCACGTTATGCAGATAGAACATGTGACTCGGTGAGCAGTGGATCATATGTTGCAGAAAGTGAAGACGTTTTTAAATATTCATGGCTTTATACAATATCTTGCTGCCTCTCTTCTAGCAGCGGGTGAGTCACGTAGGCTACCAGGAGTGCATTTTAGTCTGGCTGGGCCTGAGTGAAATTTACACAGTTTGGATAAATGCCCATTGTCCAGATTTTTGATAGCAAATTGCAGGTGATTATTCAGAACCATGCATCAGTTACCAATTTGAGTGTTGGGATGTGAATATGGATTTTTGTTTAAACTACATGTATCTGTTCACACAAAAACGTTGTATGTCTTACTGGTGTGGTACGACATTACATTTCACAGATCTTCAAGAAGCTATTTGAGGAGGGCCTGGGGATCCAGAAGACGCGGATAAGGGATCTAAGACAGTACGCTAAGGAGAAGAGGGACCATGTAGCCCAGCGACAGCAAGATGAACTGGAGTCCATGGAGAACTAGTATCCTTTATGATAGAATATAATAATAATGGTTTATTGGTCAGAAATTACCCTTCCAATGGCAGCCAGTGCTGAATTGCTGTTGGTTTTACAATCACATAATACACACTCTCTCGTTCATCTCTCGTTTACTTTTGATTTCACAGCATTTGTTTTGTTGAATTCTTATTGTATAGTTTTTTAGGTAATTGTATAGTTTTCCTTTCATTTTATTTATTTGTACTGGGACTCCAGGAAGAATAGTGCATACCGTACGGTATTGCATATCACTTATGGCGATCTAAATAAAACAAACAAAACAAACAGGTACATATTTGCTCCACACTTGCACTTTGTGGAACTGTCGCAAGGGTCTGGGCGGCTGCCATTCGGAGCCACCAGGTGACCTCAATACGACCTTCCCCAACCGAAGTCAGGTACCCATTCACACCTGGGTGGAGTGAGGAAAGTCGTGTAAAGTGCCTTTCCCAAGGGCACAACATCGTGGCATAGCAGTGGTTTCAAACCCGGGACCTCTCGGTTCTGGGCGAAACACCCTACTGATTGCGCCACACGATGCCACTCGTAGAATAGAAGTTTTATATGTTAGGTTTTTTTCCCATTGCATGTTTTGTATGTATACAGTACTAAAGGATTTTGATCCTTCAGTGCAAAAATTCCTTGACCATGTCCCCAGCTACCGTGATCAGTTCTCCATGCTTGCTGAGACTCTGACCAGGGAGCGGTATGAACTTCAGATTCGTGATAAAGCCCAAGCAAAGGTAGCCTTGTGTATATGACTTAAAATCATTCCTCCAAAGCTGTTCATGTAACTACTGTACTGCTACTTTGGCTAGCCCTATCTTGTGTTGGTTTTCCTGTAACATACAATCTGACTGATCTTGACTGTCCATCACAATTAGCGGTTTGACCAATGAGAGAGTGACTGCATGTCCATCAAATGTTTGCATTTTCATGTTTCTATTCTACGTTTTGACGGAGGTGGGCGGGGCTATGGTATGGGTCTATTTACACTAGGCGCGTGAAACTAAAAGATCACCACGTAGCTTATGTTTGTGCTGCTTTTGAGCACTTTTGATAAGAAATCCGCACGCAAATGTGGTAAACAGTGCCATTAAATGTCAATTTCATAAAGATTACAGCAATTAGGATATTTCCGATTTTCAAGCCTCATAAAATGCTCTGGGTGCCTTTAAACTCTCTAATTCATCTGTATGGTCATTATGGAAAACTCTTACAGACATCAAGCCTTTCATGCACAAAATACCTTCTTTCCTTTGACACTTCCACCCTAACTTCAACTTATTGAAGATTCTGTAGACTTTATACTGTGAGGTTTGATCCACTCACACAGTTAAGGACCCATATTCTTTTGAAAACGTGTTTTGGGTTCTTTCGTGTGCACAAGCTCTGCTCTTGACTTTGTCATGGAAGCCTATCTGTTTAATGTTGTACTGCAGGTTCTAGAGAAGATGAGACGTGAACTCAGACAGAAGATGGAACAGGAGATTAAGGGCCTACAGAACCAGCTGACTCGTGACGAGGACGACGCGTACTTCCGACAGCTCGAGGCAGACAGGCTCCGTCGTCAACTCAACTTCGCAAGATATCAGACTAGGTTGTGATACATGTAGCTTCCCTCCACAGTGCTTGGTAGACCTTCTGTTTTCAGCTAGCACTGAAAATTCTTTTGGTTTTATCTTTTCTTCATCTGTGACATTAAAGGTGAATCCTAATGCTTAAAGGAGTCCTTAACTTCAGAGGGGGAGTTATTTTCCAATAGATGATAATTTTAGGAAGTAAAAATGAATACTTTTTACAGTATACGATAAAGTACCCACTAATCCAGTGCGCATCAAAAAGCATTCAGTATTCTACCAAATTCCCCAGGTGACCCTCTATTTTCTGATTAATTAGATTAAACAACCCCAGCCTATGGCTTAATACAATGTGCCTGACAAGGCCTAACAAAAGTTAGATTACGAAAAGAATGTCAGGGTTGTTAAGAAAAACTTGTCTTGCTTTGTGTTCTTTTATATCTTATTAACAATTGGCCTTCTTATTGTGCTTAACCCCCCTTATTTATGCCAAAAATATCCACGATTAAAGATGTATGTCTACGCATAGGGAATACATGGGTAGGGTCTGCACAGGTTTAGTGAGTATCATATTGTTTAAAAAACACACCTTGTGTAATTCACCACAAGCAGAATTCTGTAAAAAGTCGGCTGATTATGTATTAATTGATACATAATCTAGTGGAAAATAACACCGCCTTCTGGAGTTTAGGACTCCTTTAAAACATACCTAATGTTGTTTCACTTTTGGTGTTTAACTATATTGTAGCAACATTAAAATATTAGCATCTGATTACTCAATGCTTGGCAACAATTGCAACATGTTTCATGAAACATTTTATTCATATCTTTATATCACAAGGTAAACTTTCAGCCACCATTTTACAGCAGTACATATCCTTAAGAAAAATCAAATTTTCTGGTGAAACTGTGAAAACATATAGCTCTTTAAAAGAGTCACATGTAACAGATGACTAGTTGAAGTTTTCCCGCTGAAATAATTCTAACTTAATATCAACTTCTGAGGATGCTTTAAGCAATGCACAAATTCATAAGAGATGTACAAATGATCATATGTAGCCATGATATAGGAAATATGCACTGGGTAAACGTTTTAACTAATTGTATGAAATAGTTCCTTTCTTTTTTTGTAAATACAACAATGAATAAATTGCAGATTGAAATTGCTGTGGGATGTTGGTCTTTGTTTCTTCTATTTTCCTGTTGAAAAGAGAAAGACAAGTATTAGCAAAGAAGCTTTTTTATAAAAAATGATAAAAGGAACAATGTTTACTGCAAAATCAGTTGGGAGAATTAAGGTAATAAAGAATGATACTGGAGACATATCTTGGCAATGAAATTTATCTATTAGACATGGTTGGTTTTTATACCTATATTTATGATCTTGAACGTAAAGTTTGATCTGGTACGTAACTTTTTCACAGTCACTTTTCCATAGATTAAAAACTTTTCCTTACCCATTTTGAACCATTTGGGAACCTTCTTTCCATCTTGCTGACCTCTGACCTGCCCCGCCCCAGCCCCGCCCTCAGGTGCAGGGAACACCTGTTGCCTGGGTCTGGGTGGGGCAGCTGACTCGGACACGCCCCTCGCTCCTTCTGATGATGTCTGTACTTTGTCCCTGGAACAAAATTATGCAAATTTTTTTTTAAACAAAAACACAACACAATCTTTCAACAACTCACTTTCTTCTACTATTACTTCAGATTCAGACTTTATATGACCAACAGAGTTTTCAATCCATCGCATGACTGTGCACACTCAGCTTGAGCAGGTTTGAGGTCTCATTCCTGTATTACTCCGAGCGGGTACCCTAAAGGAGTCCGTGCCCCAAAAAATCAACAGCTGCATGAATGTGTGTTTATATCGGTGGGAAATTCCCTTTTAGCCAGCCCGACTGATCTCAAGCGTCAAACTGATGAAAGCTTGTTTGTAACGGGAGAAATTAACAGGTAAAGTTCGGCAGCCGTGCACGAGGTCGGACGTCCACAGCCCGACATTGGCGGTAATTCGGCCGAGCGCTTTCAGCTGGAAAGTGCCTATTTTGGGGGTGTAGCTAAGTGCAGTTTGTAATTGACATAAAAAGGAATTGTATGCCAACTGGTAGTTGGCAATTTTTTCACATGATCTAAGGTAACTGTGCTCAACAGAGAATGAATGACATTGGTGCATTTCCTATAGCTTCATTACGAACGCGCCCATGTAAAATACGTTTTATAACATGTAAGCCTATGGGGCGAAAAAAGTCATGAATGAGGCCTTGAACAGCCTTACCTTGCAACAACTTTGTCAGCATCCAGTGGTGCTGATGCCCTAATTAGCATCTCTGGTTTCAGGTAACGATCTGTAATGTAGGCAAGAAGAACACACTCTGCATCAAGTCCATGTTGACGATACTCATCTAGGATTACTATAAGGTTTCCCTACTTAACACATTCGTAATTTCAAAAGTATGGAACACAAGAAGAACATTGTTACAGGCATACATGTATCTATATATGGTTGCGTGGCGTGCGTAGTCCAGTGGTTAGCGATCTTGCCTAGAAGCCCCGGGTTCGATCCCGGCTGTGTCGCTCACCCGACATGCACGCTACCGGAAAGGGTTGCAGTCCTGAGGACGGGATGTTAAGCCATGGTCCACTGTTCATTGTGCTTGTCGAAAAGAGCTAGGGGAATTTCCCCGGTACAATGAACCTGTAAATACTGTACATAGCGTCTTGTCTTCTCTGTCACGACCAGTGGAAGATTAGCTCATCTGTTCATTGAGTTCTTTTGAGCTAAACTGGTTCGAGATCACTTTCCTTTCACTTTCCTTTATATCCATTTGATAAACCATTATACTGGTAATACAGTAACTGAATGTTATTATACTTACCCCTGTGTACTTCTGTACCAAAATGAACCACCACTGCTGGAAACAGCTTAGCCTGAAATAAGGAGAGAGAATCTACAATGTCTAATGCTTCATGATCAATCATTGAAATCTTATTTTAGAGTAGGCATATTGATTGTGAAAAGTATTCGGTTCTATAAATTCATTTAGCTGTTTTCTAATATTATTGTACCATTAGTTCCAGTCATAGCTTCTTTCTCAGTACATAGTGTATTCTGCATATGTACATACAAAGAGTACAAGAGTAAGAGTATAATATCTGAGCAACTTACCTGATATAATGTCATGGAAGGTTTATCAAGGACACATCTTGGTGGGGTAGTGTCTGAAAAGGGCCATAAAAATTCCATATAACTTATAAGAAACAATGTGAAAAATGTAACTTGTGAACAACAAAACATTGGCACTAAAAAGAGGACCTAATCAATTCTAAAGCAAAATGTGCAGTAATATTAATGAAAGCAGTTCTTTATGGGGTTAAGGACTTACATAGATAGAAAGAGGAACTGGGATCGGCAAGGTTGGACTTCACAAAATCTGTCAATGCAGGCACTGGAATGAAAAAAAAAAGATGCCATAGTTACATTCTAAACCATTATCCGTGACATTTTGAGATTGTGAAATGATTCAGCAATA
Source organism: Branchiostoma lanceolatum (assembly GCA_035149815.1). Classification (NCBI taxonomy): domain Eukaryota; kingdom Metazoa; phylum Chordata; class Leptocardii; order Amphioxiformes; family Branchiostomatidae; genus Branchiostoma; species Branchiostoma lanceolatum. The sequence continues at coordinate 17,477,461 of CM068873.1, forward strand.
CCTCCTTTAAAGGCATCCAGAGTATTTTATGAGGCTTGAAACTTGAATCAGAAAACTCCAGTTTCTAGTCTTTCCCACACATAGTAAGTTTCAATAACACTATACCATTACATATCGACATAAAAGGAGCAAAGATACGATGTCGTTGTGTGGTGAGAACTGATAGAAAATCTAAGCCCTAATAGACTGATCCTGACTGCCCATCACAATTAGTGATTCGACAAATGAGAGAGTGACTGCATGTCCGTCAAATATTTGCATTCTTATGTTTTGATTTTGCATTTCGACGGAGGTGGGCGGGGCTATGGTATCGGTCTATTTACACTGGGCGCATGAAACTAAAAGATCACCATGTATCTTATTTTTGTGCCGCTTTTGAGCACTTTTAATAAGAAATCCGCACGCAAATGTGGTAAACAGTGGCATTAAATGTTAATTTCATAAAGATTACTGCAACTAGAATATTTCCAGTTTTCAAGCCTTGTAAAATGCTCTGGGTGCCTTTAACAGCATGTTACGTAACATACAGTTGAGCAGTATCAGGTTCCACTGTGACTGTACCTGTTTCCATGGGCCTGAAGAACCCCTGCAGAACTGTCCTGTCAGGAAACTGTACCCTGATGACAGTTTTGGGGTACTTCTGGACCATCTCCACCTCCCGCTGGGCCCGCATCGCACCAGTCATCATGCTCTCATCCTCCATCTCACGTCTGTGGGAAGACAGTCATATCATCATTGCTTGATATATATCTGTATTAGGCCATGTTGATTTGATTATATAGATGACATCCGCTCCTTCATCAATTTTCGTCCGTTTCCAACAAAAAAAGTTTTCGGCCATACTGTAAATCATACAAACCAGCTGCAAAATGAGAAAAATTACATGATGTGAATTGCAACTTTTTTTTTCAGAACTCTTTTTATTCACATGCCAGCATCAATTTTTGGGTCCTCAGAGGATGTCATCCACATAATCAAATCAACATGGCCTTATGAAATAAACAGCTTTTAGCTCCTATCACAAAGCAGGAAATCGATCGGCCATCAAGTCTGCAAACTCAAAATGACTTCATCGGCAGTAATACGGCCAGTGTTAATGGCTATCAAAAGATAATCCATGTACCTTGCTCTTGACAGGTCTGCCATCATCAGCCTGACATCATTTACTGTCACTTCAAAGAAGTCATCTGTGGGGTCATCTGTGGGAATGAAACATCATAGTAACTCAAAGTAACTGTGTGTGGGCTACTTTCAAGACATCCTTACACTTCAATTTATGTCAAAACGTGCAGGAATACTACTAATATTTGGACCCTGAGCTCCTAGAGCAACTTCTAACAATGAAACAAGAAAAACACTACCATATAAGAAAATAAATACCGATAGCATACTGGTGGTATACAGGCTGCAAATGCACAGCTGTAACATAGATCAGACCTTTAAAGGAAACCCAAGCAATACTAGGGTCCGAAAAATCGGATTTTGAAAGTCAGTTTATTTAGTCATATCTATACATCATTAGTTCAAACAACACTATCACAATGTATAGCAACATCCATGATACAAAAATACAGCTTTGTTGTGATGTGAGAACTCATTGAAAATCATGGCCAGAGATTTTGTAGGCTCGGGAAACTAAGGGGATCATGATTTTGCACGGTTTTAAAATCCTAAAAGTATGACGTTATTACGCAAATGTGCTAAACAATGTTAGTAAATGTCACTACCATAAAGATTTCAGCATTTTTCTTATTTCCAATTTTTTGGCCCTAATATTGCTTTGGTTGCCTTTTACTATACCAGCATTACTGGCAAAGTATACATGACAGACATTCCCCGTACAAGATAAGCATAACTTCTTGTACCTGATTGTTGTGCCCCTTCCAGCATGTCCATACTGAATACTACAGGTTCTCTATCACAAGGCTGAAACAACAATACAATGGTCACAAGTTAACCTAATATATATACATAATTTCTTTACAGTGTTGGATAATAATGGACCGATCAGAACTGTGAGTTGTGTTTAAAAAGAGAGCTTAAACAATGCTCTTTGACATTATAGATGTAACCACAGATCTCCAAAATGGTCTTCGCATTTACAAGTACAGTTCTACCGGTAGTTCAAGCGAAGATCATTTTGCTAAGGATTATGGGGTCAACTTGAATATATACTGAAGACTTCAAATAATCCCAAATGTATTTGAGATTACCAGATCAGGAAAAAAAACTACTTTAGCCAATAAGCAAAGGACACATGTATGCTGGTAATATGTGTGATTGTGATTTTAAGTTTGTTACTTCATTACTAACAGCAGATACAACATGTACGTGTTGATCTTGGTAAAACTTAAAAGGTCCTTACTTCAACATTTCTCCTGTCCACTTCACTCAGCTCATTCACATAGAGAGCCTGGCCTCTTGATGCCTCTGGAAACTAAATGTAGAGAACATGTACTTCTTCACTTCATTGACTGAAGGTCAGAATTGATGGGAAGCTTTTCATTGTGGGCAACAGCATATGAAATTCATGGAAATGG